>CM046393.1:53002610-53602610 GCA_025413875.1 Rhododendron molle | reverse complement strand
ATCTTTTCAAGATTATGGGCACTTCCGGGCGTCTTCTCAACGACATCCACAGCTTTGAGGTATATTTAAAAATGGCGTCCCTTATTGTCACTATGATTACATGTACGATCAGTTTTGGAGGATTTGATTCGCTTAGCATTTGTATTGCAGAGGGAATCCAAGGAAGGAAAATTAAATGCTGTATCGCTGCACATGATTCATAGCAGTGGAGCTCTTTCTGCTGAAGAATCAATGAGAGCTATCAAGAGTTCCATTGTGAGTCAGAGGAGAGAACTGCTGAGATTAGTTTTGGAGACAAAAAGCAGCATGGTTCCACGAGTCTGCAAGAACTTGTTTTGGAATATGAGCAGAGTGCTAAATCTATTTTACATGAAGGACGACGGATTCACTTCACATGACATGATCCATGTTGTGAAAGCTATTCTTTACAAACCACTTTCCCTCTCTGTATAAAAGGGACCTTTGTTGTAGCAAATTTTACAGGTGGACAACTGGACTGACTCACAGTCGGAAGTTGATGTCGTGAGGGGGGAAGATTATGTGCCTTAATTAAAAAAATTTGTCATATACTTTGTTGAATAGCATGGTAATTGCGTGATGGGACAAATTAAACTGGAGAAAGGAATTGTAGCATATGTAATATGTCTCTCTTCTTTATTTTTGACATTGGCTATTGAAACTGGCGTGGTGACAAACAATGCAGTAAAATAACGTTGATGACAGAATAAAATGACATTGAGTCCCAGCCAGTCCTCCAACTTCCTTTATTAATCTCTATACATATAAACAATGCAATTGTTCTCGAATGCTATTGACTAGAAACGATTTCCTCATACCTTATTTGAGTGTGTGTGTGTATATTCAAAAGTACCGCAACAAATTATATCTTTAGTTACAAAATTTGCATTCGGTAAGAAGATGATTGGAGTGTTGAAAAGCTCCCTCTCCAATAGGCTTCCCTTGATCATGTAGTGGTGTTATTTTTTAGAGAAAGCATTTGGGTTGATGGATGATCTTCTTGGTTTCTTTGTAGTACAATATATAACCTCGATCAGTAGTAGACGAAGTGGCAGCCATCATAGCCTGTGGGGAAAGGTGAAAAGAGATTAGCGATTATTGTGGAATAGGTGAGGAACAAAAGCATAGTACATGTTTTTCATACACAGGATCGAAATTATAAGTTAACAAGATAGTAACATGCAGAGAGGGATGGAGGCAGAGTAGTAGAGTACTCACTTGGATCCACAGTGACAAGCATGGCTGTGCCTCCAAACTCACACGTGCCACCCGCTACCTTGGTTCTTTGCCAGTAGCTATTGAACGCATACGAAGCGTGTGCCAACAATGTGTTGGGCAGAAAACACGATCCATTCGGCTGAATGGAATCGCAATCACCTCCAGACGCACAAGCATAGTTCATAGCCTCTTGAATGATTGGATCTGGGACTGTCGGCTTTGAAACGCACCACAACGCTGAAAATGGGGTGGTCCTTGGAGGTGGTGGCACCGCAGGTGGGGGATACACTACTGGTGGCTGAAACACAGGCGGGCTCGGGACAAATATGGATGGGCCTGATGGAACACTAAAAGGCGGGCTTGGGACAACAGTGCTTGGTGGGCTAGGCTCAAAGTAATAAGGCGGGCTAAAAACGGGTTGAGTTGGACTTGGGACAAAGGTTGGAGGACTTGATACTACAGATCCTGGAGGGGGGCTTGGAACAACAGAAGTAGGAGGGCTGGGAACAATTTGTGGTGGATTTGGGATTGGAGATGGAATGGATTGTGGTGGGCTTGAGACTCCGCCACCAGACCCTTCTGGGCTTGGAGGTGGGGTTAGGGAGGGAAGTGTTGGTGTAGAAGAGGAGGAAGGTGGTGGTAGTGATGGCATGTAACCGCCGCCTCCTCCTCCTCCTGATCCACCAGTAGGAGGTGGAAATGGAATGGTTGTGGAAGGTGGAGGTTGTGAGGTAAATGGTGGATAAGTACAATACGGAGGGGCATTTTCGGGTAAGGGCGTGGGAGCAAGAGACTCATAAGGTGGCAAAGAGAATGGTGAACTCACGCCATAATTAGGTTCTGTATTTGAATCGTCCAATTGTGCACTATCGATGTCAAAGCGCTTTGATACTTGGATTCTCTTTGCTCGTCTGATGATTGAGCCTGATCTTGGATGTCTGTTATCATCTCTTACTAGGTGCATTGATCTTCTTGCATCTGCTCAGCATAGACAATGATGAGTAAAAAGACTTGAAAAAAAGAAGTCAAAGTGACGAATGTGTGGTGTCTTTCTTGCATATGCAAGTTGGAACCAACTCATATTTATATTTACTTGGATGCCTAGTGCAGAAGTTTTCAAAGTCTCAATTGTTCTTATTTACTGCAAGAGATGCCTATGATATTGACAGTTAATTAGGAAATGGAAATGAGCATTCTTCCTAGTTTTCAATGGCCATTATACTGGTTATAAAGAAGTTTACTGTTTGGACGGGAGGCCAAGCTACCCACTTGTTGGGGGCATACTACGACCTAGAGTGCAAAATGTGAAACAGGTACACTGACCAATTGCGAAGAATGTACACAATAGGGTGATGGTAATCACTATTTTATGTATTTAGGGCACATCACAATAATCTTGAGTGGCTAATCACATTGACAGAACATAGTAAATATAGCACTTCTAGGGTCAATGTATTTCAACAAGACCATCAAGTAGCAGTTCTAAGGTTGTAATTAGAAGCAAATATGAAGTACCAGACTTCTATTTAAGCAGTTGCTAATTAAACAATACAATACGTGCTTGGCTAATATAATCAGAACAATTAACATTAGAATAAGTACGCATGAGGAGATAAAAATATTAGCGAACTTACTGCAAGGAGAGAAGGAAAGAGCAGCAACACACAAGTGGAGACCCAAGATGACAATTTTTACTTGGAGAATTCTGCTGCTTTCCATTGTCCCAAAACTAATGCTAAAATGCTATTCCAGTAATCAAGACCAAGAACTTGAAAGAAAGCTGTTTCTGGTCTAAAATTCAACTTGGAACAAATGGGCAGCATGAAGAAGGAGCTCATATAACATATAGCCATGGACAGGCCTTTATAGGCATGTATAGAGTGAACAAAAGGAAAGGTCCCGGGCTTAGCTAGAACATGAGCAAGGGGGGAACATGCAAAAGGATGCTGGCCATTCTAAAGTTGATTCTTTTGCAACTAACTTTGCACTGTTCTCAGTGATATCCTTATATCTGGAGATGTGCAACCGAAGAAACCTTAAAAAAAAAAAAAAAAAAGGATCAAAAAGCTCTCTGAGTAAGAGAGAGAAATCAGTGACCAGAGGGTGTATTTTACAGTACTTCTATATGGGGCTGCTAAGTGGTACACCACCTGGTTAGGTTCTAAGATCTTTCTTATTGTCGAAGTTGGGGATATATGCTTGCTTGGCTCTGTCAAAAGATGGAAAAGTGGAGTTTTTGGGACTGCCCCTTTTGTTTTACTTCCTTTCCACTCAATGCTCCCTTCCTCCACCACCCAGTTACACAAAAAGTATCGTGAATTGAATTGCACTTAACTTGAATTCAGGCCGCTGGTTGAATCACTCCATCTGCTTCTTATTGGATAAGCGCAGACGTCTGCCAATCCATCACAGTTATTTCTGGGTAAATAATCCATCATATAGTTACAAATACAATCATAGATGTCCCTGCAATAGCCCTACACCGGATGTCCTTGCAGATAGAGCTCTACACCTCCGTGCTTTTCAAGCCGTAGGAAATATGCAACTACTGTACTAAAAAAACTATAGAATTTTCAAAAAAACAAACTATAGGATCAGTAACAACTCCTACTTGATTTGCAGATTTGTTGCACATTAGAGCACCAAAGTTCTTTCAGATTTTTTGCTAGTACAAAATATTTCCTTGGTCTCAAATAAACAAACACAGAATAATTCAAAATCGTGATTACAATTTTTTGAATTAGAGAAAATGAATACCCCATACCAATCTTTGAGTTCATCTGTTCATGATTGAATTATTGAACCGAGTCAGAGTCGCAAAAAATAATTGAATTGAGTCAGAGTACAGTCCATGATGCTCCTTTTTTCCACACACAAAAAAAAGAAAAAGATTGACTCTAATTTCTATAATATTATCCTTCATGGCCCTAGAGTCCTAATGACTATTTCTAGAAATCTTTTGTGTTTGTTTGGAACATAGGGGGGAAAGTGAAAGGAAGGAATTGTTCCCTTCTCCCCCCCCCCCCCCCCCAGTCTCCTTCGTTTTTTTTGGTTGGTTCTTAGACACGAAGAAAAAAGCAAAGAAATCCAAGGGGAAGATTATTTATTTATGTATTTTCTGGAAACCAAGGGGAAGAAATGAAAAAGATTTGCTTCTTTTTCCCTTTCCCTTTTCTTTTACAACTCATATAGTATATTGCTATTTGCAGCTGATTTTGTCACTCCCTTTTTTGTTAATGTCACTCCCTTGCAAGTATATTTTTGGTGTAAAAATACGCTTGCAGGACAATGACATTAATAAAAAGAGGGTGGCAAAATCATTTTTCTTGCTATTTCCCTCCCTTTCATTTTTGGTCCCTTCATTTTAAGAAGGATAAATTACATTAAACCCCCCTAAACTATGATCAATTCCCGAGTTGCCCCCTACATGGAAATTGAAAAATCAATATTGAATCCTACTGACAGGACAACTTGATCCCATCCTACATCTTTCTCACCAAATCCTTTCAATTGCCCTGCTTAAAAATCCAATTTTAGGAGCTTCCCATGATTCTCGAATCCAAACCCACCCGTATTTGCCAACCCTCTTTTCTCCAACAAATACAATTGTAAGATTTTATCCACTCGTTAGAGGTTTTTTTTCCAATGAATCAATCTATGATTGAAAAAAGACTGGAGATGGAGAACAAAAGGAAAGGGCAGAGAGAGAAAGAAGTCGCCTGTTGGAGTTATCGATGTAACGACCCGAATTTTCGACCCAATTTTTTTTTAATAAAAATATTAAAAGGTATCAATTAATTCTAAAAATAATACTTTTCTTATTAAATAAGTATTAGATAATTACAAAAAAATAGTTATTCTTTCTCATTATCTCATTTAATTATTTTTATTATTGCATGTATGCATGCAACTCGTATATCTCTCCCTCTCTACTCTACTCGACCTCTATCACTCAGTAGCCTTTAAGCAGAAACTAAATTAGTCCATCTGAAACCGATCCGGGTGGGACTCGATTTAATCCTTCTACATCAAAATTCTCTTATAAATACATAACTATTCGATACAGGGCACACATAACACTACCATCTTCCATGAGTCGGAGAAGGAGAGGAAAATGGGAAGAAACCAATTACAATCCATAGATTTTTAGAGAGAGAAGAGAGAGAGAAGTGGGTTTTATAGTTTGACCCTCAAGAGATCAGAGATTGATCGATCAATTGTCTGACTTTAAGCGTCACTTGTATTCATCGACCAATTCGACGAGGTTCCGTCGATCGAGTAACCAGTCGTCTTCTCCGCGTTCAAGTTTCGATCGAAAACAAATTCAATCCGATTAGAAGTATTATAATCTCTCCGAAGCCTCCTCTGCGTTATAAATATTGTTTTAGAGCGTAGCTTGAATGACCTCGTGACCCCATGCATCGTAGCCAAAATAGCGAAAAAAAAATGAAAATTGAGCGACCTTGCGGCGCAAGGTTCGAGCGGCCCAACGCATGCGATGTTGGAGTTATGGCGCATGAACTCCATGATTTCGGCCGTAGCGTGGATTTTGTTTTCGTTTCGAATCGATTGTGCGACCTTTTAAACATCGTATTTGATTTCGAAATTTTTATCCTAGGTTGCCCATACTCTAAAGTTCATACCTTGTTAGTTTCATTTTTTTTTTTTAATCTTATATTTATGTAATTTTTAGTTGTAATTGTGTAATCGTTTGTGAACTAAAAATCAATGCGACCTTGTAAACTAATCTATAAATCCCCAAACTATTTTTCCTAGATTTCCAACTTGTTAAAGGTCATACCTTGCTGAGTTCGTGGTTAATTAACATTATTAGATATTTATTTAATATTTAACTAAAGTTATAAACGAAAATTAATAACGACCTTATAAAAAATATTTTTAACATCAAAAATATTTTTCCTGGACTCCTGACAGTTCAAAGGTGATATGTTATTAAAATAAAATTTTATTTATTTGATTTACTATTTATTATTATTTAAGCATTGTTTCTTAATGATAATATCGTAAAATATTATTCAGGAGGTCTAAAATTCCGAATAATTTTATTTAGACTATTTACAGCCCTATAATGATATTCTGTAAATATAAAAATATTTCCAACTATTTAATTATTTATTGTTTATTTATGCTTGTTTAGTCTATTAATTTAATCTTTTTGTTTAAATTAATTCCGTGAGTATTCAAACCCAACTTCTAGCACTCGAACTCATTATAGGGGACTGTTAGGACCTTTATTAAGAGTTATGATAATTATTTAAATATTTTTACCTAATTAATGTATTTAATTAGTGTTTAATTAACAATTACTTATAATTAATTAACAAAAGTCTAGAAAATTATTTTTAAATCTTTATTAAATAATTCTTACATTCTTAATGACTTTGTGACCATACGAGATTAAGAGCAACGGGCCCAATCATAAAAAGTTATGTGATTGCATCGTTTAATAATTGGTTTGATCCGTTTGTTATTCGTTTTTAATTATTATTGAGAATGATATTGTGTTAATGCTTCATTTGAATGTTAGATTGGACCCTAGGGACATGGGGTGGTATCCGAAATAGAAATCACTTAGGCGATGCTAAGTAATGGATAAATTGTAAGGTTTATTTTCTGTTTAGAGATTGCGTCGAGGCATGATTTGAGATCGATGAGATTTGTGATATGATTTAAGGCGCGAGTAAGCCCGGTGATATGCCGTGATGATTTAAAACCGCGAGTAGCCGGAGATGATTTAGTGTGATAAGCCCGATGATGTCTGTGATGATTTAAGCCGTGAGTAAGCCGGAATGACTTAAAGTGGCAGAGTAAGCCCAGTGATATCTGTGATGATTTAAAACCGTCATAAGCCGGAGATGATTTAAGACTTGCAGTAAGCCCGGTGATGATATAAAACTTGGCAAAGTAAGCCCAATGATGTTTTGATAAAACTTGGCGGTGGTCCAGTGGCGTTTTATGTTGATAAAACACGGCGATAGTCAAGATGTTTTCTATTGATAAAACCTGGCGGTGGTCGATATTTTGTGATGTTAAAACCTGGCGAGAGGTCCGCGATATTTTGTGGCGATAAAACCTGGCGGATGGTCGGTGATGTTTGTGATGATGTCTTGGCGAAGTCAGTGGAATAAATTGATGTCTGGCGAGAGTCCAGTGGGAATTGATGTCCTGGCGTGTGTCGAGTGGTGAATGAAAATGATTGTGATGTGGTATATAAGATAGGCGAACCTAGTTGTGATTCCGGCATGATAAGCTATCCCCTTGTTTTAGTATTGTAACTTAGGTTATCTACGGCGTGACAGGAAGTGATCTCATGGGGCCAGAGCATGGCTAGCGGGTGGGGAGGAAAGATCTCGTAGGGAGATTTTGGATCACACGTTAGGCTAATGGATAGTAATGGACTGGTTGACGTGAATCTCTGTTTTACTTATTCGCGTCATGATTATCTTGTTTGGCTAGTTGTAATTGTAAGAGGGGTGGTTGGGTTGGATTATTCTCTTGGGTGATTTATCACTCACGGATACGTCGTATCCTGGCAAATCGATTCTTCGGCGATCAATTTCTTTGAGAAGGCGCATGATTCAATAGAGAAGATTCAACGATGATGCAGTTCGACACGGAAAGAATATCAGTAACGAAGATCGAGGATGCTTAGGATTCGTATCAAGATTAGAGTCAGCTCTGAAGTTAGTGTATTTTGATTCCGCAAATCTATCTTGAGATTGTATTAGCAAAATCTTTATTTTTGGAAAATCATATTTATTTAGCAAAATTTTCTTAAGAAATCCTTTTATTTTACACCCGAAAAGTCGGGGCGTTACAATCGATATGGGGGTGTGGAGCGTGTGGTGGTGCAAATAGTAGTAGGGTTTTTTTTTTTTTTTTCCCTTTTCTGAAGAACGTATGGAAGAAGGTTGCCATTGATACAGGTAAAAGACAAAAACAAGCGCTTTGTTTGGTTTACATTTTAGAAAGTTATTTCTGAGAGTTGGAGTGGTAATGAGTGGAGAGAGATAGATAGAAAGATTTATTGAAAACTGTGTCGAGAGTTAAAAGTAACTCCCAGAGTGTTGAACCAAACGGAATTTTGTCAAAAAGTTCTCATTTATTCGGTCATGTGCTTCTTAAACTGGTATATTCCATCCAAATCTTAAACGTTAGTTGACAGAAAGGGGTTATTACCAGAAGACAATACTTGAAGGGGGTTAAGTGTTTGAGTCTATACATTAGGGGGGCAACTCGGAAATGGGTGTTAGTTGAGGGGGGTTTCTCTCTCATTCACTTCACTGTGATAGGAGTAATCGCTTGTTGGGTCGTCGGCGGTTGGAGTTGTTTAGACATGGAGGCTTTGGTTACATTACATCCTCCACAATGTTTTCTGACGAAAGGGAAGGGTTAATTGCTCAATAGAAAGAACATCGCATCAAAACCGAATACAGTTTGACGCCTTGTAACTGTAAGTCTTCCCCGCCCGCCCAAAACCCCCTTTTGTATCTATCAGAACTTACAGCACTGACTTCTCAAAATCCACGAATTTCATGTTGAATATCTAAAATCCTTACAAATTCCGAGCAATGAATCGTTTGGGTCTTCTCTGCCCTAGACGAACTAGGTATATACTCGATACTTTGTATCTCGTCAGGAAGAACCCTAGTTCGAATTCTGCTACATCCCTGCCCAACGCCTATTGTTTCAGACTGGCAACTTCATTTTTCCCTGAGGATGATTTCATGTCAAATTTTCAACTTGTTAGGAGTTGCTTTTCTGTTGCAAAGATCCCTACTTTTGCTAGAAGTTACTGTTCTGGGAACAACGGTGTTGATTCCAGCGAGTGGACTGACGATATACAGTATTTAGATGAATCCGGTAGCGTTATTTTTTCCGGTAAGGGCATAAGATCAGTGGAGCCTGGGCTTGATGACCACGTAATGGTGGGTGGGTTGAAGAAGCCAATTTTGAATGCTTCCGCTGTCGTGAAAATTGTGGAAATTGTGAAGAGGTGGAAATGGGGCCCTGAAATGGAGACCCAGTTGGATAGACTTCAGTTTGTGCCCAACATGACTCATGTTACTCAGGCCTTGAAGGTTATTGCTGATACCGATGCTTCATTAAGTTTGTTTCGTTGGGCGATGAGGCAATCATGGTACCTGCCTAATGATGAGTGCTATGCTATACTTTTCGATAGGTTGAATCAGAGCAGAGATTTTGATGGGATTCAGTCGCTGTTTGATGGCATGATTCGTGATTCTAGTAAACATGGGACGTCTTCATTTTGCGCTTACAATCGGGTCATTCAGTACCTAGCAAAAGCAGAGAAATTGGAGGTGTCATTCTGTTGTTTCAAGAAGGTTCAGGAATCTGGTTCTAAGATCGATACTCAAACCTATAATTCACTTATAACCTTGTTCTTGACCAAAGGTTTGCCTTATAAAGCGTTTGAGATATACGAAAGTATGGAAAAAGCTGGGTGCTCATTGGATGGATCAACGTACGAGTTGATGATACCGAGTTTGGCGAAATCAGGCCGCCTTGATGCTGCTTCCAAGCTTTTCCAAGAGATGAAAGAAAAGAATTTCAGGCCAAGCTTCCTCATATTTGCCTCCCTTGTTGATTCAATGGGTAAAGCCGGTAGGTTGGACACCTCGATGAAGTTATACATGGAAATGCAAGGTTTGGGGCTCAGGCCTTCTGCAACCATGTTTGTTTCCCTAATTGAGTCGTTTGCCAAGGCTGGGAAGTTGGAAACTGCGCTTAGAATTTGGGATGAGATGAAGAAAGCAGGATTTAGACCAAACTATGGTTTGTATACTATGATTGTCGAGTCTCATGCGAAATCTGGAAAGCTTGAGATTGCTATGTCAATCTTTTCGGATATGGAGAAGGCTGGATTTCTACCCACCCCATCTACCTATTCTTGTCTCTTGGAAATGCATGCGGGTTCTGGTCAAGTAGATGCTGCCATGAAGCTCTATAACTCGATGACCAATGCAGGTTTGAGACCAGGACTAAATACTTATGCTGCCCTTCTTACACTTCTAGCGAATAAGAAGCTTGTGGATGTTGCCGCGAAAATATTACTGGAAATGAAGGCTATGGGATATGCTGTTGATGTCAGTGCTAGTGATGTTTTAATGGTGTACATCAAAGATGGTTCTGTCGATCTTTCTTTGAGGTGGCTGCGTTTCATGGGCGCTTCTGGCATCAGAACGAATAATTTTATAATCAGGCAGCTCTTTGAGTCGTGCATGAGGAATGGTTTGTATGACTCTGCCAAACCTCTTCTAGAAACTTACGTGAATTCTGCCGCAAAAGTTGACCTCATACTTTACACATCAATTCTAGCCCATCTTGTGAGATGCCAGGAAGAGCAGAATGAGAGGCATTTGATGTCAATCCTTGGGGCTACAAAGCATAAGGCTCACACTTTCATGTGTGGACTCTTTATGGGCCCAGAACAGAGGAAACAACCTGTATTAACATTTGTGAGGGATTTCTTCCAGGGTATTGATTATGAGATGGAAGAGGGTGCTGCACGGTACTTTGTGAATGTTCTTCTTAATTACCTTGTTCTTATGGGCCAGATAAACCGAGCTCGTTGCGTGTGGAAAGTTGCATATGAGAACAAGCTTTTCCCAAAGGCCATAGTGTTTGATCAGCATATAGCTTGGTCACTTGACGTGAGAAACTTGTCTGTTGGAGCAGCTCTGATAGCTGTAGTTCACACCCTCCATAGGTTTCGGAAGCGAATGTTGTACTATGGGGTTGTCCCAAGAAGAATCAAATTGGTCACGGGACCTACTCTAAAAATCGTTGTTGCACAGATGTTAAGCTCAGTGGAATCGCCTTTTGAGGTTAGTAAGGTTGTTCTGAGGGCTCCTGGGGATTCTGTTTTGGAGTGGTTTAAGAAGCCAATTGTTCAGCAATTCCTTTTGAATGAGATTCCATCAAGGGCTGACATCCTTATGCACAAGCTTAACACACTTTTTCCTAGTTCTGCACCTGAAATTAGATCTCTGTCTCCTCCAAAACCACTTATTACTGGGAAAGCAATTTGAATAATGTGTTTCTGAAAGCGAATTTGTAAGTTAATTCTCCTTTTAGCATTGCTGATATTTCAAGGCCTTTGCTCTGCACATGGGATGAAATTTGGATGATGAAATCTTTAGATGCTAATGTCCATTCGACGTATCATGTTATTCGAATTTTATATTTCTTGAGTTTTCCATTTTCCCGTGAAAAGGTGCTCACTAGTGGTCGGCTATTGTATCTCTGAGCCTTGTCCCCATTGTGAACTGGTTGTTCACCTGAGACAGGCTTTAGTAATTGTGTCATTTTGCATAGAGTTTGCACAAGATGTTATAACCTATCTTCTTGACAAAGTATCAATTGCCTTGTCTTCTTTTGATTGAACATGAGCTTGTAACTGTTAGCAAACAGTATACTGGATGGTGCAGTGATTGAGGAACTTGCTAGGAGGTGCAGTGGAGGGTGAGAAGTTAGGGAAAACCATAGACTAGAATAGGATGGAAGCCTATGCTGATTAATTTTGTCGAGCCTTTCAGGTGAGAAAAGTGGATGAATGTGCTTGATCAGAATATCCCATCTATCAAAGCATGTGGTGCGTTGATTGTTTTATTTGTTTTGTTTTTTCTGAAAACTACAATATTCCTAAAGCTTTTGAGCCGGATCGCCAGGCTTTATTTGTTTCAAAGTAAAATGTTTTATATCCAAAAATGTGTGTACAAATTAATTATTGAACTTCTATTTTCTGGTGTTCAGTACTTTGTTAGAAAGAAGTCCCATGCCATACTTCTTTGCTGATTGCAACCCCCTGGGATTTTTTTTTTTTTTGGGAAGACCCTAAGGGGTTGGCCTAGTAATCAAGACTTGAGACCTAAGGGTTTGCTCTCTCTTAAGGTCTCAAGTTCGAAATCTCTTAGGTGCTATCAACTCCTTTGTACACATGGTGCTTTGCTCCGGATGTAATTGAGCTCCCCACAAGTGGGCGGTGGGATTGGGCCCCCAGGGTTAGTCGAGATGCGCGTAAGCTGACCTAGATACCTAAGTTATCAAAATCCTTTCTTAACTCCTCAACAGGGAAAGTTATTGTAAGGAACTTCTTTTTACTTGCTGTTCATATCTTGAAGCAAGCTTTTATCAAAGATGAATAATTCAGGTAAAGTACCTTCTTCTGGTACTGGATGGTTATGCTGAAAAGGGTAGACAAGGCTTTTCGTATAGTACCAATAAGACACAGAATCTTTAGTGCTGATGGAACAGTTAGCGTGCACCCCGTGTTGACTTGTCTTTTTTCTGATGAACGACTAGTAAGTATTACCACCTGCATCACTAAACAGGTTCCATTCCCACCTTCATTAAATGTGAAACAGCATTTGTACTTTGTCAATACTAATAGAGAATTCATAACTCTCCGCTGAAATATCTTTCAGGCCGGGTCAAGGTTCGATCTTGGATTCCACAGTTTCCACTATGAGTTTCTCAGTGGTAATATGGGATGTGTTACGTGCTGTACAACCTTCTGCTTCATCTTTGAATAATAGTATCATTGTTTTCTGCCTTGTATTTTCCGCTCATTTACCACCTATATCTGGTTCTTTGTTCTTTCTCCCCATTTGATCCCGGTTCACAACTTGCTTTTACCTAATACTTTTAGGAGTTAGTTATGCAATGAAAACTTAAAATAGCTCTTTCCTCCAACTACTACTTTTCAGGTGCTGGAAATTGTATTGGAGCAGAGCACATGCACGCGTATCCTGATGATTCTTGTGTTGACTTGTGGAATGTGGAGCCAAAGTTATTTCTTGGAGTTCTTTCTTTCACAACGGTTTGTAGACTTGTAATTTTTTCCGAACATCTTAACAGGGGTTGCACCGATGGACCAAAAAACTGTACATTTGTATCGCACTTCTTTCGTTGTGGAAAGCAAACCAAATCGTGCTGTGTAAACTACAAGCAAAAGTTCGCTGCCATAAACTAGAGATGCTATAGACATTTTAGACTTTTCATCTTTCTGTCCATGTCCTCAGAAAAGTCAAATCATATGGAAACCCATTAGAGGCTAGAAACTGTGTACGGGATGGTTTATAAATCTTATACTCCCAGAGGACCAATATGCTAAAATTAGTGTCCAAGGAATTTTCTTGGTCATTGAACTTTGCGTGGTGTATTAGAGGGCTGTCATTGATCGCATAAAGTGATGAGAATGTGAAGTCTCATCGCTAGCCCTTGAGCAGGTCTTGGCTTTCAACTACCACTTTTAGTAAGAAAGGTTCTTCACTTGTTCCATTTGCTGAGGAGGAAGGCTTTGATATCATGCAAGGTTCTAAAATTATATTAACTGAGAATTGAGATGGTGATTCCATTCTCCACTTCGTGTCATGTTGATATTTTAAATTGTTAATTCTGCATATTGTTGTGTGGTCATGGCAGATCTTTGCTGCGTTTGGTAGTTGTTATAGTTTGTCCCACTTTGGTTAATAATCACCTCTAAAACTAATATATGAGTCTAGTTGTCCTCTCCACTCATTGTCAATTGGTTCTCAATTGGATGCTTTAACATGGTATCAAAGCAAGGCTTTTGGAAGCTTTTGAACAAGACTCTATGTCGTTGGTGGTTGATTCCCCATTTGTTTGTCGTTGATCGTTGTCGTATGTATTCAATTGTTTGTTTACCTCACCACATGCTCGTTAGGGGTCGCACGTGCGGGAGAGTGTTAGAGCTTATCCCACATTGATTAATAATCACCTCCAAAACTTGTATATCAACCTGGGCGGTCTCTTCACTTATTATCAGTAGTCAACAAATAACTACTTTGTATCTCGTTCATTGTACATGTCTTCATTATCACAAGGGGAGAAAAACTTGGGGAAACTGAAAAAGTTTGGGCCATCAAGTTCGACAAAAAAGTCTAGAAACACAATTCCGGACACAACTATGTCCGGCTCCGTTAGATGTAAGGAAAATTTCAAAATACCCCCCAACTTTTATACCAAAATTCAATTAGACTCCCAACCTTTTAAAAACTTCAATTTTACTCTCAACGCTATCTTCCGTTAATCAAAACGCCCCCTTCCGTCCGAATGACTAACGGATTTCGTTAAAGGCTCCATTAAATATCGTTCCGATCAAATTTTGATGATCCGAGCCACTCAATTTGTTCCAAACGTGATTTAAAGGGTATTTTCGGAGAAATCAGCAAACAAAATGACCGGGAAGGGCTTCATCTGGACAGTTTTTCATTGAATAGTTCAATAAAAAAAACTTCTCAATTCAAGCATTTTCCGGTCATTTTTTTTGCTAATTTCTTGCAGGTACCCTTAAAATCACGTTCTAATCACATTGAGTAGCTCGGATCATCGAAATTCGATCGGAAAAGGTGCAGACTGAAGCAAAATCCGAATGTCCAGATTTGAACAAAATCTGGATCGATCTGCACGTCACCTTTCCCAATCGAATTTCGATGATCCGAGCTGCTCAATATGATTAAAACGTGATTTTAAAGATACCTACGAGAAATCAACAAAAAAAATGATCAGGAAGGGCTTCATCTGAACAGTTTTTTATTGAATAGTTCAATAAAAAAACTGTTCAGATGAAGCCCTTTTTGGTCATTTTTTTTTGCTAATTTCATGAGTGTACCCTTAAAATCACGTTTTGAATACATTGAGTGGTTCGGATCATCAAAATTCGATCGGGACGCTATTTAACGGAGCTTTTAATGAAATCCGTTAGTCATTCGGACGGAAGGGGGCGTTTTGATTAACGGAAGATAACGTTGGGAGTAAAATTGAAGTTTTTAAAAGGTTGGGAGTCTAATTGAATTTTGGTATAAAGGTTGGGGGGTATTTTGAAATTTTTCCTTAGATGTACGTGGATCTTTGTGCATTTAACGGTTCCGGACACGGTTGTGTCTGGAGTTGTGTTTTAAAGGTGTGTTTGTACCATTTGCTTCCAATTACTTCTGATGGAAAAACAAATCAACATTACTTAAGCCCATTTGGCCAAAACAGACATGCAAGCAACCCCCAGAAAAAGAGAAATATATGCCCCTAACTGAAGCCTTCCATTGTCTTGCATCCTTGGGTTCATGAAATCTGCTGCTAGTAGATCAACTAGTGCCATGTAAATCAGGATTCCAGCTGCAGCAGAGTAGAATATCCCTTCCACAATTAGAGCCGTTGGACTATCTTCCTTATACACACTCGATACTGCAATACCAATAGCGATCCCTGCTGGAGCAGTCAGGGAGAAAAACAGCACCATAATCGCTGTGGATAGAAACTCGAATTTTGCCTGCACAAAAATGGTAGATGAGAAATTGTGGGATTGTTCTAGGTAAGTTTAGGGCGATCTCTCTCTCTCTCTCTCTCTCTCTCTCTCTGTTTTTAAAAAAAAGGGTATAGTGGAGTTTATCTTTTGCTTTCCTTTATATTCTGTATATTTTCGTACATGTTTATATTGCATACCTGAGAGATGCAGCCACCAAGTCCCATGCCCTCGAAAAATTGATGGAAAGACAGGGCTGCCAATAGAGGCTTTATTACTTGAGGATTTTGACAGGCGCCTAAGGTGATTCCAATTATTACAGAATGAACCACAATTCCCAGCTCCAAAACCTACACGAAACGCCCATATTATCTTCAACTATGACCAAAAAACAGAGATGTACAGGTCATCAGTTTTAGGAAGTAAAGGAATTAAGTTATAAGCACAACTTACTTGAGATATTATGCGATGGCGGATAAGATCAAGTGTAACGATTTTGTGATGATCAGATGATGGGATATTGGTGGAAGAGCCATGAGCATGACCATGGGTAGCATGAGTGTGAATATGTACATGACCTTGATGTTCCTCCCCAACAGTGACCCTGATCTCTTCGTCGCCATGGATCACTTCCTGATGGGTCTTGTTACTGTTATTATTGAAGTGCAACCTCTTATAGTAACCGGTGGCGAAAGAGTCAATCATTAAGGTACCAATGGAAGACATCATAGCTACGAGCCCTGTGAATGGGAAATCTCCCCAAAGAGTTTCTTTTAGGCAAGGTGATGTTAAGCTGTTGAAAGCATCCGGCAGTATGTGAATATAGCCTGTTGCAAGTATCACCCCAGCAGCAAAGGCCTTTACCATAAAGAATATGTCACTCTCTGGCCTTAGTGCTTCAAATTTCCTTCCGAATTGGGGAAGGCCCACCCCTACGGTACCAGCAACGAGAATTGAAGCAATTGCGATTAATTTATACGTGAGGGACTTACTTCTGCTTTTATGTTGGTGTTGGGCTTGGATATCGCAAGTGCAGTGTCCCCATGCCACAGTTGGTACCAGCAGAAGAACTACTAAAATTGACGATAAACAAATTTTCAAGTTGGTGACCTTCTTGGTCATGGTCATGAGGCAACAGATGAAAGGAGGAGGAGGAGGAGGAGCAGAAAATCTACTTGGGCGCTGTGGAAGGATGTTGTTTCATATTCTAAATGTTTACTTCATCCATTCATATATATAGAGAGATGGAAAAGAGAAGGGGAGGGGATGAATGATAGAGAGAGTGTTGCTCTATGCTGGTGGTTATATCTAATACTCCTTTCTGGAGGCACAATGGCCGAAGAGAATCTATTAATAGGGGGGAAAAAATCTCAATAGAATGGACAGTTCTCAAATAAAGAAGCTCGACTTTTTGTGACGCAAAAGGTTCTCTTACATTGTTAGCGTAATTGGATTTTTTTTTTTTTATTAATATCAACTTCCAAAACATCTAGTCTTGTCATTTGTGTATGATAAAAGTCGTCGTGGAAATATCTCAAAAAACAATTGGGTACTTTTAATATTTATTCATGTTATTTTATGCCCAATAAAGTCGTCGTGGGAATATCTCAAATAAAAGTAGTATAGTAAAGTCGTCGTGGAAATATTGCAAATAAAAATAGTAAGAAAAAACAAATGGGTACTTTTAGGTACAACTTCGTACGATTGCACGTTACATCATAGAAGCACGATGAGATTGTAGAAATAAGTTGGTCATTTGTTATGAATGGTAGACACGTACCCACAGCAAAGGAGGAGGTAAGGTTGATGAGGTTAGAATACGATGGATGATTGGGAATGACGAGAGTGCGGATTAGGATTAAATCAAATGAAGACATATAATGAAAAAGTAGAGGCCAGAGAGTGCAGAGTTTGGTGAGAAGAGAGGTAAGCTTGTTGAGATCGAGATGCGAAAGTATAGCAATTAAAAAAGTGGTTCACGTTTGTCTGTTGGGTGGATGTCGACATTTTGTTGCCATAAAATCCCACCTTCAAACAAAGCCAATTCTCAGTAGGAGTAGATTTCATCGAAATACCCAACAACTCCTCCTCCTCTTCCTCCTCATGTCGTTACTATGTTTTGGCTCGCTCCTCGCTAGTAGTACTAGCTAGTATAATAATGCGATGCGATTAGTTTAAGGAATGCCCTGCCCTGCCTCTTTTACAAACACGTTGCTTACTAGTACTAGGCCATTTTTGCCTGCTTTTTGTCTTTCTCCTTTTTTCTTCTTCTTTTTTTGTTTATAAAATAGCGCACCGGATGGGGTTTGGTTTTTGGTAGAAATCAAGGATGTCATCACATCTTCTTCCCATTTTGTCTTTGTAAAACCATTGCATCCAATTAGGATTTAATACTCTGTTTACCAAAAGTAAAAGTTTCCCACTTTATTCTTTTTGGGGTTTCTATTTCCCATATGTATTTATTTTATTTTGAAACTTTATTACTCCATAATGGAGAAACATGACCCAAAGAAAAAAAGGTGTGATACCTTTCCACTTGTACTAAACAGCTTGCTGGTAGACAGGAAATGAAATACTCCTCCACAACTGGAGTTGTAAATTGGGCCAGGCTTCCTTCCACTATCAAGTTTAGGAGGCTCTTATGGGCCAGCATAGCATTGGATTTCTGGACTCCAGGGCCGTCCTTCTGTTTACCACCAACATAGACACAGAATCACCACAACCCAGAAACGGACAGGGATAGTAGTGTCGCCACCCACCCACACACACACACACACACAAAAAGAAGAAGAAGAAGAAGAAGAAGAAGAAGAAGGAAAGATAGGGAAAGTAGTAGTACTGTATTAAAGAGGAACAAAAATGCTACACCACCAACTTCTTCTGAGTTCTGAGGTTTCTGACTACAATACGCCGTACCCCCAACTTTTCAACTAAAAACATGGGCCTCCTTGAATGAGAAATAGTAATAAACTTGGATCACTCCGTTAGTCTTCCACTAAATTTGATTCCAAGCTACTAACCTCGAAGAAAAAAATGTGGGAAAATGGCGGCTAAGAATGTGTTTTGATAATTAATATTCGTCAATAACATTTTTAACATTAATAAATATTCTCAATATATCTTTAGCGAATATTAATTATCAAAACATGTCATGCGTTATTTTCCCAAAAAACGGGAGAAGTTTGTGTAAATTACGAAAAACAAAAATCGAACTTTTGTGTGCCGGAAACACAAGGACCTGATTCCGATGCCGGTGGTTGGCAGCACCGCTTACCCATTTTCAATTTCGATTCGAATTCCAAATTTGCCTATGCCATAGAAGTTGATCCGAAGCCAAAAACAAAGAAAGAAAGGAGCCTACGAATCAGATCCCATTTAGATCAAAATTACAACAGCTCATAAAGGTACCTTTCTTAATTCGATGCGTCTGTTATTGGTCTTTCCTTCAAATTTTCATGGCGCTTGTTCTAGGTCTATTTTCTGGTGAATCCCTCTGTATATAATGCAGCTTTTCTTTGTCACGAGATAAAGCTAAAATCTTGAAGTGTTCTGTCCAGAGATGGATTCTTCGTCGACGAGGCTTTTCAACCAGCTCAAGGTTCGTCAACTGTTTGATTAGATCCATATACATGCACCTATTAGGTACTCTCATTTTCACCAACGTACGATCATAAGAGTGCAGTAGTTTTCATTTCGCCAGCATATTATGCGAGGTGCTAATAATCTTCTTAACCAGACATCGGAACCATTTTTCTTAATGGCGGGGCCCAATGTCATTGAATCCGAGGATCATGTTATGCGTATGGCCAACCACATTAAGGCTATCACTTCCAAGTATGCTCTCTCTCTCTCTCTCTCTCTCTGCACGTACACTGTCAATCCCATGTTTCTTGATCGGAAAACAAGGGAACTTGCTTCTTTTCTTCGTTCTAATGGTAGTAGGTCAGTAGGTGTATATATTGTTGAAGTACTAGTGGACAATTTCCTTTTTGAAGTGGTTGCTTCTCTCTATAATAGAATTTCTAAGCCCGTGTGTAAAACACTTAAGGGCAATTCCAAGGCAACTCAATAAATAGCTGGCAATTTACGGCACAACACCTATGGGGCAAATAAGCGCTAGTCCCATTGATAATTTATGCCAATTTCATGTAAATAATCAATCTGAGCGCACAAAATAGATATGATTCAATTTTTCACAATGGAAAACCGCTACGAGGTTAAAAAAGATGGACCTACTCCGGAAATTCAAGCACTAGAAAATCAATTGGTTACAAGAGACTCTCACTTGGGTCCATTGAATACGCACTCCATAAACTTAAGCTTGCCTTGCCCAATTCATGCAAACTGCACTCAGTGCTTGAACATCTACGTCTCCAAAGTGCGAGCCCAACTCTTACCTCCAGAATCAAGTGTAGGACTTCCATCACGTCACCTCAAATCCTCAAGTATGACCCATGCATCCAGAAGCTACCGTAGGCCTCATCCTTGCCTTCAGACTCCACTAAAGGACTTCACCATCTATGTAAAAGATGAAGCCTTAAAGATCGAACGGGAACTCCAAACATTGCGGGGATTCTGGACCTAACAGAGAATTTGACTTTTGCTCTTTTAGCCTTGGGCTGCAGCTGGTTTGCAAGTCAAGCTTTGACAAAGCCAATCGGACGTCTTCCAAATCATTTCGGGGTCCTGGCCTCGTTGAAGGCTTGAAGGTATTACTTGATAGCTCCTTCTGATGCAATGTTATCATGAGTTTGCTTCAGACTATTATCCTACATATGCATTTGCCTCTTGAACACAATTAAACACACACGTGCGCTCACGCATAAAGTGCTATTTGAATGGCCAATGGGGAATGACTTCTTAGTTCTTTCCCTTTATGCTTCGATTATCTTCTTCATTTTCATCCATTTTCGTTTACAAAATTAATGACAAAACTCACTTCATCTCCTCTTTTATGATAATGAAGTTCTAATGGCCTCTACTGCAAATTGGGACATAGTGTTTGGGTTCAAAGAGTGGAAGTTAATGACCTACTCCGCCCCTCATATTCTTTTAAGCAATGTTTCGCTTCCTTCTTATATCTTTCTGGCAAAGTTACTCAACTTTATCATGCTTCCCTCTTAAACCTTTTCCACTTTTCCAACTGTAAGCCCTACTATCTATTACTCCCTCCGTCCCTTTTTATGTGTCCACCATTAGATATTCAACTTTTTAAGTGGACATCATTACACTATAAATAGGTTAACTTTCCTAAGATACCCTTGAGCATTTATTGTGGTTCTTTGAAATCTACATACTGCAATTCTCAAATAAGGGTAAAATGGATGTCGTGCAAGGTTTTTCCGATTCACTTTTGGAATGGACGCTTATTTTGGGTTGTCCCAAAATAGAAAGGTGGACACATGAAAAGAGACACAGGGAGTATATGTTGTAAAAAAGAACTTATTGACTATCCAAACTCCATTCATGGGTGTTTGGATGCCTCAACCTTAGACAATGGACGTTTACTCAAATTGTGTGGAAAATGCAATGGACAAGTCCCATTCAAGCTTGTCTGTGCTTGCGACCCTAATGTGTGCCGAAATAATAATGCCCCAAGCGTAGGGCTAGGTCGGTTGTAGCATAATAAACTCGGAAGTCCGTGATCGAATCCACAGGGAGCCATTGGAGCTAGGCTGGAGGTTTGATTTATGAAGGGTTTTTAGCGTTAGGACCACCAACCTTTAGTTTGGCTTTGACACGGCCTACTTTTGAGTGATGGAAATTCTCTCTACCTTCTAACTTTAATAGAAAATGAAGATTGACTAAAAATTAAAAGCGGCAAGGTCTAGGGGTTCATTCCGTCCATAACTTAGGCCGTTCAATGCTTCTCTTTGATAACTCAAGTGAGAGTCATTGTCATTTGATCTCACTCGGAAGGTTTAACCGGTTTAACCATGAAAATTAAGTTTAACTCATACAACGGGATTTGGAAATGGAAAGGAACTCATTTAGGCATTTTATCAAACACATAGAGTGCCATGATTCTAAGCATTGGGTGTGCCAAGGAGACTTGTTTACACACAATCAAAGAAGTTAATAACCCTAAGTTTAGACCAAAGATTAGAATTCAACAAGTTCTTTGAGGCATTTTGGCAAACACCTAGAGTGACAGAGCTCCAAGCATTATATGTGGCAAGAGATCAAGTCCTTGCCTACACATAATAAAAGAGGTTAACAACCCTAGGTTTTGTTACATAAAGATGAACTTAATCCATTCATAAACCACATTAAGCACAAGAAATGAAAGAAGCCATTAAACTACCTAAATCATGGGGTAGAATCACCCCATGACCAAGCTTAGATCACTACTCACCCATAGTGGGTGTATACACAAAGCAAAATGATGAGAGAAATGAAAACAAGGGCAAAACGAAAATTAAAGCTAGATTAATGGAAAGAACAAGAGTACTTACAACATTAATGAAGGAAATCTCCCCCAAAACCTTAGCAATCCCCCTCCTTTGAAGAGAGAAGGTGAGCTAGAGAAGAGAGGAGAAAAGGGAGGTAAAGAGAGAAAGTGTAAAATGGAGAATGCCCTAAAATCGGGCTAAGGGTGGTATATATACCCCTTTACAAAATAACTACAAAAATGCCACTGAAATATCTCGCGCAGGAACTGGTATCGATACCCCTAAAAGAGGTATCGATACCTCAATGTTCTCTGGACATTTGGCTGCTGAAATGGCTTGGGTATCGATACCAAGTTTTGGGGTATCGATAACCCTGCTTGCTGGATTCTGCACAACTTCGCGGGCTCGCTCCGGACACTCCCGAACTTGGATTTAGGTGTTTTTCGAACCGTTGGAAAGCTTGATGAGTCTACTTTCTAACTCAAGTGGTTAGGATTAACATATTTTGTACATCAAAAGATATGATGATTTTACCCTCAGTTGGTCGGAAAATGAATTGCTTTGGGTAACATCCTCGCATCTCCCTCACTTCCCTTGACCCTTGGACATCCCGAGTATGCTTCAAAGCTTCTTTTCATGACTTTTGGGACTTGGTCGTGGAGAGCCACATGGTCTTGGATACTTGGACACACTCAAGGCTATCCATGGCCTCCAAATGCGCCTTATTCACCCAATTAACCTGAAAATGCCAAAAATACACCTTTCGCTCAATATCGTTCAAATCAACCAATTTGTGCGCAGGTGTGACAAAAATGAGAGAGATAAGCCCCATTATTTACATTATTGAGGGCTTATCAGCCTGTGAAACAAGGCTTTACTGCAGAATACTAAGCCAGTAGGATTCCTTTAATTAATTCTTAAAGAGTTCACATTTTTTCATTCTGATTGCAGATCCTTGAGAAGGTAAAGGTAGCGTATGACATCCCGATAGTGACAGATGTGCATGAATCCATCCAGGTCAACTTTTTCTTCCTGTTTCAAATACAATTGGTTTCATATTAACAAGACCACTATCTATTAACTTAATGTTCTTCTATATCAGATATTTGTGTGGCCATTGAAAATCACAGGGCAAACAGATTGTTCTTCTATTGCTTAACTCCGCAACCTACCCTCCAAATATGGCAAAGGGCGAGGTCGTTGATAGCATATAAAACCGGTAAGACCGGATCGTTCCCACAGAGAAATCTTCTTTAGCGAATTTGGAATAGAAGTTGAGTATCGAGCTTCGGCATTCAAGCGGCCAACTTTTGGTGTTTAGTTCAAATGACGAAATTAAACTTGGAATTAAACTAGATTAAGATGGTCGAGTCAAAGGGATTGATTAACCCACGATTTAGCCATTCAAACGGTTCCTTTATCTAACTAAAGAGTGGACCGAAGCCGTCCAGATTCCACTACAAGCATTAAAGCTGAAGACTACTTGTAACTCAATTCAATGCATTAATTCAAACTGAACTCATTTAACGCAAGTGAGAGACGAAAAAGGATCGTTCGCACGCGTACGATTATCAAGCACGTAGCATAAGGCGATAGACTTCATTGATCAAAGAAGTCACCAATCCCATGATCGATGCAAGAAATCATGGGTTTAATTCATTCAACACATTGAAAACGAGCTAAAGTTTAAGCGAAACCATTTGATTGACTAATTCATAGAGTAAACCTCACCCCGAGACCAAACCGATTAACTACTCACGCATTGGAAAAAGACTAGAAATTATGCTAAAGAAGGAAAACATGATTAACCGATAAAAACGAAATAAAACTTGATTTCTATTAAGAACCAAACCATTCGAACAACTTTAATACTTGAAGATTAACCGTAAAACAATAACTTACTTGAGTTCGAAAGGAATTGAAAGCTAGAACTTGAAGGAAATGACTTAAGAGCTTAAAAACATAAAAGACTAGAAATTGGAAAGATGTACATAATGGCTATTAATGGCCAAAGAGCCAATTTATAAGCCTTACAATCAGCCACAAAATGGACCAAAAGGCCCCCAAAAATATCCCAAAATCATGCTAGAAGTGGAAAGTTTCCATAAATGGAAAGTTGGAAAGTCAGCCTAGAAAATATCTTCTGGGAACCACTGTTATCGATTACTCCCCTTCAGTAATCGATACCTACACTTTGTTCTTGCCCCGTAGCTTAATGTAATCGATACCAGGGCCAAATGTAATCGATCCCCTCAGGTCTGGAGGATTTCTGGACCAAAACAATGCAAGGGTATCGATTACAATCTTGATGTAATCGATTACATCAGGTATGGGAAGCAAGTAATCGATACTTCTTCCTTCAGTAATCGATACCATCAAGTCTTGGCAACTCCCTGGACCAACTTCACACAGAGGTATCGATTACAACTGTTATGTAATCGATAACATTCTTCAGAAATTGCAGAATTCAGGCAGGCTTCCGCTTCAGCACACAGCTCCTCAGCAACTTCCAGCTTTTTAGCACCTTATTTTCATTCTCTAAACTTAAGTAAAGACTACATTTTAAACCTTTCTTTTACCTTTTCTTTACTTTAATTTATTTAATGAAAATAAGAAAGTACCCCCCATTTGGAAACAATGGCATTACCAGAATTTCAAGATTCTAATTATATCAAAATGTCAACCCCCACTTTTAGTGTAAAATGGAAAACTGCATGATTTTCTCAAGAGAAAAAGGCTCGAAACATGACCTTGCTCTTCAAATAAAACCTTGTAACTTTGTAGTTACTCTTAGAAAAATTCAAGGATCAATTACCGCCATTTTTAATCTCGAAAATCGAAACTTTTTCAGAAAGTCATTTTTCCATACTTAGACAGATTTTAAGGGGCCGACAGGGTCTTCGGGTACTTGGAAGCATTTGGGCCATGCATGGCGTTGAAATACGCCTTATTTGCACGTTTTACCTGAAACATACAAAAACTACCTTACGTGCAATACCGAATAAAACATTAACTTTATGAACATAAATACTACAAAACCTGGGACTTAAGCACCGAGAATCTACATTATTGGGTGCTTATCATCTATATCCGTTTTTTCTATAGTTACCTAGTGGGCTTCTTTGAGGTCTTATATGCACACGCACTGCGCCATTATTGTGGTATGCATTGTGATAGTTTATATCATTTATTAAATTGTAAGAACAAAGAGGAACTCACGTTGTGTGTTTCTTTCGTGAATGTTTTCTTTGGTATTTTGGTTCTCTTGTCTTGATTCTCGTGCCAATACTAACTTCAGTAAGTAAATGCTGAAGAAGGGATGTGTAGTGCCAATGTTCAACATGGCATGACCTTTTTTTGACACTTGTTTTTCTTAGTGTGAGGCAGTTGGTAGAGTTGCAGATATTATTCAGATCCCGGCCTTCTTATGCCGACAGGTTGTTTTACTTTCCTTTTTAAAAATGTTGAATGTCCCTATCCATTTATCTTGTTCATGACCTGTTCAAATGACAGACAGATCTCCTAGTTGCAGCTGCCAAGACTGGAAAAATTGTCAACATAAAGAAAGGCCAATTCTGTGCTCCTTCTGTGAGTCTACGATTTTAACTCATCTGCTACCCGTTAGAAACTTCTCTAACAAATTTACAGGCAATTGACATGCATTTTTCTCTTCTGGGTTCCATTTGAATAAGAAGTTACAAATGATTCATACTTGTAGGTCATGGCAAATTCTGCTGAAAAGATTAGATTGGCTGGAAATGAAAACGTTATGGTATGTGAGAGAGGAACTATGTTTGGCTATAGTAAGTCATTGTAAAATACTTATGTTTTGTCTTTTGCCTCTTGTTTCTGAACAGTTCTGTTAGTGTGAAATTTTGATAGAAGAAACGAAGGATATGGACTCCCTGTAGTATTTACAGATTTATCCTTTAGTGCCTATGGCCTTCAAGAACAATATTAACATGGTAACAACATAAACACATGGAAGTCTGGCAAAGCTATGGTCCTCTTAGGTTTTTGGGTTGTGGTCTCACCCCACTTCCATGGACTGGTGACCTATGCTTACTTGGGTTGATATTAGAAACTTCATTAATTGCCCGTTTTGACTTCCACTTGAATTTCCATAAATTAAAGCTGAAAAAGTATTAGCCCGAGTTGGTCAGAAGCAAAAGAATAAAGATAGGATAGAGAAACCATTATCCATGTCATTTCTGTTTTATTTTATTTAGCTGTGGAGTTGGATTTGTGTTGCAGATGATTTGATTGTCGATCCACGCAACTTTGAGTGGATGAGGGAGGCTAGTTGTCCTGTTGTGAGTATACCATGATAGATTGTTGTTGGGGAATAATTATGGAAATGGCAAAAGATTTCCAACTTTAGATTAATCTAGTCGTTTAATATTTTCGACGGACCTGACAATTTGCTTCTAACTGCAGGTGGCTGATGTCACCCATTCTTTGCAACAGCCTGCCAGGAGTAAGGTGTGGATCATTTCTGATATAATGTTATTTTAAGGTTTCTGAAATCACGTTCCAGAAAGATAAGATACTCAATGTAGCAGGAATTATCAAAGCAGTATGGTAGGTTAATCTAAAATTGGAAATCTTTTGCTAGACATTTTTGTCTCCAATCACAGTAGTTGTTGGAAATATGTTTTAAAAAATCTTCCTAGTGTGTTTATTGCTCATCTTATTGTTCTAAATGTTATGGGAAAATAATCTTTACATTGATCTGGGTGGATTCTAAGCTCATCAATTGGTTTGGATTGATGGATGTTCCCAACTCTATGTGGAGTGCTGGATGATTGTAAGCAAGCTTGGAATATGATGGGTTCTATTTCGTGGTTAGGATTCTTACTCTCCGTCACAGGAACTTCTTTGGTTCCACTTCTATCTATTAGTAACATGGCAGTAACGTGACATCTGATCCCTAGGTGAAAACTGAAAAGGTCATGGCCTCTGCATCTACGCTCTGTTTCTTTGTCCTTAATTTTTTTGTATATCCACACACTCATGCATACACAAACACAGCCTTGTTCCAATTAGTACAATGAGGTGTCCAGGCATCAAGGGACATTGTAAGGAAAAATTGGATCTTGATGAGCAAAACGGGACATTGTGAGCTGCCACTGACAAAAGATTTCCTTTAAAATTTGACAACAGTACTTTGAGGCAACTTATTTT
The DNA here is from genome assembly GCA_025413875.1 of Rhododendron molle. NCBI lineage: Eukaryota > Viridiplantae > Streptophyta > Magnoliopsida > Ericales > Ericaceae > Rhododendron > Rhododendron molle. The sequence continues at coordinate 53,575,493 of CM046393.1, read as the reverse complement.
ACCTAATTGGTATAGCATGTGCAAGTGGTGATTCGGCTAGATAGCCATTGGTGATGTTTTACCTTCCTTAGTGTTCAATGGGTGTTTCTAAGGTCAGGGGTTGATCTTTCACAGTAGGAAGGGAGGCAGAAGGGCCGGAAAGAAGAGGAAAAGGCTGTCACTTTGGACATGACTTAATTTTTATAGATGGGGGTTGGATTCTTGAATCTATTGTAGTGGGATATCAAGAACACAAATCTGACCTTTTGAGCATATTTTGGGTATTTTAGTCTATTGATGCAAGCGGTAAACAAACTACTTTTGTGTATAGGCACAGCCCCCTTTTTGTGTGCTTCTTCCTCTTGTTGTCTACTACGGTTTGTAGTCAATTTGTTATTTCCCTTCTTTGTTAGGGGTGTTCCATTTCTTTTGTACTTAGGTTTGTCTTTGTTCGTCGTAAATTTGATAGAGCGCAGGATTGGCCAGCGTGTATGTGTCAATGTGGTTAGGATATTAATGTTTTGTACCATTTCGCTACCAGCCTCTATTATCTCACTGTATTCTTTCTCGAGTATAAATAAAATCACCTTTCTCATTGAGCAAAAAAATAAACATAGGTCCTTGCAACTTCTCTCAAGTTTATGAAAAAGAGATCGAAATAAAAAGGACAATACAGTGACTTACTGCCTTTGCTTTCTTCTCTTATTATGTTGAACAAACTGCAAACATTTTAGCAGACAAGTTTGGATCCATCCAACAGATAACATGATGAGGGCCTATCTTAATCGTCACGTTCCTTGAGCCTCTTTTCATCTGAGAGCATCTGGGCAAAGTAGTTGAGAGCTTCTTCATTAGTACCTCCATTCTTAATCGCCATATGTAATTTGCTATCAAATACAAAAGATTTACAAAATTGTTGCTAGGAACTTTGTTTTTATGTTGTGATATAGTCATTATCGTTACCTATCCAAAAATATGTAGTTTTTAAAGAGGAAATTGAGCTCGGTGAATTTGCTGGTTTGGTGCAAACTAGAACAACCATATGAGGGAAATGGAGTTAAGACCTCATAATAGTTGCTTCGTTGAAGATATCAAGCCGAATCCGAATTGCGTCAAAAGGTTGAAGATATATTGATTGAGGCTCTTGTTGACTACTATGGTTTCGTAGCCATTTTGTTATTTCCCTTCTTTTGTTTGGGGTGTTTTGCTTGACTTGATTAATATTTGATGCTTAGACCTAGTGAACGCTAACTTCCTGTGATTTAGAGACATGTGCGATCGGTTTGATGCATTCGAGGCCCATTGGAACGAGATGAGGATTCGGTTTCTAGAAGCTTCTTTAGAGCTCGAAAGGAATCCGGGGGACGTGAATGCTCCTAACCAGATTCATATAGCAGAGCAGGACGAGATAGCTCTTACTGCGGAGTTTGAGAAGTTGCAGGTATCCTTCTTTAAGCCCTTAGAATTTCTTGAGTGATGGCTTTACCTTGAAGGATACCATGAATGATGGCTTTACCTTGAAGGATACCATGAATGAGTCCAGCAAGGTAAAGCCATCACTCAAGAAATTCCAAGTGCTTAAAGAAGGATACCTGCAACTCCTCAAACTCCACAATAAGAGCTATCTTGTCTTGCGCTGCTACATGAATCTGGTTAGGAGTATTCACATCACCCGGATTCCTTTCTAGCTCCAAAGAAGCTTCCAGGAACCGAATCCTCATCTTGTTCCAACGGGCCTCAAAGGCATCGAACCGATCACACACGTCTCTAGATCGCGGGAAGTTAGCGTTCATCATCTCAACGGGCCTCGAAGGCATCGAACCGGTCACACACGTCTCTAAATCGGGGAAGTTAGCGTTCGTCATCTTACGTCTAACCATCAAATATTAATCAAGTCAAGCTAAACACCCCAAACAAAGAAGGGAAATATCAAAATGGCTATGAAACCATAGTAGTCAACAAGAGCCTCAATCAATCAATATATCTTCAACCTTCTAATGCAATTCGGATTGGGCTTGATATCTTCAACGAAGCAACTATGAGGTCTTAACTCCATTTCCCTCATATGGTCGTTCGAGTTTGCACCAAACCAGTCAATTCAATGAGCTCAATTTCCTCCTCTTTAAAAATTACATATTTCTGGATAGGTAACCATAATGACCAATTCACAACATAAAAACAAAGTTCCTAGCAACAATTTTGTAAATCTTTTGTATTTGATAGCAAATTACATATGGCGATTAAGAATGGAGGTACTAATGCAGAAGATCTCAACTACTTTGCGCAGATGAAAAGAGGCTCAGTGAACGTGACAATTAAGCTATGCCTTCATCTGTTATTTGTTGGATGGATCCAAACTTGTCTGCTAAAATGTTTGCAGTTTGTTTAACATAATAAGAGAGGAAAGTAAAGGCAGTAAATCACTGTATTATCCTTTTTATTTCAATCAATGTCAGTTTCCTAAACTTCTCCTGGCGATTTGGTTTTAGAATGTATGACCCTAGTTTTTTTTTTTCCAAATAGCTGGAGGGTGGTGGTGTCGCCAGTGGGGGTCTTCGTGAACTGATACCATGCATCGCAAGGACAGCAGTTGCTGTTGGAGTTGAAGGAATTTTCATGGAGGTATGTAAACTGTTTCTGCTCTAATTTAAGATTTTTGTGTCCGTACTTTTCTCTCTTGTAAGTTCAACACTGAGTAGAACGACAAGTTCTTGTGCTAAGAGCTGCAGTTGCATAAATGGAAGCAAAACAAGAGGCAAACACAAACACCTCTACTTATGATCTGATAGAACAAATAAGACAAGCAATTGAGTGTCGGGACTTGAATAACGTCCATTGGCAAAATCACTGTGCTTTCTTGAAACCTTTCGATGATAATAGGTATCTTGCTCTCTGTTGGCAACTGGCAAGGAACATTTTCTGTTTGGTGTAAGAAACAAGGATAGATGATTCCTTTTAAGACGTCTGATTTGCTTCGCTATTTGAATAACAAATGGATCTAGATCCCCTCCCCGTGTCTCTCTCCAACGATATTCCGGAGGTTTTAACAAGGAAGCGACAACACATTAATGAATGCATCCAATGGCTGAGAGAAAGCTAGCAAATTTTGTTCCCAAACCTGGAACAATACGTCGCCGTTTCTTTCACATGGCCCAAACGGCAACCTAACTCGATCTGTTTTTTCCGTTTCTGGTTCTCTCTCTCTCTCTCTCTCTCCATTGCAGTGCGAAACATCGATCTGGTACATTTGCTCAGGAAGTTCTTTTTTTTTTGTAAATGAATTTTCTCAGGAAGTGATAGCTATTGTGATTGAATGTAGTTTTTCCATCCAACTTATAGATGTATTGACAAATTTTTGTGTTCATGATGGATTCTGAACTCTGCGTGGTTAATTGATCAGTGATGGATGATCAAGGTATGATGATTCAGCAATTAGTATATTGAAATGGGTTTTTTAATCAGGAAAATCCCGAGGGCCTAGTGTTCATAGCAATTGAAAATAAAACTAAAACCTACATTCAATGGAGATCGAGGTAGAGAGAAATGGAGTAGTGCACAGAGAGAGAGAGAGAGAGAGAGAGGGAGGGAGGGAGAGGAGAGGAACAAATTAATCATCAAAGAATGAGGACTATCCAGAAGTCCAGACTGAATGTTCGTTGTATCTTGGTGATAAGTGGGTTTCCTTCTACAGTGGGGGTGGGCAATCTTTGATCAGATATGTAAAAGCATTATTTCCAAGAGAAACAGAGGAGGTGCAGTCGTTCGGGACACGTTGACAAAACAGTGTCGTATTGTTCCAGGTTTGGGAACAAAATTTGCTAGCTTTCTCTGAACCGTTGGATGCATTCATTAATGTGTTGTCGCTTCCTTGTTAAAACCTCCGGAAGATCGTTGGAGAGAGACATGGGGAGAGGATCTGGTTCCATAACAAATATTACTGACACAACTGTGTCTGATATGGTTATGCTGAATGTCTGATTTGCTAGCCTGTTTCATTTCTGTTTTTGAGGTTTATAGAGTACATTCTCAAGATTTTAGAGCAAGATATGTGAAAATCCATGAGCTTCTGATTTTCTAATGTAGCCTCCTGTTTCCCCTCATTATCTGCATAGATATGCTCTAACAGCTTCCAAAATTTATGGACTCCCTGAATTTTCATCAAGGCCCGCTTCCCCCTATAGTATATGCATGCTTCTAAGTACTTCTTCCTGTGTGGCTTAGGTACATGATGATCCTCTAAGGGCTCCAGTTGATGGTCCAACCCAATGGGTAAGCAATCAAACATACTGCACGAATTGTCTAGTCATTATATTGTGTCCGACAAAGAATAGTTCCAAAAAACAAAAGCATTGTATTCATCTCTGTTGGAAGTATTTTCTGAATAGATTGCTCCAAAAACATATACTTCTAACTTCCCCTTCGCTCTTTCGCTCTTTCCGTTAACCACAATATAATACACAAAGGACGACGGTTAGCCTGGGACCGCTATTGAATACATGTGGTCTTCATTATCGGGATGAGCAACCTATTTAGCAGTTTACTAATTTACGTTGCCTTCATGTCTGAAAACAGCCTCTGCGCCATTTGGAGGAACTGCTAGAAGAGCTTATAGCAATCGCTGTAAGTCGTTTAACCTGTCTGCAGTGTACATTGTAACTGTCCAATGGGGAACTTGTCTTGATTGTAGACATTAATTTTAAAGCAGTGCTGTGCACACACGTATATCCCACACACATGCCTAGAAAGACAGAGATGGTAAAAGGGAACTAGAAATTAATGGCTTGTGCCCTCCCATTTTACTTCACATCTTATCCATGCAGATGCTTGTTTCTCATATGCCTGTTACTCTTTACTTTCCCAAGTTCCAACACTAATATCATTTCGTACTGTGTTTTCTTCTTTTTCTTTGTCTTTTTTTTCGGTTATCATTGCAGAGCGTTAGCAAGGGGAAGCAAAGCTTCAAAATTGATCTCACTCCATTCCGTGATTGAAAGACTTTGAGGCTTCTCTCAAGGGCAATGCCAACAAAAAGAAGAAGAGAAAGGAGTGGATTGAATATTGTCTCTTGTTGATTAGCTTAGACTCTGTGAGGTGCCAACAATCCAATCAATACCTTGTGGAATGCAGCTTTGGACTTCGCGTGTCTCCTTTTACCTGTCATTCTCAAGAAACTCTTCACTGAAAGTGTTTGAAAGCAGAGTTTTCAGCTAGAAAAAGGTATCCTGCAACTTTCTTGATTGGAAACGAATATTAGAAAAATGTATCCTGCAACTTTATTAATTGCAAACGAATAATTCTTTGGTTGTATCAATTGTTTTGTATGTCAAACACATGAAGATTTTCTTAAAACACTACAGTCATTACATGTATAATTTGTTTAAATGTAATCGTCTCCGTTCGGAATAGGGTACCAAAGTAGAAGTCGAATTGCTCTTTAAGTCAAGAGGATACATACCGAATGCTTACATTCGTTCTCTTTTTGAAGTGGTGGTGGGGCCTTATGTGTCCATTGGGGTTTGTTGCACTTGAGCATTTTTTCCTAAACTTGCAAAGGCTTTAAAATTCTTTCATACTGGGGATGTGGCTTTATGAGCTTGCTTTGCATGATCTTCTTTCTTTCGTATTGGAATTATAAGGGGATGTCAGGAAACTGTACTTTCTTGTCATATTGGATTCGAGTAGCATTGCTCAATGTTATTTTTGTCTAGGGTTTCCTCTGGTTACAAAAGTAGTAGTGGGAAGTAGGACTTACAGTCATGGAGGCGAGCTATGAGAAGGCAATAGATTTGAGAGAGCATAAAAAGCAATCAGGATATTGAGATTTAGAGACAGCAATTCAAGGTAGCTAGTGAATTTCAACTTGTGCTCTTGAAGAGGAGATTAGTTAGAGAGGGTTGAGCTGAAAGCTGCACCGTGGAGGTGGCTTTGTGGTTGGCCAAACTGAGCATAGGTCTTGATGATGGTACTGTTCTACTACCCCTGTGTCTTTCATCGTTGTGTTAGTTATCTCTTTCCTTCTTGTTTACTGCCATGCCCATGGTGGCATGGTTAGCCTAGGTCGGGATTCTCTTGATCTCTTACATCCATTTCTCCACAACTCCTGAGATTGCACTATTAGCATGACTCGGAATAAACAAGGCGCAGGAATTCTTCTCTTTTATTATTCATAGTACTCAAAAGTTCTTACACATGGGGAAAAGCCTAGTAACCACCATTTTTTAACCATGACTCACTGTGCTAAAATCTTGTTTCCACTAAACATAATTTACCTAGTGCTACTATGTCAAAAACATTTGAATTATACAATCTCGTCACTCCATCATTTTTCACAATGTTATGCATCTGTTTCCTGATTACCCTCTGGTGTGGTTATATGGCCTCCGCATGTCGTTATTACAGAGGCTAAGCTAAAGTAGCAAGGGACTAGGGTGGTTGTTGAACAAACGTCCTAAAAGGTCAGATATAGATAACGTGTTGAGGAACTACCTAGTTACAACCATCAGAATGCAGGCAGATGCTGTTTCATCTGCACACAGATTGCCACTCCGAAGGCATACAAGGGGTGGCATGATAAACACAAACATAGAAATCAATTCTACAGCAACCCACAATTCAAAGATCTGTCTTGGCAAAGTTAGACAGCAATGGAGATGAAGTCTACTTAACTACAGGAGCAGAATAGGCTATTTGCGACTGCTTCTGTAACTGTCTATGCTACAAAGCTAGCAGCAAGCAGGCTAGCAGCCCTGTTTTCAGAGTTCAAGTGCATGCAGAGAAAATCTATCCAACCACTAATGGCATTCAAAGCACAACAAAACAGTCAGGCATAGACTGAACTGACTGAATTCATGAAGACAAAAAAATGAAGCATTGCACCTAACAAGTCAAAACTAAGTAGGAAACAATAGCACCTACTGTCCTGAATCCATGCAAAATGAACCATATTTCTTTCAGCTGGTGTCTAGCATTGAATCTGAAACCACATTTACTAGACGACAAACTTAACTACTTACGTTATACAAGGACTAATGAAGGAACCTTAGCATAACAGATTAGCGTGCAAGCAACCTTAAATATGATAGAATAACTTGGCAATGAAGTTCATGAGAAGCATAAGAAAACTATACTACCAACACACAATTCAGAATGAAAAGGAAACAGAAAATGATAATGAAATACACTCTTAGATCTTTCGCCATTACAATACATTCTGTCATCAAAACATTGTCAACAAGCATTCCTTCTACAACGTTAGTCTTGGACAGACCTAATGAAAATGGAGCAAAGATTGAAAGCACAAATAAACTGAAATGAGACTTATTGGAAACTCCAAAGTATGAGTTCAATAAGCATGCCCAAGAATTATTTGTCATTGATGAACAACATTATGTATGTATACACCCTTATCCTCTAACGAAAACGTTATTTGCCATTGACGAACAATTTTCTACTATAAGAATACACAAAAATGTACCCGGAAAGTAGGATGTATATATATCGTATACCTGCTAGACTAACTATGAACAAGGAACTAAGTGATCATGTAGAGTCAAGTGATTTTCACGATCCAAAGCCTCCCTAACCGCCCGATACAACTCTACCCACGAAGACGAGTAAGAGTTGACATCCACAGGACCCAAAAGGAATGTGGGATTTGGACTGGCTGGACAAGCAGAAACCAAGTCAAGAACGGACACCGCCGGCTTCAGTTGTTGAGGGAAATTGAACGCCAAATTGTCAACCTTGTGCTCATAAATTTTGCCATTTCGATCCAATTTGTAGCGGGAGGTGCCCTGGAACTGGCCCTTTGCCTCCCAGGGGACCCTAGGAATACCCTTCAAGTTCCACCTAATCAATATGACATTCTCAGAAGGCTGCCAAATCCTAAGTACGTCAACTCCGATTTCTCTGAACAGAATTCGGCCGTGAAACCGAAGTGCCCAGAAGATCAATTTGTAATTCTCAATGCCGGTGAACTTGTTCAATGGGTCTGTAAACGTGATGTCATCCCTGCCAATTTAATCAAAATTATTTCTTTATCTCAGAATTGAAAAATGAATAGACAAGACATGGAGGCGCAGGTCATCTTGAATCTCAATAGATAAAACGGTAGTACCTGTAAATGTTGTAGTTGAGGTCTTTGGTAAAGAGTAAAGGCATGTCTTCGCGAAGCGTCCGTACAGCAAGACCCAGATTGACATAGAAGTTGTTTTTTTGGCTGTTGTTGTCGTCGTTGTGGTGGGTGGTAGTGGTATTGGGGGATTGGTCGACCTGGGCTACCCCAACTGGAGGAGGAGGAGGAGGAGGAAGTGGGGGTTCAAGCTGTTTTGGGAGAGCGAAGAGAGGGGCGACGTGTCTACCAGAAAGAGGAGGAGGAGGAGAGAGAGAGGTGTGGTGAATGAGGATGGGTTTGTATTTGGAGTGGAGGATTAGAATCGGAGAAGACAGGGTTGGCGCCAGAAAAGCCATCCGTGTTTCCTTCTCTCCCAGTTTTTCTTTCAGTTTTATCAGTTCAACGTTTCATGAGAGAGAGAGAGAGAGAGAGAGAGATTTTTTGTGTCCTGAAAATTATATTTATATTTTGAGTGGTTCTGAAAACGGGGGATCGAGAGTAGTCTGTCGCAGCTTAAACCAGAGGAAACCGGGGTCGAACCGGACCCCATGTCTACCACGAGGCACGTATCGTGTCAAACTTTGTCTTTTTCAGACAGCATTTTCAACAATTGAATCCATGGTTATCTTGTTCCTTTTTTCGTCTTTATTATGTACTCCTATTGAAGAGAGAGTCACCCCTTTATTTGTTTTAACTTCCAACCATTCAACATAGTACTAGTAACATTTTCTTATCTCTCTACTTATATACAAGCGTTCTACCCACGGGAGCAATTAGAAAATTATATTATGTTTAATGTAACAATGTTATTTATAGGTACAGATAAAGTCTAGCTTGTTATGTTATTTACCTCTCATTATTTATTATTTAACATTAAATGTGAAACTTTTAATGACAAAAAAATTTTGAGCATTGAAGAATGTTTGGAAGCTTTTTTTTTTAATTTGTGGTATTTTGCGAAGTATAGGGGGGAAAAGAGTTCTGAAAATGAAATTTATTAAGAAAATGCCATATCGGAGAGAGAATTAAGGGGAGATCTTGATTTTATTTTTGAAAACTACATTTGCTTTTTTTTTTTTTTTTGGCCACAGCGATATACATCAGCGGGGGTTAATAGGGGTGTTAGAGTTAGCACGGAGAGACCAGAAGCAATTCATAACCCTGAGCCCCTAAAGGGCCTACCCCCTGTGAGGCTCGAACCCAAGACCTTCCACACAGGGGAGGCAATGACTTACCAACTGCACTAAGCAGTGGTTGTCGAAAACTACATTTGCTTAGTATATTGCATAGATATATGCCGTTCCATAAATAAATACAAGTAAATAAAAACCTAAATAAACCACCACCCCCACCCCCCAAAAGGGTCACTTAAATGACAAGGTGCTCAATTCCATGTTATGGGCAATTGATACATCCAGAATTGATTAGGATAAGGTGCTCAATTCCCTCCAAATGCCCAGTGTTACAATGGGATTAGCATATTTTTCTCAGATGCCACTTTCATCTACTCCATTCAAAACGATTTTAATCACAAACTAGTGATGAATTCACAATATAACTTCCTTACTAGCATTGAACTACTGATGAATTCACAATAAAACTTCCTTACTAGCATTGAACTACTGATGAATTCACAAATCTGTTTTCAAACACTGGCAAAACAACTTCTCAAATCAATCACTCAACCAACATTTACACTGTAGGTTCTTACACCCTCTCTCTCTCTCACACACACACACTTCACATCCACTCAGGGCGAGAAAGCTACCCACATAAGCAGTAGAAATCCACAGCAATGGCAGCAACAGAATTTGAATGATACAAAACCAAAAGCCTACCCTACTGGTGCGACCTGCCTGGACCGGATTATCTGTAACCAAAACACTGGCTCTAAAAGAAGCTTCATTGGAATCAAAGTTTCCACCAAAACTCTCCTCAGAGCGCAAAAAATAGTCCGAAACTTCACGAGGGAAAACTAAACAAATTTTTTTATCCAAGGGGAGTTTTCTTTATCAAAAGGATAGGAAATTACAAGTAAGCTATTGCCAAATTTATCAATATATAAGTTCAGTGATCCACCCAGCATCAGAGACTACAATGAGAAGAACATAGCTACGACATCTATACATACATTTTGGGTTAGTAATCCAGTTGCCTTTTGAAGGAAATGAACATCTAAAAGATCACACTGGAATACTTTACAAGTCTTTTCTGACCCAGTGCATAATCACGGGAAAATGCAATATGAGTTGAGTTGCATGTGAGATGAAACGATAACGACAGTACATGTTAATAGAAGTGGCAAAATTGACAAGCACCAAAGAAACTATGGCTGTAGAACAAGTTCATGCGCATAAACAATAGTCAACTATTAAAGTAGACCCTTTTCCGCCATGTGGTTCCATAGTGTACGGGTTCCGGAATTGGGTCAATCACGTTAATAGAAGTGGAATGATTTAACAAAATCTTAACACCTTCAAGAGCGGGCACTGGGTCGTGCCGTGGAAAAAGGGACCATAATATTTTCATTTTGAATAGAAGCCACAACCAATACAAATCAGCAATGCCTGCTAGTTGCTATAGACGTAACTGCAACACTTTGGAACTGAAGGTGGTATACACCACAATTGAAAACATTCGGTTTTGTCAACCACAATTTCAAGAACGGGGGATTTATAAATAACCTCGAATATATTGACGGAAATTCACTTCCAATAACAATTTGTGTTATCAAAAGTAACAATAAAAATTTCATGGTGGAGATTGCGGGACACAAAAGAGCACCAAGGTTGAGAACAAATGGTTGATCTTCCCCGCTGTTGAAAGAGAGTAATCAGCACAAGAATTAAGAGGCCCAACAAAGCAAGAGCAACTAAGTACTATACAAGTACATGAACTCAAGGAGACCAGATATGATCAGAAAAATGACCAAGCAAAAACGAATTCCAACACCCAATATTAGTTGCCAGAAATATGAGTATGTAAAAATGAAGGTAATTCCAACTCTTTCCTATTGTCTTACAGTTGCTAATCAGATACTAAGTAAGGAGTATATCGCTAAGGAATGTAGCACAACCAATACCATAGAAATAAAATAGGGAAATATAAATTTTTTGTAGGAACATCTGAATGCTTAGGCCACACAAAAAAGCAAAGCAGCCAAAGCCAGAATCTCCGTCCCCAGTAAATTGTTATCGGCAACGTACAGCGCTGAGAGCACCATGGAATAATAGCAAGTGCATCAGAGACTCTAATTTGTTGCCAGTTTCTCCAAAGCAGACACCTTTTTTAAGGCCGGAACACCCTCCAAAAACTATACACAATAATTTCAACAAAAAAGAGAGAGAGAGAGAAGGAAAAAATTGAGAGAAAAAATAAACAGAGAAGAGGGCGGGAGGCTCAGAGTTAATTGATGGCATCAACAAGCTCGAAAGCTTTCATAGTTTGATGGTATAACTTTGCTCCTCACTGCCTTTGCTACATAACAACTGGACTGGATTAATCCGAAAGGACAAGACAAGATTATTATCAGAGTTAAAAGCAATTGGAAACGACAATACCAAATCAAAGAACAAGGCCTCAGAAGCTAAGAACGCATCAAAGAAGTCTTTAGTAAAATGACTTCTCATATGGTACGGACAAATGTATGAAAGCATCATTGGCCACTGCGTAGAGTATATTGGGATTTTGTGAAATAATTTCATGGAATAAGTCATCGGATTCGTAAAGCTGTACCAAAGGGTAGGACTTTGGAGAGAGAGAAACATCTTTGATGAATCCGAGGACTCCTCCTTCCATAAACACACCAGAGAACTAAAACCTCATACAGAGAGAGACACAGTAAAGCCAGCCCCATACGGAGATTATATACAGAGAGAGAGAGAGAGGCGGAGATAGGGGATGCCCTCAGGACGCCCTAATTTTTGTGAATGTAAAATTACCACAATAACCTCAACTTGTTGAATGTTCTCTTTGCATGCACCTTGGATTGATGTGTTTCTAGCATTTTTGTAAAAAAAAAAGAAGGCTATAATACCAAAGCTCTTTTTTTAGGGGGCGACTATTCGCAGCTCTCTATTTTCTCCCTTAACCCACTCATTCACATAGCTCATTTCTAATATTTTAAAAACAAAAATTTTTTTGGATCGGCAAAAGATGAACGGGGAAAGGAAAAGGGAATCTAATAAAAAGTTGAACTCAAGGGCAAAACCCAAAGATCTACTAGGGTCCAACAAACAAATATACAATACAGCACAACCCAGTACCCAAATAAAATAGAAATAGCCCAATACACCTAATCCGGTCCAACCACAAACCGGCCAACCCAAACCAACACCTAAAACCCTAAGAGCTATACACTACGCCGCCGCACAAACACCAGAAAATCATCGTCGTCGTTAAGCCTAGCCGGCCTCTCCTAGATGTAGAGACCGGCGGCGAAAACCGGCCTACGACAACGAAGAATAACACTCAAAGCAATGGTGCACACCACCACCAAACAGCCTTAACCAAGCGCCAGTACCACCGGGGAAACCAAACAACAGCACCAAATCAAAAGGATGAACCGCCAGCCCCGCACCCGGAGGAGAACTCAGAATGGCCGCTGACCGAATTTCGGCACACAAAACGACCTGAGCAAACCACCATAGGGCCCACAACCACCGAATTGAAACCACCGCGATCCACACCGCCATCTTCACCGATAGTTTTGAAAAAAACCCTGCAAAACAAGATTAGAAAAAAACGAACTGGACACCACCCCACAACCGCTCTACCGCCCTCCACCTACAACCACCAGATCTGAATCAATCGTCGCCAAACCAGACCACCAAACAATCAATCGAAGCTCCCACACCGCTAGGCATTCCGACAGAACCAGGGGACCACCAATGGAGGCGAAACGCCACACCCTCCCACACCGGGGAAGGCGGAGCTCCATTGAGATCTGAGGGAGGAAAAGAGCCTCGATCTGAGAAGAGATCAAACCTGGGGGGAGGAGGGAAGGACGGCACCGCCCCCCAGGTAGGCGGCGGCGGATCGAGAGAAAGCCCTAGGAGCCCCTGTTTAGAGAGAGAGAGAGAAAGTTACCCCCCCCCCCCCCCCGTCCCATTTACGTCTCCCACCCCTATAGCCACCACCGCCACTTCTGTCAGAACACCACTGCCGCACTACCGCCTCTCTTCAAGGTGTCGTTCTCTCTCTCTCTTTGAGTATATACATACATGTATGTATGTATACAATAACAGCAATTAGATCACTTTCGATAACAACATGTCGAAAATATGTACAAAATTTGGTAACCAACTGCCGAACTATATATGCAAAAATCATACATAACATTTCGGTAAATAATTGTTGAAAACAAGATTATATTTCGATAACTATATGTCGAAAATATGTTCAACCTTCGGTAAATAACTGTCGAACTACTATATACGAAAATCATACATATATTTCGGTAAATGGCTATTGAAAACAATATTATATTTCAGTAACTACATGTCGAAAATGCATACAACAAAAACAAAAAACATATATTTCAGTAATTGGATGCTGAAAATGTATCTCAATTTTGGTAACTAACTGTCGAGTATGATAATATTTTACAGTGGTTATCTACCGAAATTACTTACTTTATTCTCTTCGAACAGACACATCGAAAAACTGGATTTGTAAACCCAGACGCCACAACAACAAACAGAGGCCATTGTAAACGAAAAAACTTGCCTCATCACGCAGCTTTCAAGATACAATGTCCATCACAGTATCTTTCTTCTCCTCTGCCATCATATGGTTGCCAATAGAATTTGATTCAATTTCAATTTCAAAATCGAAACCTACAAGTGGGTCAAAAAATGGATCAATGGAAGGACTTGAACCTTGCATTGATACAATATTTAGCCCTTACTTCTCCTCCATCGAAAAATTTGAGAGAGAGGAGAAAGAGAGGATGAAGATGAAGAAGAAATAGAGCTTCAGAGAGAGATGAGAAGAGAAGATGAAGAACAGTCACCTGGTGTGTGTGTGTTTTTTTTTAAACGTGAATGATGATTTTTGAGGGGGAAGAAGATAATCTACGGTTTTGGTCATAAGGGCATGTAGGTCATTTCATGTATAGGTATAAGGGTAAGTAGGTCATTTTGTATTAGGGGGTCATGTTGTAATTAGTTGAAAATTTTTAACGGCCTGAGGAAGAGAAAACAAGGTTGCGAATAGTCGCCCCCTTTTTTTATTAGGAGTATTTGTTAATAACATGGGTGTGTCCCCACATCTAAACGGGATGAAACTACTTCATCTACTGCCGGTCGCAGGGAACCAACACACACGAAACGCCCTAAAGTTAACGATTGTACAAATCGTTTATGGGGCCCAGGTTTCAAATAGTTGGCATCCGTCTTTTGTGAAATTCAAACACATAATTTCATAGAAGACAAAATACTTATTAATTTTCTCATTCTCATCCAACCAACTGTACTATTTATTTGATATTTATAATATACCTGAGATGATTTTGTTTGTAAAAAAAAAAAACCCCGAAGTGTCTTTCCCACCATGGTTGGATTGTGGCCAAACCTCCGGGGGTTTCTTTCCCGTTATGTCTCACAATCCAACCGGCTGTTTTCTTATTCTTTCCCAGCATTTTTCACAATTATAAGGGTGGTTATGCCAATTCAATACACCTCAATTCAGGGTCCCATCCTGATAATAGGGAAAACATGTTGGGCAAGAAAAGAACCAAGTACTCACAATACTATACCAAGAACTACCAGGATCGTTTGCCAACCAGACTAGTTTTTGAATGATATAATATAAGGAGAGATATGGTAAAATTGCGGATATATAGATAGGGGGAATATGATATAAATGATTTGGTTGAGTAATTTATAAGAAATAGAATATGTATATGCTTAATTTGTTTTGAAGTGAATATGCGTAGGTGAATATAAAATTTAAAAAGGACGGTGGCATTTCCGTAATTAAGAAGACGGATATTAAGGTTCATCTATCCTTGCTATATCCACCTGATATCTGGAAATATTATATTCGTGATCTATATCCACATGATAAATACCGAACATAAGTACTCCAGATATATTATTCAGGTAACAGCATATCTGTCTCTTATGCAAACGAGCCGTTAATGCCCCCATCACAACGTAGGGAAACCGAAAGAAAACCAGGAGACAAGTGTTGATCCAAGGACTAGCGGTCATTCCTATTGATCCAACCTCACTCGGTTAAGTGAAAACTACGATTAGAATTAGAAATATCCAAAGTGAAAATATGATTAGCTCTAAAAGGGAGTCCAAGCCAAAGAAACAGAGACGAACAGAATTTAGATGAAATTGAAGGGGCCCTTCAGCTCAATAACATAAGAGAGCCTTCTTCATCTGTCCTACCACCACCACCAGCATCGTTATCATCACACGTTGCTCTGGTGTTCCGGTCTATGAGAGAACTCAAAATCTATGTGCACAAAAGCTCGCTCGACTTCAGAGAGTTGCTCGAGCTTTTCTTGCAGTGTTTCGCCTATGTTATGCGCTTGGCTTAAAAGCATGTCCTCTGGCAAGACTATGTCAACCTCCACAAAGTAATGCGAACCAAAAGTGTATGCTCTGACCGTATCTATGTGCTTGATCTTTTCATGGTGGTTCCATATAAGATACGTCAGTTTCGCAAGGAAATCTGGTGGAGCTGTTCTTCCAATCAGTGCATGCACATTTTCAAGAACTGTCCGTGCCCACGTGCCAATCGTATACAAGGCAATCTGCATTGCAAGTTGACAAACAGTCGTCAATCAAAGGACAAGCATTTTAACTCAAAATCTTAGTAAGAAACTGTATCACCAGCAAGAAGACCAATTTAATGCAAAGGTAACAGGTGTATTAGTGCTTAATGAGAGAAGAGAATGCCACAGAACTATTAAGTACGGAACTCTCACAACTAGTGGATGGAGCCGAGCTATCATCAATGGATGCAAGTATGGTGAAAATACATATGGAAACAAGAGTAAAGAGAAAATAGAAGGCTTGTAGACAAGGTAGACCAAGTTGATAAGAAAGATATGAAGTATGTCTTCCTATTTACCAAAAAATAAAAGTACGGCTTAAGAGGTGAAGCTCACCAGTATGGCCCCAGTAGGATCAATCCACCAGTAGTATTGAATTGCTAGGACAGCTGCTGCTAATCCAACTGAGTTAGTGACAACATCAAACAGATGATCTTGAGCATAGGCTCTAACTATTCCATTTTTGAAGCTTCTGCAATAGATCATGAGCACAAACTTCACCACCGTGACAGAAACCATAATCCCAATCATCCACATTTCCTTCTCATGGTTCACCTCAGGGCCATTCTGCAACAATGGACCAAAAAAACAGAAATAAAAAAAAGAATTCGACTAACTTTGCCAGCATATGGTATGATGTGATGAAACCAATACTCCGGGCTAGTAATGCTGTCTCACACAAGAATTGCTCATGTAAAAGTCATACCTAAGTGGAAAAGCAGATACCTTTCTTACCAACAAATAATTAAGCAATCTGCTTCAATTTCAACTAGTTTGCAAAATTCGTAAAAGCTGACTAGCATATTTGTTGTTTATCCTAAGATCAGTATAAAGTATAAACTCACATGGCATGAGGTAATGGTTGGATAATTGCCTAATAGTTTCCCCAAGATGTAGATATACCCATGTTGCGTTGCATAAACTAGGGCACTGCACATAGAGTCATAAGATACAGAACACACCAAGTGCACATGTCACACTTTGGCTTCATAAACTCACCAAAAGTAAGCTTTTGCTTCAGTTCGTTCTGTTAGGCTTGGATATTTTGCAGGTGTTGCATGTGTCTGCCATGCTGTGTTGGATTTTTAGTTTGGTGTTTAACAACTCGAATTAAAATCGATAAGTGTTTGCTTCCTTGCTACCCACACTAGCAAAGATTTATGTCCTTTGAAACCTTGTCTTTACTCAACAAAGTTCAGTGAGCCATAATGCAACCTTATTAACAAAACAGCAAGAATATTAAAAAAAGAAGATCCGGCTACCACGAAAGAAAAAAAGATCAAACTCCCACAAAAAGAAAAAAAGAAGATCAAATTCCCACAAAGGAAAAAAGAGATCATCTCACATACCTTTGCAATGAGTTGCCGAGCAGACTCTAGCAATATTTGCAATCCAAGAGTTGCCATTACAGACGCAAAGACAATAATACCCTGCAAATAGAAGCCTATTGAGTGTAAAGCGTTAAAAAAAATGATGTTGCAAACATGCAAGAATTCTTACGAGGTTTGATTTATGCAGACTTAGTTTTAACTTGTATGTCAAAAAGATTTGTTTGGATGGCTTCTTGAAAAATATTTTCCAACTCAAAAAATACTCATTACTCCTACTTCCAATCATTACTCTCTCCTCTCTTCAATCATTATTCTCATTTCTCTCTATCTCTCCCCACTCATTACCCCTATCTCCAATCATTACCCTAATTTCTCTCTCCACTCATTACCCAAAAATCAAGCTCAAAAATTTTCAAAACATCATCCAAACAAGGCATAATAATCTGCAGTTGGCATGGGTCTATAGGACTTCACAGTCTTCTCTTATCTGGAATGTTCCATGACTGACCCAAGTATGCACAACATGAAATCATTGAAATATCAGACCAAGCGTGGGACTTTTCTAATATAATAGAATCTCTCACCTCATTAATAAGACTCTGCCAACTGGTTCACCTAAACATAACATCAGTCCACTACCCTTAACCAGTCATACCTGGGTTCTACAGTAATTCAAGTACGCAAAATAAGGCATTCTATGCAAAGTTTCATCAGAATACGTACTTTAGTATGTACGATGCTCTGATATTTTCTGCCAATAAATCATATAGACAAGACAAATAAGTACCTTTCACTAGCAAACCCTGCAACTCCACGTACACGGTTTTTGGTATCAAACACCCTCATTGCAAAAGCAGGAAGAAAAAAACATATGTTTGAGAATCTTGCCATTTTTTGAAAAAAAACATGTGGTGTTGTTGTGAACATTTAGAATTATCTCAAAACTCCTAAATCTTAGACCCCATTCGAATCCCGAAACTACTTTTTCTTCCGAACAGGAACAGAGTGCTCAATCAACCATAGCAGAAGCAAAAATCCCTATATTCTCCATAGTCCATACTGAATCTTAGAAAATCAAAACAGTAGCACGCCAAGCAGAAGTAAACAAAAGGATATATACCAAGGTGGTTAAAGCATGGAAAGTATATCACGAAATCAGACACTGATGAATTCATTGTAAAAACATTTGAGCACTTACCACTGGTTGCATCCTCTTCTTTCCAATTGGATAGTGATACTGGTTTGGGGTTTTCATGGCATGAGAAGTGAACCACAGAATAAACCCGGATAAAAGGTCCAAGAAAGAATCGAGGGTTGAAGCAATAACTGCCAATGATCTGCTCTGATAGGAAGCATATACTTTTGCCATGAAAAGCACCAAATTAGCAATGTTTGACACATGTATTGCCATTCTCTCACTCCTGGCAAGATGCTTCTTTTCATCCTGAAAAAGAAGCTAATAACTCAACAACTCTCTAAGAAAACACGAAGTTCATAGTTTGTTTAGTATTTTTAGGAAGTCATGTCATGAATACCAAAGAGTTCTAGAGTCTTTCAAAACTGAGATCAAACATGATACTAACCAACAAGAACATGAGCCAGATGTTAGTATTACAAGAGAACCACATTCATAGAAATTATCCCTACCTATTTCACGGAAGGACTTAAAGCATGTAGGAATTTTTTTTAAAAAAACTATCAAGTCCAATGATAAATCAGAAAGAGCTAACTTCAACATCGAGCCGTACCGACAGCTTAGCCGCCATAGTTGTAGGCATTAACATATTTTAAACATAGGTTATTCTATCTCATCAAATCCAGACTTTTATGTCAGTCATGTCTAACAGTCATAAACACTTTAAAACATAAGGAACGCCGGGGAAAGAAATCATATATTTTAGATCTTAGAAAGAACAGAAGAATATTGAGAAACTTAATATGCAATAACGAACCTCTGTTAGACTTCCAGGCAAACAACTTGATTCGTTCATTGTTTCCATCTCGGTGAAACCTTCAAGTAGCCTTTCTTGCTTTTCATAATATTCAGCAATCTTGCCTTGTTTCCCTGAAGAACAAATAATGAAAGGTCTTTCCCAAAAATCATAAGAATATGGAGAAATCCTCTGATGAAGTGCCGGGTTTATAATTAAAGAGATTAGTCAGATGGACCATCTACAAGTCTTTTGGTGTATAGTGGAGATAGGTAAATGGTAAGAGATATAGAATACATTATGGTCAAAAACTCAAGGGCTGCCAGAAGATGGACCGGCCAACATGAAATGACAGTGGCTCCGTGGCAGCACCATTATTAACATGGTCTAAGAATTTCTCTTTCATATTAAACAACAGTAGTATAAAAGAAATGAACTTAGAACGTAAAATTTGGTACACTATACATATAGATAACGGGTCTTTATGAAAAACAAGTGCGTAAAAGAAAACTCTTTTGGAAACTTGGCAAAGATACTAGGGGATGTAAGTGTTATAAGAAGGAAAATGTGTATACATTTTAGATACAAATTGTCATGGCCTTTATAATTTGGAGGTAAAATTCATATTAACACACTGTCTCTGCCACTGCGAAATGACAATTGTTCTAATACCAAGAGAAAACAACTTTCTTAGGTTATTAAAATTCCCGGGTGTTGGCAATTGTTGCCAGTGACAACACTTAACGAATAGCATTTTCGAATTGATTATAATTGAAACAGAAAATGTTCCCAAAGACCAGTATATACTATCTGATAAAGAATCACCCATGGAAGAAATGCTCGATTTGAGAGAAACCAACACGAGAATAAAAGTTAAATTGAGAAAGAATATACAGAATTTTGTGAGACACCATTAAAGGCAAAGCAATAAGATGTTAAAAGGAATAATAAAATCAACAACTATTATCTAGCTATAGCAGCAGCATTAGTTTATTGTACTCTAGAAGGACCATCCGCGTATGTTGATGAGATGCAAAGGAGTTATAGAGTACAAAAAAAATATACTATAAAAGAGACCAACTTCCCTAGACAAGGCTTTAATCTACCATAATTCATTGCCAAGTAACCCAAACTATTGCTTTGAAGCACAGATTCAGCAAAAACAAGTGTTAAAACCAAGTTTAATATTTTTTTTATATTACTGCCAGCAAAGTTCTTAAGCTCTTGGTGTTATAGTATGCCCAAAACAAAACCGATAAGAAATTAAGCATGAAAAAGAAAGGCTTAATAAATTATGCAAAACCCAAAAAATTTAGTATATCTTAATTTTTAATCCCAAAAAATTTCACTTATTAATTGGCTCAAGCAAAGGAATCTTTCCATCCTTCCATCATATTTGGTAAGGACTAATCAAGAAGTCCCATTCAAGAAACTTGTACAAAACACGGAAAATGACATATTGATCTTTTTATTTTTATTTTTTTGTACGTAGTGTTTTTATTAAGCAATCCTTATATCTAACTCTCTCTCTCTCTCTCTCTCTCTCTCTCTGGCATCGACAAATTAAGTTTAAAGAGTCCTACCCCACCTTTAAATATGATGGATTATTCTACCGTAACCCAAACTTGGGTAATCCCTAAATCTTCCCCGTTTATCACTTGAACCCAAATCTCATAGTATCTCTTAGCATCAGAGTGGTAGCTAGGATGATCGCCTATAAGAAAAGGTCAACATCATAGAAGAAAAACCAAACCCCGTTAGTTCTTTCCCTGTCTGTGACGCCTAAAATAGTGCTATTGAGCCAGTGTACAGAGCCAGGGAATTGGCAACTGATCGGCATAATTAAATAAAATCAAACTCCAAGTTCGAACACGAAAAATCAGAGGAAACCAATTTTTAACAACAAAAACTTTGTGAAAAACTCCCCGGAGACATAAAGAGAAGAAGAAAAAGATGAAAAATATATAGAAGCATGATATATATTGGGGCGGTGGGGAAGGAGGGAGGAAGTATTACATGAAGGGCGAATACGGCGGTGGATGAAATTAAAACAAGAGTTGTGATTGGAGTGACGGCGTTCCGGCAAAGTGAACTCTTTGACGCTGAGTCTCCATGAAGCCTGATCTCTGTCATCGACGACGAGCGGCGGAGAGAGGAGCTCCCTCCTGCTGCTCTCATCAATTCTTCTGTTGATCGTCACATTCCCAGGACTAGTAGTAACATGATTACGACCAGCTTCCTCCATGAATGTGTTCTCGTGAATACCTATATCCTTTCTGCGGCCGGCAGGCAGGCGTCCCAGTTGCGAGTTGAGAGAGAGAGAGAGAGAGAGAGAGATGTGGGAGGGTTTGTTGAGAAAGGGGAAGCACCCACAGACTCTTATAAAACAACAAGAAGTGTTTTCAAAACACCTTTCCTATTTTTTATTTTATCCAAAAAAAAAACCCCCCACCTTTCCCAATTTGACAAAATAAAAAACCCACGTTTCCCACTTTACATACGGGGAGCGGGGAAGTTTCCTCCTCCCATACAAATCCCGGTTTTAGGACTATCGCATCGTTGCGTGGTTTTGGTTTTGGTTTTGGTTTTGGTTTCATGCACGGGGTCCACAAAAGCTACGTGTCATTAGTTGGATTTTTTACACTAATTCTCCGATTCTCTCTATCTCTCTAAACAAAAAAAGGGAAAGCCAGTTTTTGATTTGCTTTACCGGCCCAATCCCATGCAGGGGAGAAATTATTCCTTGCCCCAAGGGCAGGGACACGTGGTGCCCCTCGGCATGATCCGAGCCGTCCGTTCGGGTACCGAACGGACGAGATTAAAACACTCTCTCTCCTCCTTTCTCTCTCCCCTTTTTCTCTCACTAAATCCGAGCCGTCCAAGGGCTGAATGGACGGCTCGGATGTGCTGGGGCAGCGCCACGTGTTGCCCCAAAGGCACCGAATAATTTCTCCATGCAGGGGAATGATGCAGATCGCCAACCACAAAACGGAAACAAAAATTGTTGGATGCCATACGTGTTCACAAATCGTTTATGCCACGCGTGGGGTGGGGCAATGCTGGGTTTGGACCGACCACCTGTCAAAAGGCCTCTCCAGTTTCGACCAATTTGTATGTGGGCAAAATAACGTTCATCAGATATTGGTTGGTATGATATTTTGGGATAAGTTAAAGCTTGCCAAAAAAAAAAAAAAGTTTGTAACGCTGTATTACAACCCCATTTTGACACAATTATATGAGCTTAATGCATTGTGAAATCATATTATACGATATCCGATTAATATTATTATTGACACAGTATATGTTCTCAGTAAGTTCTAAAAATAATTTTGATCGTTGTTGTGGGTATTCTAAACCGTAGAAAAAATCCACACATGGCTGAAACTGGATGGTATGATAATTGGATAGCAGCTCAGTCCACTGGGTTTGGGATGTTTATAAACAGTTTCGATAAGGATTTTGAAAAAAAAAAAAAAAGTAAAAGTTTTAAAATGTTAAAAATAAAAGTTTTGGAGTAAAACATTGTGTAGGATTTTGATTAAAAGCAGATTTATAAAATCAAATTCTTTGAAAATGAGCCGGAGCCCATTATCAAAAGAAAACGTAGAAACCAATTGGAGCGGTAAATTGGAGGGTTGTTAGCCAAATGTATAATCTACTTATATAGAGTAATCTTGACTACTTAGTATTTTCCTTGCAGTTGTTTATGAGGGGAAAAAAAAAAAACTGCTTTCAAAGTCGAAGTTGTTCAAATCTTGTATTTGCTCAACCATGTCAACCACACTAAGCTTTACCGTAATTTTTGTTGGACCATTCGCTAGTTAGCAGACAGTGCACATAAATTGATCTGGACACACATTAAGTTATATTTTCTAAATATATAAATAGTGGGAAATGTCTTGTCACTACACTAAGATAGCTCCTAGGAGCAGCCGGGAGAAAAAGGTGTAGAAGATTTGAGTTAGAAGAGTCAGAGGAATAATGCCGAATTTTTAATCCTCATCTTGTATGTCGACTGGAATCCTCATCTTGTATGCCTAGTAGTCCAATGATACGAAAAATGCGGCTCCCACCCCATATGATATTTTTTTTTGGTAACTACCCCCATATGATATTGCAGAGTACAAGATGAAGAGCCCAGATATGAGTCCGGTTGATTAATAGGTTTATTTTTTACACAATTAATTGAAATTTAATTTTTTGGGGTCAAATTGTGAGAAGGTAATTTATTGTGAATTTTCTTGTCCACGGCATGAATAGTCTGTCTTTGACTGAACATAAAAATAGTTAAGAAACGCGTAAACTGTCTCGAATACCATAACCTTTAGAAATAATAAAAACGAGAGTAGAAAATGAAGTATACTACAGTGGAAGTGCAAAAGTAATTCTATATTCTTAGGGAAAATTTCAAAATACCCCCAACCTTTAAATTTCAATTAGACCCTCAAGCTTTCAAAAAAATCAATTTTACCCTCAATTTTATCTTCCGTTAATCAAAACGCCCCCTTCTATCTAAATGACAAACGAATTTCGTTAAAGGCTCTGTTAAATAGCACCCGGATCGAATTTTGATGATCCGAACCGCTCAATGTGTTCAGAACTTAATTTTAAGGATACATTGACGAAATCAGGAAAAAAAAGATCTGGAAGTTCTTCATCCGAATAGTTTTTTTTATAACTGTACAATAAAAGATTGCTCAAATCAAGTCATTCCCGGCTTTTTTTCTGATTTCTCGAGAGTACACTTAAAATCACATTTTGAACACATTAAGAAGCTCAAATCATCAAAATTTGATCGAAAAAAGGGAGGAGCAGACAGAAGCAAAATCCGGACGCCCTAACTTACAAATTTAGATCGGTCCGCACCTCCCCTTTCCTGATCAAATTTTGATGATCCAAGCCGTACAATGTGTTCAGAACATGATTTTAAGGACAATCTTAAGAAATCCGTAAAAATAAATAAATAAATAACCAGGAAGGGCTTCATCCGAACAATTTTTTATTGAATTGTTTAATAAAAAACTGCTCGGATGAAATCCTTTCCAGTCTTTTTTTTCTGATTTTTTGAGGATACCATAAAATTCACTTTCTGATCACATTGAGCGACTCGGATCATCAAAATTCGATCGGGATGTTATTTAATGGGGCCTTTAATGAAATCCATTAGTCATTTGGATGGAATGAAGCGTTTTGATTAACAAAAGATAATATTGGGAGTAAAATTGATTTTTTTTAAAAGTTTGGGAGTCTAATTAAAATTTAGAGTAAAAGTTGGGGGCATTTTGAATTTTCTCCATTCTTACAGTGGAAAGTTGGCATTTGCTTTTGGAAAGAAAGGGATTTGAAAGCTTCACGTAACTTCGCTAGCATCCTTTTCTTTCGGTGTGTAAAATGTTATGATTTTTAGGAAAAATGTTATGATAAAGCAAATGGATGATAAAAGGTTATGGATTCTATAGATGAAAAATTACGAATTTGCAGTACAAAAATTACGACACAAACTAAAATGTTATGAATGATCAATTTTGTAGGTAATTTTTTATGAGTTGACACACTATATACCACACAATAGGTGCATAGTGCATATGATACACACCTTTGTATGTCAAGGGCATATGTAATATGTTACAAGAATATACATGGGAGAATACGAATTATGCATAAAATTCCACTTTGTATCGTAATATATGTTAATCCTAAGGTCGACAAGCAAAAAAGAAAATATGCCGATCCAAAGAGCATCCATAGTGGAATAAGCAAAAGTGAATAATCAAAACATGCCACATCAAATTTTGATTATTCATTATAGAGGTTGCTAAAATTAACAATGTCAAGTCCCACACTAGTTATTTTTTGTTCGTAATCAAAACTAAGCCAACCGTCCTTCCCTCTAAATTATTCACACCTATTCATCCCTAAATTTTTTCCCTCTGTTCCCTCACGTCCAATTGTTTCATCCCCTTGTTTTTCCCTCCATTCACGCCTACTACCATTGTTAGCTATTTTGTCTTCTTTCATCCTTCAATGGAAACAGAGAATCAAATATAGAAAAGGAAACTGTAATTTGTCGCACACTTTATTGGAAATTGTAGACACCCCATTCTGGATTGTCCAGACTAGTTCATATGCGTTTTTTTTTTGTTGTTTGTTTTGTTTCCCCGATGATGATTAATGGTCGAGAACCCTCAAGGTTGATGGTGTGTTTGAGCTCTGAGCGTCCCGAACCCTTTCAAAAACCCTTTTCAAACCCTTCGAGCCAGAACCAAATGGCCTCAGCAAAACCCTACTTCGGCACGCCAATGATTGACTGACGCACGCTGGTTCATTGCCACGTGTCAGTCATCGGGCATCAAAGCACCATATACTGGCGCACGCCACTTACCTCTGGCGCACGCCACATATTGCCAGTCAAATCACCTTTTCGGGACCACTTGCCCGAGACTTTTGTGGCCGCCCTGACGTAGTCTACAGCTCCCCTGATGATTACATCGTCCAGAACGGTCTCCCCCTCTCTCCTACACCCTCCATCAAGGCAAGTCTCATGCATTCAATGCATGGAGGCTCCCTTCTCTCTTGCCACCCCAAACAGCCCCTTAGGCATCAGCCCTCCATCTCAGTCTATAAATACACCCTTGCATTTATTTGCAAAGGGTTCAACAACTTCAATGCTCTCCCTCTCTCTCTCTCTAGTTTTTCTTGTCTCCTCCTTTCATGCATTGAAAGAGTAAGCAAGCAACACACCACTCCACTGATCAGTCATACAACCTACATTTCCATCTTCCATTCATCCATTCATCCATCTCAAGGTTCAAACCATCCATCAATCTCAAACCAAAGGTATACCACCTTTCTTTCTGTTAATTGTTCAGACCCCTGAGGGGCGCCGGGTAATCAATACCAAGCTTTGAGTTCAAAGTCGGCAAATAAAACAATGTAGTGGAAAATCAGTGGCGCGCGCTAGATATGCGTGCGCCGATCATGGCTGCATGGCAGGACTAGTGTGGGGATCACCGATCATCCTCATTTCAGTTTATTTCCGATCACCTTGAAGCATGCTAAAAATCGGTTTACTGCTTTCTATATAGAACTGTGTAGCTTGTTATCTGCTTAAACTGTTTAGTAAGGCCACAGGATCTTTCTGGTCCTGTTCGAGAACCAGTGAAGCAAAGCAAGCCGGACAAGGGGAACAAGTGGCGACGAGTTTAATGATCGGCGTCGCCACCTATTAAGATCCAGTGGCTGGCTCTTGCCTCCTGTTTAAATCTTGGCCTCTATTTGATCCCCACTCTGTTTATGGGGTTTTGATCT
Source organism: Rhododendron molle (assembly GCA_025413875.1). Classification (NCBI taxonomy): domain Eukaryota; kingdom Viridiplantae; phylum Streptophyta; class Magnoliopsida; order Ericales; family Ericaceae; genus Rhododendron; species Rhododendron molle. Next base: position 53,549,042 of record CM046393.1, on the reverse strand, counting down.
ATTTATTCTTGTTTGATTTTGCTGCTGTACCCTGAAACCGTATATATGTTGCTATATCAAGCTGCGTGGTTTGTCCTGGTTGTACCGGTCCATTCGAGCGAGAGGTTGAAGCGAGTTTGTGGGTTTGGGCTTCTTGCGATGCGCGCCAATAGGTGGCGTCGCGATTGGCATGCATCGCCAATCCATGCATGCCAAGACGTTGCTGCGTATGTCACTTTGTCGCGGACTCGGTCTGTCCAAAACACTCACGAAGTGCTTGTTCTCAATCTATTATACTTTGTTCATTAAATCATACATCTCATTTTGCCATACGAATATCACTTGTCATTTGTCAATCCCCATTAACTGCTCCCTCTAATTGGCTAATAAATGATTAAAAGAGAGAAAAATGCAAAATGTTTTACAAAATGCCTAAGTAGAGACCGATCTTCGGATTGGGCGAGAGGGGTGCCATAAAACCCTTCCCCTCTCGTAATGTGGCTCCCGAACCTCAGATATCGAAGGTGACGACGGACCAGTCTACAAGCCTTTTCAAATCAAGCAAGCGTGAACAAAAACGTTTTTCAAAATCGGTTTCTTGGGTGTTTTCTGCAAAACCCGGGTGGCGACTCTCTCAAAACGGCATTTCGCCATGCTTTCAAACAAAAAGGGCGCAAACCTAACCCAGCACGCCGAAAATGCGGGGATTTTCAGGGGCGTGTGCCCACAGAAATATAGAAAACAAAAAGAAAAGAGAAGATGGTTACCTATATCCGACGACAGTGAGTTGGATTCCCGTCGATCGAGAGGGATGACCTTCAATTTGTGGTAGAAAGAGAAAGTAACTGCGAAAATATTGAAGAAGAAAGCAGAGAACCCAGAGGAAAGAGGAGAGAGAAGGTGTGTTGGACGTGCACCTAGTTTTTTTAGCTGGCCAATTAAGACTCGCGTGTTGCCCAAGTAAGAGGCCTCCAAGTTGTAATAACTCTTGTAAGGTGGATTGATAGAAGAAATTGGTAATGAGAAGGGATTGATAATGAGAAAAGGTTGGGATGGGATTGTGAATACCAAGTCCCAAGAGGGGTTCGTAATACCCCCTATGGAGCTCACTGCTCATCCCGACGGAGTACTAATTCGGTTATCAAACAAGGGTTTTGAAAGCCGTTGGGATTGGTAGTCCAATCCCAAGGTATAGTCTGGTTATCAAACGGGGACCATGACCTTTTTCTCTTTCTCACTCTGGGTCTCCTAAAACAACTATGTAAGGCCCCGTTTCATAACAGGAAATAAGTCCTTTTTTTTAAGAAGGTAATTTTAAGTTAAAAAATAATGAACTTATTGAAATCTAAAAATATATAATATGGATCTTGTTTGAAAGATCTCGATAAGATCTTTTATACGGTGCAAAAAAAAATCAAAAAAATATTTTTTATTTATATTATTTTAAATACTTATTTTTTAAGAAGGTGTTCTGGAACGGGGCAAGTATCTCTTTCGTTGTCACTCGTCCCACTCTGCATGTACTATGTTGATCTTTAATATCTCATAGTTAAGTCGGACATGACTAGTTGATGGTCATAAGTACTAATTTGTTACCATTCAATAATTTGTAATTCAATCGTAGTACAAACAACTCTAACCACATAGAAACTTCAATTGAAATGTCAACAACTGATCAATATGATAATCTCATCCTCAAGATAAATTTAATTCCTTCGGAATGGAATTATGTGGTTTGATTATGCTCATATTGTGACATGTGTAATCAAAGGTTGATTTTATTTTTAAGTATGAGAAATTAGAAATTAAGTTTTTGATACAATAGGTTACTACGCTTTTGTTTATCTATATTTTAGCTTCGGAAAAACTTGAGTTTTGATGGTAATGTAATAAGGCAAAATAAATTCTATGAATTCTTCTTTCTTAAAGTGTTTGTAGAGACCCGTGTTTAATTTCAATAATTTTAATGTCAAAATAAAATTAGAGTATTGAGGTAAAGAGAAAATGTGATTTGAATATGTGATTTGGGTTGAATGTGATAGAATTTAGAAGTTTGGGGTGCAATTGTAATTGATGTGTGTGGTGGTATAAATAGGGGAGAGTGAGTGGTAGAGAATCATTTTTCTCCCACTCACGTCTCTCTCTCTCTCGCCCGATCCCTCTCTCTCGGCTCTTCGCTCTCTCTCTCTCTCTCTCTCAAACTCTCACATTCCAACACCCAAAATACTTCAAACCCACTCCGACGTAAAGTTTTCGCATTCAAGAGTTTTAGAGCTTGGAAATTCGTGGGTTTGAGCTCGGAGAGGAGTACACGGTTGATTCAAGATTTTCGGAGCTAGGGCTTGCTTGATTGAGCTTGGGTTTCGTTCTTCGACTTCGAGGTAGGGATTTCTCACTTCCATTATATGTTTATATGTTGATTTGGTGTTTGAATTGTGCCATAGATCGTTAGTTTCGTTGTTGGAAATGTTCTGGTGAAGTCTGAAAATCGTGCACTGAATACCCAAGTCCTACCGGTAGAAGTTTTGGACCTACGGGTAGAAACGCTGTCCAGTAGTGTCATTTTGTGAAATTCTGGTCTCCTACCAGTAGGAGGTTGTTTCCTACCGGTAGATAATGAAGAAGTTGGTCTTCTACCGGTAGGTAATGAAAAATCAGCATTTTTGGAAAAATTTCGAACGAGCATAACTTTTTCATCCGAACTCCGTTTTGGGTAAATTTTATATCGAAATTGATGTACGGAAGGTCTACTTTCTAATGGTGGTGGTCTCGTAGCCTAATTCTAAGCCGATAAGGTTTGGTAGCCAAAATAAGATAAATATGTTTGTATACATTGGGTAATCCCTTTTCCTTAGAATCGTTTAAGTGAGATACGGATGCTCTTAGGTTCTCTTGAGTATTTAATTGGATGGTTTGACGAGGCTAATGATATACTTAAGGCTTGCAGTGGTTGTTGGGTTCCGCTCAAGTCTTTTGACACTGAAACGAGATTTTAGATAACATAACGAATATAGGTGGGCGAAGGTTGTGTGTCCTGACATGTGATGTGAAAGACAAACATGTAGAATACTCTGTTAAGCTAAACAATGCTAGGTGTAAATGCGAGAGACATTTCCCTCACGATTGATGTGTGGTACATCTCTTTCGTAGCTTGTACGATTTGAAGGGTTGCTAGGATGAAATATATGAATCGTTGTGAGTAAGTGTCGTTTGATGTATAGTCTGAACAAGCTTAAATGGTGATATGAGACACTAATGGCATAATGATAGCGAGTTGACTGAAGTGGAATTTATCCGTACTACTTCTATGTGAATAAGTCTTTATTGTGAGTTCACTATATGTGATAGAGATGAATGACTAAATTGTAAAGTGTATCAGAGGAATTGTGGTATGGTGACCTATAATATGTGATTTGAATTAGCTCCATCAGTGAGGGAGGTACTAGTGGGGGTATCGGGATCCTATAACGGAATTGTGACACGATGTGAATGAAAAATGGGTATCATTGTGAAAGTGTGATTTATATGAAAGACATTGCTTTGTGATTCTTTGATTATGATGGTTTCATAAGTTAAGATATCGGATTGGTAATTTGAAATAAGATGAGAGGCAGTGACAGTCATAAGAAAATCGTATAGATAGTAAGTTCTCGTGGTTAAACTAGAGTTTTGATGTGTTGTCATGATACTTCAATTATGTCATCGACATTGGGATAATTACTAGTCGTGTTTTGTTTCCCCTTTAGGATACCGTACCTTATTTCTGTTATTCATTCTACCTGCATCCCATTTACATATAATGGTTGTGTAGATTTCTCTACTGGGCTAGTGTAGCTCAACCTATCATTTTTCAGGTGTGATTCCGGAGCAGTAGCTTGGAGTGAAATGCATGCATTCAAGTGCATATTTTTGAAAGAAGTGGTAAAAGTGACTCATGGATATTTTGGATAAATCATGTTTTGGGAATGTAATAGAATTTTAACTCTATTTTTTTTAATGATGTAATATATTCAAACTCTTGGAGTTGGATTTGTAATTTAATGACCAAGACATGGTGAACTCTTTTGGAGTATTATGTATGATAACGTGAGGAGTTTCATTTATGAAAAATTATTTTTATTTATGTTGAAAATTGAGGGCGTGACAGTGTTCATGACTTTTCTTATTGTAATGACTTGACCCAACAGAAACATGAAATTCCTTACGACATGAATACTTGGCCTTATAAAGTATAGAAAAAAGGCGTCATATAACTTTTTGGTGAGTGTTAATAAACCCAACGAGACTTTACCTCCAATCAATGTAGGACTAAACACTCCCTACCACTCTCCCAAATAACTGTTGAATAATATAGGCTCTGTTTGGTAAAGTTGCCAATTTTTTATTTTTTGTTTGTGAAAAAACAATAAATGATTTTTATTTATTTATTAAAAACAAAAAACATGTTTGGTGACCATTGTTTATTTATTTTTTGGGCAGCCGAAAGTGTTTTCAAAAGACCAAACTTTTTTGGTCTTTGTTTATCCTCCATTTTTAACAATTACAAATTAATTAGTATATTGAACTTCGTATTCATAATAACAATAGGAGTGAAGGATGTTACTGAAAATACCACATAGGTGGTAGCCCAGTTGGTGGGAGTCACCACCTCTCTTTAACAACTGCGTAGGTTCGAGCCACGGGAGGCACATGTGTGTCTGTACCTTTTGGTGCCATTTAAAGGCTTTGATTCGAACCCGTAGTTGGACCGAAGAGGGGGTTTCTTGCCGCTGTGCACCAGGTGGTGCCGTGGTGACAGCCCGTCCCCCCGGACGGTAGCTATGGCTCGAACCGGACATTTTATGGCGGGTTGGGAGCCCCTATGGTCACGCCCGGAGAGAAGTTACTACGCTGGTCGCCCCCTCCCACTCTTTTGACTGTCTCAAAAAAGAAAAAGAATAAAAAGAAGGATGTTACTAAAAACACGTAAATAATGAGAGGTTATTGTTATTGTGAGATTCTCGAGTTATATGCATGTAATCTAGACCTTTCGTCACTATCTCTGTTTGAGAGAGTATCTGATTATGTGCATTTTCGTATAAATGAAATCTCCTATTGTATTATTTTGGGAAAAAAAAATTTGTTCACATAGACTTTTCCCATACAGATCACTCACAGATTTTTGTTTGGGGCCCACTTTGGATCTTGCAAAAATGATCCGAGCCGTTCATTAAATGTAAAATATTTTTTCAAGTACCTTCTCAAACAAATCAGCTCAATCTGATAACTATTGGTGCTCGATTCAATCATTTAATTTTTTATTATCCTGAAATCCAAATGAAAAGTTAGAGATTAAATCGAGCACTTATAAGTATCCGATTAAGCTAATTTTTTGAGAAGACTCTTGAAAAAATATTTTATATTTAATAAACGGCTCAGATCATTTGTGTGGAACCCCATAATGGGCCCCACAACAAATCTGTTCACAAAACCTGTGCATTTTTGCTGTGTGCGCAGCTTTGGCAAACGGCTACTAAAAACACGCCCAAAAGCACTCTCGACACCGTCTTTGCCCACGTGCATTCAAAACGTCTTCGTGAATGATGGTGGCGCGGGTAGTGAGAAAATACTCCTAGTATAGTATACAAAACCACCGGTCAGTGGTTAGAGAGAGAGTCAGAGAGAGACAGCGAAACCCTAGTTTCTCCCTCTGCACAACTCCTCTCGTTTAAACTGGAATTGTAAGATTCCACAATCAAATTCAACATGGTCGGTAATCATCTACGCATTTCAGCTGCCAATCATTATCTTTCTGGTTTACTTGTATTTCGTGTTCTTTAATTCGGCAAACCCAAATTCTTGGTCCGGCTCTTTGTTCTGGATTCTTGATTTGTCCTACGTTTTCGTTTTGTATTTCTTCACCCAATTTAAGTTCGTAGATTAAGGAGTTCTTGGCCTTATTCATGTTTGGTTTCATCATTTCAATTATAAACTACTCTTTTCTCGTACTAGTTTGATCTTATTCCGTGCTTCAGTTGATACCTTTGAGTTGGTCATAGTAATTTGCTTCGTTAAAACCTTTTGATCTTTCATTTCCCTTTAATCCTAATTTTGTCTATTTACTGTGGGGTTTATTTAAATAATAGAACAAGCTGGGTCGAGGGCACCGTGACAAAGTTCAGCAGTTCGTGACAATCACTGGATCCAGGTAAAAGCGTACAATGAAATAGGAATTTAGTCCCGATGTTTCTTTCTGATTATCTTAAGAATCATAAGCTTAGTTGAATTTTCTACTTTTTGACTTCCAGAGTAAGAGCTTTAGATACTTTATTGTATGTCGTACGTCCTTAAGAGGGAAGCCGATGGGTGTTTTTTTTAATGTCTAATGTATGCAAACGAATGGACGATGCAAAATGCCCCTAAGAGCCATTATGGCTGATGGCACAGATTATTTTTGTGCCCCGTAGTTATTTAGAAGGCACTTGGCCCCTTTACTTTCATGAAGATCAGTGATTGTTTTTGTGACACTAACCTCATACAAATACAAGAATCTGAAATCTCCTTATTTCCCATATCTGATTTTGTATTTTAATCCCATTTGTCATCACCATTTGACCTTTCGAGCTGCTTAACTTTTTTTCTTGGTAGGCTTAACCATTGGTAGTGTATGATGACAACCGATTTTCAGAAGAACTGCTAGTTGCTAACTGTTCTGAGGAAGAATTTAGTTAATGGAGATTTGTGGGGCAATTGTCCATTTTGGGGCTATTTTTACGGGTTTCGGAAATCAATCATATAAAAAGGGTAGATTGTTGATATGGTATTCTGGGTCTATAGGATTGTTCACGTCTTTTGTAGATTTGAAGTTCCATACAAATCTGGAGCGCCCTGTAGTTATCGGTGAGCACTGCCTTCATGACATAAAAGCCTTCACATAAGTTATTGAAAGAGTATTAGTGCTTGAATTTTACTGTAGGCCAATGTATTCAAGGTATTATGGAAGTGTTGGTTTCCTGAGTTTTAAGTGGCCATTATTTATTGACATCGATCATTTTAGGTCTTCTGATGTCTTTCCAATGACATCATCCACAATTACCTAATCATCTACATTACTTCTTGGAGATCTAGAAGTATTTTCGTGCATGTACCCTTGTACTTGCATGGACAAATTGTTTTTGCTTCTAGTCCTGGAGATCTAAATATATTTTCATGCATGTCTTGTGTATCAAGTCAGAAGTGTTTTAAAAAGCGCGTGCCTCGCGCGCCATGGCGCTGAGGCGAGGCGCAAGGTTTGCGCTTCGAGGGGTTGGGCTTGGGCGCAAGGCGCTGAGGTGAGCCCCTTCTTTATTTTCCAGAAGATTTAGGCTCATTTATTATGACTTGATAAACAGTTATACATGGCTCATCTAATTGACCATCTGTCCATAATGTTCTCGTTTGAGAGTAATTTTGTTAGATTATCCATCGGTCTCTGGATTTCCCAATTTGATTTGTTTAAATTTATGTTGTTGCAAATGTAGTGAAAAGGCTGCCCTTCAGGCTTTGAAAGCCAGCAATTGGCATCTTGAAGGAGCTTTTGATGTCTTCTACAGTCAAACACAGGTTAAACCTTATGCTGATACTAGACGCGTGGAGGAACTTTACAATAGATACAAAGGTAATCGGGGCAATTCCATTGCAATCTTCTGCACACTTGCTTGTAGTAAACCATACATGTTTTCTATTTACACTAACGTGACTATCTTGGGTTTCAAACTAGTTCCTTGAGTCTCCTTTATTCTCTGGTAATGATTCTGAACATAGAATGGCTAATTGTGTGAACTCTTCACTCATTTAGGGGAATGGTGAAACATAAACAAGTGTGATGCATTAAGGCTTTTCTTGTTCTCTGTCTAACTTTTGGTGTATGCGGAGTTCTTTGAGTCTTTTAGATGATGGTAGTTTTGTAATAAGTGGAGCCAACATCTGCATTGAGGCAGCCGTGGCTTGTGTGCCCTGTTGTCTTTATAGACATCACTTGAGGAGGATAAGTTTGTTGATTGGAGGGTTACATTCCGTGTTGGCTTAACTTACAGTCCTCATCTACATGGTTTTTGTCGTTAGCTTGTATCATCAGTTATCACCTTTTTCTCTTTTGAATCTCATTGTGAGCAATTCAATTTGTTGTTCATGTCTCAGGATGCCTGTTTTTAGAGCACCTCAGTGCATTTGCATGTGTGTTAGACTGTTGGGGCAATAAGATGAGGCTTGCTTTCTTGTCGATTGACAAGCATATGACTGATTGTCAATTATCAAGTAGCACCTTTTGCTTGGAATTGTGACCTTCACCCATAAATAAGTGAAATGTCCTTTGTAATTAAGTAGGCCTTTTGAGGAGTTGGTTGCCATTTTGTGTAGGTGAACATTCTCTTCATTTGTCTTGTGTGTAGCTATGGACCTACACAAATTAAATGCAATTCTGAAGTTTTAATTTGCAATGGCTAATGCCTTGTTTGGATGATGTTTTGAAAATTTCTGAGTTTGATTTTTGGGTAATGAATGGAAAGAGAAAATAGGGTAATGATTGGAAATAGGGATTATGAGTGGAGAGAGATAGAGATAGAGAGAGAAATGAGAATAATGATTGGAGAGAAGAGAGAGAAATGATTGGAAGTAGGGGTAATTAGTGTTTTTTGAGTTGGATTTTTTTTTCCCCAAATGCGATCCAGGCATAAAGCACCTTTTAGAGGTTATAAGCCTTAACTTTTGGCATACAGGTGCTTCCTAGTGAGTTATAACTTGATAAGAACACTATTGTTTTGCAGATCCGTACGTTGATATGATTTTGGTTGATGGTATCACACTCCTTTGCAATGATCTTCAGGTAGTTCTACACTCTCTTTTTTTCCGGCTGGGTAACGTGGATTAGTTCTATATGCTGCCAATTTAACTACCATCATAGTAATTGATTGATTGAACTACTGAAAATTATAGTTCATTGGGAGGTTGATCCCCAATTAATTGATGGGTGAGTCTTTTTTCTTGGCAGGTTGATCCCCAAGATATTGTTATGGTACGTTTATATACTCTGAACTTGCTAGAAGCAGTGTTTGTAGAAAGAATACAAAAGGAACATGACCTGAAATTTTTGTTTATGAGAAGTATATATGTTTGAATATATTGTATTGATCTACTTATCCAAAAAAAAAAAAGAATATGTTGTATTGATCTGCGACATATTGTTAAGTTTTAGGAATTTGCAGAATTGTTTGCGGAAGATTGTTTTAGAGCGACAAATTAACAAGTTTCCTTCTCTTTCACTTTACAAGATCTTAACTTCTATAACTTCTGTTTGGGTGCCACATTCTCTAGTCAATGAATGTGATCAAACAGGTTATGACTGTATTATGCTGGCGAGAAAATAATTTTCAAAAGCTCTCAAGCATTTTGTCCAGAAAATTTTATCTTTTTTATGAAATTGGATTTATGTTTACATCATATTCCAGGATTCTGTTAATTTCTCTTCATTGAGATATTAGTTATGTAGTAAATGCACTAGAAACATAGTTTTGTACCTGACTTGGACCTTTTCCCTTACTGTAGTTAGTTCTTTCTTGGCACATGAAGGCTGCCACCATGTGTGAATTTTCGAAGGAGGAGTTTATTGGTGGTTTACAAGCTCTGGGGTAGCTTTTTGTTTTGTTCCCTGTTTGCTTTTTTAAATTCCAGTAGTACCCGATTGGGAGCATTATGATGTCATCTTGACGGAATTGACGTTGTTACAACCAGGATAGATTCGCTGGAGAAACTCCGTGACAGGATACAACTTATGCGTTCTGAGCTGAAAGATGAGCGTATGTACATCTGATGTTGGTTTCCTTTCATGAATAGCTACACTCAAGTAGGCACAAATTTGCGTCATGATGCTTCTTGTTTTAATATATCATGTTGCTTGTGACAAAGTTTCTATCCTGATGAGAAACTTGAACCCTTGACGAGGATTCGAGGAGCTTGATTTTATCTACTTCTGCATAACGAATACAATTTCTAGTGTTTTGTAAGATACTGATCTTGGTCTATGTTTGTCCAGAAAAGTTCCGTGAGATCTATGGCTTTGCTTTTGGTTGGGCAAAAGAGAAGGTATGAGTACTAAGCATAAAAACATGGATTTGTGTTGTACCTTTTGGTTCTCTCGAGTCAGCTATCCTTCTGTTGGTTTGTATGTCCCAATTTCTCACAAAGTTGATGTCACTATAATATTTGATGTGGCTGTGTATCATTTAGAATGAAGAATTCACTGAGGTTCCATGGATATATGCCCTTTGGTTGACGTCTCCATTTCTGTTCCTCATATTGTCTCGGTGGATAGCTGCTGACTGGAAATGAATCTAACTTGAATGTACATACTCATGTGTTCTAGTACTATTAAAAGACTTAAGTTGTCAGTTCTCAGACATGACTTACTGTACTAACCTAGAGTGAGGTCTAGATAGGCTTAAATGTACAAGACACAGATTTGTATAGCATAGAATCCAGACTAAAATGATGTTGACTTTGTGGATCCTACTGGGTAGCTTCATAGTTGATCAGGTTATGGGTTCTAGCTTCTAAGTCCTTGGGGCGAAAGGCATTTAATTTTGTTTGTAAGGAAGCAGATGGCCCCCAACAGTATTTCAGTCCAGTCATTGGCTTGTTGTCTACCCTATTATAAGTCGTTTCAGTTTTGTTCTTGGAATGGTCCAGTTTGTAAGTGTCCACTAACGCCTGCTTCAGAGTTCGTCAATTTAAACTCCTTGCAGAAAAAAGATTGCTCAATCTGTCCTATTGTCCTCCAGTTCCAAAGGATGTTAAATAGTTGATTTGTTTGGTGCAAAGAATTTTGAAAAACTCTGTGCGGAATTGTTTCAATTTTGACTCCGATTAGTGGCACGGCGATTATGAATGGACTAGCAAATGGAACCCAAAGGATTTTTTCAATCTAGAAGCTATGCTACATGTACTATGGTGTGGAATCGGTTATGGCATGTTTTTAAGTTTTTGTTAATTTAGCTTTATCAGAGCATACAGTGGACTTTTGTCCTAAAGCTTCAGCGCATGGATACCAATCAATGCACCCCCACAACCTCGACAGATTAGATCTTCATGGCCACAACCACAGATAATTATTACTGTTTCCAGATGAAAACCATAAGCTTCTTTGGTACCTTCCCTGAATAGAGACAGGAAGTTGGTAATTTGTATTGCGATGGCAAGTAGACGATTTATGTTTAAAACTTTGTGAAATGCTCAGTATTTCCAGACAAGATGCAGATGTTGATTTTCTTTCCTATCTCAGGGTCAGAAGTCTTTGGCATTGGATACTGCAATAGGGATGTGGCAGTTGCTTTTTGAAGCTAAGCATTGGCCATTGGTTGATCACTGGTGCCAGTTCTTGCAGGTACCCAATGGAGCCATGCCTTGGCAATTTTCTAATTCTGCATGGGACCCAGCGAAAGAGTGTAACTTGCAATGGATAAATTGATTCTTATGTTCCCAACTATTGCCTATTGTGTTAATCATGTCTGTTGGTACACAACATTGGCCACTGATCCTCTGAGGGGTTGGGGCAGTTGGAGTGGGAAGAGGTTTCAGTTCTCCTACCAAAGTTCCCCGCATCTAGTTTCTGTTCCTAGATAATGCATCAAAAGTACACGCCCCTGGGCGTGCATGCAACAGCGTGAAATGTCCAGCATAAGCTTATAATGCCTCCTCTCTTTTTGCCCTTTCCAAAACGAATATTTGAAATGGCAAATTATGAACCTTAGTGGAGTTAAAATATCTTTTGGAATGCATGAGGCTTTAGATGTCGGTCAATTTTCACATGGTTACTTGTTCGTTTCTTGGATGCTTGTGATTGTGTCCCGATTTGATTATTTGTTTTATCATGTTTCTGAATGTGTGCATGTTGAAGTGCTGCGGTATGGTTAAATTACTGCTTGAGCTTCCTATCATTGGCCTTCATTTATCTTGTTTCATATTTCAGTCTAACATATATGTCAAATTTTCTGGTTTGCTTGGAACTCAATTCAGGCCCGGCATAATAAAGCAATCTCTAGGGACACCTGGTCTCAGCTACTGGAATTTGCTAGGGTGAGATATGAAACAAAACTCATCCTTAAGTGATCTACAGTTGCAAATGCATTTCACAGTTTGGTTGCTTCTCTAGTAGCTTTTATCTTCTCACATCTACCTCCAGATTGATTAACTAATTCCCCTCCCTGGGCCACCAAGCTGCCACACTCCTACATAAGTAGCCTTCTGCATCTATGCAGGGGTGTGCCTGCATCACTTATCTCATTTTTTCATGATCCAAAGGTTTAGAAACTCACTTTAATAATTTTCTTTTGGACCAAGTAACTTTATTATTTCCCTGCAGCAGGATGGGGCATGTTTGTGATTTGGATTCCCTAACAATATCCCTTGTGGTCAAAATTGAATATGGATGATTTCAAAGAAATGCGATGTAGTTTTGTGAAGTTCGTAATAATACAGTTAACATTTTGAAACTGTTTCTAAAAGGAATCAAACTAAAAGCATCACCATGATATGCTCTTCAAGTAGATTATGCTATCAAAATGATCTGTCTGGCGTCCAATGTTCTTTTTCAGATGGTGGACCCAATGCTATCAAACTATGATGCAGAAGGTGCCTGGCCTTATCTTATTGATGAATTTGTTGAATACTTGAATGAGAATGGCATCATCAAGAAAGGTCATTTGAATGATTGGAGCTAGACGTGCTGAGGATTGCTGGAGAAGTTGTATGCTATGTAGTGTATTCCAGTTCTATCCTGTCATTTTATCATTTTTACATGCGAGATATGGAATAGGAAAGAGAGACCCTCCTTTGTATTTGGATTTTATTTCTCCTCCTACTGGTTGTTGGTATTCTTACTCTTTCATCCGCTTCAGCATTCTTACTAAAAGTTTACTGTTGTCAAAAGTGTTTCTACTTTCGTGTGCTCAATTGGTATATCAACCAATATATTATAGAGAATAGAGAATTTTCTGAGAGAGTTAATGGAGGACGGTATATATGAAGAACATGATGATTCAACTAGTTATAGGTGTTTGAGGCTTTGAAGAAAGCCTGAAAAAAAATGGCGCTGAGCATCCTGATGAGGAAATTAGGGGATGTTGACAAAGAAGATCCAGAACATGTTATATTTGTAGCAACAATGGAGAAGGTGATGGATGGATTTTCTTTCGACCTTATTGAGCTAAATTCCTGGCCAAACTAAATTTTGTTTCACAGGTAACAGGAGGGGCTCCTTAGTGTGGAAGTTCTCTACCTCAGAGATGTAAAGTGTTCTTTCCTGTCGGATTTTAGTTTTGTTGTTTTTGGAAAATCAAATATTCAAAATGGGCTGGTGCTACGACTATTTCTGTTGCTTGGCAATTATACCGTTCATCTCTAAAGCAGACACCCCCCCTCTCTCGAGAGCGGATCCCCTGTCCCACTGGGATTCGAATAGGCGCCTGTCCGAGTGTGTCTCGGCCGTTGATCTCGCAAATCAACGGCTGAGATGAGCCGAGCACGTTTTTTCCAAAACGACGTCTCTCTCCAGATAGATCTTAGTCTAACCATGTAATCATCTCCTTCTCTGTGGTCTTTGCTTCCCCCCCATCCTGTTTGCTTCATCAGAGTCCCCCACCATTCCCTCGCTCGCTGGCTTCAAGTTAATCTTCCCAAATCGTGGTGCAATGGTCAAGTGGCCTGCACTCTAGATGGCCAATTCACCCACATACATCAGGTATAATTCGATGTCTCTTGTATACACATATACGCATCACTGTGCAGTATGCAATCCTTCTTTTTTTTTCCTTTTGAAATGAAACGGTAACATGAGTACCCTTGATTCGGCTGCAGGTCATCCGAGTATTTTGAGAAAGTCAATGAATTTAGGATGGGTAAAGTATGGGGTTTAAGGGACGGGTTGGTGTTGGGGAGGGGTCAAGCCGTTGCCAACGTGGAGGGTTTCTCTAGGTGCGTTTGGGGTGCTTTATTATGATAATGTTGCTGGAAAGATTTTCTAGATCCAACAGCTACCATAATTGAGAACAATATTTTGAGATCCAATACTTATCAACTGCCTTGGGTAACCATGATTTAACTGGTCATTCATGTTTTTACATCATCTCGCGTTTCTTGGAGAACAAAATCGGCAATTTGTTACTAGAAACCTGTATTTTTATGTTAAAATATTGCAAACAGTGGCATCTTTAGAAGCCGAAAAGTGTAGTGATGGAAAACAAGATGATCATGCCGATTCGTGCCAACGAGGAGGGAGACCTGCCATAGGAGCTTTCCGGTCCAAAATCTTAGGTCTGGAATACCAGTTCATGACACAGTGATGAAAAACGAGATGACCATGCCAGTTCGCGATAACACGGAGGAGACCTGCCGTATGAGCTTTCCGATGTCTTAGGTCTGCACAATACTAGGTTATGACAAAAGATGTAGTGACTGGTTCGAAAGTGTCACTGAAATGAGGTCATTATGATCTTAGTACCCTTATTTTTTGTTCCCTTCATGGAACTTGTGAGCTCACAAAACGACAAACACACTATTCAACAATTTTATACTACTATTCTAACCACCAAACTCATGAATGCTACAAAAAGAACTGTAAACGCAGTGGCAGCCGTCTCCCGGTATGCTTAGTTGTTAGCAGCCACCAATGCCATGTGCTCTATCAGGTCCAGCACTCGGTTGCTGAAATGAAGGCCAAAATAATTTGATAATGATCAACATCACAGCACTTTTGAGTGCATTTGCAGGAGAGAGAGAGAGAGAGAGAGAGAGAGAGAGAGAGAGAGAGTACCTATAACCCCACTCATTGTCGTACCAGGAAACAAGCTTCATGAACGAGGCACTCAAACCTATCCCAGCTTTTGCATCGAATATACTTGACCTGAGGAAGAAAATCCCCATGGAAGGTAAGTTGACAGACGGGGAAACAATGGGGGGATGAGGACCATTAACCCAAATCTGGGCACTTTAGTGGCATTCATGGGTAAAGAATCTGAAGGAAAACAACAATGTGGAACTCATTTCCATAAATGAGGAGTTCCATTTCCTCCTTGCTTCAAAGCTAATCAACAGACTTTTCTTGAAGATATTGCATGCGACATATGTTAAATGCTTCCAACAGAAAATCTTGAGCTCCAAAATGAGAGTGAGAAAGAATAAATTTGACCTTGAGTCACCAAGAAAATCATTGGAGACAACATCTTCATCGGTGTATCCAAGAATGCCTAACAGTGGTCCCTCCGAGGCATTCCTAAAATTAAAATTTCAAGGATCAATTACTCTTCCTCTGGAAAGAGAAAAAGGATATACATGCAAGGTGGGCAAGAAAGCAAGGTGGTTAATGTAGCAAAAGGCAAACTTACTTGATGGCTGCTTTGACATCTTCATAAGAAGCACTCTTCTCAAGTCGACAAGTCAAGTCCACAACAGAAACATTAGGAGTTGGGACACGGAATGCCATTCCCGTGAGCTTGCCATTAAGCTCCGGAAGAACTTTTCCAACAGCCTACAACAACCAAAAAGCGAAATTATTTTACTTAACAAGGTCACTCTTCATTGTCTTCAACATGACAATGCTCCTCTTCATACCTTTGCGGCACCTGTTGAACTGGGGATGATATTTTGTGCAGCCCCGCGGCCACCTCGCCAATCCTTCATCGAAGGGCCATCTACCGTCTTTTGTGTAGCTGCACACCAAAACAACAATGCGATGAGATGCCTCTATCTCTGTGTGTGTGTGTGTGTGAGAGAGAGAGAGAGAGAGACCTGTGGTTGCATGCACTGTTGTCATTAAACCCTCTAAAATGCCAAACTCCTCATGGACAACCTGTAAGACGAATAACATGAGAAATAGAATAACATAAAAAGAGGCGATGGTTTACATAAGCACCTTCCTTCACATTAGGAGAAAGTAGGATATGTGCAGTTTTTTAAGAACAAAAAAGTTGGAATATGAAAGTAGAAAATATGATCAAGAAGAACCTATAACAATTCCCCCATTTTAGTCTATAGTCCACAGAATAAAAAAACAAGAGTTCAACATTCCAAGTAAACCTTGGCAAGCAAAAAAAAACATTCCAAGTTCCAAATGCAAGTAAACCTTGGCAAGAGGAGCGAGGCAATTGGTAGTACAGCTTGCATTAGAAACAACATCCATGTCTGGCTTGTATGCACTCTCATTTACTCCAATCACAAACATCGGTGCATCAGCTGAGGGTGCAGATATCACGACCTTCTTGGCACCACCCTGCACATCATAGACACCTCAAAAGATGTGTATGGGTACACATATGTTGGTGTGTGTGCAACGGGAGAAGATTGGGGAAGGGGGGGAGGACACTAGAATACCTTACAACTGAAAAATCAAGAAGTTGCTAAGACTAACCTTCTTGTGTGCTGAAGCTTTATCAATTGTTGTGAAAACCCCAGAAGATTCAACTACATACTCAGCCCCATAGTCACCCCACGGGATATCTGCAGGGTCTCTGAACAGAGAGAACTCTGGATGTAAATATTACTCATAAAACATAAGATTATGATTTTAGGTTATCAGCAGTGCTGGCAAGATTATATCATAGGGGCCATTGCATTATAAAGAAAATACTAGAACCGCAGAAAGGAATTCAGGGCTATACCTTATGCTTGAAACTTTAATCTGCTTCCCATTGATAACCAAAGTGGACTCATCCAGGACCTTGATGGTTCCCTTGAAGACTCCATGTGTAGAATCGTACTTTAACATGTAAGCCTGATAGGAAAAAAGACCAGATGTTACTACGATAAAAGCAGAAATAGAGTAATGCACAAACAAGAGATGCTATTGACCAGTCCAGAAAGAGAGGAAAAGAAGAATTAAAATGCACTGCAACAAAATAAGCAGATATATCACTGAAAAAATAAGATAAAGTTGGCATGAATATAATTTTCTGAATCAACATTCTAGTCTTTTTGAAGATATCACAGAAAAATAATATGTTGAGATTAGATTTTAAA
The DNA here is from genome assembly GCA_025413875.1 of Rhododendron molle. Classification (NCBI taxonomy): domain Eukaryota; kingdom Viridiplantae; phylum Streptophyta; class Magnoliopsida; order Ericales; family Ericaceae; genus Rhododendron; species Rhododendron molle. The sequence continues at coordinate 53,532,041 of CM046393.1, read as the reverse complement.
AAAATCTTGAAATAGGAAACAACCATAGGTTTGCATACTTGTCCCACCAAATACTCAAGTCAACTGCCAAGTCAATCACAATGCGAAATAGGCACAAATATCACACCACAAATGTATCGCAAAACCTACTTCTGGGGAGCGCAAGTGTGCTTTGCGATTGAAAAGTCCAAAATAAGTGCAAGAGATTTATTCTATCTGGAGTGAACAGTTTTTAAATTGTGGAGGTGTAAAAGCTGCTCAATTCCTGAGGGGTACTTAACCCGATTCAACATCTTTCAAAACAAACTAGCAAAGGTTAAGAAGACATACCGTATGACACGATGGTATAAAACTAGAAATTTCTGGCAGATTTGAGCAAAAATACTCAAACTCAATTCTCTAACAGAGAACTTGCCGGATTATGGCAGTTTAGGAGCCTGAAACAGTTACTGTGATGCTATGATAAAAAAAGAAGTTAGTGTGATGCTTTGAAGGATTCAATTTTCAGTTGTTTGCACATTTACTCCCATAATGACTAAGGATAAGGTCAGAAAAACAACTTTATTTCAATGGAAAAGAAACAGAAAGCACAGAATATCTGAGCTGTGCTACCATTATATTGTTCAAGCTTGATCAGACTCCACAAGGTTATCCAAAACCTTGAGAGACGAGTAAACCTTCTACACAAACACCACATTGTCAGTGGTCTATATGACCTGAGCTATTCTCAACTTTCTGCTCATCCTTAGTTTGAACCCATTTTAACCGAGTTCCATTTTGTTAGAATTTTCAATATTTATATATACTGAAACAAGTGCAACTATTCCTAAAACCTAGCACGACCAAGACATGAAAAGCATGCAGAATTCATGCTTGAACTTGGCTCATCAAATGAGGTAAAAATTAGATCTTAGCTACCCGAGATTGCCTCGTTCAAGATCTCCTCAGTTCTGCTTACACCCAAAGGAGATTATGGTACTTTTCGGATATAAAGCTCATAAGCTACACATAAAATTTCAGGAAATCTAGGAGAAACCTTATCAAAAAGGGAATCTAGGAGAAACTCAAACAACATAGCAGCAAAGCAGTGTTCTTACCATGTACTTGGCATCAACAAAAGGATCATTGACAGCAACAACATCAATGTCGTCCCTGGAGCTTGCTATCCGTAAAACCAACCTGCCAATCCGACCAAAACCTGCAAGAACGAGTGAGATACCACGATAGTCTCTACCCAACCAAATCATTCATGAAAGAGGAGGGGACGACATGAATTTAATGATTTTTTTGTTTGAGATAGTGGGTCTGCAATGAGAGTGAAACAATGCCAGATGGGGTTATCAATCTCAGAAGTTCAAATTTGACAGCTAAAGGGACCGGTGAGGCTGCTTGGGATCATACACCAGCAATTGCTTACAAAGTCTGATATCATTAACAAACTCTTATAGATGAGGAATGACCACACAGTTAGGATGAAGTAGACACTATTCCTCCTTCCTCTTTGATACAGGGTCAATATCCACAACAATAAGCAGCAAAACAAACTATGTGGGCCCTTGTCAGTTGTCACTATGACAAAAGGAACGAAGTGACTGTGTTGGATAGCAGATATGAAACCTACACAGGCTGTGATTTTGAACGCGCATAACATCATAAAAATCTGCTACTCAGATAGCTCATTTCAAGCCTTTGACCTTGTAGGTAAGGACAAGTCAAGTCTTTGTTTGCCTAGAAAATCTGTCTGTGTGATAATGTGTGTTTTTTGGACTAAGTACAAAAATTACGTAATTTTGATCAAGAGCTACTTAGGTAATTGCAAAAAAGTCTGGCGGTAATGCAACCAACTTATTCAAGACTGAAGAAAGTAATCATTGAACACGGTGCTTCTTTGATAGAGAAACAGCATGTGAAATTCAAAAGTTGTAAGGACCATTCTATCAAGCTTTGAAGCCTGTTGTCTAAAGGGGACCAACCAATTGCTGAACTGAAGGAACAACTATAATTCCCAAGCTAAGAGGAATTAGGAGATGCAGACCCAAGAAGAACTGTGGCACAACGGAAATCATCAATAAACTTACCATTGATACCAACCTTCGCCTTTCCACTGCTTTGCAATTCTAAACAAACAAAAAGAAAGTAAAATGTGTCAACAAATACAACTTTCTCATGTCACAAACCGAAACTGTCGGTTCTCTGAATATGAAACTCTGGTTCTTACTCAGAACTGTTGGAGGAATTTCAGTAGCAGTTGCTTTGATTGACTGCAAAGTCCTAGCATCACATTTCCTGTGCGAATTGGGAAAAAATATTCAGCACTGATAACAACAAGCATACACTATAATCACTCGCAGATAGAGAGAGGAAACAATGGTCACTCAACTGTGAGGAAGATAACTTGCCAGGAACAACAGAACCAAAACACTTGGAATAATTCTGATAGCGATTGAAGCTAATAGAGAACAGCTGAAACAATGATAGCGTTAATAAGAGCAGTTCCAAGTCGTGCGTCACATATGAATGGTAGTCAAAATAAAAGCTACAAGGACGTAGAAACAGCATTAGAACCGAAACCACTCATAAATATACTACCGTTTTCAAGAGGAAGAAGCAAATCTATGACGGAGAAACTAAGTCAAACGCTTCAGAGATTCTTGCTACCAAACTGGACTTGATCATCTCAATTTCCCAGAAAAAGGGAGGAACATAAAACATAAAACATTTGATTCCAATTCCAACAAGTGAGACGATTCAGCTCGACTGAACCATTTTTCCAGGATTTTCACGATTCATTTGTTCTCTTAGAACCAAACGGAAGAAGACCAAGTCACCTTCCGAATCAAATTCATCTCGCGTAATTAAAAAGCCAAAATCCCATCGTATCTTAAGGATAAGAAATCAGAAACAGCAAAATAAAATGAAGAGTAGAATGCTAAAGTCGGAGATATATAAGCCACTTTTAACTACATTTATTTGAGCGATCAGTGATGCGAAAAAACAAACCTTGGATTGACCGGCGTGACGGAATAGAGAGGCCGGAGGTGAGACATCGATGGCTGGAGTTGAAGATCTGATCAGAGAAGAGGAGGCCATATTCCCGAAACTGAAACTAGCTCTAAAACCCTAGAGAGAGTAAAAGGTTTATTTGACTTTAAAGAGATGAAAACATACGCCAACTCCTGATGATTTTAAAATGCGTAAAACGAGCGGAGATTCATAGGAAAGAACCTCATTCTCTCTCTCTCTCTCTCTCTCTAGAACTATCACCTAACCACCAACATCTGTGTTTTTTCAGGTAGGTGTTACGTGTTAGTGTAGGTGTAGTTGTCGTCTTGTGCAAATCTGGGTTTGGAATGGCCTCCAAAGACACGTGCTCATTGCTCTTTTGTGACTTGGTTCCCAAATGCACTTTGGCCACGTGAAATTATACAATTGTTCGGGATCGGGAGTGTCGTCATGTGGTACTCCAGACTACTTTATAATCACATATTGCTGTGAGGTCTGCCACTAAGTGTATGAGCCCGGTAGAAATATGTATTTGTGAAGTGGTCCAGAGTACCACGTAGCGATACTCTCGGACTATTAAAAATTACTCCTTGGTAGGAATGGCAACGGGGCGGGGCGGATTTTTTGTATACCCGACCCGAAAATTATTACCCAACCCTGGCCCCAACCCCGACCCCGACCGGGTTGAGTACCCCGTTTCCGTCCCGATCAGTGAACGAGTTTACCTGCCTCGCATCATAAATCATTAAAAAAATTGTTAATCTAAAAGCAAAATAAAAGAAAATAAGTATAAATAAAGTGTTAGATTAGTATAATGGTGAAAATATAAAGGTAAAAATATAAGAGTTTTTAGTATAATGATAATAATATTAGGGTAAAAATATAAAATTTGAAGTATTAATGATAATTAGATTAGGATAAAAATATAATTTTATAAATAATTACATTTTTGGGCGGATAATATCGGGACGGGTTCAGAGTGGGGTACTATCATCCCGAACCCTACCCGTACCCAGCCGGGTTTTAGTATTTTTATTCCGACCCAATACTGGAAAAAGGTGGTGGAAAACCCGCCCGTTTGGAATGGGGTGGGGCAGGTCCGATTGCCATCTCTACTCCTTAGCCACAATTTTAAGCTCCATGCTCCATCTCTCCATATCCCTCTATAATCCAAATGACTCACACTTTTGAGCCAATATTAGTACAACTCGCAGTTAGTTACATTTAAGAAAAAAATACAATTCATTGAACATTTATAAACGTGCAAGCGAAACACATTTTTTTTCAAACATTGAGAAATTTAAGTTTATAGTCACATAGAAAACAGAAACAAAATATGATTTGTTACAAATATCCAATGAATCTGATTTTTTACGCAGATGTAGATAAATAGCAGATTTTGCGAGATAAACAGTTTAATCCTCAACATTAGCTCGAGAGAGGAAACCACAGGGGGTATGAAGAACCCAACTATACACATACTACACACACAGAGATTGCGCACATATTTTTCTATGGGACCACCACGGGTCCCACATAAACGATTCGAACCGTTCATTAAATGTATTTTTTTTCTAGGGTCTATACAAAAAATCATCTTAATCCGATACATATAGATGTTTGATCTAATCATTTAACTTCTCATTCAAAATTTTAAGGATAATGAAAAGTTAGATGATTGGATTGAACAGGTATCGGATTAAGCTAATTTTTTGAGAAAACCTTTAAAAAAATGTTTTACATTTAATGAATAGCTCGAATCATTTGTGTAGGACCCGTGATGGGCCTCACAGAAAATATGTGCGTGTATAATCTGTGTGGACACACTTAGAGTTTGGAGAGGAATTAATCCGAATCAATTGGTAAAATTATACCATACCCAGTTTGGAAACTTTTCAGCGGAATTTTTATTTTTTTTGCCTATTTTTTTGTCGTGTTCTCTCAAATTTTACTAGATTTTGCATAGTTTTGCGTCACATAATTCTTCTCGATAAGTACAAAATTTATATTAAAATTGAAAGAATTCTCGTGAGATCGAACGATACTACGGGTTAAATTTTTACAGTATTTTTTTTTTGTCATTTCTAGTTAGGCGTCCGGGCCCAAAAAAAATACACAACTACTTTGGACCTTATTTTCATACCCTTTTCATTCCTATCGTGGAGCAGAACGATTATACTGTATCAAAATCTAACAAAATTTAAGAAAAAACAATTAAGGAGACGGTGTAAAAAAGAGTGCAAAAAATTAGCCCAAAGAAGCCTACGTCAGCTGACTAATTGAACAAACCACTAGTGGCGGCGGTAGCTTAGTGGCTCATGACTCACTCTGTTCGGATAGCCAAAAAGTCGTAGATTTGAGTCGTGTTAACGATGCTCTCTTAACCGTGGTCCTTCTTCGAAACCTAGTTGTTGTCCACTAGTCTTTGTCTTTGATGGGGCAACAGTTGTTATTATGGTCCTTTGGTTTCTTTTGGGGTCAGTTACGGATCTGAAGTCGTTATGATCACGCCTAAAGAAGGTTGCTCTATCAGATCGCCCCCGGCCTCCTTCACCATTTTTACTTAGCAGGGGGGAAAAAAGCTGACTATAAGAAAGAGTCCCATAAGTTTGCGATGAAGAAATCCCCCATCTCACCAAGGGATTCGAAATCTTTTTTAGTTTTTTTCCCATTCACAATTCCCATTTTTCCAATGCTCCACTTGAATTTTTCCAGAGCCCTGGTGGAAGTATTTCCATTCAATTGGCGCCGTGTTGTTATGTTAGGCTACTAGTACTAGTAGCATTGTCAGGTCAAGGTGGCAAAAAAGACCTTTTGGCATGCATGCGCGCCACATGGCGTTTTATTGTTTGATTACAATATTACATGCATCTCTCTCTCTCCCCCCCCAACAGAACTAATTAAATTTGGCCAAAAAAAGAATCCACAATTGATGATTCCGCACCGCACGTCCATCGACCTGGAATTCATAGGCTCGCCGGAAAAATAGCTCACTTCCCGGCCCCCATTATTCCTTCCCTTTCTTGCTTGTTCACTTTCCCCATCCCATTCTTGGAAATCTCTTTCTTTCTTTCTTTCTTCCCCTACAACCGCTGCAGGGGAAGAAGAAACAGGCTAGCTAGCTTAAAAAAAAAGCAAGCAAGCTTCCTTCTCCAGTTCTCTCCGTTGTTGCACTTGCACCTCTTCTGGTGATTTATCTCTAGCTTCCTAAACGTCTCTCTACATGTTTATTGTTTAGGTTAATGGCAAGTTGTTTTGATACTCCATAAAATCCCTTTAAATATTGTGCTAGAATTGAACTCTAATAATTGGTTTTCCCTTTCGTTTATTTGATACGTTGGAAGCTTAATATTCTACATCAACACATGATTGCTAGCTGTAATTGATTTTGTTGTTGTACATAATCGTACGTGTTGCTCATTTATGCTGTTTGTATCTTTGTTGTTTTGATGAATGCTCAAACTTTCCTTTTATGTTTTGAATTGCATTCGACATGGACGACTGCATTTGAAAGCTGAAAATTATAGGGCTACGGGATTATGGAAGAAATTTAGGAATGACATGAAGATTACCTAAAAGACGAGGTAGAAAAACAGCTGGAGGTGCAGGCAAAAAAAATTAAAAAATCACCAGGAATGTGAGCACATGCCCGCCCCTTGTATAAAATTACTGTTGTACGAGGTGTCATGTTTTAAGAAACCTATGTGTCATTGATACGGATGGTCCTGGACCATTGAATATCAACTTTCTGCTATATGGTCATATGGTGAATGGTGTGTTGTACTTGTAGGTTGTCTAGTGTTTGTTGGCGATGATATCCCCTGATCATAATGAAAAGATCTTTCTTTAATTTGCATTCCCAGGATAGGTTGCTCACCTAGTTGAATAATTGCATTCGTATCGAAGGCACTTAGAGGCTACAAGTTGAAAGTTCCCATTGTGGATCTCATCTTTAAGTGAGAAGCGCTTAACCTTGTTTGGTGGTTAGTTTTGAAATAAGTTTTTGAGATAGAAAATTTGTAAAGGTTTGAGTATTTTTCGTCTTTAGTCAATTTCCTTACATTTAGCAATTTTTTACTTTTTGAATAGAGGTATGTTATATTCATCCAAAAGACAAAAAAAAAAACACTATTGACAAAGTAGTAAAAAATTGTGCACCATTTTTTGACAGTTCGGTCGTGATTATCTAGTTGGACTGGAGGACTCCTTGTTAGATTCGTTATGTCTGCACATTTTATATGGTCGCTTATGAACTGGGAAAGAAGATGTCATGAATATGCTCAAGTAGCCAAACCATACCAAACCGTTTATGGAACTAGCACAACTGATTCATGTAACTAGAAGTTTCAGAAGCCTTGACATTAACATTGTCCTTTTCGTCTTATATTTACCCTTTTGTGCCGTTAGATGCAATAAAAGCATCGAGCAAGTTTACTAGGATGGCTGTCAGCTTCAAATACTGGGATGACTGCGTCGATCCCCAGGACATGGAAGCACTTTGGGCCGATCCTGAAGTGAGAAGTGAATGGATTAATGCTGGAGAGACAAAAGGACAGAAAGTCCACCTCTCACGGGATCCTGATGGTCAGCCTTATCTTACACAAACTGAGATGAAGGTAAGTGAAAATATGCTCACATTCTTCTTATAAGTATCTGATTGAAGATACTAGATAGTGTGAAGGGCTCGGTACATAAATGTTTAACTTCTCTGTGGAAATCCCCAAGGAAATCTGAAACGGTTAAGAGGTTTCTACTTTCGAAACATGAGATTTATCATTTCATCTTGAACAAAGTTTAATTATTCTTAGGCAATATATTTTTTCCATGACCAGAAGAATAAAGAAAAAAGTATGGCACGCTCCTAATTTTGTAAAGTTCGACGGGTGCAAAAACTATTTCCTATCTTTGATATTTTTTGTTTCACTGCCAACGCAATCGTCTGTTGAAAATTCTGGAAGTATTCTTCTCTAACTTCTTTATGAAGTGGAATTTTGTGCAAATCATCTTATTCGACTTCAATCTTCCTTATTTACCTTCATTCAATTTGTCTGTTCAGGCTGTAGCTGGGATAATCGTTCGCAGGCATTTTGTTTCACAGATAGATTCGGTATGTACTTCCATTCTTGGATGATTACAACATCTTATAGGAGACTACGAGATGATCATTTTTACAAGTACAAAGTTAATTCACAAATCATGTGAGATTCCTAAATCAGGTGCCCGTGGTTTTGTTATTCTCCAATTCTTTTTTTAAAACAATATCTAGTTCAATCTCTGTTTTGTAAACGGTCACTCTAGTCTCAGGGCATGTTCTTCTATGTGAGTAGAGCTGTAGGGGCTAAATGGCTAATAATTGCCAACATAGAGGGACAACCTGGCCAGTCAGAGGCATGTTCTGATCGAGCACTTATGTTTTCATAAAGCTTTGTTTGTCTGGAAAACAGATTATAGGCAACTCAGTTATGTCTCATTGAGTTGTATAGGAGTTTGTCTACGATCAAAATTACTCATTGAGCCTTCATATGATTGCTGCAATCTTGTATAATTGTCAAAGGTAATTCAGTGTAAAGTTGGAGCTCTATCCTCTCATATCTTGAAATACAGTATTCATTTCTGAAGTTTTTCTTTCCCAGCTTTGTGTTATTTTTCTTAGCTGAGTTTAATCCTTGTTTAGCAAGTTAGGTGGATCATTTGATATCTTGACCACTTTTGGCCCTTGAGGCTACATACTCTGGACTCTGGAGCTTTAAGCCTGCTATTGCCTTGTTGCTGTTCTCCTTTTTCCCTTTTGAAATGTGTCCATCTAACTCCCATGGCAATGGAATGGTCTTCAAGAGTCATAACAACATAATGGTAAGGACTCTTCATTGAAGTTGAGATGCGTTTAATTGGTAGGGCTGTTTAATGGGCATATCTTTGTGTAAGAAGCTGAAAATATGGGGTTTTCTTTGTCCACCCTTGTGATTGTTGTCGTGAGAACTTTCTCTTGTCAAAAAGATTCAGAAAAGATTTCTGAGAGACATTATTCGATCGAAATGATTCGCTTGCTATTACATAGAACACCATGTGTGAGAGACCAGAATGTTTAGAGTCTGTTGCATATTTCCTTTTAGCAATCAATAAGCTCGAAAGCTACATGTGAAGAAACAATAACATTTTTTAGGGACCTGTGTTAATTCGGCATGCTTTCTATTCTCCAGGACATGATTTGCGCTATTGCAGAACTTGAAAGTGACAGACAACCTATTGCTACACGTTATAACAAAAAAACTAAAGAAACTACGATCGGGATCATGCAAATTTTAGCAAAGACAGCGGATTGGCTGGTCAGGTATTGTTATGGTTTTTGATTTTACACCTGATTGTGTAACTAGCTGTTGGGCAGTTTTTTCTCCTTCTCAATGCTTATGGAATGAAGTTCAAGTTCGGAATTTTCTTGCAGTGAGACAGGTTTCCGGGAATACAAAGTGGAAGGGAATTCAAAACTTTTATACAGGCCCTTTGTAAATGTGTATCTTGGTGCTGCCTACCTTAGGTGGTTGTCAGATTATGACCAAAAGTAAGTCGACTGTCATAGATAACATTTGTCCAATTTTCCTTTTTAGATTTTTATTGTTTCTATACGTACTTTTATTGACTGGAAGCAGGATATTGGAATAGAGGTAGAACTGCCATTTCGTGTCTGTCTGTTTCCAAAGTTTAGATACCATAATTATGCCTGCAGAGAAAGAAGTGAAGAGTTCATAGTGAGGGCATATAAAGGTGGTACGAAGAAGGCAACTCATAAATCAACTTTGCCGTATTGGAGACGATATCTTTCAGTCAAGGAAAGCCTTCCTTCCAGGTACCCAGTTAATAACTTTATGCTAGAAACAAATTTAAAACATGCTACCATTTTTAGATGCCTTGTTTCTTGGACGATTCGCTTTTACTTGAAATATCCATGTTGATGGTCAAAGACAATCTTCTTATTTTGTGGTACTAGGCATACCCGATTACTGAACACATACCAAACATGGTTCACACATAATAACCGGACGGAAAGTTATTAGGTAGTTCCAGGGTACCATGTGGCATGGCCTTTGTGGCTGGGTGTGTGAGAGAAGGTTTGGTTTATTTTTGTCTATTGTGTTTAATTAACAGGTAGAACAAGTGGTCCATTTTGTTTATTTTTAGAAAACTATAAATGAGGTCTAGTGCATGAGTCCCCACGTGTGATTGCACTACCCCTCCAAGGAGTTGGTTGCAACTTTCATACATGGGCACCAATATTGAGTGGAGTTCAAAGAAGGATAAATTGAAAAGAGAGAAAATGAGTTCAACAAAAAAAAAAGAGAGAGGGAGGAATGGATAGACTTGGGAGGGACATGCATGGCCGAGAGAAGCTTTGGGAAATTCATATGTATAATGAGTCACTCGGTTGAAAAAAGAGAGAAAGTTTTTGGGGAACACAATTTCTGGAGAGTGTTACTAGAGAGAGGAACGGAGGGTTGAAAGATGAGAAAGGGAGATACCAGTGTGGGAATTTTTGGTCAGGTTGTGAGGAATAGAGACGGTTGGGAGAAATAAGCTTAAGAAAAATCGGCCGATTACTATGGCTTGGATTTAGTTGATTTGGATTGAGAGTTTTGAGGGTTCACTTTCGATTTTTGAGAGGATTATAAGGGTCTAAATTTAAAGGCATATTGGTTTGCGACTTTGCGTTATCTTAACATGAGTAAGTATTTGTGATCAACTGGGGGATCAGGGTGTTACAGCAGCACACACTATGTCAACTACCTAACAAAAGTGATTCATCATGTCGCACCCGCAAAATTTGTCGCTACAGCATTGGTTAGAATACCTTATGGAAAGTGCTGAATAACTACTCCCATTTGGATGTTCTGTACACATGAAGATAAGAAACTGTATTGTCCATCTTAACATGAAATACTGAACTTTAGTGTTTTTTTTATTATCGACTTTAGTGTTTGCAGTACAGAAGTTGCATGCTGCATTTGTTTTCACATCCTTTTCTTCTATTTTCCTTGAAGGAAAAACAACTAACTTATGGTAAATTACACTCGTGCATTCTTCGTTGTTGAAAGGGTAAATTCAACTAGATCGGATGAAAAAATAAATAAATTGTAGTTTCTCGTGGATGACAATTTGAACTGAAAATGATCAAATGCATGTAGGTAAATCATGTTGAAAGTTTCCATTTTATGCTTCCCTGCATTACGAGTCCCACTGGAGATAACAATTAACAAAAATCTATTGATGAGGACTTAAAACAAAAAATGCATGCAAGATTTAGATTTGATATCGAATTTATTGGTTGAAGATTTCCAATACTTATTCTTCTGCCATCTACGCAACTTTTGGGCAGAAAAGTTTTTGAAGTTGGTCCCATGCTGGACAATCCATCTGTTTCTTCTACTCCAGTTCAACAGACTAAGACTACAGGTGCATTCTTTGAAGCAATTCGTGGTAGTTTTGTTTGACTTATCCAACTTATAGATCCATTATGTTCCACTATCTTGCCTAGAGATTTCCAACTTGATTGTGATCATTGTTGAGAATAAAAATAATAAAGTTACCCCTCTCTAGCAACTTAAGCTTTTAGATGAGTTGTGGTTAATAATTTAACATGATATTAGAGCAGGCAATAGATCCTATCTTCAAACTTATGGAGGAGAGCCTTACAACAAGTGAGGAAGCGTGTTGATAATATAACTAATAAAGTTTCATCTCTCTAACAGCTTAAGCTTTGACATGAGTTGGTTGGTGACAATCTAATAAAAATGGTTATGCTTGCAGTGGGTTAAAGTTTGCAGGTAATGAAATCATAATGACATTCTCAACAAAAGTTGTTTCAATTGTATTATTCTGGCGGTGATAGTCTCAACAAGTGACTGTTCCTTATTGAATTGTTTACATGAAGAGTAGTTTATGAAAACAATTACAAAAAAATAAAGCTTAATTGGAAGTGTATATTTGCATGTGTAATTTTTTATAACTTCCTGCTGATTATCTACCCGGATTGTAAATTCTTGAGGAAGATTTTTTATTTTTTTTGAACGGCAAAGAAAAAATTCAATAGGAAGATGTCTTATGGATGTTTCTTTCTTGAACTTTCGGTCATATTGTCTGTCCATGCTTTTACAGATTTATGTTTCTTGGTGTTATGCTACGGTATTGCCACCTCTTTAATATGATAGACATGGCATTTTCCTCAATTATTGTCAAGCAACAAGTATCGGAATAGAGATTCTCAGTTTCCTAATAAATCAAAGGGCTCGAGTCGCTCGACACCCTGCCCTATGGAAGTTGATTAGGAAGTTTGTTTTTTAGTTTAATTTTGCTTATTGGTTATGATTGGTTTAGCTAACCACCGATAAAAGCTGCATGCCTTGTGATCTAGATGGGACCAATTGACCACCTTTTTATTGATTCTTCAAACTTCAATATTATTGTTTCTACCGCCATCTTATTGCATGGATGCTAATAATATCTTGATTAGTAAGTAGTATGAATGAGTAAATTTATTTTTCGGTTACTGTGTACCTTCAGATGACTTCACTTACTTTCTTTACATGAGGGACCAGGTGCTGCCGACGCAACTTGGGACTCTAAAGTTTCTTCAGAAGACATGGAGGAGATGTGGAATCATCCAGATGTCAACAAAGAGTGGAGCAAATCTGGAGAGAAACGGGGAAAAGTGAGATTTTCCCACGACGCTGAGAAGAGACCCTATATTTCCCGGGTGGAATTGAGGGTAAGGTTAAGTAACATGGACCTGCAAACTATCTGCTTTGTTTCTTCATGTGCAGATTATACATCCACATGTTGGATGCTTTCCCTACTGCTCTATTCTGCTGTTTTAGATCCTTTCAATATTTTCTTCCTTGGTAATGGTTGCTATGCCGCTCCATTGGGTCTCTATTAGCCAACTAAGAGTGCATAACTTTTCATGACCAGTGGACACCGAAAGGACCAGTAGACTAACTTCAGATATTATGTGGCTCGTTACATTGAAGTACGGTAGGCTTTTGAACATTTTAACTAAACAAACAACTGCTACTTGCTCATATGTCCGGCATTGGATTAATAATGATAGGCTGACTGAGTCTCGCTTCTCTAGGCAACTCTTTGTAAGCTATATTATCTACGCAATCACTATGTCTTCCATGTTATTTCTGGCCTTCCTCAAGTTCGTTTGGAAGCTTGGTCAGGTGATTTTAAAAAGTTGCCTTTTCTTGCAGGTTGCTGCAGAAACTATACTTTCAAAGTACTTTAGTACAAGAAGAGTAAAAGCAGTAAGTGCCCAGGTTTTCTTTAATGTGGGGATAATTCTATTACCCTTTCTGCAACTAGTGTAATTTTGAGGTATTTGTTAGTCTTAGATCCAGCATGAGTAGGGATTATATCTAAGAGAATAGTAACTGATGAACCCACGCTGAGTGAGGGATGACCATTGCCTTGTTGTGACAAAGGATGACATATTAGTTGAAAGTTCTTTATATGGCACCAATTTAGTTGGATGATAATCTAGAAATGAAATATCATTCCATGCAACCCCACTTTGCTGTAATCCAGTGATCAGTGACACTCGCTCCTTTGCTAGATGTTTATTTTAATAGAATTCGGACATTATGCTCAGATAACGAGAAGCGAAACCATCAAAAGTTTTGCAGCAATTTTGTGGCCTATCCTTTTTTTTGAAGAGGTGGCCTATCCTCAGTTGCTTGATATTTGTACTCTCTCAATCACCTTTCTCAACACATCTTGTAGTTTTTATCGTTTGTTTTCAAACTTAGTTTTGTTATTTCCTCCTTAAGACTGATTAGTGTGCAGACAGCTTTATGTGCACTTGCTGAGATTGTTAGCATGCGTTTTGTGAATGGGGTTGGACCGCGCCCGGGAGTGATGGGAATTGACTACCCCACAGCTTGCTGGCTTTACAAGTATGTGAATTCCATGGCTAATGTTGAATCTTGTATTTCGATAACGTCGTAATGCAGGTGGGATATAGTGCCCGTGGGAAGATGGGTACCCTTGGTGATGGGAAATTATACCCAAGCAAGGGGTCTCCATCATCCCTACCAAACCACCAATGCTCACTGGAATCTTTCATTGAAGTTGAAATGATGCACTTCACCATTGGAATGAAGATAATCTAATTTTTTATGGTTTTCCAACTTTCAAAATCAAAAGATGCTGTTACTACTATCGTTGTCATTTCAGCTCATTACAGAAATAATGGGTCACCTCATAACAATGAACTGATTCGATCAAAAATTTCCTGCAAATTGGAAATTAGGTTTCTATTATAAATGAAAAGTGACCTGATTGTGCTAATTAAGACTGTAGACTGTTTTTGAACCTCATGATGTTTTCGTTCTGTTCTGTTTTGTTTTTTTATCGTCTTGAACCTCATGATGCTTACAGGCTAAACAAATTGTTAAAGGATATTAGTCATTTTTCCGCGCAGCAAATAGTGAAAGATTCTTCTGCTAAGCTGAAACTTGCTCGAATCTTTGCATCTTATGTCTAGGGACTTGGGCTACAAGGCTTACAAAGTAGAGTCGGTTGATGATCTAACAAAGCCGTTTGTTTCTATGTACTTCGGCGCTGCTTATTTGGATTGGCTATCACAATACGAAGGGAGGTAAGTTTCTTTATGACACCAAATATACCATCCAGTTGTTTCTTATCTAAGTGTCCTCGACTGATTATCTTCCACTGACTGGATAAAATATCTGCTGCCATGGATAACCAGGGAAAGGGATCCCCAGTTTGTCGTTCAGGCTTATCTTGCAGGGCCAAAGAATGTAAACCTTCAGCAGACAGGTCCTCTTTGGCTTAAATTTGAGGAAGCATTAAGTCGATACGAAGACTTAAAGACGTAAGTACCCAAACACTAAAACGTTAAAACACTAAAGAATTCCATGTTTGTCATTTGATATTGGTGAACAACTTTTCAGGGAACAAGGGGCCTGCACCATTTTGTGAATTATTTCCAGCGGTTTGCGAAAGGTCCATTCTGTTTGGGTGCAATGATTTAATTTGGGAGCTTTAGTGACAATGCAGATGAATAGAAAACATGTTTGTCATACTAGAGAGAAAAAAACATGTGTCGAGTAATGCTGCTTTCTTGCAAATCTATTGTTGTGAGTATGTGGAAGCAAAGGTTGTAAGCACCTTCTCATGTTAATTTTGATGTTGGGGGAATTCTGTAGTATCGCCGGCCTTGTCACATAAATTTTTTGTCAATATACATTTCTGCATATTTTTCTTTCTCCCTCTATGGGGTCTTTCAATAAAAGTCTGGTTTAAAGCATAGACTTTATTCTTATCATATCTTGAAATATTCAACCTGGATGTTTTGGGGGTACACAGGACATGGGGCCTAAAAAGGCAGTATCTATGATACTCCATCTAACAATGTCATGAATTGGGCTTGGATTTGCGGTGGAAGCACGTAAATTGGACCTGGTTTGATTCAAGGTAAGGGTTTGAGTTATCCGTTCAAGTGCGGACAAGATATGAACTAGAATGATATTCATACACTAGTTACACAAAGTCAAAACCTGTCTACACACTCCAGATCGAATATGTACTTGGACTCTACTAGGCCTTAGACAGCCAGTCTTGCAATTGACTTCGGATCTCCTCTCAAATGACGGTTATAGGCATCGAATGCCAGGATGGTAAACATCGTAACTAAAGTTTTTATTAGCTATGGTGTGAATCACAAGTTACAGTGAAAGTCAAAAAAAATCGAGACAAAGTCCTTATGGATACCCCTATGCTTTCCATCCATGGTCTGTCATTGCTTGCCTTCAAAGGCTTAGGCAGCTTGGCCTTGGACTGCACATATGAGGCCATGGCCCCAAGGGTAAGGCGTAAGGTATGCTATTACTAATGAGCACGCTTTTGTAGCCGGGGTTACAGGATTCAATCCCCATTAACACGCGGTGTTCGATGATGAATTAATCCTTTCGTTGATAGTATTTGTCAACCATCAGCTTGATAATAGGGTTCTAGTTGACCAAAGGGCATTATCACATCTATATTTTCAGCCACATTTTATCAAAATCTGAAGGTCCGGATGGCGATTACTCATTTGGCAAGCTGATTTCTCTTGATTGCACATAAGATTGCATCATCTTTTTTTCCGTTTATCATTTCAACAAAATTGGTGGGATCTAGGAGGGCCTATTGTACCGACCATTGTGAATTTGACATGTGAGCAAAAGTATGGTATAAGAATGCATTTTTGTGAATCTTAATCGTAATCAGTCAAGCTGTCAAACAGTGAGCAAAAGTACCAAAAAACGAGAACACAAGAAGAGGAAATCCAACCAAATACAAGAGAGAGAATTGGAGTCCAATTCCACCCCCCTCCTCTCATTCCCATTTTCTTTCATATTTCAAGTGCTTTGATCAGTTTATACACATCTCGAATAATTTAAGATGACCCATCTTACTAATTTTTAACTTTGTAATTCGACATATTTTATTTTCTCTCTTTCTAAAAGTTTATATTTTTATAATGGGAATCCGAAGTGGAATTAGATGCCACAAAGGCACAAACAATCCCTTTCCAGGAGCAAATGGTAGTCCAAAATATTGATGTGGTTTTTACTTTTCAAAACTTCCCTCTTTTTTGTTTGTTTGGAAGTTTTAAACGTGTGGAAATTATTAATCAGAAAAGGACGAAAAAGGAAGGGTTTTAGACAGAGAAGATAGAGATAGAGATAGAGATAGAGATAGAGAAAGGAGTAGTAGTTGAGCTTGACTTGAGCTTCACACGGATAATAACGAGAGTTATTACGATAACAGTTGTGCGTGTCTTCACTCCAAAACTAAAAGCTCCTCTTCCTCTTTGGAGAGCGCCTGCTTCTTCAATAAACAAACGAGTCTCAGTCCCCTCGGAACGGAAGCATTGCTATCTATGCCAGCTAGGGACTCCAAATTCAGGTTCGAACTCTTCTTCTTCATTTCTCCACGATTTCATTGAAAAAGATCTTCTGGATTTCGTGAGATCCGATGCATTGGTCTTCTTGCTGTTTCTTTTCTGACAACTTCTTTGACATATGTAATCGTAATACGCAGGAGGTTTTAAAGCTGAAATCTTTGATACTCTAGATCTGTTTGTTCGCTGATAAGCTTTGAACAATCCCCTGGCCTGGAAATGGGAGTGGAGAAAAAACCTAATTGATTTTTAGCTGTTGGAGGTGTAACCGTAAAACTAAGACCTTGCTTCAAAGTTTTTGTCAAAGCTCAATTTCTGGTGGTTGTAGGGGAAAAATTGGCGTCCTTCAGTGTGTTGAAACACAGCGATTGAAGTAGAAGTCTTTTTCCTGGGGTTTGATGTTTCTGTACTCCAATTGGGGGAAAGGCCTGGGCTTTTTCGAGCTGTGCCCCATATGTATCTCGTATCGTAGAATAGAAAAGTACCATTTTTTGACTAAAAGAAAAGAATATGTGAACTGAAAAATATGTAATTTCCATTTAATTGTACGAGAAAATGTGCGTGCTCAGATTGAAAGGGCAAAAAAAAAAGAAGAAAAGCACCAAACCAAAGAAAACTATAATTAAGAAAAAGGAAGTCTTCCCCCTTCACTTCCTTCTCCATGTGGTTTATCCGATGCGATGTACTTGATATAGAACTTCGGTGGAATTAGAAGATTGCGTTTGTTCTATTGCCTTTGATTTTCCAGGTTACATTATTGTCCCTTTGTTATAGTTGGTTCTCAGGCGTAATTGACCATTTTAATTCAATTTTAAGGTTTGGTTGAGAACTATGAGTAGAGAATCTGTTATGCAAGTTATTACTTATTAGGTGTCAATTTACATTATAGTGGTCAATAGCTAGCTATTCTAGTTTTAGTTGCCGTGTTTCATAATCTAAACTTATTATAGTTGAAAAACATGGCTTTGAGCAAAGTTTTTGTTTTGGATATACAGGAATGTGCTGCTACTCTGTGGCTTTCCAAGAATCCTCATGAGTTCTGGAATGGCATTTGCCCATTGAAGTTGAGTGTAGTAGGAGGGGAAACCCTGCAATTTTTTTTTGATGGAACAGCCGAGAAATCGAGATCGCCATCAGTACAACTCAGTACAACCTGGAAATGAGGAGCTTGATTCTACATCTCAGGGTTTTATGCTAGACCATAGCAGCTGCATAAACTCAAATAGGAGGCCTTATGAAATAAGAACTTCAGAAGCTAAACCTGTACTTAATTACTCAATACAGACAGGTGAGGAGTTCGCTCTTGAATTTATGCGCGACCGGGTGAATCCTAAGCAGCCATTTATTCCAAATACTGCTCGTGACCACACAACTGGTTACTTGGAACTAAAAGGCGTTTTAGGCATCAGTCACCCTGGGTCTGAAAGTGGGTCGGATGTATCAATTATCACTGCTGTAGAAAAAGGTCCTAAAGATTTTGAGCGGAAGAACTCTTCTCTCTACGAAGACAAAAGTAACTATGGGTCTGTGCAATCAGTACCACGAACTTCATCAGACCAGAGCATTTATCGAGGAACTCTGCAAGAATATTCCTCTTCTGGAGCATCCGAAGGATTGTCAACGAAAATTAAAATTTTATGCAGCTTTGGGGGTAGGGTATTACCTCGGCCAAGCGATGGGAAACTTAGATATGTAGGAGGTGAAACTCGAATTGTCCGCATAAGAAAGGACATCACTTGGCATGAGTTGTGGCAGAAGATAATAACAATATATAACCAGACTCATTCGGTTAAATATCAGCTTCCTGGGGAGGATCTTGATGCCTTAGTTTCTGTGTCTTGCGATGAGGATCTGCAGAATATGATGGAGGAATGTTATGTACTACAAGATGGAGAAGGATCAAACAGACTTAGAATGTTTCTGTTCTCTTTGAGAGATTTAGAAGATGCTCATTTTGGTCTGCAAAACTATGATGGTGATTCTGAGATCCAATATGTAGTTGCCGTCAATGGCATGGACGTGGGATCAAGAAAGAACTCTACGCTTCATGGTCTAGCAAGCTCTTCAGGAAATAACCTAGATGAGCTAGATAGAGAGAATGTTGAGAGGGATACTGGTGGAGCTACAGCCAACTATGGCGAAGTTGGCACTTCACCATTGACCAGTCACATGATCTCGTCTTCACAATCTTCTCAACCAATTCCGCCACCCTTCTCCAATCCTTATGAAACACATTCTCAGTTTTATAATGGAGAAATGTTACATCAAGAAGCTACGCTGTACCCATTGCCGTGTGTTTACAACACTAATCCTCCTAATTACTTGCCTGCTGGGGAAAGTTCAGGTCCGCATCCAGTTCATGAGATTGCAACTTGGCAAAAAGGTGAAGGGCAGCCATCGGGTGTCTTATGCATGCAGGATTCTCAAATGCGAGTAAACGAATTGAAACAGAGAGGTGATGTGTCAATTCGGCAACAGGGTGGAGATGAAAGTACTTTATCTTCTTCAAAGTACTACCACATTCCTTCGCAGCAATTAGATGGTACTGTTGAGGATTATTTTCCAACTGAAGAAGCATCTTCCGTCATTTTTACACCAGAGGAAGAACTGAAGACTTCAAGGTCTGAGGGAAGGCACCAGGAAACCATACAGGTGTCTTCACCTCTTTGTGCCATTAATCCACTGCAGGTTCCTAAAGCTGATACATCTAATGGTGCGTTGACTCCCGGACATGGAAACTCTGAGTCTGATCCAATTGATTTGAGCTACCTTGAGCCTCCTGTGCCTCCTCAAAGAATCTTTTACTCTGAGCGAATTCCACGAGAACAGGCAGAGTTGCTAAACAGGTTATCAAAATCAGATGATTCACATGGTTCTCAGTTTCATATAAACCATTCACATTGTGATGTAGCACAACAGGGTTTTGTTGTAGAATCTGTCCCTCCACAGGCTGAGCAACCCATCTCCACTAAGAAGCCATTGTACGAGGATCCTCACACCGTTGCTGATGGAGCCACCCAACTTCAAAACTTGAAGAAGGCAGTATCAAACCCCTTTGACAATGAATATGCTAGAAGTGAGGATAGAATACTCGAGGATGATAATGAAACCAACTCCGTGAAAGAAGAGGATAAGAATCTCCTGACTAGTGAAACGTCAGAAGCTGGATCAAAATTTCCTGCTTCTAGCCTAGTGGATGCAGTAACGCATCATGACAGTTCTGCATGCAGTCTTCCGGAGTCACAGTGTCCTGGTGAGGCTGACAGCAACTTTACTGTTGATACTACCCAGAGGGATAATCAAGATTCTGCTTGGATAGAAAGCTTTAGGGAACCATCTGTCGGGGTTTCCAAACCAGAGGGGGGAGACATCCTCATTGATATTAATGACCGATTCCCTCGTGATTTCCTTTCAGATATATTCTCAAAGGCATTACTGTCTGAGGGTTCATCTGGTATTAGTCCGCTGCAGAAAGATGGAGCTGGTTTGAGTTTGAACATAGAAAATCAGGATCCTAAGCACTGGTCATATTTTCAGAAATTGGCAGGAGACGAGTTCACTCGAAAGGATGTTTCTCTTATTGATCAGGACCATTTTGGTTTTTCGTCTGGGCTTCCAAAAGTTGAAGAAGAAGCTCCTATAAGTTACAGATTTTCGCCCTTTCCAACAGATGATATTTCTCTTAGCCATGTTGATTCCCAGATGAATTACGGTGATGAAGACCGGAATGAATTATCTGGTACAGTTGGAGCTGACACTATAGCTTTACCCTCATACTATGATCCTTCTCAGTTGAAGGACAGCGAACTTATGCATTTTGATACTTTTGAAGAGAATGAGGTACTTAATGGTGGTCTAAATTAAGAACTCACTCTCCTATGCTTTCTCTATATCAGGTCTTCGAAGTACTTTTTGCATGTTTGTTCAAATTTTTTCTATTAGCCCCCATTTTGGTATTTCAGGATGGAAGCAGGAATACTGGCCTACCTCCTCTAGATCCTTCTCTGGGAGATTTTGATATCAGTAGCTTGCAGGTAAGACATGAAATTCTTGTATTTGCTCGAGTCACCTGTGTTGGAAGATTGGTGCATGAAATGTGTTGTTATTGCACTTTGAATAGGTCCCAAATGGTTTTCTGAAAAAGTAATAATGTCTGTTTATGTTTACTAGTCATGAAATATGTTGTTCTTGTATGTTTTAAGTAGTCAAGCTCCAAAAATAGTTACAGGATTAAGTAATAAGTATTAGCTTCTGCTTATATTTACGAGCTAGCCCTTTTTCTGAGTTATCCATACTTGGGAATTTAGGTGGCTATGCTGACAATTTGGCCTTTTCAAATGGATACCATATTGAGAAAAATTACGAGGTTAAATTTTTCCTGCAAATCTCGCAGGGGTTAAATCATTTCCTTTTCAATCTTTGTGAGTGCAATTTGGATTTTATGTATTTTTCAAGTGTTTCAGTGAGTCAGTTGGCTTTTGTTATGTTCTGGTGTCGAGAGACATCTGTTAAAGCAGTGGGGGCCCTTCGACTTCCATACTCTATAATGGTCCATCCTTTTTTTTTTAATGGCTGCCCTGTGATATGAAGGTTGAAAAAAAACTGAAAATTTGATATGGTGAAAAACTAGCTGTTTTGCTGTGTTGTGACTTGAAAATGGAAACAGAACGCACTATTGTGATTTCACGAGCAAACACCCCATTCCTAACATGATTTTGCTGCTTATGCCATGGGATTGAGCTCTGGATTTCCCGTAAAAGCGTCTGGAATCAAACTTGCAGAATTCGCTATTCAATCAAACTTCCATATGAAATGGTTCATTCTTTCTAGTTGTAACTTAGATTGTAGATATGTTTCTTAACAATGTGTCAATACTGCTTGCTAATCCTAGCAAATTTTAGGACCTATGTTGTACAAACTTTTGAATAATCCCTTCAACCTTTTCTGATTGGCGTCAAAGCTTGTCAGATGGCATACCTCTAATTATTTCTTCTGGGCTACTTCATCAGATCATAAGGAATGAAGATCTTGAAGAACTGAGGGAACTTGGTTCTGGCACATTTGGCACCGTCTATCATGGCAAATGGAGAGGAACAGATGTTGCCATTAAGAGAATAAAGAAGAGCTGCTTCACTGGTCGATCATCAGAGCAAGAGAGATTGGTAGCTATTCATTGCCTCTGTGATAGTGACAATTTTTCCTTTTTAATCCATGGGAGTTACTGTTGGAGAATTCTCTTTTACCTAGGCTTATTCATTCATTCTTTCCACTTTGCCATGTAGGATGTATCATTTTCTGTTGTCAAAAAATATGGGCTACCACGTGGTGAGCCATCCCTTAGTGGCTAAACCTTATAACTGGTTTGGTTTGCACAATTACAATCCTTTGTGTTAGATCACCAATTCTTTGAAAAGGTTTTACTAAATTGCTAGTATTAGAAAATGGGCCCAAATATATTCATCAAGCTAACAGTTTCTTGATAACTCTCCACGTGGCCATAAAATCTTCAATTCTGTTCAAGTTCTGATGACTAGAAGTGCTAAATCAACTTATGAGGTCTGCACCCTAGGGAGTCCAGTCATCCCTTCAAAATTGGGCCCTTTGGAGAAAGTGTGAGGGTTCATTTCTTTCGGGCAGGTGGTGTTTTGTATGTTTGATTTCTATTCGAAGATAATGCATGTGTTCTTTTTGAATGAGCCCCACTATACATGTAGTCAAAGTCAATAGCAACGGCAAAAAATTTCACCAAGCCAACCAATCAAATACTAGTTGATAATAGTGAGATTAAAGGGGTTTCCCATCACCGCTCTTGTTTTGCTCCGTGTTCAAGTCAATTAATAGCTTTTCAATGTTCTCACAATTCACGATTATATTATGTGAGATTTTCTGTAGGCATATTGGATATTAATATTACTGACATTCTTAGACCATAGAGTTCTGGAGTGAAGCTGAAATTCTGTCGAAGCTTCACCATCCGAATGTGGTTGCATTTTATGGTGTAGTGCAAGATGGACCTGGGGCAACACTAGCTACTGTGACAGAATATATGGTTGACGGTTCTTTGAGGCATGTTCTACTTCGCAAGGATAGGTAATATGTCCGCTATAGCTAACAAGTTCAACTTTGGCATAATTCTGGTCATCTTCTTGACTGAAATTTCAAACTTTCTACTGCTCGTCGGTTTCCATTTTTTTGATCGGCAAGTCAGTTTCCATAAAGAAAAATTGATATAATAAACGTGCATACTTGACAAGAAGTGTGAAATTTCAGTACTCTTGTGAATTATAAACCTTGATTACTGTTGCCAATCCTTTCTCTCATTTCATTTTGCTACCTCTTATATTTTTCCTCCTGGTATGAATCAATTTGCAGGCATCTTGACCGTCGCAGGCGGCTTATAATTGCCATGGATGCTGCCTTTGGAATGGAGTATTTGCATTCAAAGAATATTGTGCATTTTGATCTAAAATGTGACAACTTGCTAGTGAACTTGAAAGATCCTTCACGGCCCATTTGCAAGGTTATCTTGGTGGAATCACCTTTTATATTTTTGTACTGTAGAAGAATGCTGCTAATACCATTTCTTTGTCTAGCATATATAATGTAGAGATTGATAGGTTTCAAGTTAAATCAGTTCCTGATTCATAGCTACACCATTCTTAGGTAGGTGATTTTGGCCTGTCAAAAATCAAGCGAAACACCTTGGTTTCTGGTGGAGTTAGAGGTACCTTACCATGGATGGCTCCAGAGCTACTGAATGGCAGCAGCAATAAGGTTTCAGAAAAGGTATGTTCTCATTCTATAAAAAATGGTTGTACTATAAAACAGTTATCTCTCACTTTGGAGAAGTATCTTCATCTTTTTGTTTTCTCCATCAGTTAATTACGTAGCTTTTGAACCATGTGCCCTTGTTAACTAGGCTTTCACCTCTGTCTTTTGTTTCTACTAGAAGGAAAGTACAAAAAAAACTAGAACCTTGTTGGAGCATGAGTTCTCTGTTGTCTGTCTTGGGTTTCGTTGTCATGATCTGCACATCCTTTTGTAATTATGTACCCATTACCCCCTTTTTTTCTTTTTTTGGTCTGCAGGTTGATGTGTTCTCCTTTGGTATAGTCCTATGGGAGATTCTAACGGGAGAGGAGCCTTATGCGAACATGCACTATGGTGCAATTATAGGTGAGAATATTTAAGAATCTTCTCGCTCTATGAAATATTGGTCCAGGACAACCCTCAGCAACAACAACGAAGTTTTAATACAAACATGGTATGAAGGTTATGCCAATGTGTGTCTGAGATGTGTATATTTGTCCATGTGCCCTGTGGCAACACTGCTATAGTGGTGCATATTGTGCATGGTATGAGCTTGCTTTCTTTTGCATAAAGAGATAAGTTATGTGCTGCTGAAGCTGGCTAATAGAAAGTAGTAGTTTTCATTGGTATCAGAATACGGTTTACTACATAAGTGAACTATTTTTCGTCTTTCAAAATAAACAGTTTCAAAGATTTTTAGATGGTATAAAATTTCTCAAATTTCTCAAATTCATGTTGGCAGAAATTTTCTTTGTTCAGTTTTATTACCAAAAATAATGCAATCACTTTCACCACTGTTGAGGTAGAGCATTTTACAGTTTTTTAAATGTCTTCTAGACATACTGATGTTTTGATTTTAGTCTGAGACTCAGAGTTTATGTTTGACTCTCTCCTCCCTCTGTCTGCAGGAGGTATTGTCAATAACACACTAAGGCCATCCATTCCAAGCTTTTGTGATGCGGAATGGAGAAGGCTAATGGAGCAGTGCTGGGCCCCCAATCCTGTGGCCAGGCCATCCTTCACAGAAATTGCCAGTCGCTTGCGCGTGATGTCTTCTGCTACCCAAACCAAAGGGCAGGTCCACAAGGCATCTAACTAATGGTTTGACGATAACTCACACTGCTGTTTTCCCCCATTCAACCTGACCCAGTTTTTATTTCAATTGTACAATGTAAAGAATAGTGCTTAATTTAACTCCATGTTAGCAATAGGGAGGTTGTATTCCAGAGAAGTGTTCTTGAGATGTACTGGGAAGGTGCCATAATTTTCTGTAGGGATTTCTTTTCCCCTTGACACAAGGAATTTCATGTTAGAAACTTACTCTAATTTGTCATTGTTAAGTTATGGTGATTTCATTGATATATTACAGATTTGTCTATTCTTTTTTGTTCCAACGGTTCATGCAAAGTTGTCCGACTACGTAAAGCTTTCTTCATTTAGGTAGTAGTTCATATGGACATCCCTTTTGTGAAAGAAATTGGTTACCTTTCTGCAGAAATCTGCCTTCTCATCAGCAAAAGTTCGATTTGTCAGTCTCAGCTCTAAGGAGGTTGTCTGACAGAAGGAGAAGTCTGTTTTGGTTGATGCTATTTGTTTTTTTGGGTACACTAGGATGTTACTATGTTAGTGAGTTAGGTTACTTATAACCTCATCCTTGAAATGAATCACAAAGGGAAGGATATACTGCTTGAGCTACGCCAGTTATCCGTGTTTGTATATATGTATATATATTGATTGGATTGCTGCAGGGAAAGAGAAATAAAATTTTGTTTATGTTGTTATGCAGTCAGAAATAGTCCAATTTAGCTTCTCCTTTGTCACGGAAATCTGGCCTTTTAAGCCATCAGCCAATTTAGCTTCTCCTATTAGTATTCCCAAAGAAAAGGAACGAAGACGGCAAAGCTTCTGGCCCAACACGAAACAAACCCCATTATAGCATAGACCATGGGGAGCCTTTTTTTAAGGCTAAGGCCTAACCAAGCTGTACTTTTGTCACTTGGGTACCTCTCTTTTTTTTTTTGAAGACATGTGAGGCCCATACCTTTTAATGTCGTCCCTCCTGTTGCAACGTAACCCAAGAGGTTTTGGTCTAGTGGGAAGACAATAAGGCTCCGTTCCAGAAATCTTTTTAAAAAATAAGCAGTTTATTTCATATTTTCAAACTCAAAAATAATATAAATGAAAAATAATTTTTTAATTTTTTTTGCACCGTATTAAAGATCTCAATGAGATCTATCAAACAAGATCCATAGTGGTAGGAAAATTATTTGCGCAAACACATAATTTTTGAGTTTGAAATTACCTTCTTAAAAAATAAGCTGCTTATTTAAGTTCTGGAACGGAGCCTAAGTGTTCTTTCATAAGGTAACAACTTTCATTTTCACAAAAGTCACATTTTAAATCATGTGACCACTGAAAATTATGTTTTATCGTTACCTTCAAGACTCGAAACTAGTTGAGGTGAGCACAAATTTGTTTGGACATCCGGTTATCCAAAAAAAATGAGTTGAGTTTAAAATTACTTTCCTTCCTATTGATTGAAATGGTGTAAATCTCACTTAAAAGTGATGTCATGCTTACCAAAAAGTGTATTGCATGATAAGCATGATATCACTTTGTAATGAGATTCACACCATTTCAATCAATAGGAAGGAAGATAATATTCACCTCTCTTAGAGGGCGAACAAAATTGCTCTAAAAAAAATGCTAGGAATATATTCAAGTGTACATTTAAATTGTATATTCCTCTCTCACAAGTGATTGTGGAACTCTCTAATTTGTGTTGCAGGTACTACCACCATTTATAAAAAAAATAAAAATAAAAATAAAAATAAAAATGTAATAAACTTTGATTTGTCTATCCATTTCGTGCCTCCACCCGATAACCCCAGTGTCCCTCCACGTGCCCAAAAATGCCACCTACGCTTTTGTTTCTCGGTGAGTCACAGTCGAGTATTTTTCCTCTCCTCCGCGGTCACACCAATATTTACCGAGCACGTGTTGGAACTGCAAACCAGTCCCTCCCTCTCCAAACACGTCACACGTGGTTCAGGGGCCAATTCCACTCCATTTCCCCCCAAGAAACCCCACACACCTCTCTTTCTTTCTCTCTCTCCCTCTCTCTCTGGGGTTAGGGTTTGGAATGTGAGATTGAGGACCTCTTGGCCTGATTCAGCTAAGATGATGGGTAACTTTCTTCTTCTGCATATTTTTTTTGCACAAGTTCGGATTTGTGAGTTTGTAATTTTCTTGTCAAGTTTCTGATTACTTGTCACGTCTTTAAAAGGAAAAAAAGTTACTGTCCCAACTGTATATGTTGTTCTCTTTCCCTACTTAGTTGTTTCTTCATGAGAGCTTCAATTCTGCAGATCGTGAGAATTTGTTACCCCCAATAATGATCTCAAATTGTAGATGATTTAGAGGACCACTAATAAGAAATTGAAGTCTTTACCTTCTTTTAGTTTGTTTTTGTTATTGATATTTAAAAGATTAGAGAGAATAAAGTTTTTATGTGTATCAAGTTACTTTCTTTTCTTTTCTTTTAATTTTTTTTTTTAATTTCACTTTAGTACATCTCTTGTGCATTGGCCTGTTCGGATGATGGGTTTTCACTTTGGCCAATTGATGAAGAGCAGTCTTCCTCTACCTAGGCTTGTAGTCCTGTGGACCTCTGCTAGGTGCATAGTAACATTTACTGGGTAGCCGACAATTTCCATCTTAAATAATACTAAGAAGGTGAAACCAGCTATATAGCCACTACGTCTTTGATATGAACAGGAAATTTGAACTTTTCGGCGAAATTATGGGACATGCAAATGAATATTAATAAATCTATGGTTTTTAGTTGTCATGGAAGTCCGTCTCATAAATTCTTCCCCTCGTTGCATTTGCCATTTCAGACGAAGTAGTACGATGAACATAGGTAGGGGTGCAGTGGAATGGAAGTGGACCGACGGTGTGTCTCATATTTTTTGAAGCCCTTTTGCCGTCAGTTCAAGAGCATCCACCTCAATATGCGGAGTGCAATATATTAGAATTATTTTTGAAGATTACCACAAAGTCAAATGGGGTGTTAGAACAAAAGGTTCGAAGGAATTAAACATATGTTTCCATTATGGCCCATGATGACCTTTTCTTGTAAGGAAGAGTAGTGTTCAGTTACTGTTTCTATTGAAGTAAACTATGTTTTTGAAAATATTTTCTCCATTTACAAATGTTCTAGTGACTGTAAAATGTTGTATATGGATTCTTTTAATCGTAGATACCTATCCTACACCCTAGTTGCTTGTGGATTTATCTCTTCCCACACTTCATGTGTGCTCGCGTTTGCATCTTATGCTCGTGCATGATGTGCTTGATATATTAGACATTCCAGTGTAATAGCCTATGCCAAGGTAGCGTTCTTGTGTTTGCCTTTGTGTGCTTGCTTATATGAAATGCACTTTCTTTGTATATTCTTTAGAGCCTCAATAAGTGAGGATTTCCAATGTATTTCTTTATAAAGTTGTTTTCTGATAGATATTTAACATCAAAGCAACTGGAGCATAGTTTCTACTTTTGTATGGACCCTGAGAAATTTCATATTCCTGCTGCTAAAACTGGCCGGTTTAGAATTTTCGTCATCTTCTGCCCATAAATGATGAGTGTAGCTTAAGTTAACTGAACTCCCACCAAACTATAGTATTTACTCCCATCACGTCTTCTCGAAGTTTAACTTGTGTTTACTTTGTGCCTTGTATGTTTTTGTTTTCTTCAGCTTTTAAGAAGGGTAACAGATACTGCTAGTATTAGGCATGGATCAGCCGGAACAAACTCAGCAGCAACAGCAGCCAGTCATGGGAGTGGTAGCAGGTGCAGCAGGTCAAATGGCCTATGCTTCTCCTCCTTACAACACTGCGTCTATGGTGGCTTCAGGCGCTCCTGCTGTAGCCGTCCCTTCTTCAAGTCAACCTTCCACCTCTTTTCCCACTCCTCAACACCAGCTTGCATACCAACAAGCCCAGCACTTCCATCAACAACAACAGCAGCAGCAACAACAACAGCTTCAAGTATTTTGGGCCAACCAAATGCAAGAAATTGAGCAAACAACCGACTTCAAAAACCACAGTCTCCCACTTGCTCGTATCAAAAAGATAATGAAAGCCGATGAAGATGTTAGAATGATTTCGGCTGAAGCCCCAGTCATCTTTGCTAAGGCATGCGAGATGTTCATCTTGGAGTTGACTTTGCGATCTTGGATTCACACAGAAGAGAACAAAAGGAGGACCCTTCAGAAGAATGATATTGCTGCTGCCATTTCAAGGACTGATGTCTTTGATTTCTTGGTTGACATTATTCCGAGAGATGAACTGAAAGAAGAGGGACTTGGGATTACAAAGGCCACCATTCCAATGGTGGGTTCCCCAGCTGATTCTGTTCCGTATTACTATATGCCGCCACAGCATGTGGTTGGGCCGACTGGGATGATTATGGGAAAACCAGTTGATCAAGCAGCACTGTATGCTGGTCAACAACCTCAGCCTCCCGTCGCTTTCATGCCGTGGACCCAGCAAAAGCAGACCCAACAACAAAGTGACACTTGATGAGTGACAGGAGGGAATGTGATGGCTGTGGTTTCCCCCTTCATCCGGTTGTCGGGGATCTGTATCTGTAGTGTCTTATTTATTTGTAGGAAGCGATAGTCCTTGTTTTAGTTTGCTATTGTGCATTTTAGAACTTTGTAGGTATGCTATGAGAGTCAATGTCTTGCTGAGTGTACTGGCGTGACTTCTTGTTTTATTAGGAGGTCGGATAAGCAGTTATTCACTTATTCCTGTTGTTTGAAACGATGCAGTTGAGGAAGGGATTAGTGATGGCATTAGAGCTTACGTTGATTTTAGGATTTTGATTACAAGGATTTGACCGTCATTTCCCAGTTAGAGCATCCGCAATGGGAATAATCAAAATCAATAACTAAAATGTGCTACGTCAGCATTTGATTATCCATTTAGTTCACAATCAAACTTAACAACTTCTATCTCCACATTGTTTATTTTTGCATTCCTAACCAAAAAAAATCTCAAAATACTCAATGTACATATGTCCAATCGCAAACGAGTTTCAATCACGCATCCGATCACACTAAATTATTCGTCTCGATGAGACGATTCCAATGAGGGGTGTTTTTGAGTTATTGAGTTTCGAGTTTCCTTATTGGGTTTGGTTATTGAGTTTTGGTTATTGGTAAAAGTTGTTAAGTTTGGTTATGGAATGGGTGGAATTTGATTATTTGCTAAAAGACTTGTAACTTTGCTTATTACAATGTGAGGTATTTTTTGAGCATTATTGTTAAATTTGCTTATTCACATCCATTTGATTATTACAATGCGGATGCTCTTAGGTTTCACCATTTGAAACAGAACTTAGATGTAGTGTAGAAGCAACGTTAGAGCTGTGGCATTATCATCTGCCAGTTTGTGGCTTTGTGCTGATTTAGATCACTTGCATGACATTTTTGTTGCAGAAACCTAATGCGGGTTTCCAGTAATTGATGTTCTTATTTTAGAATTCCTTCGGTTTCACCATGAAATCTAATGCCTGAGAGTGCCACTTCATGGCCCCCTCACCATGACAACGCCTGCCAACTAAGCATGAAACCGCAACTCGAAGATGGAGGGTTTGTAGTCAATTAAGATAAAAGTGAATGCATTTTCACAATAAAATTAAGCATTTCAATCAGCAGCATTTTCTTGGAAATAAGTTTTTAGCTACCTTTTTTTCTGTTTTTTTTTTGGAACAGAGTTTTCAGCTACTGAGATGCTGATTTCCCACACTTAATTGCGTACCCTGTCCCCTGAAGCCAACACATGGAAATCGTGATGCATACTGAGTTCTTAATCTACAAAACAAGTAGTACACAATTCCTTGTAATTATTTTCCCTAGAATAATTCTGATAACAGATACCAACGTTTCCTAAGGGAACAGCCTATAAATTATGACCTCGTCAATCACGGGCATTCCTGGCAGCTGCTCCAGAAAATGCAGCTCACACACACACACCCCCCTACACACCTATTCGGAAGAGGAGAGGGAGAGAGAAATTTCAAACTCCCACTACTCATCGGCTCTTCCTTTTTTTCTCTTTTTAGTCCTTTTCTTCAGTAGTCCCTTCCCTGCTAATGTCTTCATGTTCTGCTCTCTTCGTGCTTTGGCTTTCTCCTCAAAGCCATCATCCACCATCTTCATAGCTGCCACACGTCTGGCCTTGTAAACCTGTGAAGTGCAAAAAACGAGGTCCCTGCTAGTTAAATGCAGACGAACAGTAACAGGTACAAACATCAACATTTCCTGGCCCTGCTAGGTATTTCTACGTTATGCAGATAACTCAAGGATAAAAACTGAATGGTATTGCCTGTAATTGATATAGAATATAATCCACTCTACCACCCTTCTCAAATTCCATGGAAGCAATCAGAATCAGATGTGGTGGGTAGATTTATTATGCATGCATAACTGGACTGGGATCCAAGTGGGAGCAGCAGTCATATTTCAGCGCCAAATAGACAGCAAGGGTATGAACCTCGATAACATTGCCAACATCCATGCCCAGAGAAGTGCAATTTTCCTTTAAGAAACATTTCACTGAAGCACCCTAACAATTAGGGGCTCAATCATTACAATACATCGAAAAATGAGAATAATTTTGTTCACCCTCCTTTAAAGAGGGTGAACATTACCTTCCCTGTGATTGGTGGAAATTGTGTTTGAGTCCACCGAATTTTCTTTTGAGTCCACCGAATTAAAACACTTTTTGGTAATAATGAGTTAGTTTATGGTGGAACCCTACACAATTTCCACCAATCACAAATCACAAAGAGGGTAATGTTCACCCTCTTTAAAGGAGGGAGAGGGTGAACAAAATCATTCTCGAAGAATACCCTTAATCTTGATGTTGTTAAGAGACATCTGACCTGATGGAACGAGGAAAACTATAACTTTTTATCTTGCCATAAATGACCAACACTATAAACCAGTAGTTCACTGTAAACTTTGATGAAAGAATTGAATAAGTATCACAAAAGTATCTTACCTTTGTGATATCATCAAGCACCTCATTCTCTTTGCATTCAAATTTCTCCATTTTTTTTCCAACAACAGCTTCTATTTCAAGAAAAAGATTTACTTCCTCCTGCAAAACTTGCAACAATGTGAGCAAATTGCAAACAAAGAATTGCAAGTTTTTGAATCTAGAAATGCAAAATGACATTTAAAAAGAACTTCAGATGTATCACGAATTATGTGTGTGTGTCTGTGTTTGAGAGAGAGAGAGAGAGAGAGAGAGAGAGATTAATTACTGGCATATTTTTCCCACAAATAAATTAGCTCTCGCATATAATCATGCACTCTTGAGTCAAATTTAGCAGACGAACTTTTACATCATCCATCCAGGTTATGGAATACTAACTGGTACTACCACCAGCAGACAGATATTTACATCTTCCAAATCATATCAAGTAGTAGTTTTACATCTTACCGGGGTAACAAAGCTTACAGCCAGCCCTCCTCTTCCAGCTCTTGCAGTACGCCCAACGCGATGGACATAGTCCGTTGGGTTTCTGCAGTGGTTAAGCCATCACAACATTTTATGAAAACATGTATTGGCCATAAACAAAAAAACACAAAAAAGGTTTGTTAAAAGTTATAACCTTGGGATATCATAATTGATAACAAGATCAACTGTTGGAATATCCAAACCACGGCTGGCAACATCAGTTGCAAGTAGTACAGGAATTTGTCCAGATTTGAATCGATTGAGTGCAGCAAGCCTCAGAGACTGGGTTTTTAATGAATGCAATGCAGCAGCTTTCAAATCAAGCTCTTCAAGTAATAAACTAAGGCTGTGACAAATCCTGCTCAAACAATGTAAAGATGAAATTGTAGTGGACCATGGGAATTAAATAAGTTGCACAAATAAAGAAAGGCCACTACTATCCTTGATTCCTTGTTTTCTCAGATGTTTCAGATATCTGTGCACTACTAAAATAATTGGGAGACCAAAAGACAAATAAGATAAGTTGTACCGGCCGGTTGGAACAAAAATTATGGCAGATCGATTACCCATGTCCCCCATTTTGGACAAAATGTGTACTAGATACACATCCTTCACCTTTTTGGGGACGAGAACATACTGCTGCTTAAGAGATTCAACTGTCTTTAAGCCTTCATATGCCTCATAGAAATAGGCCTTGTTTGCAGACAGCTCAAGTAGCGTTTGCAGGTCACTTGTCATTGTTGCCGAGAACAGTAATGTTTGTCGATTTTTAGGCAAGCATTGAAAGACCACTCTCAATTCCTCTTCAAAGCCAACATCCAGTACTCTATCTGCTTCATCCAAGACTAGAAACTAAACCATCGATAATAAATTGTCAGTAAACAAACTGAAGAAACCACTAATACGATTAACATTAATTGCAAATACTTGAAGACACAGATGACGAGTGTGTATGATTGCCAAATTTTATGGGTCATTACTGACTTTTCAAAGCAAACAATCCATGCCGTTTTCTATAGCACGTATTAGCATGCCGAGTTTATTTACTAAGTAAGCAAAGCAAAACAAAACAAAACAGAAATATAGTGCTTGGCCACCCAATTTTGCATTCTGCATTGTGTGATTTGGCATTTTGGGTGCAAAATCCAAACATCAAGCATTTTGATTTCTGATTATACTTCCACCCACAAAACTCTTTTGCAAAATCTATTATGCACGTATCATTCAAAACACTTTTGCATATTCACATTATAATCTAACAATGTATAATCTAACGCCCACAATCTAGAATCTAAAAAAATAATTGGCACCTTGCATTATACTCCTATCAAGTACAAAAGCAAAGTCACGGTATAGACTGAATAGGGTAGATTGATTACCTTAGTTTTAGAGAAGACGGCAGAAATATCAGGAGTTTGTTCAATAAGAACCTTAATCCTCCCAGGAGTGGCAATCACGACGTGAGGGCGGCTCATAAGTGTCTGGGCTTGGTTAATTATGTCCATCCCACCAACCACCACGGCGCACCGCAAGTTCAAGCACGACCCCAGGGCCCGAAACTGCTCAGCCAACTGGTACGCCAGCTCACGCGTGGGCGTAACCACCAGCGCAAACACCCCGTACGGGTCCACGGCGAGGCGGTCGAGTATGGGGAGCGCAAAAGCCGCCGTTTTGCCGCTGCCGGTCTGGGCAAGGCCCAATACGTCGTCGCCGGCGAGGATGCGGGGAATGCAGCGGAGTTGGACTGGGGTTGGTTTCTTCATGCCGAGTTCTTTGCAGGTTTGGGCTGCCCATTCTGCCAGGCCCAGGTCTGCGAAAGAGGTGTGGTTGGGGTCGGGGGTTAGATTTGTTTCCCTTACGAGGAGCGGCGGCGGCGGCGGCGGCGGGGGGTTAGGGTTTTCGGCGGCGGCCGTGAGGGTTTTGGGGGGCCGTTTACGGGTGGTGAGTTTGCGGGAGAATAAGGGGAAATTCTGGTCCACTAGGGTTTCTTCTTCATCCATTTTTTTTGATGTAGAAAATCTCTTGGCGGAGGTTGTTTATGGTCGGAGTTGGAGGTTATGTACGAATCCCGGGAACTGACGCCCGCTCGCCGTTGTCGCGATGTTGTCTATTACCCGTTTACGCTACAGAGGAGAGGACATACAGATACTACTAGTAACTGTTTTGGCGGAACCATATACCCACCCACCCATACGAGAAGAAATTATTTCCGGTGATTCCTTTCCCGCCTACCGGGTGTTCATTGTGGTAATTATAACTGCCTCGGGTCTGCAAAATAGTATATTTATATTAAAAATTAATTTGATTGGATATCAATAGGTATATCAAAAATTGACAATCATAAAACAGTTTAATTTAAAAACTATAAAATGTATGATTATAAACAATTGATTTTTGATATATCTAAACAGAATCCAAGCCGTCCGTTTTATAAACCAAAATTCAATTTTTGATATATTTAAAAACATTAGATAAAGTTGATTTTGTGAGTGAATATTATACTCTGCGGGCCCTCCCTACAAGATGAACGATACAAATTATCACATTGAACGCACAGTTAGATCCAAAAACGGCGGTGCAAAAACCACATGGTTTCCGCCTCATCCGGATAAAACTGATTCAAAATATTTTTTTTTTGGGCAAGTGTTCGCATAGATTCATTTTTAAGATTCTTTTCACTGACCTTTTATCAGCATAGACATAGACATAGATAACCGAATGAGACAGAAATAAGAACTAGCCAAACAAAATTCAGAGTCAAAAGTTTTTTGTTTTTGAAGTACTCCTTCACAGTCAAAAGTTGGAAGAACAAGAAGAAATGATCCAAAGAGAAGCTAGTTGAAAATGGATAACAATCTAATTGCTTAACCGGGTTAATTCATCACTGTTCTGTTCAATACGTCATTTCCCATAATGAGGGAAGTAGAGACGGAAATAAGAACCTGAATAGCCAATCATGGCCGCCAGCTCTGAGAAGAAGCTGCCCCTTAAAAATGGAATTCTACAACAGCAAGAGTCTAATAAACAACTACAAGTGCTGAGTGAAGTGATGGTAATAAGTTTACAATAAGAATCAAATGCTACATATATAGGATGATACTTTCCACTTCCGATAGATGACACTTCAACCGTAGGGAGTCCAAGCCCTTTGGAATGTCTGGTCAAAACTTCCTTTCATACAAATTCTCTCCGGGTAGTTCATCGAAGCAAACAGATAGTGACTTCAGCTTCATCCTTCAAAGAGTCTTATTACCCAGTTGGCGAAAATCCTATCTTCATACCGACGCCGTTTATCATGGTAGGCAAGTGATACGAGGGATTGGCCATAACATTAATACATTCATACCATTTCCATTCCCTCCTGCCAAAGCTACAAGTATTGGTTTACATCATTCAAGGCAATTCCAGAATCAGTGCCCGATGTAAAACATGAAAGAGACATTGCCTAGAAGAAACATAGACATTACCTCAATTTCTATATGCTTAGAAGAAAATAGCAGGATTACATCACATAAGGGTTCATCTAGTTGAAGACATGGCCTCCTCAATTCTCCTGATGACGACGCTTAGACTGCCACCACTTTCCAAAGCTTCTACAGCAGCTCGATGGGCATGTTTATGCCATTTCAATATATTATAAGACTGCAGAACTGACCACCTTGCTTGATTTGACATCTATTTAAAAAAAAATGGCCAAAAACAAAGTTCACAATCCAGATACATCTCCGTAGAGAGAGAGAGAGAGAGAGAGAGAGAGAGAGAGAGACCTGTGCTACGGACAGTGGGGGTTCCAGAAGAACACAGATGCTCCTGAACAGGTTTTCATCATTTTCTCCACCCTCTGCTTCCCCATAGACAAGTGCTTCAGCAGCAATCCCCGCAAAAAGCACCATGCAGTACCTGACCAATTTTTCAAATACAGAGACTCAGAACATTAATCAATTCAAATGAGAATAATCATTTCAGCTGTGCTGGCATTGCTAAATGATCCCACTTTTTTATCAGTTGGATGTGTGCCCTTGACCATGTATCCATCGGAATTAAACATTGCATGCCTTATTCTCCAAAAGCTTACTAACTTTCACACAACATATGGGGTGACAATTGAAACTTCAGAAATATATGTAGTCTCTCAAGGCCCTAGACAATTTAAATGATAATACTTCAGCTGACCCACAAACCAAAATGCACCAAATATTGTTGACTGAACGATGCACTAACACAGATGTAAGCAAAGCTGCAAAATGCAGGCTTGGCAACCCACCTGTCAAAGGCAGTACCGCTTAGTCGGCCTTCAGAAAGCTCCTTCTGAAGATTCTCATCCCAAAACTGTGTTCCTGCCTGAGAAAAAATGGTTCTGTCAATGACTGAGCTTTGCAGCCAACTGATATATATGTTTATCACACTGAAATTTCAGTTTAGGCAAATTCAGGGCTATGAGTGTGAAGGGAATCAACCCTGGTGATATCACGATAAAGCTCGGTGTTTATTGCTTTGTAGAAACCAACAAGGACCACAAATGTTTTTGGAATAAAAGATGGAATAACTTTTATTTGGTTGCCAATAAACTAGGAGAGAAAACGAAACTCCAAAATTCTGCCTCCGTCTTCTTGGCAAGCAACTGAGCTTTATTGTAAGTTCATGGGAAAACTAAGCTATTTCCAATCTTCACCCATCTCCAATTTGAATGACAAGCAGAATATGCCAGTAACCAGCTAAAGAACATATAATGAGGCCTACACCAGGTAGGAAAACAGCTTTATGGTTCGGCAATCACAAGAGTCAAAACTGAACCTATGCAAGAAGTACTAAATTGAAGTTCAGACTACCAGATTGTGAAGAAGGTGCAACCGCAACTCGTTTTATTGCTTCCATAAAGTCGAAAATTGGAACGAACAACATGGAAGTACTTTAAAGAATTGTAACAGTTATGCGGTAGAGAATGAGAGAGAAATGCCATGAAGCACAAACTATTTGAAGTACCTGTCCTTGAATGCCCATTTGCATCGCAACTATTGGGTCTAATATTACTCCACGAATTGGGCAACCCAAGAGGTATGCTGCAAAATCGGGTAGGAAACTCAATCATTACGAACTAAGGAACAGCATGAGGGTTATATTCCTCTTAAGATCCCATGTTTGATCAGTGCTTGATGTGTTAAAAAATAAGGAAATAGCTCTTTAACTTCGATAAGTTTGAAAAGTTTCACCAAACAGAAAGTGCCAACGGATAATGTTCAATGTTTACAGTGCCCAACAATAGGATATGATCTAGGGAGAAGGGGTTTACCTGTAAGAAGATGTCCTGCTTCATGAACAAGAATACGACGCCTATATGGTGGCCAGTAACTTGAGATTTGCGCCAAACAGGAACCACCAAGAAAGATAGAGTCCATCATGGCCAACCCCAATATAGCTGCGAGATTAGGTCTGACATCTATTCCTTGATTTAGCAGAAAAGATACACCACCAAGAAAAGTAACCAAAACGATACTGGAGCTCTGTGAAAGACCCCACTTCTTCGGTGAAAGTTTAGACACTGGTCAAATGGCCAGTTCCAATTAGAAACCAGTCAAAGAAGGAGCTAGCAAACCCAAAACTGTGCAAATAACTGCGTAACATCCATTTCAAGTCTTCATGATTCAGAGAAAATCTTCTAAGATTTGGTAATCCTCAAAAGGAAAAAAGGACCAATGCATAGAACTTCGTAATTAGAGAAAAAGGAGAAAAAAAGAAGCAAAAAACTCAACTATGGGGGGTCGAGGATTGCTCCTTGTTTGATGGCCTTTTGACACCACTAGGGCTCTAAGGCCTATGGTTGGATTGAAATCCTCAACCGTCCGTGAGCGCTAATGTTCAGAGTTAATATAAGTTTCATGACTATTCAGCATTTAGAAGAGCAATTTAACAGCAGGCACTGCACCTTCCAACCCCGTCGAAGACTTCAAAACACTAGGCGTAACATCTCTTGTGCCCTCCAAAACTGTAAAAGTAGAAGATTCGCGGGGGAAGAAAGTGAGAGATGCTGTTTAATGTAAAATGAAGTTTCATTCTCTTACAGAATCACAAAAATGGCTACAAAAGAAAGCAAGCATACAAGACCATGCTAGTTCATATGACATGTAGAATGTCTGGGTGATTATCCAAATGATTGTAGTGTATCATCCTCAACTAAACTACCCTCGGGCCTCGAAGGATAAGAACTCAAAATAACAATAGTATGAGACAAACCAAAAACACAATAACCCAAGGAGAACTCAAAATAACAATAGTATGAGACAAACAAACAACACAATAACCCCAAGGGGTTAGCTAAGTGATAAGCGTCAGTCAGAAGTTTGAATAACCTAGTTTGAAACCCATGAAGCGCTTCACTGCCACACAGGGCAATGCCCGGTAATTACCTTGTATAGGTGTATAGGTGGAATTGGGGAATCAATGTACCCGGTCTCGTCACCAAATATCCCGTTTACTGTAATTGTCAATTCAATTCATCTCAGCAAACATTCAATCCTATTGCCATCTATGGGGCTACCCACCTGATGAATAAGCTACATACTAGTAACTCTGCACTCAAGATATCCTCAAAGAGAAGAAACATACAGAAACTGAACCAGACCGACCTTATAATAATAATTACAATTATTATATAGGGAAGCAGAAGAAACCACGGAAAATGGAAACTGAAAACACACTATCAAGTTATTGAACAACTTACACATGCAGCTAAGTCAACATTACAAAGGTAGATGTTAGCCCCAAGGGGACCAACAGTAGAGATTAAAAAGAGAGCATATTTTCGCCAGATTACCAAATCATTGGGTGTGTGCGTGTGTATGAGGAGTAAAGAGTACCTATTTTTCGACACTTGGCGAAATTGGGCAAAAAGCCTCTGTCCTTGAGGAAGGAATAGGTAGCCCCAACGAGCCTCATATCATCGGCATTCAAGCACGCATCCAAAACCTCCAAATCTCTCTCCCATTCAACAACCCAACCACTACTCAATCCACCACCACGAGCTCCACCCTTGAGAGACCGAATTGATGAGTCATCATCCATGGGCACGGGAGAGGATGATGAGTTTTCTGGGTCGGGGATATCTTTCAAGAAGCGAAGAGCTCGAGCGAGATCTTTGTCCTTAACAGCCTCCTCGTATTCTTTCCATTCCCTCCTCCTCAAGGCTCTCGTAGTAGTTGTTAACCTTAACCCCCGTTGTTGTTGTCGTTTTCCGCCGAATGAAGGCTCCTTGTTTACAAGTGGAAGTGGGTGCGGCGGCGGCGGCGGTGGTGGTGATGGAGTTGGGTGATTGATGAACAAGACGCTTCGGGGAGCAATGGCCCTGTGGGATGAAATCGCGAGGCGGGAATGATGGGGAATGAGGAGAGAGTTTGGCATTATTGAAGCTCTCTCTGGGATACAGGAGTTTTTGCGTGGATTTCAAGCTTCAATCCCGTCTTCTGATGAGTATTTTTCGGTTATTTGGTCGGGATTTTTGACGAGCATCATTTTCCATACTACCAGGCTTTTTATTTCCTCAATTATTCAACTTCTGTCGAATTATAGTCAACAAAATATCAATTAAACCATTTCCGTCCTTACACTTTTCAATTTAATATCCACTTGGAACTTATGAAAAGAACGGTTCCTTCCCCTGTTTGGTTTTAGAGAGAAAATAGAAAAGTTGAGTTCAATGATAGTACTGGTTGTGTTTGGTTGAGAGTTTAGTTTAGTTTAGTTTAGTTTTGGTGATGGGTAGAGAGAGAAATAGAGTAATGATTGAAAATAGAAGTAATGATTGGAGAGAGATAGAGAGAGATGAGAAAGTAATAATTAAAAAAATAGGGTAAT
This sequence comes from Rhododendron molle, assembly GCA_025413875.1. Taxonomy (NCBI): domain Eukaryota; kingdom Viridiplantae; phylum Streptophyta; class Magnoliopsida; order Ericales; family Ericaceae; genus Rhododendron; species Rhododendron molle. Next base: position 53,491,910 of record CM046393.1, on the reverse strand, counting down.
GATTGGAGAAAAAAATAGAGTAATGATTGAAAACTAAACTAAAAGGTAAACGAACAAAGCCAGTAAATCTTATTTTCTCCCATTTTCCTTTATAATCATTGTACATTCATTTCTTACATTTTTCTCAAATTCTAAACGGAGCGTTAGTTTAATCTTGAATTCCTCGTCTATTTACTAGACAACAACCACGTATAACAAATAATTTGTCGTGCTCTATTATAGATAACTATTGATCAGACGTTTTACTAACCAAATTATCTATTCATTTTTTATGAATATCAACAAGCTTTTTTTATCCATAACATTTTTCATATTAGAAAACTGATTTTTCTAAGGAACAATGTGCTTTTGTTTTTTAATTTTAAATTCACGGATAATGTTTTTTATAAAAACAAAAGAATAAATTTTTGCCTCACATCATCGCCATGTGTACACGATGTATATGCACTTCATAGTTGGCGGCAAATTTTCCCGACTAACTGTCGGATTGAATGACAATATGATCCTCAATATCAACGCCAGTAATAGAAGAGTAATTGTTGTTCAGTATATGGACTGGAAATCAACAATTAGGTTAGGTAGATATCAATTTGGAAAGTTTAACGACTCAATCGATTAAGGATGAAATAGAAAGAAACGAGATAGTTAGGGGACTAAAAGTGAAATTTACCCTAAACTACAGAATTAGATAAAATACTCGCATGAATATGTGGTTCTCAAAGTGTGCACTTTTTATTTTTTATTTTTTATATTTGAGATGATTTGGCATAGAAAAATTGGAAAATTAATACATAGTCCTGAGGAACTTAATTCCCCTTATATCATCAAGGATAAATAGATCCAAACATTTTGGAATCGGCTGAATAGCAATTACTATCACTATATTAAGATAAAACTTTTGCGATTGCATCCACACTTCGATTAGCTTCCTGAACAACATGGCAAACTTCTGCTTTATATCAGCTTCTCGAAAAACATGGCAAACTTTTGCTTTAAATCAGTTTCTCGAAAAACATGACAAATTTTTGCTTTAAATCGTTCCAATAATACCCTGCAATCAGTAAGAATGTTACTTAACTCTTAGTTACCCAATACTTTTTAGTTTAGGAGATTCACCAAAGTCAAGGAATCCATTTCCACAAAGATGTCGAAACAAGTTGCGCTCCGAAGCAAGGGGCAACCCACCCCGGAGTATTAGAAGTTTTGGGGGGCAAAATGTGTAATATTAGAGAAACTAAGGATGTACCTCTATAAGTACTCCTATGTATCTACTTGTCAGCCCTAAAATTACTGGAGGACCGAATCAGAACCCCCCGAAAAGAGAACTTCAGCAGCTCCGGCGACGATAAGAACACGTACCCTCTCTCTCTCTCTCTCGTTGCTTTTCATGGGTAATGTAGAAAATGTACTTGTATTAAAATAGTGAGGACCTTAAACAAAATTATTCAACTCCTTTTAGCCTTTTTTTGGGAGCTTGAAGCCGTGGATTTCTAGTATTTCTTGTTTGACCTGGGGGAGATTTCATTGGTATGAATTATACAAGGATGCTTGCTTTTTTGTTGCAAATGATTTGGTACTTTGCTTGGATGCAAAACGTTTTATCTAAGTCTTTATAAATGTTAGCATGTTCCTTTTTGCTATTAATGATGGCATCTTGTGGACAAGTATAGCTTATTCTGTAATCATTTTTTCCTTTATAAGTAATTTCAAAAGTTTGTGGTAGAAGTGATAGGGAGTCGGGATGATGAAGGGAGAGGATAGAAAATTAGGGTCTTCATCTGTTAAGCCCTTTGCGATGCAGGACGGCATTTTGGGGGGAAACAAGTAGTTGGTTACTGTGTTGTCCTCCGAAATTGTCATTTTTATACTCTCATTTCGCTGTTTTAATATGTTGAAGTTGTTAGCGATGTTTAAAAAGGATTCATAGTTTCCCTTTTGCTTTTCTGTTCTCCTTTTTTTATGTGCACATTTGAAGAAGGAATTTTAGCGGTTTTACATCATGTTAACTTGTTTTTTAATATTGGTTCATAGGTTTGGATGTTCTGAGATTGTTAAATTTGTGAGGCCTTGATCTCAAGTACATATGAATCGAAGACCATTCTTTCTTCTGCATTCCATCTCTGTGTTACGAAACCCTGTTAACTTATTCCCCTTAGCTTTGGGATATCGGATTCCAAAAGCCCCAACTTTGGAGCTTTCCTGGTATTGGAGCACCTTTGCCTCTGCTGCTGCTACTGCCTTGTTTCCATCAAGTGAAACACTAGAAGAAAAGGTATCAGTAGAAAGGGTTGTAGCCCGTCCAAAGGACTCAAAAGATGTTTTCCGGAGTTGGGGTTGCAGTGATAGTGATATAGCAAAGATATTTCAACGGCGACCTTCTTTGCGGAATGTTGATCTTGCCAACCTTCAGTCCAAACTCAACTTGCTTGCTGGGTTGGGCCTCTCATCTACTGACCTTGTAAAGATCATTAACTGTCGTCCCCGCTTCCTTGGTAGTCACATTAATAAGTTCTTTGACGGGCGCCTAGATTATCTCCAAGAATTTTTTGGGTCAAGGGAAGTACTTCTAAAAGCCATTATACGGAATCCTTCCCTCCTCACCTATGACTTTTATACCAAAATCAAACCTGTCGTTGCCACATACGAAGACATGGGTGTTAGTAGAAAGGATTTGATTGCTATGCTTCTTTCTCGCCCCACTTTAATTCCCAGAACCTCTATCAATGATGAGAAGTTGGAGTACATTCGCAAGACTGGGATCTCCAGGAATTCAAAAATGTACAAATATGTGGTCACCCTGTTTGCCATCTCACGCACTGAAACAATCCGTGCAAAGCTGGCAAACTTTGAAAAGTTTGGATTTTCAGAGGATGAGGTTTTGGGTCTTGTTGGACGCTCTCCTCTTATGTTGACACTATCCATTGACAAGGTTCAACGGAACATGACTTTCATATTGAGCATGATGAAACTTCCAGCCAATGCGGTCCTTGGTTACCCATTTTTGCTGTTCTTCAATTTGGAGGCTGTGTTGAAGCCACGCATGCTTCTGGCAGGAAAGATTCAGGATATGGGTCTTCTTCCACAAATTAAAGGACCTTCAATGCTGACAGCATTTAGGATGAAAGAGAAGCGGTTTTTGAAGCTATATGTAACTTGTCACCCAAAGGAAGTTGCTGATGAATTGATGGAGTTCTACTCTAGTGCAAAAGATGTCAAGAGACTGGCAGAATCCTCGAAGAAGAAACACAATAAAGGATTCCCATTCTGAAAATTGTTTTGATACGAGGTGCATTTAAACTTTTCTTTGGAACATGTGGCTGTAACTGTGCCAACCTACATTCTGACGGAATTTGTTTGATAATTGCAGTGGATAATGCAGTGTCTTGATGAAGTTTTGTTTCTGTATATGCGTCATTGTGCCATAATGCCATTCCTTTTGTGATTCTGTCTTCGTGCATATGCAACAAAGTTATGCAAAAGTCCTACATATGTGCTCTGGAGTGTTTATCTGCCAATTAGCACTGGTATTAGCTTTGGTTCTGCAAACCTGAGTTGACTTCATGCCTTTGTGGGCCCAGTGGCGCTTATTCGTGTGCATAAAGAGAATAGATGAGAAACAGAATAGTCAACTACATGCAGAATAGTTTTTTTCCCCTCCTCTATTCCTTATTCTGCGTTCAAAACTTAATGACAGGCTTGACCGCACCTAGGGATCAGAAACAGGATAACTTTGACTGAAAATTATCCGTGTTGTGGGGGAATATTAGTTGGTGAAACCCTTTTTCATATATAGCTTGGTTAGTTGATGTCAGTGTCTCAGTGAAATGTTGGTTGCCCAAACAAGTTCAGTGAATTAATTTTTGCAAATTCAACCTGAACTATTTGTCATGGTGATGTGTCATTTTCAATTTAGGCATGCAGATTGTAAAAATGCTTCAGGAAAACTTGCTACTTGTAACATTTAGTTTTTGAAGTTACATAAACTATTTTGAAAAATAGGCGTGCCTTCCTGGCTAATGAGCTGATGTTGGGTTTGAATTTGCTTGTGAGTGCCTTGGGCAGGGCCCGAATTCGTATGAACTGTTAGTGAATGATTAGACCATCAAGTCAATAAATGTTGCAATAATATGGGAATGTTATCTGGTTGCCCTTTGATGCCTTTTGTTAATGTTGTGGCTGTTCCGGCTATTTTGCATGAGCTAACATGTTCCCTCAGAAAACAATAACAAAGCGTGAGAAGAAGCTTTGGGAATCTCTCTGGTATATTCCATAGCAACATATTTCCTTTTCTTATTATTATTATTTTTTGCCGGGGGGGGGGGGGGGGGTTAAATACATATTTTGTTCGTTCTAATCTGTTCCTCATAGTTATTGATGAGTAGTCATATGCAGAATATTCATATTTGCTCTGTTGTTAATACACTGGTTCACAGCTTGATAAATATCTAATTGATTGTCAATATCGTGCAGGGAATTGTTCAACGTATTACTGCAGTCTCAGCAACCTACTGTGGCAAAATCAAGCCAGATAGTTTGTTAGATTCACGATTAAGAAGTGGAATTAGGCCACCAAGCTGAATTAAAGCAGATCCAAAACAGTCGCAAAGGAAGAAGCCGCGAATAGGCTTAGCCTTTGCAATTGTACCACACCTCCATTCGTTGTAGGCTTGGAGTGAAGGAGATCTTGGGAGAATCCGAAGATTGTGGTCCAAAAGATCATGGAAAACAAGAACAGAAGATTCACTGCAATTTTCAGATTCTGAAGATACTCATGCTAAATGGCACAAGATCTTGGGTTGTGATTATAGATTGATTGGAGGAAAGATTTTTCTATCCACACATAATTGTTTAGCCCATTTTAAAATTGCAGTTTTATAGGAGTATGTGTTATTGGTACCATGATTTGAACAGCAAGAGTTATTATTGCCAAAAAAGAAAAGGAAATGGAACGATAAGTTGAGGTCTGGTTGGAATTCCTCTTTCTGAATGGTGAATGTTTGAGTTCTTTTAAAGTTTTGTTATTTAGGTGTATGCATGCTTTCATGGAGTCAAATTCACATACTGAATTCACTGCCAAAGGAATACCGCCATCATCCGGATCCTCTCTGGGATTGTATGAACTGAATATTAAGATATTACTATTAATTATTCTCTTACTTGTGCCAAATTTGGAATCCAAAATTTGGCGGGAGTTTGGTTGCATGATTCTCTTCATTTCTTTTGCAATATACTTTAGTGTCTCGTGGCCGAATAAATATTAAAGCCTTTCTACCATATCTGCCTTGAGGTCCTCCCGACAGCTTCTATGAGGAAGGCGGCACAAAAGAGGCTCGAGGAGACAACGGTTGAATTTTACATGATCTAAGCCACTTTTCGCAATTCCCCTTCTCTCTTCCTGTTATTTTGTCAAATGATTATTCTTCCTTTGGTCTAATCTATAGGTTGGGTAGAAGAGAGGGAGAAACTGAGTACAATACTGATGAGGTGTGTAGAAACTTTTTACTTCCAAAATCTAGCGGTCATCTGTTTCAGGATCAAATTGTTCCGCTCGTGTCTTCTATTTCCATGCCTAGGCTACTTTTTCCTGGGGTTCATCATAGTACTGCTCTCTGAGCAACTTTTTGAGATTATAACAAGCACATGACTGATTCCGAGTTTTATTCCCTAATTGCTGAAGGATTGAAAAATGAAATCCTTTCAATTGTTGAGCATGAGGTTTTCTTTCCTTAGTCCTTGCTGCATTTCTTTGTTCTTCTTTAGTCTTTAACTATCAAACCTGCTTCCTTGTGCCTTTGAAAGAGAGAACATCCTAGTGTTATTCCTTTTCTTGTTCAGATGGGGAGGGAGGTTTCAAGGGAGTTGATAATTTTGTGTTGAATGCTAGGCTCTCTGATAGTGCAGTTTCAATGCTGCGTTGCTGGAAAGTGTTTAGCGCACCCTATTTGATCGTTGGTGCAATACCAGTGCACCATTGGGTCTTCTCGTTGATTCATCCACGAGGGGCACTATTGGTTTGATTAGGAAAAATTCGATCTCACTGTTCCGTTCTTCAGAGGACATAGAGCTTCTCCTCCTCTATGGTATGTGGAGGAACCTTAGTTCTCAAGTACTCAAGAGTAAACTTCTGGGTTATTTTGTTGAGAATTAAGTTTTTTTTAGGTTAATTGATTGGTTTCTCTGTTGATATGTATTCATGCGCTAGGTTCTTTTGATGAGATTGGAGCCCAGGGTTGGATTTTCCTGGTGATAACCTTAATGAAATTCTTTTTGAGGTGCTCCAATGCGTATTAATTAAATGTCAGCCAACAGTTGGGAAAAGCTGCTTCAGCTATATTCTACGAATCCCTTCTTAGTGCACCATCTTTATCAGCTGAAGAAGTTCTTCCTCACTTCCTGAAGGTTTTAGAAACTGGATACATGTATAGTTCATCAGTCACTTCTCTCCTCTCTCCATATATATATATACCATATCTGAGCAGGGAGCTGATATTGCCTGGGAGAATGAAGTGGCAGATCACAAAAATCTGAGGAAGTTCTCTGTAGAGATGTAGTTTTATTTTTTTATCACGCACCAGTTTAATTCTAAAGTAGGGTTCAATATCAACACCTGTGTTATGGTCCAGGCAACGTCTCAATTTGCAAACGTTATGTTTGAATCTGCCTTGGACATACTTCTCTTGCTGCACTATCTGGTCTGGTGAACATGATCAGTGGGCAGGTTAGTTTTTCTTCTATCAGACTAGGTCCTGCCTCGTGCAAGGCACGAAAATCATGCCAGTTGAAAAGGATTTGTTGTAGGGTAGAGATTGATGTTGGGTGAGTATGCAGGAATGCAGTAAAAAAAACAGTTGACAGCTACAAAGAATTAAGGAGTAGCGATCGCAAAACTTGAGCAGTGTATTTTTTTTGATCGAGTGAAAGCATGTTTGTGAGATGGTAGGTTAGGGATGATCACAGCTATGAAATTTGCATGTATAAGCTGGAATCAGGATTAGAGAATAACTTCATAGTCCTTTGAAATGTTGGGATGTAACAAGAAGGAAAAAGCGAAGGACAGCTCTCTAGGCCTCCATGAAGTTGGAGTTCACAAGAGAACAAATGTGCAAGGATAGTGTATGAGAGGAGCATGAGTTGTACATCAGCCCGAACATTAAATAATGACATATGGCATGGACCTAAGAAAGTGTAAGGCTAGGAAAGACAAGCCATTCAAGCTCTAATCTTAACAGCAGGAAGACACATAATATTCTGGTAGCGCTTCACAGAAGTTTGAGTTGATAAGAGTAAGGTCCATGGATTAACATCAGCACGCATGGATTAACAGCAGCACAATCACAAGACACCACCAGTAGAAAGTGTGGACTTTAGGTTTATATGTACAATATCAAAAGACTTGCTACCATAGCAAAGTCTATGTAAGCTAGGCAAAACAAAAGTATGTGAGTATAGTCTGAAAGTGGCTAGCAAGCAAATCATGCACACCAAAAGATTTGCTATGGTACATAGGTAGATGGTTCAACAGTTCATGAGACTGTCTTGAGTTCAGGTGACTAAGTTTCTTCAGTACTGTGCTGCTTGTTTTGTTTTTTTTGTTGCAGCAACTTCTGGCGAAGTTTCAGATGGTGATGCTGTGTCTGGGTTTTCCCTTTTGGTTGGTGAGGCTGGAGGCAGAGCAAGGGGTTTTGTTGCACTGTTGATCTGTTCTGGTGCGATTGTGGGGTACATTGAATGCACGTTGAACCTCAATTGAGTGATTCCAGCATAGGTGTACACTATGTAGCACAGATACGGACATGGACACGAATACGGACACGGGACATGGCAATTCTAAAAAAATGAGGATACGGACACGGCGGAGACACATCACGTGTATAAATAAATAAAACATGATCATTCATAAAATTTTTTTTATGAACCATCATTATATATGAATAATTTCACTAATTGTATAATTTTTTTTAAAGGCATAATTACAGTTGACTCCATTTTTTTTGAATAATTTCATGTTAACCCCCCAAAAATTAAAAATATTACATTTTGACTCCAGTCGTGTCCCCGCTGTGTCCCCTATCAAAAAATAATAAAAATTATTGGACACGCCTTGTGGCATGTCCAATATGTGTTCCCGTGTCCAATACGTGGATACGTCGTCCTTTTGGAGTGTCGGTGCTTCATAGGGTGTACATATAAGCTTTGAGTGTAATACTGCTTTGGAATAATAATACGTAAATAAACAAATGAGCATGTGTATTCAGTATTCTGCAGAAGAAGGAGGTCAATCTCGTCACGACAACTGAGCCAAAAAAGTAAATGTTGATAACTACACCCAACACACACACACATGGACGTACGCATATCAGCTTATTTGATAACACGGTTCAGTGTTTCAAATTGATGAGATGCAGTGGCTGTTCTTTAATTACATAATAGTTCAATTGTGAAAAGACAAAACTCAGTTAAAATTACAATCTAAATGTTTCTCATGATGTAGGAATATTAAAAGTAGAAGAGGGTATTGTTGGGAAAAGGTAGCAAAAGCAAGTGATCTCAAAAAGACTACTATAAGAAATGGATCTTTCTGTGACAAATTTCCCACTTGATATGCATCTCTGCCTTTAGGTCCTTATATTAGGAAGTAAAGGACACTTTTGTAACAAAAGTGGGATAATAAATCTCTCCCCACATTTCCCCTTTTCCACATATCTTATGGAGATTTAAACCAGGGCTTGACAACACACTAATGAGATTTCATCCTCCGGCTGCAAACAAGCCAGCACTAAATCTCCCACCTACTTTAGCGAAACGGTGTAGTTCGACAAAGGGAATGCACATTAACGAATTCTGTCATTGCATTTTCAATCATGTCAAGTTAGCAATTTGCTAATGACTTAATGGAAATGTGTTGCGTTCCTTACGCTCACACATGATGTTCAAGACTATATTTCCACCAACTCTATATTAATGCGCTAGCTATTTGTGTTTTTGCATGCTCATTTGAACTAATCCTAGATACTCTACTTCTCAAAAGCATGATTCTCCCTTCCTAACAGAATCCTCTCAACCAAACCAAACCAATCCGAGCCTTATGTCCCAATCACTTGGGGTCGGCTACATGAATCTGTTTTCTCCATTGAGTTCTGTCGAGGGCCCCTTGTTCGCACAAACCTATTAGACTCAAATCTTTGCGCACCACAGCATCTAATGTCAATTTAGGTCTACTCCTCCCCGTAGCATTGCTACCCAAAGCTATCCTATTCGCTCTCTTTACTATTGCATCTCCTGGTCTACGGTAGACATGCCCAAACCACCAACAGAATCCTCTCAACCACATTTACTAAATGAACAAATGTTCTTATTTCCACACTGTTCTCCATACGCAACAATAATGTTTAAAGTTTCCCCTTCTAGTGCCTAGTACACACACAAGACTTCAAAATCACATATATTCCAATAAGAATATCCTGTTTGACATCATTCTCTTGATGGATAAATATGCTAAGATAATCAAGTCACGCTTCCCATGAATCCCATCGTTCTTAAGATTCAAAAAGCTTTACTAGCCTAAACAATCATTACACTACCCTTCATTAACCAGCATTGTTGAACAAAGATTCAGTCGCAAAAGATGAGAAATAAGATTATTGGAAAATGGAAACCTCAAACTTATCCTACATGATTGACCTTCTCTTACAGTTCCATCAAATCATACGCAGGATGGAAATGGAATGATTAATAGTTACATAACGTACATTAGTTTAGGTGGACTATTCATGTACGGCCTACGAAAAGTGATGAAGAGTTCATATTAGAGGAGCTTGGCAGACAGTATGCAATATTATAGAGGAGCTTGGCAGACAGTTTGCAATATTAAGTATCATAGAACTACACATGCTACACTCCAGTCAAAAAAAGAAAAAAAGAAAAACACTACACATGCTACACATGCCATAGCCAATAACCCAGGATTTAGTTAAATTGAGTTGCTTTATTTGAAGGAACGTTCAACGCTTATACGTGGAACGGATACCACAAGGATAAATAACTTGCATGATGCCATACAAATTACGTGGATTATAGGGTACACAAGACATTGTAAATTTGTAATTAGAAAACAGAAGCTTGAATATAGTGTATAATACATGTGCACTCTTAAAAGAAAACTTACCTTGTTTTTGGTTAATGGATTTGCAGAATGATATACCTAGGGAAAGCAAGATCACAGGAAAAAGAAACAAAGAATTTAGAGTCTTCACTTTCATTATCTTGTCATCTTTTCCTTCATGATTTACTTTCCCTCCATTAATCCGTCCACAAATGCATCATCAATACATAGCCTTAAAGAATCGGCAACTGGATATGCTATTCATAAGCCATGCAATAGGGTTCTGGTCCCAAGCCATTGTCTCATTGATATTCATTATTCAACCATGAGACCTGAGGTCTAAAATCAGAAAGAAATAGCATAGACAAGAACCTGGAGTAGCAGGAATATATCTCCACTGTAGATCTATCCTCTATTACTCTTGACTCTGGCAAAAGATCTGATGAAGAATCAGCTTAGAAGAACTAACTTCAATGTTCAAGTCCTCCGAGTGCTCAGTATTTCCCAAATTTAACCTATAAAATCTGTAAAAAAAAACTGAGCTTACCTTGCAAAAATCCAAATCAGATGACACCCAAGCAACCCATAAACTAAGAAATATTATACCCACCACCTCCTAACCAACCCACCAACTAATGAAACCAGATAAGTCAAACCATTCCACAAATTCAATAACTTAAAGCAAGTACAACAACCTACAACTTTTAGCTAAAATAGAGAGCCATTCTCAAATAGATACCGATAGCAGAATAGCCATACACCTTGACACTTTATTCTTGCTACACTAACTCGCTAGATGAGTTAAGCCACCGTAGCAAGGCTTAAATTAAAAAAATGGCTGTGACTCGAGAGACATGCAACAGTCACTTCAAACCGAAGCTCCTGTGTTACTTCAAACCCTGTTCTGGAATCTCATTCCTCTTCTTCTCCTTACCCTCTTTTGCAGCATCACCCAAGCTCTGCGACTCGAGAGACATGCAACAGTTATGCAATCGAAACACAACCACAGATTGAATTGTGTTACTGTCTCTGTGATCTGAGTCGCAATCCCTAGAGATTTCTCTTCACTGCTCTGGCTGAAATTGCATGCCTTCTAGATACATCTGTTTGGTGTTGAAGCCCAAGAGTTAGATTCTAAGATGAAATTGGTTAGCCCAGGGTTGCCACCGACAAGGACCAGTATCCATATTCCATTCAAATCCAACGGTGCTTGATCTATATAGGGCAGTTGGAGCTTGTCCCATATTGATTAAATGTAACCTTCAAATCTAGTATATGAGGCTAGGCGGCCTCTCCACTCAATATCAATTGATATTGAATTGAATGCTTTAACAAGGCTACGAAAGTACGCTTCCGAGTTCTGCTAGTTGTTGTACGTACTCTTAGTCAGCTATAGATCCCACTATGAGCTGAGGAATAGTTAATATGAATTGAAGAGATTGAGATGGGTAACGAGATTCGATGAAGAATCAGATTACAAAAGACAACTTCACTCTATATCCTCATTAAATGCAACACCCAAACATAGGCACTTTAAGTTCTACTACTTTCAAACACACGAGCGTATTTACGATAATTGTGGACACATATTTTAGATAATAGCTACACATTCTTCTGAAAGCAGATGACCGAGTTTACTATAGCTGTGCCGATAAAACTGGTACTGTTTCCTCATCAGCTTTTAGAAGACTTAGGAGGGTGCGTTTCCGCTATATTATTGGACTACAAGCTAATGGCAATCTCAAGTTGTTTCCTTTCCACTAAATGGTATTTTAGTTGATGTATGTGAGAAGAATGACCAGCTAGTCTAGAGTTAGAAACTTAGAATTCGACTTTTTTCCAACTTCAAATCCCTAGAATCCCAAAATCTGTAGATAAATTTTCAAATCGGCCCATGTCTCTCGCCACAGCATAACCAGAAACCACAACCAACACGCACCCAACCAACGCTAAGGCACGCAGCCCGACCACAAACAGCAACCAAAATCTACCCAATACACACGACCACAAACGCTCCAAAAAAACCACACCGCAGACGGCGCGAAGCAAGGCGACAAAGACCTAAACCAGATACTTACCTCCGACAACGACGAAACACGCAGAAATCGACGACGACGAAAGGCGCAGGAGAAGACACCAGAAGCACTCCAGCAAAAACCACCTTCAGCCCACAGTACCCGGAGATCCAGTACCCGCTAGCAGCGTAATAAAGAAAACCAGCAGAAAATCTCAGATGGCCGTTCGTGCGGAAGGCGTTGAGGACGTCGGGGTGGCGGAGGGCGGTGGATTGGACGATGGAGAGCAGCTGGCCGTGGGCGAGGAGGGAGAGGGCGTCGTCGGGGATGAGTTGGGAGCGGCGGCGAGGAGGTCGGGTTGTTGGCTGTTGTAATTTGCTCAGTGCCGTTGTTGTTGTCCCTTCAGGGCTTGTGGAAGGGGTTGGAGTTTGTAATCGAGAATTTGGCAGCCCTGGGCAATCCGTAAAATGGGGGAAATTAAAGGGTAAATTGGTCCTAAATTGAAAATTGGGCATCCGAATGACTCCCTCTTTTTAGATCACGGTTGGAGCGTAATAAAGAAAACCAGCAGAAAATCTCATATGGCCGTTCGTGCCGAAGGCGTTGAGGACGTCGGGGTGGCGGAGGGCGGTGGATTGGACGATGGAGAGCAGCTGGCCGTGGGCGAGGAGGGAGAGGGCGTCGTCGGGGATGAGTTGGGAGCGGCGGCGAGGAGGTCGGGTTGTTGGCTGTTGTAATTTGCTCAGTGCCGTTGTTGTTGTCCCTTCAGGGCTTGTGGAAGGGGTTGGAGTTTGTAATCGAGAATTTGGCAGCCCTGGGCAATCCGTAAAATGGGGGAAATTAAAGGGTAAATTGGTCCTAAATTGAAAATTGGGCATCCAAATGACTCCCTCTCTTTAGATCACGGTTGGATCAGATGGAGCACAATTACAAATGGGTGCAGTTACCTCTTTGCTTTTGTGTATTTCGGAGTTCCTCAGAACCCACTCCTCGTAAGTTTTTATCCTGCTCAATTTTGGCACTTATGTTTTCATCCCTGTTCTTTTTTAATTCCAGAAGTACTCGTATATATATCGGGAAGGTTCTGAAAACTTCTTAAAAAACCTCTAAAGAAACATTCCATCTCAGTCCTCCATTTCAAGGGTTGAGATTAAATCCTTCATTCGCGCGAGATTTGGGATGAAATCCTAAGATTTCAAGTCCTAGCAATAAATTAGGCCCATCTGCCTTATCGGAGAGCAGAAAGAGCTAACTGTGTTGCTGTGAAAGAGATTTAGCACTAGAGAAATGATATGGTGCTTTTAGAGGTACTCAGCACTTTTCGATTTCCCCGGGTAATGGGATGGCTTGGCTTTTGTTGTGGTTCCAGGGAGGTTTTCTTTGGGTGTTTTTTAGGTTGGTTCATTTGATAAATTAGTTGTAGTTTACTGGTTTTTCAATCATTTCATGGTAAATTATTTGTACTGTTTACCATGAAATCTATTTGTTCAAATCATTTTATGGTTCATATATTTGAACAGTTACCATGAAATCTGTTTGTTCAATTCATTTCATGGTAAATTATTTATACCATTTACCATGAAATCTGCTCGTTCAAATCATTTTCATGGGAAATGTACTGCGATATTTCAAACACATAAGTTTACAAAACATGACAGCTTTCGTAAAATATATTTAAGTACTACGACCAAATAACATGATTCTACCATGGATCAATGATTACTAATCTTCATACGAATCACTATGGAATTTTCTAAAAAAAAAAATGTTTGAGTATCATGGTTTATTTGGATTAAATTTTCAAAATAATGGTAGAGAAACTTATCACGAATCACTATAACATTTACCATGAATTGAATAACTTTTTACCATGACCAAGTAACATGAATCTGCCATGAATCAATGATTTTTAAACTTAATACGAATCACTATAGAATTTTTTGTAAAAAAAAATGTTGGAGTTAAATTTCAACGGTAAAAAATAGAAACCAAATCCCACTAATTTTGAATGTTTGAAATTTTTAACTCTTTCCTCTTTGTATTCCTTAATTATTGTGATTGAAGATATATCCAATCTCACTAATTTAGGAAGGCAATATATAAATGTAGACGAATATCTTATTAAAAAGGTAAGATAGGTAATTCACTATGTGAAAGGATGAAAACATAATCCCAAAAAATGAGCGAGATGAATACTTACGTTGGATGACTTATTGGGATGGATATTTAATTATTCCTTGTATTTGTTAAATTTTCGTTAAATTTTTGTGACTTATTGATTCGTCTCGTTGAGAGAAATCAGAAAAGTAATAAAAAACTCATAATGTTTTGAATAAAGATAAAAAATAAAAAAAAGAAATTTTTTTTGAATAAAGACAAAAAAATAAAAAATTATAAAGACAGTCTTTTGAATAACTCATAATTTGGCTTATTTTTGTCTTTTTTAAAAATTATGAATTTCTATCATAATTTTTTTACTTTCGACGAGACAAATCAATAAGTCACAAAAATTTGATGCAAAATGAATAAATACAATATTTTTTTTTGATTAAAGACAAATAAAAAAGTTACTATTTTTGTCCCAAAATGTTTATATGGTCTGCAAAATAAGGACTACAAAATAATGCATTTCTTACAATAAAAAATTTAAACTTTTTTTTCATAAATTAAAAAAATTCATCGATATAGTGAATTATTTAAAAAAATGTAAATTTTTTCCTTGCAAAAATTAAACTATTATTTTTATGTTCTCGTTTCCGACGGGACACACATTTATCCAAACCCACCCCCGGGAAATGGATTGTTCAACTTCTGAGCATCTCCAGGAGCATCGCTCCAGAGAAAAATTGGACAAAAATGGCGAGAAAACCGGAAAATCCCAGACCCGGGAGGCTCGCTCCAGCCTCGCCTATCTGCTGGGCAGCTACAGTACCTCGCCCGGTTGGGCGAGGTTTTCCAGCCTCGCTTGGCCTGCTTCTCCTGCACAGGTCTCTCTCTCTCTCTCCTTGCCTTTCACGGATCCAGATTGACGTTGACGAAGGAGACTTATTCCCGATCGACGACGGATTCCGAAATCGAAATCAAAATTGACAACGGTGGAAACGAGCTCGACTACGCCGGTGACAGTGGGTATATGGAGAGAGAGAGAGAGAGAGAGAGAGAGAGAGAGAGAGAGAGAGAGGTGAGTACACGCCGGTGACTACCGGAGATGGAGGATTTGTGGTGGCGGTTGATTTGGGTTTGTACTGTGTCGATATATACATAAATGTTGTGTACTGTATATATGTTTATATATATAATATAATAATGTAAATGGGGTTTAATTGCCCAAAAAAACAAATGCAAAAGTTTTTTTTTTTTAATCCGGTAAATGGGGTTTGAAGAGCCCAAAAAGAATAGGCTGTTGGGTAGTGCAAAAGTTTAGAGGCTAGCTTAAGGAGAGAATTGGTCTTTTTCTAGCCAATTTGTTTAAATTTTTGTTGAGACTCCTGGAGAGGCTTATTGCTTCGTCTTTGTTGTGATGGTGTCGTATGTCTTCTTTGGACTGTGTGGAGGAAAGAAGAAAGAGTAAATCCTTTCTTGTCGTCGTTTCTTTTCCCCATAATACACAAGGATAGCTTCACAGTTTTACAAGTAATGTCCATTTAGCTATGAAGCTTTCCTTTTGGAGTTAAGCACCACAATATTTCACTTGGTTTTTCTTTTTGCAGGTTCATATGTTGAATGACGATGTTTCCAGAATCCAACTTGAGCTTGTTCCAATGGTTCAAGAAATAATTGCTGAGTGGCACATCATCCATTTCTTGGGTACTACACCATCTGAATCCCCTGCGGCGGACGATTTCAGTTCTCAACTTTCATCTTTACAAATAGGTTGGTTAATTTTGATTTTGGTTGCTAAATTACGACTCTTCTGTATATTACTGGGGTTGGCTGATAGAGATCACTATGTGATTGCGGGTTTTGTTGCCATTTGTTCTCAATAAACTGTGTCCATAAATGGGTTCTTTACCTTTTTTTGGGGGTAAGTACGGGTTCTTTACCTTACTGATGCCTAGTTACCTACTGACAATATGGAGTTTCATCATTTCGTCATGCAATAGTTCAGCAGTGTTTTGCAGTTTTTAGGTCATTGAGTTTGACGTCGTATTTTTTTTTTGATCCGAAGTTTGATGTCGTGACATTCTTACTTTTTATGTCTATTGCATGACAATATGCTTTTGTCTTTAAAGTGCTTGATAACAGTGTTGATAAGAGATCGTGGAACGAGAAGCTAGGAAATGTGACTTCACATTAGGTTGCATATTGTTATTAGATATACGAAGTTCCTCTGAAGACCAGAGCCACCGTTTCTGTAAGATGTCTTCCTGATCCTGCCAGCTTTATTAATTCAATGCGGGACTTCACTAGCTGGATAATCTGGGGCAGGACTGGGGAAGAAAATCCTTCTTTCTTCAGCCATTCAACCGAGCTTGCTTTTATCTTACTTAGACATGGCCATTATGATGCTGTTGAGGTTATCTTTGTTCTTTGCTTTTTATTTCTTTGATGATAGCACTTTTTTTTTGCAATGAATTTTTTTTCCGTTCTATTCATATATTGGAGGAAGTCTGCTAAAACATTTTTGTCTTGTTTTCAAGTATCTACTTACTATTGTGGATGCACATTCACGAAAGGAGGAAATATCTGAAAGTATTCAGAGTGACAAAGGTGAATGGGGCACACTTCTCCATCTTCTTGGGTGTTGCTTTCTTGCTCAAGCACAACGTGGATTGCACGGATTGCTGAAAGAGAAAAAAAGTTTGTGAAGGTGTTGGCTGTTTCTTTTGGTATACTTTGATTAATCACTTGTAATAGGTCATGCAGTGCTTATCCCAACCATGCTTATCATATTGTTAAACTCAAAAGGAAAGGTGACGAATAGCGGTGCTTTTTGAGCTAGTGTATTTCATCCTTTTGGAACAATATTAAGGGCTTCTCTTTCTGTGTTACTGTTCCCAAGTGTCTTCTGCTTCCCCTTACAACCCAGTTCTACTTTAAAAGAACAAAAGCTGTGTTAATTTTGGTTAGTGCACAAGAAGCTGTTATAAGTGCTCAAATGTCTGTTTTTCTACCATAATCATTTTCAGAGCTTTGTCGGTAAAAGGAGCTCCTCAGGCTTTGCAGGGTTTGTCTTACAAAGCAGGATTGCCGCATCTTGGTTCCAGTACATGAATCTGAAGTGTTTGTTCTTAATGCCAGAAATGCGAGATTTTGTCTTCAATTGTCCTCTGTTTAATTGTACCTGTATTTTCTCTATGTCAGCTGGTTGTCTGTCAGCTGCAGCATGGAAACTGCATTATTATCAATGGACGATGCAACTATTTGAGCAGTATAATTTGAGTGAAGGAGCTTGCCAATTTGCTCTTGCAGCCCTTGAGCAAGTTGATGAGGCACTTGGTTCTACAGAGGACAACTCTCGGGGAGACAATCTGAATGAGTCGGTTACTACTGATAGAGAACGGCTTTGGGCAAATGTTTTTAAGTTCACGCTGGATCTTAATTATTATTATGATGCATATTGTGCAACTATTTCAAACCCAGATGAGGAAAGCAAGTATATTTGTTTGAGACATTTCATCATTGTTTTCTCTACGATTGTGGTTCCTTTAAGGTGTGCTTTCCACCACAACTTTCTTAAATTATTTTTACTCCCAAGTCCCATCTTTTTATACTTACCAAAAATTGGCATTAGACCTGTAGTTCCACATAGTGTTCATAGTGGTTTTAGTGTGGTGGATCTCCTTATATTCTTTGTTAAATGTGTTCCATTATCTTGTGATTTTCATTTGTTGCTGAGCCAAGAAAAAAAGAAGGAAAATGCTAAAAAGAGCCCAGTGGGCTTTTGTTAAGGGTGAAAAAGTATATCGAAAGATGTGAAAAGTGTGTGAAAGTGTAAAAAATGTATGGGAGTCTGTCTTTTTGTCATTTTGTTGAGCTTAATGAAAGCTCAGTGGGCTTTCAATAGCATGGCCCAAAAAAGAAAAAGAAAATGTGAAGCATGTGGAAATTGTCCCACATATGTTAATTATCTCCTCCAAAACTAGTATATGAGCCTGGACGGATTCTCCACTCATCGCTAATTGGTTTTGAGTTGGATGTTTTAACATGGTATCGAAGCTAGGTTTTCAGAGGCTTTTCCCCTTTGTTTATGCTATAGTTGCACTTTGTTTCGTTGTGATCCTTGTGTTCCGGATCCTTTGTTGACCTCTCCACGTGCGAGTGTTGGAAATTGTCCCACATTAGTTAATTATCTCCTCCAAAACTAGTATATGAGCTTGGGCAGCCTCTCCACTCATTACCAATTGGTTTTGAGTTGGATGCTTTAACAAAGTGCAATATATGTTATTGTTTTAGGAATAAGGTGTAATATCTGTAAATTTTTCAGACCTCTATCTATTAAGCTAAGATATATGTTGGATGTTATTGGGCCAATTGAAGAATTTGTCAGATTATGACTGGACCATTTGAGACACCTATGAAATGCCAGAAGAAACTTCTGCGTAAGGTTCAAATTAGAAAAAAAAAGGGGAAAAAAGCATTTTGGAGTTGTCTCTCTCCTATGTCAAGCTTCAGCCTATGCATAGTGCTTTACTGTGTATTCTTGTTTGCACACAAGTCATATGAGATTTATGTTCTTCTAGTGTACAGTTTTGACATGTAATGTAATAGTCGAGTTAAAAGACAATTCTTTTTTCCCCCTGCTATCTGCCACTTGAGTGCAAAATTTGCATTTTCTTTATGTAGATCCTTTGTGATGGACAAATACCTTTATTGGTTTAGCAGAGAAGGTAAGGTCAGTTCTAGTAGCAAAAGGAAACTTACTTGGTGCCTTTGTCCCAGATAGAAATTGCAGGCTGAAATCCTAACCTTTTTGGTCGGGCTTCTTGTAGGCGGTACGTTCAGATGTTTCAACGAAGCCTAGCCCATTTAAATTGCTTTACGCATTTGGGATGCACCGGCATAACTGGTAAAGTGCAGCAACTTATATCTATCTATATTCAGCTTTACTGAGAACTGAAGCTGCTTTGAAAGATCACCAATGAAGGTCCCTCATTCTGCAAGAGAGGCTGAATGGGCTCTCTGCTGCTATTAATGCACTGCATCTTGTTCATCCTGCATTTGCTTGGATTGATCCTTCACTTGAAGGAGTCTCTCTTCCGAAAGAACATTATCCAAGTAAAAAGGCTAGATTAATAGTACATTAGCAGGGTAAATGTTCTTGTAAAGGAATTTCTTCCATTTCGATTAAACATTGTTGTGGCTGCAACATCTATAGTTCTCTTGCTTTTAGTAAAAGGAAGATACTGTTTGATACTTCAATAATCTTGTCTTCTTTTTGCTGCAGTGGCTGGTAATGATGATGTCAAGGCTCAAAGATTACAATCTTTTGTAGACTCAGAGAAGCTTGAAAACGAGTTTGTGCTAACATCAGCTGAATATTTGCTCTCATTGGCCAACATTAACTGGACATTTACTGGTACTGTCATTGTCTTTGTGATGTCAGAGAAGAATGTTACTAATCATCTGTGAATTTCTGAGGCAACTTCTGTCTTTGGGTTGACTTATATTGAACGCAAATTCAATCCTAAATCCGGACCTCTTGTAAAACTAGTATGTAGTGTAAGCTGGAAGTTGCTCCACCGTAGAAACACCAACTGTGCCAACGTTTTTTTGCTCGAGCATTTCTGAAGCATTATGACTCGCTAAACTTGCAGTTTGTTGTGGAAAAACAGTTTTAGCTGGTACTTTCTTTACTTAAAGTTCTTATTAGCTTTATACTTCCAGGGAGTGAGAACCCCCCGCCTGATGTGGTTGACATACTGGTAACTGGTCCAAGCAGAATTATATGACATGGCTTTTACAGTTATTTTGAGATCTTGGAAGGGTTCAGGATTGAAGAGGTGTAGTTCCTGTTTTCAACTGCTGCAATACTATATTCCTCATAATCTTCTACATGATGTCTATAGATGATTTTTTTCTCTTTCGTCCAGGGAACTCGAAAGAGTCTTTGTGGCAATGTCATTGAAGTGCCGTCCAAATAGAGTAGGCCCATCATTGGTTGGGTATGATGTCTGATAGCAGCTGTATTTGCCTATATTGTGCTGTTCTTTTTCTTGATGCGGCATTACGGGCCTGGTTCACGATTTAAATTCTAGTTGACAAAAGCTCCCTCGGTTGTTTTTCAGGAATGATCTTAGACCCCATGGTCTTCTGTTGACATCATCAAAAGACGAAATGAATATTCACTGTTCAATTGATATGGGTCCTTCACCACAACAGCCCAAAGGGAGTACCCAATGGGAAACACTTGAGCTCTATCTTGTCTGTACTGCTTCTATCCTTTTTGAGTTCTTTGAACTTTACTGTTTCAGTTTTTGTTGGGGTGCTCTCTTTCATTAATATGGCTTCACAACTTTTGTTTAAGACTTATCAATTCTTTCTTCTTTTGTGTTGTTATATTCTTTGATATTCAGCTTAGTTGTTTTCTTTGGGTTTGTTATGTTATGTAGGTAAGTGACACTCATCAAAGCTTTCGTCTGGGGCCAATCTATGTTCGTTTTTTGTGGTCCTTTTGGTCTAGATTAATGTAGATTCAGATGGTTCTGCTTCTAGTTTTATATAGCGTGCGTGCATGTGTGAGTGTGTTGTATTTATAAGAGTTAAGTCTAGAACTAAGTTACATAATGCAGGTGCGTGAGCAAAAGCGGAAGTGACTAAGAATGTGAAAGCTCCTTTAAAAAACAGCCCATACTACTAAATTTTGTGAGAGTGAGGATTGAGAGTGAGAGCGTAGAGTGAAAAATGAGAGCAAGAGCGGAGGATCCTACCGGAGGATTGTGGAACCTAGATCCAGTACTTGCTTCTAGAGTTCCTGCATTTTTAATCGCAGGGTTTGTAGCTGTTGTCATGGCCCATAGGGTTATGAGGTTTGACTCATGAAGTTGCTTAATATGCTGCATTTGGAGATGTCATGGGTTGGACTCCATTATTTGTGTATTTGTTTGGTGAATGCATAAAATGGAACATACAGTTGTTGATTTTGAGCAATTATCGAGGTTCTCATTTATCTTTGTCATTCCATTGATATTTGTGTTTTCCCATCACTAATTGTAGGAAAAATAGGATCTCATCCAAGACTACTGGTAATTGTTACGGAAACTCATCTTTCTGCCGGTCCTCAAATAGAATTACCTCTGTGGCGGGTTCAGATGTTCAAGGTAAATTAGCTAGCCAAACATTGGATAATGTGGTTTAATTATTTGTAACAATGCAATGGAGCCTTGTTCTTGCTTTCTATTTTGGTTTCTCCTGCAGTAAGAGCTCGATAAATCTCCCCTATATCGATTGCATCTATTCTTTCTGAAAAATTTCTCCTCATATTGCCATCTGTGGCAGATCTGTTCTGCTGATGTGCATAACATGTTAGTTCTCTGTATCTGGCTCTTCAATTGAAGGGAAGGTGGAGCCTCTAAACAACTCTTCCCAGGGAATCACTCACCTTTTAGAGCCTTGTGCCTGTTTATTGTTGGGATACTTTCCAGTCAGCTGTAAAAGCTGAAATTGTAGAACTCGGACAGCAGGCAACAAATGCAAGCAACGTATTCCTAGATGCTTAGACTTGGTCAATAACTTCTCTTGACAAGACAATGAAAAGACACTTAATGCGTAATCTACTAGGTCAGACTCTTAGGACATATGGTAGTGACTCAGGGTGGTGAATCTAGCAGAGCATGTTTGAGCCTTTTTATTTGACCAGACATTTCTTTAATCTGGCCTGTTGGACACAAGTGTCAATAAGCAATCCCTTCTTCTTTTTTCATATGTAACTGGATTTGCTAAAATGGGTACTTTGTATCAAGATTGGAATATGACAAATTTGCAACTTCGTATTTTGTTGGAACTTTCTGAGCTTTGTTAGTACCTTGGTTGATCTCTCCTCTCACCACATAGCATTTTGCTATATAAAATTTGCAATTTCTGGATGGAGCTATTTTTATATTCAAAATGGGTGAATTGTGGCCTTGTATCAACTGAGTTGGCATATCTGGAGTTAATTTGACCCTCGAATGCCATGTTTGAGAAAACCACAACTAGCAAATAAGAATATCATACTTTGAAGGAAGTGAAGAAATGTTGTCGTTATAAAAATAATGGAAAGGCTGTATAAGGCATCCTTCTAAGAAATATTTTTACATGCAATGATAATCATTGCCTACAATACAACAGTTAAAAAAATTAGTTTCTGACTGAAGTTTGGAGTAAAAGACATTGTCCACCCCTTTATAGTTCTGTTGCAAGAGAATACTTCTAGAGCCAACATGTAGAATGTACACAAACGATCAAAACTTCTGAAGATGTGTCAGAATGATCGAGTCTCAATGAAATATGATTTTGCCATTCTTTCTAGGAGTTGCTTCTCTTCCTTGACATAAACAACTAATAACGCAGAAATCCAATACGATGTACGATTAAAGCCGTAATGTGTGCTTAGGATATAGAAGTACCTTATTCATGCCACATTGAAAATTCACAATCATCACGCATAGGCCAATCTAGTGACAAGCAATCAGTAAACTCGGAAAACGTAAAATAGAATTGTATTGCATAGTATAAGAAGCCAAAGCACCTGTCATAATCTTTGTTAATGAACTTCAAATTTGTTTTATTTAACTCATTACGTACCAGAAATATTCATTGAGATCGTCATAGTTACACCAATCCGCATAAGCAGTTTTTCCACCTTTACTCATCTCGGCTTTGTAGAATATCATAACCACCATTTACTTTCGAAGAAGAAAAAGACAAGCCGGGTTGCGAAGAGAGTACCCTCTTGATTACTTGGTAAAGGGGTGATATAACTTTTTGTAAGAAAGACTTGTCATCTCCTACCCATGAAGCCTTAGTGTTTTCTCCAACTAACAAATCCTGAAGCTCATTTGCCGTCTGCACTCATGTCAAGATATTGGTATGAAACAATAAATCATCGCAAGATTGAATGAAGATCAAATCTACACTCTATTCACATTGTGAAAGATGTAGAGCATAGGCTTTCGGGCATAAATCGAACATTGGCTGCTTCATCCCATATTAGAAGATTGAGTCCTTTGTTAATGCATATCTATTATACGCAGAAATATACACATTGTCTTGTGCGTAACTTTACCTGTGTTTGTTTTTATCAGGTAAAGGTCACTGTGGCTGCGCTAAAGTAGACTCATGATTTAAAAGGCCATCTTCATTAGTAGGGGAATTGGATTTTTTTTATTTTCTTGGGGCCATGTTTGGGTTTCAGGCATGCATCATAGTGTTATTTGTGAGGAGTAACAAATGTCTTGGGTTTATTTTTGTATGTACAGAAAGACAATGTCCAGAAGCAGAGGGAGCATCTGATTCTACTTCTTGACATTGTCTTTCTGTGCATACAGAAATAGAAATCAACCCAAGACATTTGTTACTTCTAATAAATAACACTATGACTCCACAAAATTGACATTTGAGTGTCTAGATTAACGATGATGCATACCTGATACCCAAACATGGCCCCAAGAAAATCTGGAAGATCCAACTCCCCTACTAATGAAAATGGTCTTTTTAAATCATGTGTCTTCTTTAGTGCAGCCATAGCGATCTTTAGCTTATAAAGACAAACACAGGTAAAGTTATGCGCAAGCCAATGTATATATTTCTGCGTATAATAGATATGCATGAACAGGGGACTCAATCTTCTTATCTCGAGTGAAACAGCCAATGTTCGATATATGCCCGAATGTCTATGCTACATCATCTTTCACAATGTGAGTAGTTCGTTCATCAGTGTAGATTTGATCTTCATTCCATCTTGCGATAATTTATTGTTTCATACCAATATCTTGACATGTGTGCAGATGGCAAATGAGCTTCATGATTTGTTAGTTGGAGAAAACACTAAGGCTTTATGGGTAGGAGATGACGAGTCTTTCTTACAGAAAGTAATATCACCCTTTTACCAAGTAATCAAGAGGGTACTCTCTTCGCAACCCTGTTGTAAGGCTTGTCTTTTTCTTGTTCGAAACTAAATGGTGGTTATTATATTCTACGAAGCCGAGAAGAGTAAAGGTAGAAAAGCTTCTCATGCGGATTGTTGTAACTATGACGATCTTAATGATATTTCTAGTATGTAATGAGTCAAGTAAAACAAATTCGAAGTTCATTAACAAAGATTATGACAGGTACTTCGGCTTCTTATACTATGCAACACAATTCTATTTTACGTTTTCTAGGTCCATTGATTGTTTGTCACTAGATTGACCTATGCGTGACAATGGTGAATTTTCAAATCAACACGTGGCATGAATCAGGTACTTCTATATCTTAAGCACACGTTACGGCTTTAATTGTACATTGTATTGGATTTCTGCATCATTAGTTAATTATGCCAAGGAAGAGAAGCAACTCCTAGATAGAATGGAAAAATCACATTTCATTGAGACACAATCATTCTGGCTGATCTTCAGAAGTTTTGATCATTTGTAGACATTCTACATGCTGGCTCTACAGGTATTCTCTTGCAACAGAACTGTAAAGGGGTGGACAATGTCTTTTACTCCTGACTTCAGTCAGAAACTAATTTTTTGAACTGTTTTATTGCAGGCAATGGTTATCATTGCATGGAAAAATATTTCTCCATTAGATATTTTTTAGAAGGATGCCTTATACAGCTTTTCTAGTATTTTTATAACGACAATATTTCTTTGCTTTCTTTAAATTATGATATTCTTATTTGCTAGCTGTTGTGGTTTTCTTGAGCATAATCATTGAATGTTATTCAAATACTGATGGTAGCATGTGCCGTGAAAATGATTACATTGTTGACAAAGCCAGTGTTTCTATAGGCAAACCTTTTCTTTTCACTTTGTTAAGTACTAATCAAGGAAGCCCTAAAGTAGCACATAAAATCTCCTTTTAAGATGTCATTCATTGCTTTGTGTGCCTCTTATTCTACTTGAGTTTTACCGCTTCTGTTCAATCATGCTGCATAGAGCTATGCAATGGCATCTTAATCCTTTTGCTGATATGAAAATTCTTGCCTGGCTGTTCTTCATTTCCAATTTGTACTCTATATCTTGGTATTCAGACATGAT
This sequence comes from Rhododendron molle, assembly GCA_025413875.1. NCBI lineage: Eukaryota > Viridiplantae > Streptophyta > Magnoliopsida > Ericales > Ericaceae > Rhododendron > Rhododendron molle. The sequence goes on along the minus strand of CM046393.1, from coordinate 53,466,630 downwards.
TCTTACTGAAATCTCATTTTTGTGTCAACGTGGATATCAGGTATTTTGGACTTTATTTTGAACTTTCCGGGCTATCATAGGTGGAAGTTCACTGATGTGATGAGAAACATTCTCAAAATACTTGTTAGTCTGGCCTGGAGTGTCATTCTTCCCCTCTGCTGTGTGGATACGTTCCAAGTGGCCCCTGACAAAAGTAAAGATTTGCTGTGGTTCCTAAATAAAGTGAAGGGCATTCCTCCATTGTACATCATCCTTGCAGCAATATTTTTGCTTCCAAATTTACTAGCAGCAGCATTTTTTTTTTCTTTTTCCCAATGCTCTCAGACTGGCATATTGTAAGGTTTCTTCTGTGGTGGTCAGAGGTACCATTCCTTCCTCCTTCACCTTGGATTTCTTTGAAAACTCGGGCTCATGTACCAATGTAGACAGATATGAGTGGGTGATAAGGCTAAATTTATAAACGAGGAAAGTCTGTCAGTCTTGCAGTCAGTTCTTTCTTCTCCATTAAACATGTTTATCCGAAAAACAACGTATCTTATAGCAAAGTTTCGTCATTCGATACATTTGATTTCTCTGTTTGAATTGTGGGAAAATCAATCTGCAAATAAGAATTATAGTTTCCTAATTCTGTTAACAGTGTGGCTGGGGCCTTAAATGCGGTGTCATCAAGTTCATTTTGCTTTAGCATCACATTTTCGGTGATTACTTATAGGTGTGTTTGATATACTCTGCATTAACATCCTCAAAACATCTTAAAGGTACTCTTAGCCACATTCCTAGTGTCCGATCCTTATTCTATCACAATGACTGTGATATGTCAATTAAGCGTTGAGGCCCTTTCTCTATGTGCAAACATGTGTAAATACTGTTTTTTGTGGCTTTCTCATTAACAAGCTATGAACAACATTTTGTCTCTTGCATGAGTTTGTTATCATCTCCGCAGCCCAGAGTTTGTGGGGAGGGGAATGCATGAACGTCAATGCAAGCGTATTAAGTGGTTTGGAAAAGACGACACAATTTCTTCTACAGTACTATGATTGTCTAATCTTACCACTGTGCTTTTTCTATTTGCTTGAAAGAATATTTGTTTACGAATTTCAGGTATACTCTTTTTTTGGGTGCTACTTCTCTGTGCCAAATTCGCATTTAGCTACATCCAGGTGCTTGTCACATCTTTGACACTAATCATATTTGAAATTCAGTTGTGCAGTGTAGTCCTTCTTTAGCCATTTGGCCCATTTTGCGTTTGTTTTCCCAGATAAAGCCTCTTGACAAATGCAACAAAAGATATAATGAGCATTCGCCGTGTTCAGTATACATGGCATGAATTCTGTCCAGATGGTATTCATCTACTCTTGATGGTTGCTTTCTGTTCTTTAAATGTTAAAAACGTCCATGCTAAAATTCTTGAGTCAACAAATGCAGCTCAAGGCAACTACGGAGGAGTCATCTCACTTTGGGCACCTGTCATCTTGGTGTGCCTTCGAATGATTTTATTTTATTATTTCAATTTATTGACAAGTTTTGAAGCCTTTTTTATTATCAGTAGGCATGTGAAAGATCTCAAATATTCCAAGTTTCATGCAGGTTTATTTTATGGATACTCAAATTTGGTACGCTATTTTCTCCACTATATGTGGTGGTATTCTTGGGGCATTGGATCATCTAGGAGAGGTTATTCCCTTGAACACATAACTCCGATGATTACTAATTTATTGCCATTAGATGGTCATGGTTATGATTCTAAGTTGCTTTGTGCAATTTATTGATACCATTTCATCTGTGGTCATGCATGATTGAATGTTCTTATCTGCAATGGTTTTTGGGCTGGAAATTGAAATCATAGGAATGGGTTGGCTAAACCCAGGGTTACGGTACGTGGTTTTGGAGTTCTACTATTTTGTTAGGTTCCAACTCGCTGTTTCAATTCGTAATTTAGACTTGAAAGACAGTTCTTATACAGAACAGTATATGGATAGTTTGGTAGCTCAAGTGCAGAACCATTTACTATTGACCATTCTGTGTTCTTGAAAACATTATGGTGCCTTAATTTCTTAACTTTCCATTTTCCGCTTCTTCGTGTTTTTATATAAATTTCTTTTACTCATGTTGAGTGAAAAATCTATTCTTAAAAGAACTACAGATTCCTTGTGAGCACTATCAGGGTTAAATAACTAGAGGCATGCCACCCAAGCCATCACTAGTTAATCTTTACATGTAATCCGATAATCTAGATATTTTACCCGGTGACATTCATGTTGACTTGTCTTCTTACATGTACGAACAGCGGAAATGGTCATATCACGGTTCCTCTCTTTACCATGGGCGTTCATGACGTACTTGGTGCCTTCTGAGAAGACAGAGAGAAGGGATTGTAAAGGCTGCAAATGTTCTAAGGTTTCATCTTGTGTTTCAATGATTACAAATAAAGCGGATGTTGATGGAATCATGAGAAACGTTCACACTCAACACTCTCACAATTAATTGTGTTAAGCTTTTCAAAATCCAAAATTACATAAACATAATTTCTCTAACTCTTGCACACACACACACACACACTCCAATGGTGATGGGGGTCACCCCCTCTCTCGCCTCTGCCCTCTCTCTCAATTCCACACTTTACCTGGCATACACACAAATCTATTTATAAAACAAACCGATTGCTCTCAACCACACAACTCAACTCTATAGTCTCTATAATACTTACTCTGATAGTTCATTCTATGGTTTTCCATTGATGTCTAGGTTGAAGCTGCAAAATTTGCTCATTTATGGAATGAAGTAATAGGGAGTTATCGTGAAGAGGATTTAATAAGTGATAGGAAAGGCCCCTTAACTGATTATTCAGTCTTCTATCTATCCCATTCTTCATGCAACTGAATTGAAAAGGGTTTCCTTTGTTCCAGAGAGATGGATCTGTTGCTAGTACCTTATTCGTTGGATCTTATACTACTTCCTCCCTTTCTACTTGCAAGGAAGGTCAGCCAGTGGCCTTAAATTCTTGCATCTACTGGTCGCTTCTCTTGTTGACTGTTTGTGTTTGCAGATTCAGGTTGCATTGGCCGCGGTGGCCCGACTTATATCAGAAGATTCCGACCTCTGGGGGCGTGAAATTCTTAGTGAATGCTGTGAATCGTTCAAACTTGTCTTCATTGCATTGGTGGTTGGAAAAACTGAGAAAAGGTTTGCTCCTTAAGCAATTTGGTGGCATGGATTTACCAAACAAAATTGGCGGGCATGAAACAGTCATCCAGTTTATTTTTATCTTCCATCTATTTAAGTTCTTTAGACTTGTCTATTCTGTATTGATATCTTAAACACTTCTGTGTTAAAATCACATGACATTGAGGACCCACATGAGATAAGTTCACGGTTTGATCTTACAGGAGTCTTTGTTTCTTTTTCCCATTCTCTTTTTCTAGCCTGGGCAATTAGTTCAACTTGTTAGAGAAGCTAACTATGGGGAAAGTGTTTTTGATTCTGGGAAAATTACCGGAGTTTAAAATTCTTTCTGGATGAACCGCATATTGTGGGCTTCACCGTGCGTTCATTGTAATAATTTGAATCGTTCATCTTGTAGTGCCCGCAAAGTAGTATATGCACATAAAAAATCAGTTTGACCGGATATCAATAGCTATATCAAAAGTTGAAACGGTCATGAATAGTTTTACTTTAAAACATTAGTTACAGAATCTGGCTGTCCATTTTAAAAATTAAAAATTAACTTTTAATATTGCTACTGATGTCTGGTCAAGCTGATTTTTTTTCGAGAATATGTTATTTTGCAGGCCTTACAAGATTAATGGTTCAGATTACTGTAATAGACGTTTGGTAGGGTCCACAATGGGCAGTGACAGAAACCCCGGATAGAACTTAAACTCACATTACCATCTACGGAGTAATTCAGATTTTCGCTGTGTAAGGGGGCGTTCTGCTTGGAGAAAATCTTATTTGCGCACCTTTGTGTGAAGAAGGCTTTACGGAGCCCCAATCGCGCTCGTCCAAAGTGTATTAAACGACGGTCTAGGTTTTAAACAAATTTTTTCGAAAAAAAAATTAAACTCTTCTTCCTAAAAGTTTCATTAAAATCCGGACCGTTGATTGTTGAAACGGACGGTTGTGATTTGACACTTTCGCAAATGATTTATTCACGGTTGCTACATGCAAGTTTAAAAAAAAAAATGGGCTTACTGAAATAATTTTTTGTGCAATATAGATCTTGTTTGATAAAAGAACGATGCATTTCTTAATTGTTTCATAACAAAATGGACTTTTCACTCAAGGCAAATTTGGCACATTTTAGTTAAGGGTTCGTTTGTCGGACTTATAAGGTTTTGGGGCTTAAGGAACAAGGGAGGTGGATATGGTTAGCTAATACTGGGTTTGTGTGAGTATCTTAGAAAAAAAGAGTATTAAACTCATATACTTGATTTGTTTGGTAGTTGATATGGGTGAATAAAAGTGGTGTATAATGAAATAATGAGTCAAATTACTTGATTGCCCTTATGTAATTCTTTAGTGCCTTTTTTTTATTTATTTAAATTTAATAATGGTATTGTTTTTCCTTTAACCATTATTTTTTTATTTGTACATGATTTATACGTTCTTCCTTTGGTCTAATCTACAGGTTGGGTATAAGAGAGGGAGAAAACTTTGAGTACAATACTGATGAGGTGTGTAGAATTATTACTCCCGCCGTCCCATAAAGAATGACAATTTTTGAAATCCGTGTCATTTTTCATCGCTTGTATCTTTCAATCTATAATGTTTTTCATAAGGTTGAAAACTTCGTATAATAGAATTAATCGAGAACTATAAAACAAGATCCATATTGCATATGTTTTGAGATCCATATTGAAAGATATAAGGAGTTGAAATTGGTACGAATATCAAAAATTGACATCCAATTTGAGACGGAGGGGAGTATGGCCTTGTTCGTTTCCATACTTTGGGTATTTTAGTTTTGGTAGTGGGTGGAGAGAGAAATAGGGTAATGATTGGAGAGAGGGGTAATGATTGGAGAGAGATAGAGAGAGAAATGAAATTAATAATTGGAGAAATAGGGTAATGATTGGAGAAAGATATAGGATAATGATTGAAAAATAAAGTTAAAACAAAGTAAAGTATTTTTTTGGTTGTTGCTCGGCAGGTGTATAGAAACTAGGCCATGTAAGTAATTTATTAATGATATATACATGTTCGTCTGTGTGTACGTGACTCCTTCTAGTCCAAAAACTTATTAGCGCATCTTTTTGTCTTCCACGGCTGCTTAGATTATAGTAATTCGGGAGGGGCAGGAGTGTTTTGACACTAATCCAGACTCCGTTAATTTTAATGTGACAATTTTCAGACGATTTTCTATTGCAGCATGGAGTGTTTTTTTCTTTTTCTTTTTTTTTTTTGAATTAAAAGTAGCACTTTGTCGCAAGGGGGAAACTGATCAATCTGTTTTAGAAAATTGAAGTTCTTGTGTTATTGGCAAAAGTAAAACCTTTACTCTATCGCAGAGATGTGTTTTTAATTGCAGTAGAAAATATAAATGCTACTAGGATGCAGTTAGAAAGGGACAAAGTAAATTAAAATAAAAGGTTTATTTTTTTATTTTTCGAGGAAAACGAAACATAGGTAATTATTTAAGCTAGAGATTGATGGAGTAAACAAAACCGCGTAGAAATGCGTAAACATATGGGTGTTTTCAATAGTGAAAAAACAAAAAAAAAAAATCGGCGTTGTTTTCCGTCTCGTTCATACTAGTCAACAAGTTTCAGTATTTTACTATCTTGTTCACACTAAAATTCTGCTACAATTAACTCTACTTATAAATCCATCTACAGCTGTTTCACTACCGGAAACAACTTGACATTTCTCAGTAACTTCTTCTCTACTGGAAATACCTAACAAATTGATTGCTACAAAAATTTTGGAAAAATTTCAAAATGACACCTGAACTTTCACCCAAATGTCACAAGACACACGAACTTGAGTTTATTTTAATTAAACCCCTGTAATAACAAAATCCCCTAATTTAGGTCCCTGCCGTTATGCTGCATCTATTTCGTCTACAAAATTTCTGACGTGGCATCTCCTACCCATTTACGCCGGATAAAAGCCGCGTGCAAAGCCATTCTGCCATTGGGGCCGCCGTACTCCGATGATGTGCAAGTTTCTAGCATCTCAGACAACACCTTAAAGCGGTATCCCTGTTCTACGTACAAATATAGAGGAGTTTTCCCAGCTTTATTTGGCCCATGGTCCAATCCTGGCCTAGATCTTCTATCGTTAACAATGTCACCTTTCCCTCCTCAATTCCAATACCTCGCCACCAAGCGTAACGGCGTGTCTCCGTCATGATTTCTCGCCTCCGATCAACATCTCCCTCATTGCCGCTGCACCACCGCTATTTGATTTTGCGACATCGATGAGCAATTCGACTACACAGAAGTTCAATAGCGCCGCGGCGGAGTGTCGCTGTCAGCGTTGACACGCCTTCTACACAATTGTCACTGCGAAATTGGGGTGCAACGCAGAGAACAATGTTGCTATTTGGGGTAACAAAAAAGTGAAGTAAAGTGAGTAAAGGGTGGGGGTTGGATTGGGTGCATCGTCCCCTGTTCGTAACATGTGCAATGGGTCAACTTAACGGTTAAGAGATGTCACGTCAACAATTTTGTGGATGAATTGGTCGGAGTATAATGGTAGGGGCCTAAATTAGGGAGTTTTGTTAGTACACGTGTTTAAGGGAAATAAACTTAAGTTCAGACGTCTCTGCGATATTTGAATGAAATTTCAGGTATTATTTTGAAAATTTTCCTTAAATTTCTATTTTTCAAAATTTATTCATCAGTGAAAAGGCGATGTACATCCAAACAGTACCTTGAGAAGAATTGGAATAGTATTAATTAAAGAAGGGAATTGATTTTATTACATCCTTTTTTGTGAATGTATTTTCTTTCTCTCACAAAATAAATCATCTAATACCCAAATTCCTATATCAGGAATTTGGATATTGTGTGTTGTGTTTAGGCTCCGTTCCAGAAACCTTCTTAAAAAATAAGCAGCTTATTTCACATTTTCAAACTAAAAAATAATGCAAACGAAAAATAATTTTTTAATTTTTTTTGCACCGTATTAAAGATCTTGATGAGATCTATCAAACAAGATCCATAGTGGTAGGCAAATTATTTGTGTAAACACATTATTTTTGAGTTTGAAATTGCCTTCTTAAAAAATAAATAGCTTATTTCGTTTGTGGAACGGAGCCTTAAAGGGTCCCATGGTATCTCTTCATAGTCAGCATTCCTAAGTGAATTGGTACGTTGAATTACCTTCTTGTCCCCTCCAAAGGCGAGGGACATTTGTTCGGTTTGGAACTCTAAATCCAAAATTTTGGAAAAAACAATTTTTTTACTTTTTCTCCCTCAAACTTTTCAATTATTACTCTCATTTTTCACTCTAATTTCTCTCTCTATCTTTATTCAAAAACACTACTCAAAATCCACAACCGAACAAGGCTAAAAAAACCAAAAAAGGGGAGTCGCAAAGAAAGAAGGAAAACTCACTCGATTACTACTCATCGTCATCGTCATCGTCATCGTCGTAGGCGGCATATTGGCAGAGCATGTGTACTCGTCGTTGTGCGATCGAGTCGACTGTCGAGTGAACTTCATTCGTTCATACTCCTATTAGCAGAGCAGGCGTACTGTTGCGCAAAAGAAACCCCTATCCCTATCCCTATCCCTATCCCTATGGTTATGTTCTCTTCGTTCCGAGTAGTACTGTAAATGGCATCCACTCTTCTCTCTAGAACTCTCTTGGCCCATCGCTTCCTTCAATCTTCTTTCTCTCTCACTCCCAAGCCCCAATTTTTCACGTCTTTCTTCCCTGTAAGTTCATACCCATCTCTCCCTCTTGCCCCTTACAGTTAACTTTTTAAACTATTGATGTATTGCTTTCATAAGAAGCATATCTACGTGTTTATCAACTGTCTGCAATTCATGTACTATTGGACTTGATGTGTGTTTTTCAGTAGGATTCACTCTTTTTGATCCATGTCGTCGGGCTGCTACTTGGACTTTGCGGCTATTGCTTTATGTTTATATGTTTTCTTGTCCAAAGGGTTTCAATTTCAGTGGTTATTACATTTGAAAGTAGGGCTTTTTGCACGGTTGAGTGACTTGCCTTTTGGGTCTCTGAGTCTTGTCTTAGGTATGCCGTATGCTCACATCAATCCACAATCTCTTTAACTGTGTTTTCAGTACTTTTTGGTAGTGTTGTTTCTGCACTCATCATCATTTTGAAAACCAAGGTTTCATGTGAAGGGTTATTCACGTATTCCCACAAGTGAAATGGCACCTAAGAGTCAGTTGTGTTTTGTTTACCAACTGTTATGGTCAAATTGTATATAACCAGTTGAAAGGGAAACCCTAATGCTGCGTCATTGTTGGTGTGGGTTCCCGTCACGAAGCAGCCTCTTCAGCAATGGGTTAGGCTGATACTTGCCCTATCCGGAATCTTTAGCGGGAGCCTTGTTGCATTGTGTCACCTTTTTTTTAGTCTGTGAGATGTAAAGTTGATGTGTTTTTGTTCTTCGTTTCTCTTTTCTCTCGACCATAGATAATCAGGACGACCTTCATTTCACATCTTAATAGTGATCTAATCATAAGTCTTCTGTTACTTGGAATCTATATTTTACAGTGGTTTCTTCACTTGATCCAATGGAAGTTTAACACTTGAATCCAATTCAGGAATAGAAATAGATTTGTGAAATCCAGTATCTATTTTGAGATGATCTTTGACTATTGGTTACTTTCAACCATTGCTTCCTTGCAGAAGAGACCGTCTCACTTTTTTGCTTCCCCTGCCTACTTGGTGTATAAGACCTCTGGTCTTGCATCTTGCGCCGCATCATTTGTTGGGTCAAAAGCTTCTATTTCAACGCAATCTATGTCGTCTAATGAACCTGTTGTTTCCGTTGACTGGCTCCATGCTAACCTCAAAGAGCCTGATATGAAGGTATGCGCTTGAGCTTGTTTTTATTGTATCTTTTGGAGGGTTGAAGTCTCTGCATATTGTAAATATTTTATTTTTCCAAAGTTTGGCCATTTTAATGCCTACTTCCCCGCTCACCCTGGGTACATTCAGTGCTGGCTCAACCATTGCCATTATATGCACCAATTGGCTGTCTTCATGTTTGAACCCACGACCTAAACGTCAACAAAGACCCATTGAAGATTGGAGCCTCTTGGAACATCTGTGATAGTTTAAAGCACCTTACAAATGAAATGAACAAGTTTATAGCACCCTTATTTTTGTGTTTGAATGCATTTAATCAGAATGATAAGATCTTTTTATTTCCTTTTTAAGGTGTTGGATGCATCCTGGTACATGCCAGATGAACAGAGGAATCCACTTCAAGAGTATCAGGTATTGTATCCGATGATACTCTTAATCTATTTCTGTTCACTGTCACATGAACATTGTCCCTTGGTGTATGATGTTTGCAGATGACATTGTCCTCGTAGATGAAACCGCTAGAGGTGTTAATACAAAACTAGAACTTTGGAGGGAAGCATTGGAGTCAAAGGGTTTTCGAATAAGTAGGAACAAAACTGAGTATATGGTGTGCAAGTTTAGTGGCACCAACAGTGCGCTTGAAGAAAGAGTGATGATTCAAGACAAAGAGATACCGAAGAGTGATCATTTTAGGTACTTAGGCTCAATTATTAGTAGTGATGGAGAGATTGCCGATGATGTGACCCATAGGATCCAAGTGGGGTGGCTCAAGTGGAGGAGCGCCACTGGTGTACTGTGACAAGAGGGTACCCACAAAATTGAAGGGAAAATTCTATAGAACTGCCATCAGACCAGCGTTGCTTTATGGGACAGAGTGTTGGCCTATTAAGAAACAACAGTGAACAAGATGAGTGTAGCGGAAATGAGAATGTTGAGGTGGATGTGTGGTAAGACTAGGCGAGACCGGGTTAGAAATGAAACGGTTCGTGAGATAGTAGGTGTAGCACCTATAGAAGAAAAGTTGAGGGAGAATAGGTTAAGGTGGTTTGGGCATGTCTACCGTAGACCAGGAGATGCAATAGTAAAGAGAGCGGATAGGATAGCTTGGGGTAGCAATGCTACGGGGAGGGGTAGACCTAAATTGACATTAGATGCTGTGGTGCGCAAAGATTTGAGTCTAATAGATTTGTGCGAACAAGGGGCCCTCGACAGAGCTCAATGGGGAAAACGGATTCATGTAGCCGACCCCAAGTGATTGGGACATAAGGCTCGGATTGGTTTGGTTTGGTTTGGTTTGCTAAGTCACATGAAATTCTAATTGGATGAATACAGTTGAAATTCTGAGCTTTCATTCGTCTTTGGTACCAACTTGAGAATACTTATTTAAGTTTTTCATGTCTTTAATTACTTTTCCCCTCTAATTCATATTCTTTTTCGCTGTTTTTTTTTGGGTCTTAATTTGGTGTTTCTTGAACAGGTTGCCCACATTCCTGGTGCCCTTTTCTTCGACGTAGATGGAATATCAGACCAAACCACTAAAGTAAGAGGTTTCTTGGAGACAGATGTTCATTTTTTTTGGGAATTACATTTGCCAAAAAAAAGTGTTACTGTTACGCATCTTCAGTGTTACACATTAGACATTACTTCAATTATTTGTTTACACATTATACAAGTAAATTTACCAGATTAATTGGCCTGTCTCAGTTGCCACATATGTTACCATCAGAAGAAGCCTTTGCTGCTGCTGTTTCAGCCCTTGGTATTGAGAATAAAGACGGCGTGGTTGTTTATGACGGAAAGGGAATTTTCAGCGCTGCTCGAGTTTGGTGGTGAGTTATCTTGGAGCTAAATGGTCGCATTTGATGCCATTTATACGACATTATGTTCCCGTTTATGGTACGTTAACTGGAAGTCTGAAGTAGACGTTATTTTGTATTGAATGAACAGGATGTTCAGAGTATTTGGGCATGATAGAGTCTGGGTGTTAGACGGAGGACTTCCCAGATGGCGTGCTTCAGGATACGATGTTGAATCTAGTGCTTCTGGTGATGCAATTTTAAAAGCAAGTGCTGCCAGTGAGGCAATAGAGAAAGTATATCATGGACAAGCTGTGAGTTTATTTGTTATCGACCTCAGTGATGTTCTAAATTGGTGTTATTTGCCCTCTTCATGTTCCATTCATGTACTTTTACAATTGGTATGCTGACTGAGAATGAAAAGTGCATATGCTAGTTTTTATTGCGTGACTGTACTGACGAAGCCTTCTTGTACATGACATCCTTACTGGACCTGTGACACTTAAGTTCCACCTACCTTCTCTCTCTCTTTTTTTTGATAAGTAAATTCCTACCTACCTTCATAATGTGATTGTTATGATGTTTTTATCAAATAAAAATATACAAAAATAATAATTAAAAATGGTATGGGAGTTCTTTTTGTTCCATGGACTTTTCTTCTTTTATGTCTTAGAGATGTGTCATTGTTTTCTATATTAGCAAACACGTAAAGCGATTTTTAAATTATCTTTATGCATTAAAAATCAGCAATATGATTTTGCACAGAATCTTGTGATATAGATGGAAATATCTGCAAGTATCTTCTTTTTTTCTAGTGAATTGTTGCATGTCTTTTCAAGTTGCTGCATTTTGAGTTTGTTGTTTAATGTCCTTTTCCCATTGAACTTGCAGTATTTTATTTTCTATGCTTGTTTGGTTTTCTGGATTTCTCGGTAGAATACATGCTAAAATCATTCAATTTTTGCAGGTTGGCCCAATTACATTTGAAGCCAAATTTCAGCCACATCTCGTCTGGACTCTCGAACAGGTTGGGTTAAATTAAAAATGAAAATTTGTTTTTGATTGTTAGTATGTAATTTTCATCCCTAAAGGGGTGAGCCAGTTCTTGCTGGTACTGTGTGACCTTATCCATGTGCTTATGCTCTTTCCATCATCATAGATAACCAGTCATGACTCATGAAGCTCTTCATATTTCTGCCAACCTGTACACCTTCAGGAATCTCTCTGTTATTTTACACAAAACTTGGTTGCCAGTATGTGCTGGTAATAGTATGGGTTGTTATGGCCTGTATGGAATGATAGTAAAGTCGTGGATTTGGTGATGGGCACGTTAACAGGTCATTTTGGGTCTTATATTTTCAAACAGGATCCTCAAATCCATCTTAACGAGTTGACTGCTCAGCAAGCCCGACATATTGAACCCAACTTACAATGTCAACATGGAAACTCCCAAGTCCCAACGTTAAATTTGTTTGGGTTATTCATTTGTGTGCTTCTGATGGTCTTTTTGGTGGTCTATATGAATATTTACTAGTCCTGCACTGTTTGCCATAAACCATGTATGTTTGACATAGCGGGTCAAACATCATAATGGAGCAATTAATCATTTTGGTTAGAGGTGTCATGAAAGCCATGTCATGTGTGTTATACACGCAAGTAATTTGAAAATGGTATAATTGTCATATTTACCGTGACAGAGATTCTCTGTGTTGGACAGAGATGGTGTAACATATTTTGCCTTGCCATGCCTTATATTGGAAGGGAGCGATCTCTTTTCATGAGTTCTCTGTCCTGTTAATACCCTTATTGTCTCAATATGTTACAGGTGAAGAGAAACGTTGAGGACAAAACACATCAACACGTAGATGCCCGTTCAAAGGCTAGGTATTTTCCCTTTCTTTATTCTTTTATCAGCTATTGGCATATTTCTTGTCATTTTGTTGCTTGATATGTAGTTGGACCTCGTTACCTAAGTTTTAAGTTTCAGTCTATTATGTTTGGTGTTTTTGTCAAGTCTGAGTTCAAATTCTTAATGGCTTCTCTCTGGTTAGTATGTGATTCTGCAATATATGTATGCACTATGCTTCAGTTATTTGGACAGAAAGGAATGCAGGGTTTTTGAAGAAGGGTTTGAAGTTTATGATTCACAGGAAAAGTTATTTTACTTGTCTTCCTTTAGTATTTTTGCGATGCCAGGACAATGTTTAATGTTAAGTTTGAAGTTCACAATTTATGGCAAAGAATTTGTGTGTCAAGTTTCTTTAAGAGTCCCTTCATTTACGATGTCTAAGGATCGGAAGGGACGTGATTTTTTGTATTTTTGTTTCAATGCTGCCGATCATAAAATTTTTTGTTTCAATGCTCCATTTTCCTGTTCTCTTTTTATTGGTACATGTTCTACCATTACTGTTTTGCTTCTACCTTTTTTATTTCAAGGTGCTGATTCATTCGTAAAATGGATTCTCCCCAAAAGCTATTTGACAACTGCAATGCATACATACATGGGGAATAAGGGAAAACATGCATTAAAAAACACAATAAAGTGAACCAGGAATGATTGCAAAGATAAACTCTAGTTGGTTAGAGAGTACATAATTGTAGATGTGATTGGAATAACTCACACATAAGATGAGTTTTATAGGTATCTGGAAGATGTTTATGCTAACCTGGAATTTGCTCCTTCGGGAAGGAGTAGCACTTACAACTATGCGATGTTCGCAAGTTTTTGTTGGCAATTTGGAAACTACTTCGGCAGAAATAGAATCCAAAATTTTTGAGTTTTCATGCCAATCAGTAACTGAACTGTCATCCTGGCTCAATTGCAATCCTAACAAGTTAAGATTCTCCTCTAGAAATTCTAGGTCATCATTCCGGTTCTGTGAATAGTTGGTGGAATTACCAATATGATGATCGACTGACCGTATGGAAATTCTTGATGTCTGAATCCAATAAAGGTGAGAGGTGATCCATAAATCTTCTGAAGGGAGGCCCCAAATTTTAAATTTTTTGTTTCCTTTTACAGAAAACATAGGTGATGTACATATGAATGCAATGGACTCCCTTGTTTGTGGTACTTCTTCTTGGATTTGATGGAGATTCCACTCTTTTCCAGGTTTGATGGGGTTGCAGCAGAGCCTCGAAAAGGAATAAGAAGTGGTCATGTACCACGAAGCAAGTGCATTCCTTTCGCGCAGGTAAATATTCTCTCTTTGTTTAGTAATATTGGAGATTTTTTAATATGCACTTTAAGTCCGTCTGTTGTGCTTGAAACTTAACAAGCCTTAACATTAGGTGCTTCTATACGTCTGTCTAAAACCTAGCTTCTTCACTTTTTTCTTATTTGTCACTTTAGAATTTTCATTGAAGCTATTTTAGATCATCTTTAAATTTTGGATTGTCTATTGCAGATGCTTGATGGATCACAGACACTTCTACCCTCGGATGAGCTTAAAAAGAGATTTGATCAAGAAGGTAAAAAAGTGTTTACGTGCATGTGTGTGCAAGCAATTGTTTGCATGTTTATTTCTGTTCCATAGAAATGCATTTTTGCTTTTGCTACTAATGTTAGTGTGTATGATTTAAGTTTTGCTAATGTTTAAAGTAGTTTCCTTATTTCCTACCTGTGTCATCTTTGGTATGTTTTTTATTTCCGCGATTATCCTGAGACTCGTGGTGAAGTGGTTGACTCAATCAGTAATAAAGTTACTTGTAAGATAATGTGGGGATGTCAAAAACATATATGCCCGTACTTATCAGAAGGGTTGCTGGGGCACTTGGCCGATTTAAGGAGAGATTCGCTAACCGGGAAATAAGACGTTCAACTAGAATAGGTTGGGGAAGGGCCGGGTGGATTACAAAAGTCTCAGGGACACTGGCCAATGTGCACAGATCTGGCATAGATGTGTCTGGAACTGTGCAATTTGTATCAGACCCATAATATTAAATACCACGCCCACGTGAGTGATTCTAGACACATTTGTGTCTGGATCTATGCACTTTCGTCTGTGTCCGTAGAATTGCTCCATGGCCTGATAATGTTGAACTGTCATATTGTTCTAGAATCTAGACTGAACTGTTAAATAAAAGGTTTCAGTGATTTTACGGGCAATACTTGGTACTCTTGTTTTGTCATTCTGAAAGTGGTTTTTTTTTTTTTTTTGAAAAGCTTCTGAAAATGCATTTAAAACATCAACAGGCAGTGTTTATCATTCCCCTTTCATCAAGTCCGATAATCTTTGTTTTAGGATTCATGTTATTAATCATTTCTGTCTGCTCAAAAGGAATTAAAAAACCAACTTTTCTACCATTGTGCAGGCATCACTCTGGACCGCCCTGTTGTAACTTCATGTGGCACTGGTGTTACTGCTTGCATTCTTGCCCTGGTGAAGTTTTCCTCTGGCTTCATATGTTTTCTTGCCACTATATTACATTACATCTTCCTATTCCGAGTATCTCTTATTGTTTAGTTTAGTTCCACACCGCTGCATCCTAATAAAGTACCTTCACAAATGAGAGTAGTTGAGACTATTATGAGATCTTTTCCTGGAAAATAAGTTTGCCATATGTAGTATAGTGTCATTGTACAGGAATTATAAAGAGAGATACAAGTACATCGAATATATGAGATGAACACCCGTGATTGTGAAGTTGGGGTTCTGCCCAAAAGAATAAAGAAGATTATTCTTGCGTGAAAGATGCGAGATAAAGATCTCTTTCTCATCTTTACAGGGTCTCCATCGACTTGGGAAGACTGATGTTCCAGTATATGATGGGTCATGGACAGAATGGGGAGCACATCCAGACACGCCTGTCTCCACTTCGTGAATATGTTATTGCAACAATATCAGATACTTTGTCGGTGACAAGCACGGTGTGAGCTTGCCTTGTTTAATGGTGTTATCAGGGATTTCTTGACGAATGAATTATCTGGTTGTTTTGTTCCTTTGACAGTGGAACGTTTTTTATGTGGTCCCATAATTAAACTCTGAATAAAAGGAAATTGTCGGAGTACTTGTCAAACAGAAGTAGAAATTTGAGATCAAAGATAAAAAGGTCATTACGTAAATTGTATTGGGATAGTTGGTTGCATCAATGTTAGTGTATGCAGCAGTCTGTCTCAAAGTCGATGTATTGGCCTTGGCGACCACAGACCTGGAATGTTGAGGATCGTTGAAAGACCGTGCATATTTCGTTGTTGGCTAAAGTAGCATTGCGTAGTTCTTCCCTCATTCGAGGGCAAGTATGTTTACTAGAAATGTGGTGGGGATAAATTTTCCTCCTATGCTTGGGGCGAGTAGGGAGGCATTTTGGCTTGGTAGAAGGATTGCGCGTGCTCAGGTTGAGAGCTGCATGAACGCATGACTGGTGCAAAGTTGGGGAGATGGATATGAACTCTGTTCTGTACTCGGAGAAAAACATTTGGCGCAATGGTGTTGCAAGATTAACGAAGAGTCTTAAGGCATTCTCATTTTAACTCAACTATGTTTTGACACCAAGCATTGGGCTAACATTGGAAGACTATTTAATTAAGAAATTAATTGAATTTGGCCTGCACATGGGCTATTATGAACTGTAAGTCCGTGGGCTATTTTATCTTAAATGGGCCCAGATATGTATTAGTTGAAGATAAATCATGGCGCAAGATCTATGGGCAATGTTCTGAATATTGTACCGGCCAGGGTATTGGTTTTCTTACCGGTACGGTATGTACCGGTATTGGTATCGGTCAAATACCGGGTACCGTTTCGGATGTACCGAAACTACAATATATTTATTAATTATATATAATTATAATTCAAAAAAATCCCCCATAGCATGCAATTCATCATAAAATACCAATGTGTTTGTCTTTTGTCCCACATTGCTTAGTTACAAAACTCTTTTCCATCTTAAATGACTTTGCACACTAGTGGATTTGTGAATAAGAACCTAAGGAGAGGTTAGAGGTTTCGGGCTCTCAAGAGAATGGGCTATGGTTGAAGGGAATTTGGAAAATCGGATCCGGAAACGAAAAAACCGGGTGCGCGTCACGGGTTATTCGAGCGTAGGGGTTGCAAATCCGGAATTTGAGCATTGCGCATGTACTATATAGTTTAAGCCCACATTTTGCTAAATTTTTTTTCTGTCCCTTTGTTTTTTTTAAAACCCAGAACCCTTTTCCGAAACGTTTCTGAGAACCGAGAAAAAGGAAAAAAAAAACGTTTTTTGTTCTGCAAAATACCGGGCGTCTTGGCCAGTACCAAGCGGTAACAACGGGTATTTGGTCCGGGACGGTATTGGGGGTTAAGGGTACCGTTTACTTGTAAAAACGGTACGTATCGGCCGATACGGAACGGTATCGATAACTATGTCTATGGGTTTGCACGCACATTAGGCCACGAATCATGGAGTTGGTTCGGATAATGGATTAAGGCCCACGGGATGGGGGAGTTGGTTGTGGCTGAAGTAAATATTTTTTTGGGAGTTGGTTGTGGCTGAAGTAAGATCAATTCGATTATGGGTGAAGTGGTTATTTCCCTCCAATTACCATTCACCGCGGAAAAAGGGGATTGTGGAGGTTATGAGCTTCATCCATTTGAACCAATCTGTTGAAAACCTCTCTCATGGTCGCCACCAATTACAAGAGTGCAAATAAGACATGGGACATGCGTCAAAGTACAGTAAGAAAGAAGAAGGCGGGAAAATGCTTCCCAAAACCGTGAGGACTTCATCGGCCTATAAAAACAAGTTTTGATGGCAAAAAACAGGTCTTGCACCAATCAAAAGCCCAAACGCTTATCAAACAAACACTCTTTCTGTCCCTTTTTACGTGTCTACTACTGTTCTGCGTGACATTTTCAATAGTTTATATATCTCGATGTATATTGTATTTTATGTTTTTAAAATTACTGTCTTGTAGAAATAAGATTCATATTACATATTTTTAACAATATACATTAAGAGATATAAGCAATTGAAAATGACATGTAGAACCGTAGTTAACATTTAAAAAGGGACGGAAGGAGGAGCTTTTTTTGTTTGGTTGAGAGTTTAGTTTAGTTTAATTTTGGTAGTGGGTGGAGAGAGAAACAGGGTAATGATTGAAGATAGGGGTAATAATTGGAAAGAAATAGAGAGAGATGGGAAAATAATAATTGGAGAAATAGGATAATGATTTTAGAAAAAAATAGGGTAATGATTGGAAAATAAAACAAAAACTAAACTAAACTAGGAACCGAACAAGGTGTTTATCATTTCCATTTCACTCAACCCATTGAGTATTATGTTCATCTAGCCTACCCTAGCTCTTATTTCCATTTGATCAACTCTTTTAAACTGTTTCAATGGAGTTCGGCTAGTTTTTACCATCACTTTCGTTCTTCTTTTCCTACACGATTAGGAAATAGTTAAGTCCACTTCGTTGTGACAATCCTCGAACCATTTTGTGGCTTTTCCTTTTAAGTCACACGCATTCGCTTTAGTTTAGAAGTAAGATTTATGGCATTGCCTTGGCACACCCGCACTCAATCAACTAATGCCAACAAGCGCAATCATGCCTTGCTCGGCGTCAAGTGCTAAAAAAAACAGGAGTTTTCACTACCATATTGGTCTGGTCTGGTCTGGTCTGGTCATAAATTTTTCAGAGACAAAGTTTAGAAATAATTCGTACGCTCACCATTTTCTTTTGATTTTAGATTTTGTTTTCTATTGTTACCAGTAACGGTTGGCACGTGCTGTATCCAAGCCGAGCTCAATGCGCGTCCACAAAACCATAATAGATGTTTTCCACTCTTTTCCCACCAAATTTAGGAGGAAAGAAAACAGAGGAGCAAAAATAGGGGAGCCTGGAAAACTGTGCGACCTGTATTCACTCTCCCTATATGATTTCTGATTTTCCCTCACATATTCAAACGTTTCCCATTCCCTGTTTCTACCATTACAATTCCGTTGCTGAAAGATCTTTGATTCACCCGATAAACTTCAACCATGGCCGCTGAGGTGACATCTGAACCATCCCAGGTGGCTGAAGTTGTGGTTCCTGAAAAACAACAAGAATATCCCCCAAAGGATGCCAAAGAGGTTAAATTCGCAGAACAGCCTGACGATCCGAAGAAAGATCATGAGCCCAAAACAGGGGAGGAGTTGGTTGAGGAGACGAAAATCAATGGTGAAGCAGGTGAGGCTTCATCATCTTTTACTGTTATTGTGAGAAACGGAACATTCAAAGAAGAAAGTTATTTACTTTCTGAATTGAAGGAACCTGAGAAGAAAGCATTGATCAAGCTGAGATCATTGCTTCAAGATGCAATTCTAGAGAACACCCTTTTCAAGGACGCTAAGGATAACACCCAAGTGGCTGAAAATGCAAAATCAACGCAGAAACGATCAGAGGAAGGCAAAAACAAGGGAAGTGCAACAGCAAAAGAAGAAGAAATACACGCTAATGAAACAGACGGAGGAACAGAAGCACAAAAACACGGAGGCCAAGAGAAAGAAGATTCGGTTAAAAAAGAAGGGACACAAGAAGAAAAACCAGCCAACACCATAGACAAAGGTAAGGAGATAATGAAACCCGACCATGAAGGCAATGAAAAAGAGAATCCCCCTCTAACCATTGAGGATATTAGCCTTTGGGGGGTGCCCTTATTGCCTAGCAAGGGAGATGAAGGCACTGATGTCATACTCTTGAAGTTTCTAAGGGCTAGAGAATTCGAAGTTAATGAGGCTTTTGATATGTTAAGGAATACCCTTCAGTGGAGGAAGAAATTCAAGATCGATTCCGTTCTGGATGAAGATTTTGGGAGTGATTTAGACTCTGCCGCCTACATCAGTGGTGTGGACCGTGAAGGCCGTCCCGTTTGTTACAATCTTTATGGGGTGTTCGGTGATGAAGACATCTACAATAGGACATTCGGAACAGAGGAGAGGCGCGAAAAGTTTCTGAGGTGGAGGTCTCAGCAGATGGAGAAAGGGATTCAGAAGCTCAATTTCAAGCCAGATGGTGTGTCCTCATTGGTCCAAATCAATGATCTCAGGAACACGCCAGGACCGGCCTGGAAGGAGCTCCGGCTGGCCACGAAACAAGCTGTGGGGCTTCTTCAGGATAATTATCCTGAATTAGTTGCAAGAAATGTAAGCATTACATTTTCCCCTCCTCCCCCTTAATTTTTTTCAGCTTCGTTGTTCAATCTACGCAAATCTCTTTACATCCACTGCCTTTCTGGATCTCTTTCCACCTTTTCCCCTCCTATCTTTCAAGATCCAAACTTGTTCAGATCTGTATGCTAAACTCAAGATCATGTTCGGCACTAAATAGGCTGATATTACGGTAGGTTAAGAAGTTATAGAGGAATTCTGAATACTAATACTCTTACAGTTTTTGAGTCAATTATACCAACCGGTTACATGTTTTGGGTTGTAGATCTTCATCAATGTGCCTTTCTGGTACTATGCCTTCAATGCCCTCTCATCACCTTTCTTGACCCAAAGAACCAAGAGCAAATTTGTCTCCGCTCGGCCTGCAAGGGTTACAGAAACCCTTCTCAGGTAAGGAAAATCCATAATCATCATGTTTGACTTCGGGGAGATTGTCAAAGCACCGCAATCAATAAATCTAAAAGCAATCTTTATTTACAGGTACATAGCTCTAGGGGAAATTCCAGCGCACTATGGCGGGTTTAAGAGAGACAATAACTCCGAGTTCTCTTTTGAAGATGAAGTCCATGAGGTCACTGTTAAGGCCAGCTCAACCGAATCTATTGAGATACCTGCACCAGAGGTAATGGTTACTCTATCATAATCGGGGGTTTTTTTTTTCCTTTGTGTCTGGTTTGGTTTCCCTAAGCTGAATATGTTTTTGACATGTTTGAAAAACCAGGTTGGAACCACATTGTTATGGGACTTGATTGTGTTGGGATGGGAAGTGAACTACAAGGAAGAGTTTGTTCCAGATGATGAGGGGTCTTACACCTTGATAGTCCAGAAAGGAAGGAAGATGGGATGGCAGGAAGGATCCATTCTCAACTCTTTCACAAACAGAGAGCCCGGTAAGGTTGTACTCACCATCGACAATGGGTCCTTCAAGAAGAAGCGTGTCCTGTATCGCTTCAAGACCCGGACTAGCTCAGCTTCCTCTGCAGTCCTTGGCGCTGCCTAATTGCCAGACATAACATGGGAGGAAATAGATTGATCTCCCTCTCTTCTTCTTCTTGTTCTTCTTCTTTTTTTTTTAAATGGTAGCAATTTCTATAATACAGGTTCTGATGAGGGCGAATGTAACATTTGATACTTTGTACCATGTGTATTTGAACATATGGGCTATATGAAACAATTGCAAATTTTCCGATGAGGGTGACTGTAACTTAGGTTCCAGTTGATGGATGATTTAATACAGTGACAAATTTAAGAAGTTGATAACTTTGTTACAAAGGACCAGATCCTATTGTATTCAGGTTGTCTCTTGGTGAATCAAATTGATTCTGAAAAAGAAAAAAGAGAAAACAAAAGAGAGAGGATCTTATACAAAGTACAGTTGAAAGCAACAAATGGAATCTAAACAAATTGCAGACAAGTAACAGAGGGTACAGGAATTCAGAAATTAGCACAAATTGTCCGAAGGGAAGGCATGTTTATCTATTCAACAGGAGAACCAGGATTGGCGCTGATGATCGGTTCAGCATTTGAAGCTTGCAGCAGATCCAATTCTCAACTGGTAATCCAGATGCAAAAGCTTGTACTGCCTCATATTCCTCCCTATATAACAGCAGCAGAAATCAAGTTCTTAGCCTCTACCATAAATTGACTCTGGAATGGACATCAGAGCCTATTCTAAACAAGAAGCACCTAAAAGTACACATTCAAGTAAGCTCTATCACACACACACACACACACACATAGAGAGAGAGAGAGAGAGAGAGAGAGAGAGAGAGAGAGAGAGTCCCCCTATAAGCGCACAAGCACGACATTGTCAGTTTTATAGAAGACTTCGTGATTACCACACTAATCCATTCACCAACCATATATGGTTGAGAAAGAATAGAGATTTGACAATGCAAAGTGCAAACTGGTTCTTCGAATCGCATTACAGCAGAAGTATTACCTTCCTCCAGGATGGCCCACATAAACAACTAGGCTGATGAGGCCTCCGGGTGCTAGCATTCTCTTGGCAGCTTCCAGTGCTTGTAGGGTTGTTTCTGACTTAGTTATTGTCGCCTTGTCACCGCCTGGAAGGTAGCCCAAGTTGAAAGCAACCAGCCTACAACAAACCAAGGGGAGCAATATGCTCAACATTTGTTGCCCTGGTTTATACCGCCTGAACTCTCCTACGCTCCTACTATAGTGAACCTGGAAATCTGTTCTCTAACGTCAAGGCATTCTAATGCTTCTTGAAGCCAAATAAGGTTTTTTATTTATGGTATACCTCTTCTTTTATGCCTCCTTATGCCCGGAGACTTTTCTGTATTTGATAGTCACATTGAAAGTCTTATCTAAAATCTTCTGACTCTAAATATGCTAAAGCATAGAAAACAAATCCTAACTCTTTCAAGGCATCGACAAATAAACTGAAAGACATAGCTCAAAGGTTAAAGTACCATGAGTCGCATTATGTACCTCACAGGGATACCTTTTGGAACAACTTCCTCCATTCTACTGTGGCAAATGGCAAAGAGCTCAACAAGTCCTTTCTGAGTAGATTGGAAAATCAATGAATACACAGTGACAAAAGTTTGACGTGGACACAAAACTGTGGATAATAAGATCACTAATGCTTTTTCCTGATTCCATATTCTTCCAATGGATGAAAAATGAGAAATCTTGTAAAATTTATAGAGACAGGTGAAAATGACAAAACTCATATTCTACTCAGACGAATGAAATTATGCATTCGTATCTCTTTCTAGGTATCTCAAAATGACTAAATATTTGCCGATACTCAGAATTAATGCAAAACATATAACTGCCAAGTGCCCGTGTTTTCCTTGACCGAGGTTATGTACCTGTCTCCAAGAGAGACTTAGAATTTATGAGAGAGACTTAGAATTTATGAGAGAGTATTGACAATCCAAGACATAGCCGCGAAGGGAGGTCTGAAACTGAGAAAGATGTGGTGACCTCCTGCTTCCGATGGTGGTGCTCTACATTGATCTGTTACAAACGATCTTATGCAGTAGATCACTGATTGTGGCTCTAGACAAAATCACTGCGTTACTCCCTCTCTCTTGAGTGAATTGGTTTACATAAAGGAAGAACGACATGAATGTGGAAATATTCGAGATTGATTAGTCATAAAGATGAATTAAAGATACATCTAATTGCCTTACTCCTCCTGAATGGCTGCTAATACCACTTAAATTGGGCACGCAAATCCTCATAACTGGCCAACATTAACAAGATCAGACTCATTGTAAAGAGATATAGACTCTAATTAAATAGGATTTCAGACCTATCATATACTTAGCATCCTAAGGGCAACCAAACACCAACTGCCGATATAGAGACAACAGGGTTGTTAATCACAAATTCAATGCTGCTGCCTTGTAAATTTAACAATAGAGAAATGAATAAAAGTAAGCACCTCATCCGAGTCAAGTGATTCATCTAGTAAAGATGAAGTACTTTCCAAAGCAGCTTTTTGGATATCCAATGCATATACACGACCGGTACTTGACTTATCAGCAACCATTTTGATCATTGCTAGCGTATCATAACCGTTGCCACAAGTGGCATCGACAAGTATATCGCCGTTCTGGACAATATGCTTCCATACCCTGGTAAGGAAAGGGAAATAACGCATGTCAAAAAAAAAAAAGAAAGGTCATCAAGCACTACCACTTTGAACCAAAATTATAGGACTGCCTCCAGAATCTAAGCATAATTTGCTCCATCAAGAACAATTTCGATGACAATGACAAAATATCCAATTCAGTTAGTTTACACAATTATGCCTGCCCAAAAGAATGACTAGCACAATAGATTCTTGATAAAGAGGAAGGTGTCCAAAAAGGCATAAGGGAGGCATGCAACTTAGAACGAACTGTAGTTCTTGATCTGATTCTCGAATATCTAATTATGAACCAGTTTAAAGGCTATATGGAGCCTAAACCATTCAATCAGAAAAAATAGTGCAACAAGAAGGATTTCCCCTCTATATTACAAATTGGCAAGTACATTGTTCTGTTGACTAAATGGACAAAAAAAATCTCATTTATCATTTATCTGAACAAAAGTAGGAAAGAAAGGGTACAATTAATCTGTGAGTTTCAGCTTCTGAATGAACTGCACTAACTGTGAGTCTGTAAGATAACTTAACCCACTAAGCAGTCAAAACTGAATTTTGGATAGGCTCGTAGGCAAGTACATGTGTGCTGCGGAGAGCCATCTCATTTCCCTTTCTTTCCTTCTGCGGAGAGCCTTCATAGTGGTGCATAATACTCCTTTCCGTAAGTTCAACCCCTTACTCTGGCAATATGTAAATCTTAAGCATGTGAGAGAGCTCCCTCAATTGACAACAAATTCTAAGTCAAGTTAGCATGTTCTCTCAGATATCCATCAGGTTTGCTTCTTCAACATTCATCTCCATTGCTCATCACCCATAAGGCACAAAGTTGCCATAAACACGTTTCATTATAAACAATGAGGAATTTTTCATCCTATTAGGTCTTCATTATAATGGCAAATGCTTGGGATGTCATGAATGTTAAATAGTAAATACTCAGGGCAACATAATCTGAAAAGGTTTATCAGCATGAATCCCCAAGACTAGGGATTTTTGCAAGCTTTGTAGCTGTTGGCGAATGCCCTCTAGGGATTTTTGCCTCAGCTTAGCTGCGTTTTTTCTTGTTGGAAGGTATGCCTTCTCGATTCTTGTAAGATTTTTCTCCTTGATGAATTTCACATTGATCAAAAGAAGAATGAAGTATGCACTCCCAATGGACAATTAGGGAATACAAAGATAAAGAAAAGGATGATGTGAGGGGGAGGAGTACCTACGAGTGAGCAACTTCAGTAGCCTTTTTCTTGCCAAAGATGTAGCCCATCATCACATCCTCCAGCCCTGGAATTTACAATGCAAGAATTTAACTCAGAACTCATTCGCCCACTAATTTTATTTTAAAAAAATAAATAAATAATAATAAAGACGAAGAAGAAGATGGGGGCAGAACCAGGAAAAGGGGAGTCTTTGGGAAGTGAAGTCGACGGGTCCTCCAGCGTTGAATCGTTGAGTCGATTCGGTTCAGCAGATTTGGAAGAGAAAGATAGATGTGTATGAGGGGAAGGGAAGTAGTTGTTCGTCTTTGATGAAGACGAACAAGGGAAGAAACGGGAGAAGCTCCTCCTCCCCTGCAAGCCATTTTGAATCGACGACAACATACTCCTACTCATACTCCTACTCCTACAAGAGGAATTCGAATGTGGATAATAAAACCGGAAACCCACCACCATCATATGGGAAGTTCACCGCTCGCTATTCACTGAATTTGGATTCCATTGTGATTTTGTGAGGAATGAATGAGTTGTGTATTATACTTGTGTTCTAGGATTGGATTTTTAAAGAGTGTGAACAAAATTGCACTTATAAAGACGTCTTACCGGAGAGCGTATATATAAAGTGACTTTGCATTAGTAACACGTCACATGATACAATATTTTGTATCTAAAATATTATATCATAATATGATCACCATAGCGTTGTTTACGTGAAAATTCATACCCTGGTCAGAGGCTCAAATTGTTGTTTCAATATTTGTGTCTTTTTTATTTATTTATTAAAATTCATATTATATTAATCATTTGTCTCCGTTAAAATAAGTGTAGAAGATAAAAAAAATTATGATCACAAGTAAAAAGAAATGGACACCGAAAACGAAAGGGTGAAGCAACTATTTTTTTTGGTCTTTAAGTCTTAACCCAACTTTCTTTTTTAAACTTCGATTCATGCTACTAAATGATACATTACTGTATTAATTAATACAAATAAAAACAAACCCACCGCATGTTAAAAACATTATGAGAATTATGAATCCGGATAAAGTTCAAAAAAATTATGAATCTGAACAAGAGTGCCCAGGGTACTTGTAAGAAGAATCTTTTGGCAAAAAAATAACCTCAATTATAATTATCAAACCAAAGAAACAGAGATGCAAGAAAACTACATTATACTTCGGTCATTAATGTGATTAGGAACTTAATTAACAAAAACTTCCCAACTTTTTCAAGCAGTGAGTTGATATGAAACATTACTCCTAGGAGTTCACTATAAGAAGAATCTGGTAGTAATACTACATTAGGAAGAGGAAGGATCCAGCGTTAAGATTTTCCTCAACATGCCATTTAAAAAAAAAAAAAAAAAAGGAATTTCCTCAACATTCTTCACTTTTTTGATAGGTTTTTATTACCGAGAGAGATTATACTGCAATTAAGTTATAGTAGTGTATTGAAGAGTCAATCATAGAGACGAGCATGACCAATGATGTTAAAACCAACAACCGCATAAACCTCACAACAGACAAGACAAGGATTGATCCACCACTGAATTAGGCACCTTGCTTGCACACAATTGAGGATGCTGCTGGCAATCCTTACGTAATGTGGGAGGTAAAACAGTTCCATCCAATGTTTAGCACAATTAATGCCAAGCTAGCCTCACATAAGAGTGAGGTCGTATTGAAACCGGAGTGATATAGCTATGGGAGTGCATGCATATCTATTCAACCCAGTCAAGAATGTCACCAGAAGATCACATTTGATTCAGTGCCAACTGATTTACATGCATGGACAGAATTTTGCAAAAACCGAGCTAATATTTACCAAACAAAGAAAGTCAGTGGACACGAAATCTTGTTCAAGCAACCAGAATAGTGTAATGAGAAGGATGTCGCCCAAAGTGCTCTGTACCAACCAATTACTGTATTTCAGATATCATCACAAGCTGCAAGGATCCTATTATGTTCCTACCCTATAACTACTAGTGGAATTCTATTTTCGTTCCAATTCCTATTGGAACTATTACTAGCATTTGTCCCTACAAACTTCTTTCGTTTACACTCATGCCTAAACCAGAATAATAAAGATGCTTCCCTTCCCCAATTTCCTTCAAAAAACACTTCCTCAATATGTAGAGATTTCAACAAACTTTGGCAATAACCAGTTCTTCAGCACATAACATTGCCAGTTTCAATACTAACAAGAGAAACCAGCTCAGAATCACAAACCCGACGACGACGTTGGTATGTCTTCAAAGGTTTTGGGTCTACCTCGTTAAAACAGTAGGCTATGGAACCATCTTCCTTTCCCAGCATCAAATCCATGTTGGTCAAGCCCCTCCCTTGCTCTTCACCTTTCCCATCATTAGTGGTTGGATATATGACAGATAATACTATGTCCTTTGGAGGAAACCCAATCTCATTATCACCACTTTTATCACTTTTGGTTGAACCTTCACAACTTCCACCTTTCTCTTTGCCAGCAGAACTTTCCTGAGGTTGCATCTGAACTTCCAAACACCACCTATCGCGTATTTCAGTGTCGACGTTTAACTCGTCTCTAATAATAAGACTAACCAATCTTCTCTTCTTTTGCCTATTTTCAGAAGAACAACCACCCACCTCACCATCTGCATGGACTTTGGCCCCAGTTTCACGCCTCCAAGTATTCCAGTTCTTGACATTGTTTCTTTGTACCGAAGCAATACTTAAGCGAGAAAAAACACTAGATCTGTTTTTCAGAGTTCTATCTCCTATTCCATGTACGACACTTTTAGTTTTCCTATTTGCCTTTTCCCATTTTTTGTGAGACTTTTGCAACTTCTTCATAATTTCATGAATTGATTCAGTCACTTCTGAGTTGTCTTCATTCTTTTCCAAAGAAGCTTTAGACTCCAAATTTAAACGCGAAAACACACTACCTTTTTTGTCTGGAATATCAGAATATAGGCCCTTGACCCTTGGATAGCTATCACTTTGAGGAGCTGGAGAGCTTTCATCATAATGACCCCCATCTGCATTGTGTAAAGAGGATGGCTGACTTGAATCCCTCACTCCAAAAGACATTGGAAATATACATGCTTCAGCCAAGGACGAATCTTTATGACCATCACAGGTAGCCTCTGAGAAAGCTTGCCCAGTCTCTGTTGGTTCGAACTGTTCAAGGGAAGACAAAGGTATGTAATCGCCAAGGCCTGATGAAGCTGTATAAGAAGAGACATCTATGCACTCTGATTCTCTTTCCAATGGGACTGGTTGACATCCAGAAAAACTTGAGCTTGCTATTGCATCACTAGAGGGAGTGATATTTTCATGCAAAGAGGTAAAAAGGTTGCTGGTTCCAGTGGTGAATGGGTGCTTAAAACGAGAACTGCTTTCATTCAGTGTCTGGGAAACATCCACTAATTTAGTAGCCTGACTTTCAACCACGGAATCCTCTGTAGAATCTAGGGAGGAATATACTTTAGCCGTAGCGTTAGAGTGCCTTTTCTTGACTTGCTTTTTGCTCAAAGATTTCTGAACTCTAACCATTGTAGAGCGAAATAAGTAGAGTAGCCTTTCAACCTGTAAAGAATGAGGGTGTGAACCTTCACCAAACTAATATGCTTAGATTCTAATTAAAGAGATGTGATAAAGATATAACCTGATATTTAGACAGACCAATGTTGAACTTCCGCTCTGCAAAGTAATTCTCTCTAATCGCGTCACGAAAATCAGGTTCAGAAAGTGGACAACAATTCCAAATCACAGTAAAACAAACCTGGACAGGCAAAACCCGCAGAATTGAGAAAACTAGGTTTGAAAAGGGGAAAAAGGTTACAGCTCAAAGCAACAATGTCCATTGCTTCACATTACCTGAAGGTATTATATAACGACTAAAAACCAAGTGGAAAGCATGAAAGAATGAACCTGGCAAGAACATAAGACAATATGGTGGAGCCATTAAGCATTACCTGTGCAGGGAACTTTTTCCCGGTTGACTGATACGCATGGGGTACAATATCCATTCTTCCATCAGACACAGCCCGAAAAACACCATAAAGTTTTTTCTGCTCATACTCAAAAAGAAATAAAATCATTCCAGCTTTGACTTCTTTCACAAACTCAGAAAAAGCATGTGGAAGACCAAATAGTTTTCTCTCGAAACACTCATCTTTTGTACTCCGGTTTGACATGAAGATAGCTCCAAAGTCAGGAGCATTTCCACAAGCATTCTTCTTCCAAAAATAATTTGGCGTCATAGCTGTTTTCGTGACAAGCTATCAGTTTAAGGAGAAAGTGTTAACAATGAAGAATCCCAATAATTATCGTACAAGAACCAAGCACACAATAAGAATGAAAACATTGCACGCAAAAATATAATAGTCATTGGAAAGTAAATTTTCTATTTCAAGAAGTGAACATAACAGGAAAAACGTTAATTCATTTATTTCTGCAAATGGAGTAAGTTATAGGCCTATAAGATATCACATATCGAAATTAGACAGGAAGCACCAAGAAAAACATTGAACTTCGTGGAATATATGATCACTGTGCAGATCATAAATGTGTTGATCTAGGAACATGTGGTCCCGATCCAAAAACAGAAAAGAAAAGGATAATGTGGTCCCAAACTAGTAATAAGACAACATAATAGATACGTAGAACTCCTCAAGTAATGTCAAACTGTCAAAGCAACTTATGACAAGGTTAGTGTCGATTCCAATTCAGATGATAAATCTGCAAGTACTTCAATTAGAGATTTAGAGCTATAGATGATCTAGTTCTTAGCTCTTATGGATCTAGAACCTACCGCACAGCTATTCCCTTTCTAAAAATGGAATTTAAACTTAAGTTCGATTTTTGGTCACTTCAGCAAAATCTAACTAAAGAAACTGTGTCGTCTATTGACCTTTCTTGATGAAGTTGAATGTTCACGTTCTTTCAACTCTGTCAGTAATTGTCAAGTGGTGTTCAAAATGATTAAGAACTTCAACATAATTAGGATTTATTTCGACAAAGCATGTCATGCTTCTTAAATTTTGATAAATCAGTTTAGGAACAGATGAGTGTCATGCTCCTTAAAAACCACAACTGAACTAGAACGCACATAACAGTTGACCAAGGATCTTGACTCTCAAATCTTGACTTCAATATTCAAGAGATTTATCAATGCATTACAGAAGCTCCAAAAGAACTACAAGAGGTAGACATAGAACTCGAAATGCAAGATTAGCTTTGACTGTAATTAAAGGAAAATAAACAACTTTTAACAAAATAAGAGATTACGAAGATAACAGTACAAGTCGAAATAGTTGCGATATATATAAGCACTAGAACACCCATACACATCTTCCGAAGTAACAAAAAAAAAACCCTTACACATCTTCCGAAGTTCCATAGAAACAAAAAAGAACACCCGTACACATACTCTCTCTCTATCGCTCTCTCACACACACAAAATCGCACACGTGGGCGCAAGCGCGCACACACACGTAGAGAGGAAACTAGATATCAAGCTTACACTGAAGTGGACTTAAAGAAGGCAAGAATAAGGTCGGCCAATAACAATAAACCCATTAAGCCTACCAAATTCCTATTTACAAGGAACACATAGAGAAAACCAACAATTCAGAAATGACCAGAGCAAGCAATGCACATAACTAAGTTCATCTCCAAAGTAAAAGAGGGAAAGAAGGTGTAGGTGTATCTCTCTTACAAAAGAAATGATCTAGTGAAGATGGACAAGCTACATTCATTGTACCCAATACAATACAAGGAAAGCCACTATTCCTTCAACATAAGGATAAGAAACCTATTTTACCCTGGAAAGAATAAGGGGAAATAACTCGTCCATATCTTCAATAAATTACCTAACAGCCCGTCTAAAATTTAGAATGAAAGTTGTTTGTTACATGCATGCAACCAGAAATTGTAGCTCACTTTCTCAGCGCTCCATCCATGGTGGTGAATTAAAAGAGTCTTGTTAAACAAACATTCATATTTGTTGTATACAGGGATATTTTACATATTTTCTATTGGATAAGTCGACGTACTCGGGGCAGCTTTCGTGCTCGCGCGTCGAGTAATCCATACAAAAACCTATGTAATCAACATTTCCTCAACAATACAAACCAATCTCATGATTCTCATGTATTTCAACGTACCTATTCAAATGCTATATACGGAGTAGTAGAAACTTAAAAACCAAACCCACGAATGAAATCCAAACCAAACCCATGGAAAATAAAACGTCAAAGCAGAGATACACATATTCGTGTGTGTTTGTGTTTGTGTTAGTGAGAGAAAAGTAGTACTGTATTAGTGAGAAAATGGGGAGAAATGGCAATGCTTGCTGCTCTTAGGAGTATACTCTTTGTGCACTTGATTGATAGATGCAAACAAATGTGCAATCGCGTGTAGGAGTATACTACCTGTTCCTTCCGGACACTAGTGAAGGGGAATGCTGCAAACCCTAGCTACTCTACTCTACTCTACTACTCAGTATTCTCTCTCTCTCTCTCTCTCTCTCTCTCTCATGAGAAAAAGAAAGAAAGAAAGAAGGAGCTCAGGCTCAGCTCGTACATGATGACGACGAAACGGTTGTGTGGAAATATTCTTCCGCTTTCTTTCTTGGGAAATGTAGTGAAAATATCTCAGGCAGTGAAAAAGTTAAACCACTTTCACACTCTCTTCCTTTTTTTACCCCCCTGTTTTTTTTTTTTTTTTTTTTTTACGGTTGTTGTGTTTGTTTGTATTTACTCTTTAGGAAATTGATTTTTACATTTTTGATTTATGGGAACACTTCTTTTTTCGTCTTTTAGTAGGTGAATTTACGAAATAGTCCCTATATGCATACACATTTTACAACTTTCCTATTTCATGCGTTAAAAAAAAGAAGAAGATGAAATGGCAGCAAGCAATATTACAAACAAACCATGCAAATAAAAAATAAAAAAAGTGCGGATGAAACAAGCTGGGTGGAAAAACTAATCCCCAATATTTGCTATTTATTTCAAGCTTTTTATAGTATATTTTTTGGTCAATGAGTGTGATTTTTTTCTTTTTTCTCAATTTCCGTTTTTTTATTGCGAACTCCTTCCTTTATTAAGTAAAAAATTGAATAAAATCGAGCTGAAAAGCGCACGCGAAAAAGATTAAGCTCACATAGACTGAGGCATTCCTTTTCGTGGTTGTGTAACTACACTTGAATGCTTCGAGGTCGTGGATGCAATGTCAGGGCCGGCCCTAATTCTACGAAGTATGCGTGTTCATCTTTGCACTTGTATTTGAATTATGAATTTCTCGTGGCATTTATGGAGCGAAATAAAGTACTGTAATAGAATTCCCTCTCAAAAGGCTTCCTTGAATTATAACTTCTTCTCTTATTATCTATCATCACCGTCACAGGGAATATGCATAATCAATAGGAGTACCTCTAAGAAAATAAATGCACATTGCATTATACAAATTTCATTATCAGGTCTACATGTTAGAATAACAAGACATTCTTCTTCTTAGGTTACACAGAGAAACAATTGCCCACTGCATTAATTCTTGACCAGGCCCACAGTGCATTCTTTACCACCATGAATTACATGTCGAAAAGGACAGTGGGACAAGGAGGGTGAGGACATTGCTATTACTGTACTATATTATAGGCCCCCTGAATTCCACTTGAAAAATCCCTTGGTGAGAAAGCAAAGACCGCAGAATCTCAGGTGGTCCATGTGGAGGTTTGAGCCATCCAGTTGTTGCCGGCAAAAGTCCTTGAAGAATGAGCAACTGGTCCCTAGAGCAACTGCGCGCTATGTGCTCATTTGAGCTTCATCGCTCCGGGATTAATTTGAATCACCACCACTGAACATACGACATACAAATATTTTAAGCACTAAGAATATATACAGAGCATATCTAACATGCACGACGGAATGATTATAGTTGTACTATTACACTATCAATGAGGTTACTAACCCCAGAGGAATAGGTAGTGACAGTGACACTTCTCAGCAGCAGTGTACAATCTCTGAAGGTTAATTTATTGATGAAGACCTTCGAGAAATTGGGCCATCTGCAGAGTATGAAACCAGAGCTGCATATCTTAGTTTACCTCTTTGTGAGCTGCATATCTTAATGTCAGAATCACATTTATCTAGTGTACATACACTTGGTCGTGCACCCAATGAGAAATGTGTGCTTGTGATTGGTCCGGAGCACCACTTGTCGGTGCTCTTGGACTATTGAATAATTTTGCATCACATGAGACCCATGATTCATTGAGAAGACGTTGGGGCATCACGGTGTTCGAGGAGCACCCAATTAATTTTCAACTTTTTTATTCTTCCTCTTTTAGTCGAGTTAGGAGCAAACAAACAAACGAGCCGAGCAGATTGTTGATCTGGTTTGAAAACTTATGCTTTAAAAATGTGTTCCAACTTAGATTGTTCACGAAACTAGACAATCTCAAATGAGCTTTAATTAAGACAAACATAAGCCCATATCAAATAACTTGAATTTTCATATAAAATAAGCCAAACGAGTAAAGTAATAGTTTGTTCGAATTTGGTTTTTAAACCATAACGAGCTTCAAAAAATTGTTCAAGCTTAATTGGGTGGTTTAAAGACAAAACCAATTTTGAACAAGTTTTTAACAAACGAGCATGCACGAACTTGAAATCGAGTAACCTGGTTTGTTTAACAATTATATAAACCGAACACGTAGTGATAAAAACAAACTTCAAGTACTCCATTATTTTTAGACCTTATATAAATACTTTGAGTTTACCATCGAGGAGAAAATATCGAAAGTGTTGGGAATATATTTGAGTCTATAAATGTGTAAGTCAACTTGTGGGGTGCTCTTATTAAATTCCTCCACACATAGATTCTTGTAAAGCATTACCCCTTACATATGAGATGAATTCCGAGATGCTAAATTAGCCACAATTTAGGGGGTAATTTTGGTACCCTACCCAGTTAGTTACAAGCGGTTGTTTATGTAGTATAAAATAATAATAATAAAATACAGGTGGTTATCCAGTTAGTTTTCACAGTTGCGTGGCTGAACCCTCTCTCTCTCTCTCTCTCTCTAGTTAGTTTTCCCGCCTTTTCACTCTCTCTTTCTAGAATTTCTCCATCATCATCATCATCATCATCATCATGTCAAGCTCCCTAGGGCACAGATGGGACATGATGGCGATGGTGCTCTGTTTTCTAGCACTAGCACTAGCAAAGCCCGTCAACCTTATCAACCTCTCTCCTCTTCCCCTTAATTCACCTTCTTTTTCTCCATCTGGGTTTCCGATTTCGTTTCGACAAGATTCACAAGATACTAGCCTCCAGTTCGATTTCTACAGAGAGACTTGCCCAAGCGCCGAGCGCATCATCCGCTTG
The DNA here is from genome assembly GCA_025413875.1 of Rhododendron molle. NCBI lineage: Eukaryota > Viridiplantae > Streptophyta > Magnoliopsida > Ericales > Ericaceae > Rhododendron > Rhododendron molle. Next base: position 53,432,489 of record CM046393.1, on the reverse strand, counting down.
AGAATGGCGCGGATACTCAATCAGAACAAGAATGCCACTGCACAACTCCTTCGTCTCGTTTTCCATGACTGCTTCATTCAGGTTTCTTATTTCTCTTCTTGAGTTTAATTGCTTCCCCTTTTCTTCTTTTTGCTTCATGATTTTCTATGTATATCGCTTGACTAACAGAGTGATTGAGTTCTGTTTGTTCTTGGTTGCGGAAATCTTATACTACTCCCTATGAGTATAATCTGAGACCTTGTCGTATGCTACTCCTCTTGCTTCTTTCAATTTTTTTGTATCAAATTTGCATCGATAATATTCTGCCTTTCCTATCCAATTTATGATCTTGGTATTGAGTTCGTGTTCTTGCCCTCAGCTTTGAAGATTGTGTTTCTTTTGCATGGATTTTGTGTGGTGATTGAGTTCTGTTGCATCTGTACTTGAATTTGTTGACTCTATTTCGTTGAAACGGGGGTTTTATTATCTTTCGATACACATTTTGAATTTTCCGTTGAAACGGGGGTATTATTATCTTTCGATACACATTTTGAAGGGTATTGATTAATCTCCGGGTACAGAATTTATGTTACTGACTGTGTACTTAGATAAAATGGGGTTTGTGATCTTGAGACGCAAGTTGCAGGATACTCTCTTCTTGATTATACATTCCTTCTTTCCTTGTTTTTCATTATGATTCTTATCTGACTGGATAAATAAATTCTCTTCTGCCCTGGTATTGGGAGTTTCTTGTTCTTGGATTAAAAAATAATATTCTCTTGGTCTGGATTTCATGTGATTTATGGTCATTGAGTTTTGTTACCTCTGTAATTGTATTTTGGGGTGTATTTCGTTGAGATGGGGTTTAGATATTTTTATTTGGTCGCCTAATATCATAATTCCTTCTGGGTTTCGCTGATCTTAACCTTTGTACAGTGTTCCTCATCTTCTTGATTATGTGGATGTTGTGGGGATATGCCACAACGAGAACATCTCTTCTTGATTACATTCTTTCCTCTTTTGTTTGCTTTATCATTTTTTCTCACTGTTTGAGTACGTTCCATTGTTGCCTGGTTGTATGCTACGCTTCTCGTAGCAGACATTTTTATCTTCAAATGCCCAATGGGGGATAGGTGTGATATATCCTACCAAGCTATAATCTGGGTGTCAACAGTTAAATTTGAGGACTGTCTTTCTTTGGAGCTGATTTTGTGAGACTAGTAGTGTGATTGAGTTCTTTTGCCTCTGTAAGTTATTTTATATTTTCTAGTTCCGTTGAAATGGTGTTTTGTGATCGTTAAAACATGTGGAGTGTCTGTTTCTTGTCGTAGTGTCATAATCTCAGTTGGGTTCTGTGATTTGAATCTCGGTATTGAGTTTTTCTTCTTCATTATGTGCGTAATGTGGGGATACTACATATACTTGATCTGGCAATTTCCAACTGGAATTGCTATAGTGTTCCTTACATGGGTGGTTTTCATTTTGTTTGAAGGGTTGTGATGCTTCAATTCTTTTAGATGACAGCAATGGAAATAACAACCAGTCTACTGAGAAAGACGCTATCCCCAACAGTACCCTGAAGGGCTTTGATTTTATTGACGCCATCAAAGAAGAGCTTGAAGACTCTTGTCCGGGGATTGTATCTTGTTCCGATATTCTTGTGGTTTCCACTAGGGATTCCATTGTACTGGTATGCACCATTCCTTGTCTGCTTCTTGATCATTTTCTTTGTTGTGACGGATGTTTTGCCTACTGCCACCAACTAGTTTTTCCAATAGTCTGCTTCATATCCTTCAGGCATTATGTTAGGTTTCTGGAAAACTAAATGAGTAGGTAAGTAACCACTTCCTCGCTAGTATAAGTATATTGCAGTCAACCATAGTGTTCAAACTTCAAAGTATCTGAACTAGTTCTTGTTAAGAATGCTAATAAGCACATCTATGTTTAGGATTGAGAAATTTTGTGATATTTCTGTATGGGTTTAGTGCTGAATTTTTTAGAGAAAAAAAGTTGTTCAGCAAAGGTTAAGAGCATCACTGGGATTATGAACTCTTAGACTTCTCAACAACTTACACCATCACTCTGAAAGCAGTAATGGTATTCCATTGCTTTTGTACTGGGATGCACTACTCCTTATCTGCTTCTTAGATAATCTCCTTTGTGTGATTGGATTATTGCAACTTCAGAAACAAATTTTCTGTGATCTTCATAATATTGTCACCTTTTTTATTGTTGCAGTCAGTAATAAATTCAAACTAACTCCATTAGTTCCTGCTTAGATTGATAACAAGCACTTCTGCGTTTTTGCTCAAGTAAATTGAAGATCAATGAACTTGGTTTCCTGTGTTTCCTATATTCCCCTTCGATGGCTACAGTTTATAGCTTAATTTCTAAACAACTTCTTAATGATAGAATTTTTAATTGTCTTTGGGTAATTTTGATTTCGAATCTTGGCCATTTGCTTACCATTCACTTTTTGTGTTGGTTAGTTCCTTCTTTGTATTGTCCCTCTCTTGTATTTTGACTGATGTTCCTTGTTTATTTTTTCTTGTGGAAAAATAGGCTGGTGGCCCATTCTATCCACTCTTTACGGGCAGGAGGGACAGCAACAGATCCTACTATGCCACAGCAATGGCTGAGATACCTAAGCCTGATGCCAATATTTCAGAAACGCTCCGGCTATTTTCACTCAGAGGGTTCAGTACAAGGGAAACTGTTGCTCTTCTTGGTATTCACTTTTCCTTACTCAGATCCTATAATATGTTTTGAAATGAATTGCCACCCCTTGCCTAAACTGGACATTTCTTTGTGTTCCTCAGGTGGGCATAACATTGGGAAAATAGGTTGTGAGTTCATTCGGCCTAGACTTCACAATTTCCACGGGACAGGACAGCCAGACCCCACCATACCTTCTGATTTTCTTGATGAAATGAGCCTCATTTGCTCGGTTAATGGGAGCACTTCACCTAATGGAGCTCCTTCTCCTGTGAGATCAAGGTTTTTGGTGAACTCTGCAGTAGGGTCTTCTTCAGTTTCGGCAGGGTCAGTCTTTGGGAAGAACTACTATGATAGTGTACTGAGAGGAAGAGGGCTTCTCTTTGCTGATCAACAATTGATGGCCCATGACAAAACCGCTGATCTGGTGAGGGCTTATGCATCAGATGATGGTGCAACCTTCCGAATGGATTTCGCCAAGGCAATGGTGAAGATGTCGAACTTTGGTGTTCTGACTGGTTCTCAAGGACAGGTCCGAATCAATTGCTCCAGGCTTGTCAGTTCCAATTAATACAACCTGACATTATCAACTTCTGCGTCTGATTAAACACACAGATGACATTTTGGGGGGCACCCACTTGGGTATGCCATCTAAACAATCATATCAGGGCAATTATTACCATTTCGAAGTTTTTCTCCTGAATGCTAGATTTCTAGAGATGGTCTGAAGAAAGAGTTGTACAGAATGTTATCTGTGTTGTTTAGTTGTTATGTGCGGAAACTTGCTTAGCCCTTCTAATTGGCATTAATAATAGCATTACTGATTTCTCCATCTCTCTATCGAGATGCAACATATGTGTGTCAAGAGATGCAGAAATTTACGCGTATGCAGTTTGTAGTTATTTACACTACTTGTGCTTTTCATACCGGACAACCCTTGAGAGTTGTGAAGGTTGGTTTTCCTTTAGCTGCAGTGCTGGTTGTTATGTTGTTGCTGTCTGCCTTGGTGTGTTTCTGCTGCTTCTTTGCACCCTAGTGTTGTCTGCGTCGACATTCCCTTAGCAACTGTCTGGGGTCCAGCTCTGCCCCTTGTTTGGTGTGCTCCGATATTAGTTGTCCTTGTGTCATTTGTATGATCAAGTGGTGTTGTGCTGCTTTCTATGCTTAAAAAGATAATTTCAGGTTTCTTTGGGGCCTCTTATTATTATTATTATTATTATTAATTTTTTTTTTTTAAATCTTTTTTAGCCTCGTCATAGAACATATTACACATGATTTTTCCTTCTTGATGACAAGTGAGAGGCAAGGAAAAGCTGTGCAGCTGCAAACGCCTCCTCAGAGTCATCACAAGCCAAAACACAGAAAAGCACTAATTCACATGAACAGCAAAATCGTATTATTCCTGAGTCAAATTTACAGATAAGTAAGCTATAAAACTAAAAATGATAAATCCTAGGGCTGAGAAGAGATGGTGTTCCAAGTAGTTACCCAAGAAACTGAACAAGAAATCAATATGCCATTGGTTTTCAAATTCCTATTAAACTCATCTTTGACGGATTAAGGATACATAAAACATTAACTTTAGGGAAAAAAAAAAAAAAAAAACCTCCACATCTTAGCAACAGCAAGCATTTTAAGAGCAATATTCAAATTAATTGGAAAGAAAAAGAATATCTTAAATCCCCTACAAAAAGGTGATTAATTACCATTGCATTGAATTGGCAATGAAAAATAAACCCACAATTGTGATTCTACAGTCAGCTATTGTACACCAAAAACTTATGGATCCAAAGAAGTTACAAAAAAAACTCATCCATGGCTTCACTACCAATAGTCACCGCAAGAGCACTTTCCACTTCTGAAATGATGAAACCGATACGGATCCCGCAATATGATTTCCTGCTGGATAATTTCACTGATGAACTTGAAAACAGAATGGCAATCGCCACAAACACGAAGGTTCATGAAAATTCTAAGCTTCAAACCTTCCTTAGTGTTGATCAACCCATATGCCAGCGCAAGTCTCTCACTGTGGTTCCAAAGATTATGTTCCTTCTGTTCTTCATCAGTGTCATGCAATGAGAATGTTGTGTCTGGGACATAACCTGCTTCTGTGATCATCTTCCTAAGCTCTCCCAATTTCGTATAAATTTGCCTAGTCCAAGGGTGGGACCGGTCTCCAATGCCAAATGAACTCACTACATTTTTTAACTTGATCCAACTACAAGCCGGCTGCTTCTTTACGTGGTGTAATTGCATTTGCCCTCTCACATTCTCCACATAGTCCCAGTTTCCAGACTTCGCACAAACATTGGAATAAAGAACATAAGCAGAATCATCGGATGGGTTAAACTGAAGAAGATGTTCAGTGGCTTTCCTGCCCAACTCCAAATTTCCATGGATCCTACATGACGCCAACAAACTTCGCCAGACAAAGTCATTTGGTGGGATCGGCATTTCTTCAATAAAATTTTCGGCCTCGGAAAGCTTTCCTGAACGTCCAAGAAGGTCAATAATACATACACAGTGCTCTATACCAGCTGGCACACCAAACTCCTTCGTCATCGAATTAAAATACGCAAGGCCCTCATCTACTAGACCACCATGACTACAAGCGGATAGAAGAGACACAAAGGTGACATGGTCAGGTTTCGATCCCAGTTTTAGCATATCGTGAAAAGTTTCTCTTGCTTTATCAAAACAGCCAAATCTGGCAAAAGCTGATATTAATATGTTCCAAGATAGTCGTGACCTCATTTTTGGTTCAGGAAGCATTTTTTGAACGTCATCCATTTCTCCGCACTTTCCATACATATCCATTATAGAATTTGTGACATATTGAAATGAGTCGAATCCGAGTTTAGTGGCTAGACAGTGAAGCTGTTGGCCTTCATCCAAAATAGCCAAGTTTGCAGAAGCAGTTTGGGCTGCAGAAAAGCTGAATTGATCTAAACCTATTCCAGCTCTATGCATCTCCAGAAAGAGTTTTAAAGCTTCTTCCCCATCACCATGATGAGCATTTGCAGCAACCATGGCATTCCATGTGACAGGATTCTTGTCAAGCAATCTGCTAAAGACATAGCTACATGAGTCGAGGTCACCACACTTGGCATACATTGTGATCAGGGAATTCTTCACATAATCATCTGACTCGAATCCTGTTGAAACTGTATGTGCATGTAAGGGCATTCCATGCATCAATAGGGCATTAGGAGCCAAGCAAGCACCAAGAACATTAACAACAGTTATGTAGTTTGCAGGAGTGCGTTCCACTCTCATCAACTTGAAAAGCTTCATTGCCTCATCTGGTTCTTCATTTTCAGCATAGGCACCAATAAGGGCATTCCAAGTAACCAAGTCTTTCTTGGGCATTTTTTGGAAAACCTGCTTAGCTTCACCCATTTCCCCACACTTTCCATACATGGTTACTAGTGCATTTCCAACAATTAAGTTGTCATGAAGGCCAGCTATTATGACAAGCGTGTGAATCACCTTTCCTTCTGCAAGGAACTCAGGGTTTGAGCATGCAGCCAGTGAACTAGCAAATGTCACATAGTTCATTGTACTTCGCATCTTAAGCAAATTATCAAATACTTTTAAGGCATCTAGACACTTCCCATCCAGTACATAGCCAGCCATTATGGAATTCCATGATATTAAATCCCTTGCTGGCATTCCTTCGAACAATTCTTTTGCATCTTCAAGTCTTCCAGCTTCAGAGTACATAGTAAGAAGAGTATTAGATACCCACACATCAGAATCCAAACCCAATTTGAATGCCAGTCCATGAATCCCAGTCCCCCACTTCAAAGTATTAGAAGTACCACAGACAGATAACATAATGGAAAGTGTGATTGAATCTATTTCACCATGTACAAGACGCATCAAACAGAAACATCCCAGTGATTCCTCCCAAAGCCCATTATGTGCATAAGCTGAAACCATAGAATTCCATGAAATCGTATCATGCTCAACCATGTGTTCAAAGACGTAGCAAGCATCTTTGATGGTGCTGAGACTACCGAACATTGATACCAGAGAGTTTGCAACAGAAACATTTGTCTCATACCCTGACTTAATAACATGTGCAAGCACTTGATGACCTACTGACTCATCCTCAAGCAAGGCACATGAACCAATAACAGCAGTGAAAGCGTTTTGACTACAACCAATCTCTTCGTGCCTCATTTTTTTGTACACATTTAAAACCTCTGCAGGATCTCCATTATCCGAATAACCAACCATCATTGAAGTCCAAGTAACTACATTCCTTACTGGCATCTCATCAAATATGCTCTTGGCGCAAGAACAAAACCCATATACGCCATAAAATTGCAGCAATGCAGTGCCCACAAACACATCCCACAACAAGCCGGCTTTCAGTATAAAACCATGAATTTGAAATCCCTCGTACACCATATCATTAGACCTACTGCATGCAGTCATCAAACTGGCAACCATATACCCACTTGGCTCAATCCCTGGATCACCCATATCACGAAATAGTTTAACTGCATCTGGGTATGAACCTGCTCGAACATACAACGACATCATGGTGTTCCAAGAAGCTCCATTCCTCTCAGGCATTGTGTCAAACAAGTAACGCGCAGGTTCAAATTTCCCAAACTTTGAGTACATGTTTATCAATGTATTCATATGGAAGGTGGCTAAATGGGTAGAACCCTTTAACCAAACCGCGTGCAGTGCTCTTCCAACAGTCTCGTCCGTGATTTCTGAGAAACCTTTGTGGAAAAAACTCGAGATTTCCAGTTTCGGGTGATGGGAAAGGTGATGAATTGTTTGGTCTGCGGTTTGTTGTATGCATGGTTGGAAGTGGTTTGGAAGGGGGAATATCGATGGAGAAGTGGTGGAGAAGTCGAACAGAGAGCCAAGCTTGAGAGATGATGGAATCCGCGTTAGAATTTTCAGATGCTTGGGAGGGGATTTGATCATTAGCAGTAGAAAGTTGCAATTCCTTTTGTTTCTTCATAAAACGAGCGCCAAAAAGACTGCTATCTTTTGGAATGGGGTACAGAGGGAAAACATCCGACGGCTGTGTTTGGAATAAAAAGAAGAAAGAAAGAGAACATGAAAGGAAAAAGATCGAAAGATTTCCTTCCTCTCTTGTTTGGCTTTTAATTTTGGAAGAATAAAGGAAACCATGTGAGAGTTTATTTTACCCTTCAGATTTCCTCAACTTCTTCATCATTAAGAAGCCTTTTAGTTTAAGTAATGAGTTAAAGTTAAATTAAAAAAAAGAAGTTAAAGTTAAAAGTTCAAAAAAGTCAAACCAAACAAGGAAAACAAATTTCCTTTCACCTCTCTTTTTTATGCAAATTCAAAGAATTCTCTTATTTATATTTCTCTTCTCGAATTCAATCATTTCGGATTGATTTGAACAATTGGGTATATGCTCTATGCGAATTATGGATTTAATCTTGTCAAAACTACTACTTTTGACAGATTGATAACTAATACTTATAGTTTTGCAATAGGTCAACATCTATTTTTTGTTTCCAAGAAAACAAGCAGAAATGATAAAGCTGAGAGAGAGAGAGAGAGAGAGAGAGAGAGAGAGAGAGAGAGATCTAAATCAAGAGAAAAAAGATATTGCAGGTAATAGAAACATCATTTGCTCCAATTTTGCCTCTGAAAAAGCTTCTTCACGTTGTTTCCTGTAGTATATACAAAAACCTATGGTACTCTAGCTGATATACCCTAAATAACTAATGAAGTGCAACACACCTAATTCTACAGATGACACTCTTACCACTACATTTATCTTTTCCCTCTTTACAAGTCTAAATGTGCACCAAATACATACATAAAACACCTAACTGTACACTTGTGAAGTAAAAACCCGGGAATGCAATATCTTGAAAACTGTCTCCACGGAAGAAAAATCAATATCAAAACCGTAACTCTGCCCTCCATATTGAGCGTAAAGATAACCTTTAGGAGAAGAGGGTGGGGTCAACGTTTGAGAGACTTCTGGTAAATCAGAGGTGGGCGGCGAAGGCATGTCTCTCTTCTTTGAGTAATAGACATCAGCCAAGAGAAGCCAAATGAGATCAGAATCGATGGACGCGAGCCCCACAAGGGCATTCACAGATGCCTCACGAAGCCCAAGAACGCCACTGCATGCTATCCCCACAACAATTCCACTAACCTTTTTTAGTACTGCTTCCAACGCTGAAGCGCTCCTTTTATCTCTGGATAAATCAGCAATCATGTTGAGCACTGCTGCCTGGACTTTTAGGTTTGAAACCTCCGCCACTGAGACCTCTGAAGCTATTGAAGTACTTCTGTAAGGAAGTTGCAAGGGGGTTCTTTCTTGTTTTGAGAAGGGTTTAGTCTGAAAAGGCGAGGTGCTCAGAAGCTTCCAGAAGTGGGGTCCATCTGTATAAAACCGACGAGAAAAGAAATCCCCACCACAGATTTGCACAACGTTGCTTATCACGCATGAACATTTCCTGACAGCCTGTGAAAATTACCAGAGTTAAAGATATATAAGATCATTTGCTTATGTTGCAAATTACTGAAGTTTAAAGCAAAAACGGTGGGTCAAAAAAATTATGTACTATATTTCCCCTTTTTATTGTCGGTACCACAATTAGGAGGATAACCCTTTAATAGTAGTATGAAGCAAAAGAGTCAAAAGGAGAATATGGAAGTAATATTGATCCATGCTAGTTTTAAAAAAAGCAACAAAAGGAAGTTGAAGAACACTGACCAGTGGGTTCTTATTTCGTATACAAGCAACCAAGAAAGGCCATATTTTATTCATTGCCGGAAGCAACCTATTTTCATCAGTTTCATCATCAAAAGCATCCAAAGTATCACTAAGACTATGAAACGAACACAATTCGCACACTTGTTTAACTGCTTCTTTAGTCTCCCTCTCCTGCTTGAATGCTTCTTCCACTTTGGCAAGTGCCAAAATGCCATCCTAGAAAAGAACTACTGTAAGTGCGGGAAAAGGGAAACAAGAACCAAATTAACTTGAGGCATAAGAGCATTGCTTGAACATCATGTGACTCAGAAACTATCATCTTCTACACACTCCATGGTAAAAATCAAACTATATTGGGTGATCAATCCAGTAAGTCTCCTTCAAAAAAGAAACTAAATTTTACTACTTTGACAGGTTTAAGCTTAATAACCATCATACTCACCACGTCCAAAAAGGAAAAATCAACACACTCAACGAGAAATATAAGAACTATACCTCGACTATATCCAGGGATATCAAGCATGCTGCTTGGTTCAGTGAAGTGAGCAGCGGCGTTGCAGCCAGTAAACATGAACCAGCAATAGATCCAACTGTTCTTCTATATCTTCTGGAATCATTCAAACTGAACAAAATACTCTCCCATTGCTCTATGGGTGTAGCAACACCATCAAAGCACACACCACCATCTTCTCCTCAGCAAAATATAATAATCAAATCTCAAAATCTAATCCTTCTAGGCTTGGAAAAATCAGCAAAACTCCTACAGTTACCATAGCTGACCAAACAAGAATTCAAAAGCAAACATATGTATATACTTACGTGCACACAAACCCCACGCTTTAAGCTCGCATCTAAGGTCACTTAAAGAAACGCAACTAGAAATTATAGAAATCTAAAAGAGTATGACAGTTAAGGTTGTATAAGTCAGCTGGAAGACAAACACGAGGAGAACATATTCAGCACCTGAGAAGTTCCAGCCAACATTAAGGCACACCAAATATTAATCAAAGCAAAGACATTTGCCAAAAAAAAAAAAAGAAGAAGCAAGAACAACAGCACTTACATGAAATGAATAATCTGTATCGGATCTCATCTTTCTAGCCTCTCTTCGCATTTTTCTTTTTCTCAAAAGTGAGACAGGTCCAAGCGTTCAGTGCAAAGAAAACAATATTTCAGGAAGCCAGAAAGCAATCCACTTTCTAGGAAGGAATTAATGTCTCCTAGAGAGGTGGCGTGCTTTAAATCTCCTCTAATACTTCTGCTAGACACACGATTACTTAATCCTCAGACACAACAAAACCAAATATTTTAAGTTTGTTGAAACACTATAAGTGAGTCAAACTGGAAAAACCTGTTTAATTTCTGTTGCTAGCTCAGCAGCATAAATCTTCATTTTAGATTGCAGGACTGTATTGATTTTGGAAGCATTTCCATAATGCAACAAGTGTTCCAGTATCTAGCTAATTCTTTGGAAGGACGTCCATTTCAAGAAAGTGAATTTTGATTGTGGTTAGGAAATGAAATGTAGGCTATTTAATTACCACAATGATAGTGTAAGAAGGGAGTTTATTTTCTAATCACAGAGCATAGTGTCCATTCATTATCATATATGTGCTGCCCAAACGTCAAACAGTATGAAAATAATAACATGGAAACAAACCTTGGGAATAACTTAAAACCTATTTTGCTATAATTTAAACCAAAGGTTGTTTCATAAATCAAGTGTCAAGTCTAATAATCGAAGTACAGTTTGAGTTCACCCAAAAACTTGGTCACAATCTGACAATTAAACTTGATTAAACCATCACAAATTTCCTAATATACTAACCTGATTCCATGGGAGAGACATCAATATCAATGTCATGGCGTGATTCTGAACAAACTGAACCCTTCATTGTCTTCTTTTCAACATCAGACATTTTTGATTTCACATCTTCAAAAAGTGACACTGCTTGAGGGAGAAGCGAGCACGCTTCTCGGTTTGAAGCCTTTGTAATTTCAGCAACAGCCTATTGAAAAGCAAATGATTTAGAAGATGGTATCTTCCATGTAATTACACTAGTTACATCAATACAAAATATAAATACATCCATACATATTGCCATATCATGATAAAGCCCACAAACATTGGTGGGGTAAAAAGAAGTGTAAAGTAATAACTAGCTCATGCACTTCAACTCCTGTGGAAGAATAAGAAATCACGTGTTTAGAACCAACTAGACGAAACTTATACAGCAGTTCACCACTGTGGAGTACCTAGACAAACAGAACACAAGGTAACTTATCAGCACTTCAATTGCAGGAATATCTCTAGAAGACTAGAACTCACAGACCATGATGCTGTGATGATCACTCAAATAGCACTACCGTTGAAGTTGGACTTTCGTGGCTCTAGCTCCACTTTTGCCTATCTATTACCACAGCCTAAAGTGCCAGTGTGCCTCTAAAATTCCACCAACTACTTTATATGCCAAGAATTTTCTTTAGGTACGCATCATACCGATTACATTTGGAAGCTAGTTGCTACAGAATCCTGGCAACGGACCAATGATGTTTGTATTTGGCCAATAAGAAAATCAACATGAGCAACAAAAAGATTGCAAAATGATAAAACATTTCCATCAAATATCACCTTCAAAAAGGGAACAGTTAAATCAGGGTGCTGATGACGGCCAAGAATCTCAAGTTCCAGCGAAACAGAACGCATCTGTGCAATTCCAATGGGCCAAGTATTACAATTCAACTCTTTTTGTAAATCCTTTGCAGCAAATTATTTATTCAAACAAGAAAGAAAGGAATGAAATATTGTTATATAAAAAGGAAAGCAAAACAAAATAATGCACAAATCTGAGTTAAATAAATGAACTCCCATGAAAGCTTGGGAGAACTAAATAGCTCAAATGTAAATATTATAATGTGGAAATTAAGGGAAAGAAAACAACAAAATCGATAACACGGGATCTTATGAAAAAAATAGGAAAAATTTCAAAAAAACCTCTGAACTTATACCGCAATGTCCCATAGGCCTCCAAACTTCAATTAATATCAATTAAACCTCCGAAGTTAACAAATTTTCTTCAATTATGCCTTTGCCGTCAGCTTCCATTAGTGTCCAAATGGGAGAAGGATCCCCCATGCTCTATACACTGACACGTGTCAAAAACAAAATCTCAACCGTCCGTGGAACTTAGGCATGCTCTCTCTCTCTCTCTCTCTCCCTTCACCTTGCTGAACTAGAAATCCTCCACCATCGACCCAAATGTTTCCTCACTTCTCTAACCTTTTCTGACCTTCACCAACCCAAAAATCCAGTCTCCTCCCCTCCATTTTTCTGTCTGTCTAAACCCATCCCATTGCAATTTCGTTCAATCACCCATCTCACATGCATCCAAAACTGGGTTTCGGCAAATCAATGATTGTGTGTTTATTGGTATAACCCAATTTGATTTGTGGAATAATATATGTGGGTGGGGTTTATAATAAACTGATTTAAGAATTAAACTTTTTAATGAACCCCATGGTTGGAGGAGTATGAGCACAAGAGCACGGGTACAGAGGTGGGGTTTGTCAAAGATTATAGGCGGTGATTTTGGAGAAGATTGGTAGATTGGTAGTAGGTGTATTTTTGGTACCAGATTTTGGATTCTATGAAAGCCCAAAACTTTCTGGCCACCATTAGCACCATTGACAACCGACGAATGCCTCCCTAAACGTGTCACACTCCGGCAACCTCTCCCCCACACTCGCCTCTCTCCGTATACCTACCTAGATCGACGTTTGACCTCCAACAGCCCTCGCCGCACCACATAGCCACTTGCCGGAGCTCCGTTTGCTTCTGCCGACCATCGTCAAACACTTGCCGGCCCTTGAAGGACCTGCGACGATCCTTGTACAGCCTCGCTGGACCTCTTCTCACTCCAGCGACCCTCAAATCTGCTTCGACCCAATCAACAAGACCTAGTGATTTTGACCCAAAATTGCACGTTTTCGAAAACTTGATCTAATCTGTTTGTTCCTTTCGCATTGACTAGATGAAGACATCGGTGCAAGACTCATCTCAATCGGAGAAGAAAATGGCTCTCATGTGCTGTCCAATCGTGGCACGTGTATGGAGAGTTATCTCCTTTATCTGCGTCTGTTTCACACTTTGTCCAGAGGTAGAAGAAGAAGAATTGGTGCTCTCTTTTTTTCTGAAGCATCTCGCCTAAAAGGACAGGGGGAGGGACACATAAGCCTTCCCCCGTTTGGACATTGACAGAAGATAACGGCAAAGGCATAATTGAAGAAATGTTGTGAACTTTGGAGGTTTAATTGATATTAACTGAAGTTCGGAGGCCTATGGGACATTGCGGTGTAAGTTCAGAGGTTTTTTTTGAATTTTTCCCAAAAAAATATCCAGAAACTTTAACAGCAGTCTACATGACATGTTCGGAACAGGAGCAACTGAGGAAGTAAATTCTCCAAAAAGATGCTTGGTATGCCGAGCACGATAAACGTACCGGTTCCTCCAATAACGGCAATATTTTATGAGCCAATCCAATATAAGAAAGCATGGCAGCAAGCACGTTGGGTACATGAGGATTAAGATCCAAATGACGTAACTGACGGCATATTGAATCAATGACATAGTCTGAATTTGCCAAAACTAAGTGTCCAACCTGCAAAAAGGACATCATAACCATGAAAGCTGAAAGATAAAGAGAGAATATCAACCATGTCTTGTACTCACCGTTGGATAACCACATGTAGAAGAAACGACATGTAAGACAGCATCAGATGCACTTCTTATTTGGAAGTTTGAGCAAATTAGATTCTCAAGCAACACATAAAGAGATGAATGAAGAAATCCACAAGAAGCAAAAGTTTCCCCGAGGCACATACTAAATATGCCAATCCCCTCGATGATAACCTGCTTGAAGAAACATGACAAATATCAATAGAATGTACTTAAAACCCAACGGACACATTATAATTTTTATCATTAGGTGCAGTATTGATGAAGGAAAATGTATCTTTCCTGGTAGAGCAGAGCAGCATCATGGAAGAAGTGCAAAGTTATATCTTCTTCACCGTCAGGCTGCTCAAAAGAAGATTTATGATCTAAAGGGAGACTCCAAAGTTCAGGAGATAGGTATTCGTGTAAAATACTACCAATGCTATCAATCAAGTGACTCTTTGAACGCTTCTCCTCAGAAATCTTCCAAATGGATGCAGACGGCACAGAATGGGGAGGCTCAACATCATCAGATCCTCCCCCACATCCCTCTGTACCCTCCCATCTTAACCCAAACTCGTCAAACATCAATGCAAAAGAATCAACTAATTTATCTGATACACCAAAAAGTATCTCATTTAGAAGACATACAGCAGTACAAGCCTGCCGCAATAACTGTCCTGAGCCGGTTCTATGGTACCAAGATTGCCAACTTTCTTTACTATTCTCTTTCAACCTGACCTCAGAAACCAATTTCCGTATGCAGCTCAGTGGAACATCAGTGACAATTGACAAAGACCGTTCACTTCTACAACCTAGTCACAAGCAAAAACAGACGAACCAGTAAATTCTAAGCAGAGATAATCAATAACTCAAGCAAAGAATTAAATCGAAGGGCCAACCTGCCATTAGAGATAAACCTACGAGTCTAAGAATTCCAGCGAGAGCGAGGTATAGTTTCTGACTGCCCACATTAACAAACCAAGGTGGCATGCGCGGAAGCTCGTACTCCTTGTGAACATTTTCCAGCGGGCATAATGCTTTTTTGTTCTGGGTACAAGGGAACTTTGAGACTTCTGAGGGAGTAGCATCTGTGCCAGCCTTATTCTCATTGGTAAAGATGCTAGCTCTCATCTCAGTTATGGAGTGAAGGTATCCCGCTGAGGATGGCCTTGCTGAAATAAGCTTGTCCAGAGATCCAGCAAATGCTGAATTCTGACTGAAGCAGAGGGCAAAAACATCCAAGAATCTAGCTGTTGTCACCTATACATTCCACAAGAGAGCAAATCATGATTAATAATTGACATGATGTAATTAGGATAAAAATATACAACATTATGGAATATCTGAAAGAAGCATCCAGTGTGCTTGTTTCCAGTAACCTAATTATCCCCTTCACCGAATGAAGAAAATGATAATCTAGTTAATATCCGGACCTTTGATATGTTATGGATGACTCCCAACAACCAGCTGAAGTTTCAAGCTGCATAATTATACTGGATTAACTCCTAAACCCAACGACAAATTATCTATGAACTACATTGTGTAAAGTGACAAGCTCAACAAGGGAAAGTAAGCAATACTAATTATCAGAAGGGGACGGATGTGATTTTGCTGCAAACAGCAGAAGTCAGGGTATGCTGAACCAGAAAAGCCGAGACAAGAATGGAAATTCCATGGGAAAAAAAGTAAAATTGGTTTTCCAAACACTCATGAAAGATAAGGGACAGCAGCAATAGATACTAGAAAATTAGATCCATCCGCACTGCAAAAAGTAGACTCATTGTGAAAATTGGGTCTCAAGCTGTGGTCAAATTCTACAGATTGAAGTCTAAGAAGGGGAAAAAAGAAGAAGAGGTCATCGGAGTACAACACCTCTGAAACATCCAACCAATCAAAATGAAAAACAAGTCTGACAAATCCTAAAAAAGGGTGGCACAAGCTTTTGCATGCACCTTTTCAGTCCTTCAGGTTACTGCCATCTACCATACAGAACTAGACAAAAGAAAAGTGGTGTGCATGGTTTGGATTGTTTTAAGTTAGAATACACCTCCAACTTATAAAAAGAGGAGCATGGCTTTATCTAGAAACTACAGGTAGCAACAAAACCAGGGAAAATATAATGCAATACTATGATGGCAAAAAGACAAATAACAAAGCATAAATAAAATCCTCATCACTGGGGGACATTAATGAGGGAAGTGGCACATACAGGAGACTGAAGGAGATGATCCACCACAAGTTGAGGACCGGAGAAATAAATAACTACTAGCAATTTCTGAACTTCTGACACTGCAAGAGAATCCCCACTTCCCAGCACCACTTTTGGGAGCTTTTCAATTGACCTGTTTGAAAGCAAATTTTAAAGTCAATACGGTGCATATAAGATGCCGAAATTCACTCCAAGGTTTCGTCGGTAGAAGAAAAACAATCATAAACCTGCTAAAGATTTCAGCAAAGTCACATTGAACATGATGTTTCTTGTTTGATGAGAACAAAGATCTAAGGAAAATCTGTGCAGTTGAAGACACCGATTCAGAGTCATCACAAACCAAAACACACAAGCATTCCTGCGTAGTAAAACGTAAAACATATGAAGTCAAATGCCCGAACATAAAGAACTATTGAACTCTTCATATATACAATCTCTCTCCAAACTCTTCATCTATTGCCCTTGTGTGTGATGCTATGATACGATTCCAGACGATGATTATACAAAAATTAGAGCATAAATCATCTTGTTGAAAGTATCGCTTATCTATGGTATCCGAGAAAGAAATTGTTTGTTCCATAAAAAATGCACATCCCTGTTTCTCTTCTTTTTGGCCAAGCCAGCTACAAGCCTCCTCTGATATTATCAAAATCACCAAAACCAGAAAACTAGTTCTCAATACTGCAAAAAATTTATGCTCTGGACGTATAGAAAGGGCAATGACCAATAAATAGAGTGAAGGATATGTGCACTAGCTAAGGACTTGAACAAGATGAAGAGAAGAAGAACTGATTAACGTAATCGAAGAAGAGGTCCCATACTCACTTTCCCTAACAACAGTGTGAAATGACCCATTGCTCGATGCGATGATATACTTTGGCCATAACTTGGCCCAAGTGTCCAAAGTGTGTCCAGCTCTAGAAATAAGGAAAATGAAAGACAATATTATCGTACAGATGTGTCACGTGTGTCAAAAAGTGTCAAGGATGGAAGTGTCAATGTCTGGCCAAGGACATGCACCTTCTTAGAAGTGTTGACGTTCTTGTCGACGCTCTAGCACAATAACTACCTCAAGAATATGACCTCTAATCGGAGCTTACCAATAGCATCAGTCTGCTATCCTTCAGTGTATAACTGCATTTTGATAACAATCCCCGAATGGCGGCCAAAACTCCTTGTCTCACTTTTATCGCTGAATGAACACAAAGCTAAAAACCGTGCAGATAATTAGAAATTGAATGACAGCTTCAATGAAAGAGGTAAATGAAACATGTATGTAACTATGACCAATAAATGGTAGCATAGCCAGCTGGAACTCACATGCGGAAAAGTCGCAGACAATAGTTTATTCACGTGAGCCGAAGTTTTAATAATCCATTCTTTTGTACGGTTCACATGAAAAGATCCAATCACATTGCCCGAATTAACACTCCCCTTTTCTTTCAACCCAAATTTTGGAGTATCTGTGCGTACTGCTTCACTTGGATTTTCCACAACCATTACACTCTGATCTTGACTTTTAACAGGCAAGTGACGGAGTTGCTCCAGAAATGATATTGCAGAATCATCCGTCTTTGAATGAAATCCAGTACTTGCAGTCACAGACATACCAAGACCAGATATATTTGCATCATCTTCGAGAACTAACATAAGGAACTCAGTTAAACCTCTAATTGCTTGGTCAATGGCTTCAACACTTCCAGCAGCCCCACTAATCATAGTTTTTGAGACATGCAACACTTTGGCAAATTGACTAACAACACCTGGTAAAAAGAAAGCTAGGGCATCAGCAGTACCAACCTGCAAGAGAAAACACAAAAGGAAGGCCATAAAATCTACTTCACATTCCACACAACATTTAAACCACAAAACTTTGCACACTAAAGCGAGCAAAGGTATCACTGAGCTCAAATCAAGCGATCTGATCAAATTAAAAAGTGCTATAGGAGGCATTTGGTAAAACTCTTCTGTGGTGGTTTTGGCTTAGAATTTGAAAGCGTGTGTTGTTGTGGCTTATACCTCTCAGATATTCGCATTATTTGCTCGTTCAACTCAAAATCAAGTGTAACAACCAAACTGCAATCGAGGTCTGGGATGCTTTTTAAAGCTAAGAGCTGCTGAGAACTTTTACAGGAAGAGGACATAATCTTTCCAGAAGGAAAAACTGGTTATGAAGCTGAAGAGGCAAAAAGATTATTCACGGGAGAAAGGCAATTCGATAGAGACTCAAGAAATTGCCATCTCACAATAACACAGGCACATTGTGACAAGTTGACAACTTACAGTTAGAATACACACTACCAACCAAGAATTATATACATTTAAATCTCTTATACCGTTCCAGCAAGAAGCTTCAGGTTTAAGCCTTAAGTAAACAAGCATTTATAGATCACATTAAGCTATCATATGTAAGGCCGTTCATAATGTTGATCTCATCTCATACTGAACAAATAGACGGATCAAACAAACCAGAAATTACCTTAGCAACAAGCATGCGAAGTGTAAAAAAGGCTTCTACACGGACCTTTGCACTGCCTCGATGTCCTCGTCCAGCCTCAATATCTGCAGCCTTTCCCATAAATCCAAGATTGAGACAGGAATATATGTGGACAAGTACAAAGAAAAAAGAGGAAACATCAGATAGAAAAATGTTCATTATTCCTCAATAAAGCTCCGAGAGAAGAAATAAGTTACTTTGAGGAGAAGTGATAGCCAGTGGCCAACAGCAGCAGAAGCAGTTTGAGTATGGAGAAATGCAAGCAGGCATTCTTCAGTTTCTGAGGCATCCTTAGGAAGTATAGAGTGCATATCTCTTCCATCTAAAAGTGCAGGCGTGCCGTTAACTTGTTTACATGAACAAGACTTGTTATGGCACAAATGTAAACAAAGAAGCACTGCCCTGAAACACTTTAATACTCCCTCACGAAACTCTTCCGAAGCCTCGGATGGAGAAAACATTGCCGCATACGTCAATTTCTTCAAAATTACAACCATCTGCAAAGTCATACAGCATCCTTCAGGTGGATACACAATTATTTACGTAGATTTGAACACCAACCCACATAAAAAGTTAAGAAACTACACATGTAGATGACAAATTTAACTAATCAAAATGCATCAAACCTCTATCACATTGGTATGCAAAAAAGACTAAAGAAAAGATTTTTGGTCCCTCACAGTCACAAGTATCTACAGCACCATTAGCTACAAAAACATGGGTGAGCAGTTTCCATACATAACTTCTCTTTGCCTCGTTTTTATTACCCCAATAAGTGTCACTCAGACCATAAGCAAGAGACTTGCAGGACAAAACAAATAGATTGGCAACTTAAGTCAAGAGTATCATGAAGCTAAAACATCAATATACTGCAACTTTCATTGATTAACATAGGCAAGCACACAATAGTATGACAAAAAAAAAAACATTGCGAAGTGCTAAAAAATAAGTACATTAAGGCAAACAGCTTCAAACAATAAGGACCTCCAATTCAACCTAGCTATCAGTATATCATTATCGAACAACAACATGTAGGAAGGCAAACAGCTTCAAACAATAAGGACCTTCAATTCAACGTAGCTATCAGTATATCATCATCACAAAATGCAGCACTCATAGTCAGTTTGCCTTCCGCAAAAAAAAAAAAAAAAAAAAAAAAAAAAAAAAAAAAAAAACTATCTTTAATGTTTTGCACATAGAGACATAAATAACATCATAACACTATGAATACAAGCACTGAATGCTAAAGCTGAAACAGGTCAAAATGGCACACGTGCAACCCAAATGGCATTCTAGACGATATACCTGATCCACAGAGCCTAAATGACACTTCTTCAGAAGTTCCTCCAAACACTGAAGCACACCCTCAGCTGCAACATCACTGACCTTATGCGGCACTTTTGGGATATCAACCATCACAGATCCCTCAACCTTTGGTGGAGATCTGCAATTAACTGCGGCATCCAACAGAAGCAGCAATGGAAACAATGTATAGCTGAAATAAAAGATAACAAATCCACAAGTCAAATAGTCCGCACAAGAAGAAGGAAACAAAAAAACAAGACTTACAAACCAAAGGATACTTCTGTTAATTTGGTAGCAATGACAAATATCACACACCAGCATAGTGATGCTATTTTCCGAATGAATGCATAGTCCCGTCAGTACAATCAGCCACAACAAACACTGAAACAAGTTATTCATTCTCCTTTATTCTCCATCTGAATTGAAGGAGACCTATCACGATTTACTGACCCCAATTACATCACTACATTTATCTCAATTCTAGCAATTTCATATAGACCACCTACATGTATCTTGCTTATGTACAAACTAATGCCTGTTTTGATTCTCCATCCAATTCTACTCATGGAACTCGAAAGAATTTTAATCTCTTTGCTTTTCAAGTTTGCTTTTCTGTAACGTCTGAATTGGGGTGATTCGAGCTTCAATTTTGTTTTGAAAAAAAAAAGGCGAAAATTGTTCTCATGTTATCTTTGTTATCTGCAGGGGTTCTTGACCACCAAATAGATGACAACAAAATTGCAAGCAAAGCCACTCACTTTCGAACACTAAAAGAGTACAATTTACATGATCAAGGGAAAAAAAAAGAAAAGAAAAAGAGTAATACAGAAAAGAACATACTCGAAGAATGGCTGCAGAGTGTGGGGCGACGACCGGGAGAGGAAACGATGGAGTTGAGGGAGAGAGGAAGGTTTTTTCTTAGGGTTTTGGAGGAGGTCTAGTAGGTCTAGATTATAGGTTTTTAGCTCTGAGAATGTGCGTTTTCGAGCTTCGTCTTCATCGAAATTGGTTGCCTTCAAATTTCCATCGTCTTCTTCAATAGCTTCCATTTTCACCTACCCGCACACAAACACCCACACGAGAGAGAGAGAGAGAGAGAGAGAGAGAGAGAGAGAGAAGTTGGAAGTGGGAAGAAGCGCGAAACCTGCTAGGGTCTGGCAGTCTGGGACAGGGGAACTACTGAAGAAGAACAGAAACAACTAGTGTCAATAATGTCATTTTAGGAAATGTCGGAGACCAAACCGTAATTTCGTAACATGTGGGCCTAGACGTTCTATTCATTTGCGTTGGGCCGGTGTCCGTGGGTCATCCTTGAGACGTTTGGGCTTCAATTTCTGCTTGTCTATGGGCTGCAGCCCTACGCCCAGATTTTGTTTTCATTTTCTTTTTTTGCTTTTTCTCCTGTAATTGATTTTGGAAAATGCTAACCTCCGCCCAGCCCTCAGAGTGGGAGGATAATAGGTAAAAGACACATTGATATCCATAAAAAGTGTATTGATATTTATGAAAGTATTTACAACTGTGAGATATGTATTGATATGTTTGTGAAATTATATGTGTATTATCTTCCGCCTAGCTTAGTGGGGCAGAGATTAGCAAAACCGATAGTGTAAGATGAATATGTTATCCTTATAAGATCAAAGTTATCAAAACATTCATTTTTTTTTTTTAATAATGATGAATATTTCAATTTTCAAAGTTTTGCTTGTGGTCCATTATGTTTCAACATTAATGACATTATTAATATATAAAGACAATCGAGCCATACAAGCTAAATAAATATAGTTGTAATTACATAAGAGGGTGCAGAATATGGCCCATTTTGAGCATAAAGCAACCATGCTATTCTTTGAGGCACAGCACCCATCCCAAAACCTCAAAGATCAATAAGCCAAATTTGAAGAAAATGGCAAGGAAAGCTGCAAATAACAACTGTAAATTTAACTGTTTTCGGAGTAGTATTAATTAATCTTAGTTTTTCAACTGTGTGGCAACGAGGAACTATAGTACTCCAGAGTAAGAGGTGAGTGCCTTTGGCAACATGACTTCTCTTAAAATTTTGTCACTTTGGAATTTTAGAAGGAAAGAGTTAAGAAAGAGCATCTCCAACCGGAGCATGCCAAATCTGATGTGGATGTTCAACGTAAACTTTTGACAGCTTCCTCCGTTCCAATCAAGTTGCCTCTCCTTAGGTTAAGTCCACGTGTAATTGAGGAAACTTGCTCCAAACATGCCAATTTTTGAAAAATAATAACCGTTTGAAAATTTTTGCTATTTGAATTTGAGATATGCCGTTTAAGATATGGGTTAGAGAGGGATTGTTTAATGTCAAATAAAAGAATTAGGTATAAGGGATGGAAAGGAGACTTTGATGTCAAATTGAAAATGTCAAAATGTTACATAAGCCTTCAAAAAAAATTGACATCTCCAATTTGAAATCAAGGGTCGGAGAAAAATAGAAAGCCCAAACTTTTGTCTTTTTTGCCAGTAGGCTGGCCCCACGAAATTGAACGTGTATGATCAGTTTCAATTTCCTCATACAACAACTTGGCAATTTCAACATCAATCAATTCAAACAGTGTAATTGATTTTTTATTTTTTTTTGGGTCAAAGGGAAATTCAAACAGTGTTATTGATTGTTTGTTTTTAACTGTTTGGATTTTGCCAACCAGTTTAAGTGCGGTTTCGATTTCTTTTTAAAATTTTTTTTAAAAGAAATCTAATTTTAAATTTAAATATATTGAAAATAAAAAATAATTTTTAAAATTTTTTTGTACCGTTTAAAAGATCTATCAAACAAGATTCATATTGGTAGAAAATTATTTGCGTAAACACATAATTTTTGAATTTAAAATTACTTTCATTTTATAAAAATTCCTTTTTAAAGAAATTGAAACAGGGCCTCAGTACGTTCAAACTTCAAATTAGGAGTATTATATACCATATATATCCCTCAACTTCCTTCACGTTAAAATTGAGGAGACATTGATGGATCTCATTTCGACCAAGTGCATCCCCCCATCCATGCGCTTGACCTTTTTTTGATTTTGATCCAAAGATGCTAGCTAGGAACACATCCAAGTGTATATATACATTTATTTGTACATCTTCTTTCACAAGTGATTAACCTTTTAAATAGTGTTGTGGGTTCTACCATCACTTGCGATTGAGAGAGATGTAAAAAAATTGATGTGTCCGTATCATTATATTGCTCTTTTTATCGCCAAAGAAAGTGACCTATTGGCCTAAACTTGCGCGATACTTTCCCACTCCATATTGTTGTCAAATTTCCCATTGCTTAAAGTCACATGAACACCAATATTTCTCATTTTGTTTTGTTGTGGTTTTTATTCATTCCAGTGAATGAGTAATACTCATTACCTACCACTGATGCGAGGTGCCTGAAAACTCTTTGCGACTCCAGTACTCAAGACTCTTTTTATCAGCAAAGAAACACTGGTTTTGTTTGTTTATAGCAACTTTGGGTATTTTAGTTTTAGTAGTGGGTGGAGAGAGAAATAAGATAATGATTGGAGAGAGAAGTAATAAGTGGAGAGAGATAGGGAGAGAAATGAAATTAATAATTAGAGAAAAATATAGGGTAATGATTGAAAAACAAAATTAAAACAAAATAAAGATGGAAAAAGAACAAGGCCACTACTGTTTCGTGTTGAAATTTGCATATATACGAACTTGGCACGACAAACACAATTTCTGTATAAATTGTTTCCGCATGCATCATACATGACAAATAGTTCTATCTATTTAGCCTTTTAATTGTTTCGAGAGTAAATGTGAGATAGACCCAAGTATATATAGCACTATACTATACTACTATATATATGAGCTAGCTAACAACTGCAATGCTTTTCAAGTGGGATATCTTTAGTATCCGAAGAAAAAACCGGAAAAAGTCAAAATCTAACTTGTTGATGCGTTCCACTTGGATCTGCTAATATGATTGATTGACCATATGGTGTCCATACAAGATGAACGCCTCAGTTCGTTTCTGTTTAGATTTTGACTTTCATATACTTTGTTTTTTCCTAAATAAAATGCTTATTTATTGTGGTCTGAACCAAGCATATACATATATATATATAGTAGTATAAGAATTGACTAGGAAATTAGATCCCAAAACTTTTGAGGGGAAGAGGGCCACAAAGGAAAATAGCAATCAGGATCATTTTCCGGTCCCAAAATCGTCTCTGAGCCTAATTCTCCAGCTGCATCTTTTGACGGATCGGGATTGTGGTGGAGACCTCCGTCGCTAGTTGCGTCCGCTAGTCCAAGCTCGTTTTCCAAGTATTTCAACCACTTACTGCATTGGTCAATTTCCGTATCATCAGATTCAACGTCTCTTACGTTGGAGCTGTGGGAGGCCTCGAAATCTAGTGGTAGGGAGTCATCGGAGTACTGGAAAGGGTCCAGGTTATCCAACATGCCCCATAGATCGATATCGGGCTCCAATGGTATTTCAAACATGACTAGATCATCTGAGATGACACTTTGGTTGTTCCCTTCATATGTGGCAGCGGCCTTATCAATCTCATGATAACCAGGTCCTGGAAAATCAAGCAACGAATTCGGGTCTTCGTTGGGCATGGAAACATCAACTTGATTGGAGTTGGAGTCATTTGACGCGTAAGATGAAATGGAGGACGAAGATGATGCGTCTTTCTGCTCCTCGTCGGTTGTCGAGGAACAAGATTGGGAAGAGATTATAGACAACTCCTTTGTCTGATCATCTTTGTGTCCGTTGGCATCTTTCCTGCCAAATATTGATCTTTTCTTCAAATGTGTATTCCAGACGTTCTTAATCTCGTTATCTGTTCTTCCAGGCAAATGAGATGCGATTTTCGACCACCTGCATCCATTAATAATCAATGTGAAGAATTAAACTTAAGAATAAACGCCAAAGAAATTAACCAAATTAATGACCAGAGGAAAAATGCCTAGGTAGATGAAGCAGAGACAGAGTAGTGTAGAAAAAGAAAGGCTTGAGGGGTCCTCGTACGTCCTAGCTAGCTACTTACTTGTTTCCCAAAGAATGATGTAGCTTGATTATGGTTTCCTCTTCTTCTTTGGAGAAATTCCCTCTCTTTACGTCAGGACTTAGGTAATTGATCCACCTCAAACGGCAACTCTTTCCACATCTCAACAACCCTATCAATTGATAAGCAAAAAAAATACAAAAATAATCAATCAAATTTTGATAATCTGAGTGATCGAGATCATCTATCTGTACCTGTCAATTTAGTAACAGCTACAGATAGCAAACTAACCAATGACTTTTTTAGAGTTACGTTTTGTATTTTGTTGGGACCAGTAAAAATCTACTCCCTACTTTTTTGTTTTCTTTCTTTTCGGCAGCTGGCTTTGAATTTTGATTACTATAATTGTTTGAATGCATGAACTAATTAATATACTATCAATCACTCAAACAAAAAGCAAGACTCACAAAAGTCGGAGCACTACTACTTCACCCTAGCTAGCTCGCTATTCTCTGGTCAAGTTCAACTACGTACCTAATTAAGTAGTCCTCCTAGCTATAGGCCTTTAATTTTAGTCTCTAGTGGAACATTATTGATTTCATTATCTCTACTTTGGGCCTCCCTCTCTTTCTTTCTTTCTCTTCAAAATGATGAGATATATATAGTATAGGTGGCATTCAACTTGAAAATTTGAATATCAATCAGTTTAAGCGGAGTATGAGAATGAACACACACACACACAAAAAAAAAAAAACTACATATGGCAAATTAAGAGGGAAAAATGAAATGTCCCTCGAAACACGATCTTATCTGATTTGGCAACGGAAATTCAATAAAATTCGAGCGAGAGGGAGCGAAACAGAGAGGGAGAGGGAGAGAGAGAAAGAGACCAGCTTGTTTAGGGAGATGACGCCAGTTGCCATGGCCATGATTCCGAATAAAAGTGATAAGTCTCAAGTCCTCGGCAGGGCTCCAGGGACCCTTGTTCACCTTACTCTTGTCACAACAAGGTGCCCGTCCTCTACCCATTATAGCAAAATCTGACGAATTCTAGTAATAAGTTGTTCCTCCTCCTGTCTCGCTCTATATATAGGACTAGGAAGCAGCCCCCCTACCAAACAAAGAAAGGGACAATATCCCATATGATATGATTGTCCACGCACTATTTTAATTCTTAGAAAAATCAACGTGGAAAAGACTAGCCAAAATTCTATGTCCGATTCTAAAGCAGTGTACTAACTGCTCAAAGTTGGTAAGTCCTCTCCAAGTTTGGTAACCAGATTAATGAACATGACATTTTTGTACTGTACTTCACTTCACCCAAATCCGATTTTAACTTCTTTTACTGTTTAATAAAAATAGTGCATGCTATGGTGATCACATTTGAACGTTAAAGCTAAGTAGTTAGTATATATCTTGAAGCATGGCACTATTCATATCATTTGATAGTCTCCGTAACGCAATTCATGCGTCGTGAATGGTAACTAGATGTGGTGGTCAACTCATATGAAATACTACATCAATTGTAAAAGTCCACTACATAACCAAACCCAATAATTCAACCAATATATATAAGTGATAAACTCATCATAGGGATAGGAAAGAATCAAAGAAATAAAGGAAAAATTCCTCTAAGAAAAGAACACATGCGGGTGGAGAGTTTCAAACTTTTTACCTTCTAGTGAGATGCAAGAGCGCCAACTGAGCTAGCCCCAGTTGGTTGTCATCAATTTATACTAATTGTGAAATATTGAAACGATCGAGCGTTACTGTATCGAGACTGTTAGTAATCAAATTAACATTATATTAGAGGATCCGCATTGGTAATAATCAAAACCAATAACCAAAATGTGTCACGTCAACATTTCATTATCTATCTAGTCCATAATCAAACTTAACAACATCTACCTCCACATTAATTATTTTTGCATCCCTAACAAAAAAAACCCTCACAATACACAATGCACATTTGTCCAATCGCAAACGAATGAGCCAATCACGCACCCGACCACACCAAATTATTCGTCTCGATGAGACGATTCGAATGTGGGGTGTTTTTGAGTTATTGAGTTTTGAGTTTGGTTATTGAGTTTTGGTTATTAGTAAAAATTGTTAAGTTCAGTTATGGAATGGGTGATTATTTGCTAGTAAAAGATTTGCAACTTTGCTTATTACAATGTGGAGTGTTTTTTGAACATTGTTATTAAAATTTTATTTATCCATACTCATTTGCTTATTACAATAGGGATGCTCAGAGACGACTTAAAAGAGTATTAGTAATCAAATTATCCTGGCGGCAAGTGGAGCCGTGATAAGCACCTTATAATACTACTAGCTAGCATAACTTATTTAGTTTGAATGTATCAAAACCGTCGTCAATTCGTTTTAGCATAACTTATATGACTACTTGCGATCGACTTCACCACATACCCCATCCATTTTTCCTTTCTCATTTTGTTATGTTTTATTTATCCCAATGGAGGAAATTAAAAGGAGGGAAAAAAAAAAAAAAAAAACTAAGTGAGCAGAGAGGTGGTTATTTCACGAAATTAAATTAGCAATGGCAGAATTTAACTATTCGAGGACGAAGTTTGAAATGAAAATGCTAGAGTAGTGCCATAAAAACTAAATGGGACAATCCAGTAGTTCAAATTCTATTGTATTCAAACATGATTGCAACAAACTACTTAGCCGTTAACGAGTTGATTTAGCGAACCCCTAATAATTATTTTTTTTTTGCAGGGTTAAACGTGATTTGGAACCCCGATTTTTTTAAGAAATCTGTGAATCGAAAGTACTACTACTAGAAACCAAAAAAAAAAAAAAGCCCGAATATCGATCCCATCATTCCCACATGCAACGAACCATTAGAACAGGTGTTACACATTATATATCACATTGTTTTTGTGGGTACTCCATGTCCATTTCAAACCACCAGACGAAAGGAGTACTTCTGTGCATGACAAACAAAGAATTGTAGCGGTAGTACAAATGTTTTTAAGTGATTAAAATAGGTCACCAGCCCAAAGTTAGTGCATATTGAATAGTATTATGAACATTGACACACCACCTTGTAATAATAATAATAATAATAATAATAATAGTATCATTTACTACCACAATTAATCTGCCGGCGCCTAACCCCACCCCCATGCAATACATTTCATGCATGCAGTCATTATTAAGTCCAATCAGTACTTTGAATTCACACACTATTACTCCCTGCTCGTAGTATTTTTGTACTCCTACTGTAGTAGTAGTAGCAGCAGCAGCACTAAACAATCAATTAATCTCTCCCCAAGTCTGAGTTAGGAAAACCAAACATTTTAATGCTTTTACTATTTTGTTACCTAATTTATTGACATATTCTAGTTGGGTTAGTAGAACCTTCACTAACCATGAATGACTTTTCTTTATCCAAACCAGTAACTTTGAAAGTGACAGATCGAGAGGAGAAATAAGAGAAACACTGGACTACTCCAACATAAGCATGACAGAGTTGTTACGCATGCATGCAAGAGTACTACTTACTACTCAATCGATCTCAATATGGTGGTGACAAGTGGCCGGCCTTGGTGCGCTTTTAACTTCCTCAATCTCTCCAAAAGATGAGCTTTAGTAATTAAAAAAAAAATGCTATGGGTACATCTGAAACAGGGGCTACTTCCCAGCCCAGCCTGCCGTTTCTTCATGCGGCTTTTCTTTTTTGGTTTATAACATAGGTGTTCTGACAAATTTATGCGCATCTTGATCAATCTTAAGGAATCCAATCTCATCGCTCACTTGCGACGTCCAGTTATACGGACTAGATCCAAAAGAAATTAATAACACCTGAGAGATTTCGAATGTGAGACTTAAGGAGGAAACAAGTCCTTAAGTCTCAAACCTCGACAACTAAGCCAAATTCTTGGGATTGACTTTAGGTGACTACTGAGGAAGGCAGCAAGTCATGGCATGCATGTCTCTCTCGTCAATGGCTTCTAGTTTTTTCCTGAAGCTCAAAAATTTTCAAGTCTAACAAAGGACTATATATTAAGCTAGAGTATTAATTAACAGAAATTGAAATTTGGAACCAAGTATACACTGCACTTGATTTGGATGAAGATATTCTCCCGCATTTAGTTTGTCGTTTATTGGGAGTACTACTTTTCAATTATTTTATCTTCTGATGATTACCTTTGCCTAATACAACCTTTAACGTATTGGAATTTCAATTTTCATTTCCATTATAATTAATTATCTTATGTCCTGACCTGAGCACCCGGGTATAACTTAACCAACAATTTGCGACCACATATTGAACGATTCCGATCATTAGTGTGAAACCTAAAAGTATAATTTCACACAACGTGACGTATATATTTGGTATACACCAAATAGTGTACCCATAGCTAGGCTCAACAACCAAATATGACTTGAGAGAATAGATTGCACACCACTTAACACACTTTTCCCGAGGGGAGTAGAAAAACCAAATGCTTAAAAACACTTTCCTGGAGGAGCCACAAAAACTATTCATATCTGCCAGACCTACAGTAAAGACTAGCAAAGATGAATAAGGATAGGGAGACTGATTAAACATGCAAGCAAGAAATAAACCGGGTCAAAAGAAAAGTAGAAAACACTTTTTAACCCGGACTTTGAAGGAATCGTCCAAACATGGAATCCACAGAAACAAGAACCTGATCCCATTTCACATTTTGCATACTGTGAAACATTCATATCTGGAGCAAAGTCTCATCTCAGTATTCATGAGATGTAGGCCAGCTGCTTGGAAAAATGAGGGCATAACCACTAATGAACGGGTAGAAAAATCAAAGATCAGTCTTAGAAATCATTCGCAGGGTAACTCGCATACACTTGCTCGACCCTAAATCATTGAATAGGACAGCCAATTTACATTTATTATCAGAAAACACAAAGAACTCCATTTTCGAAATATTTGAAGTAAAACAAATCCAAGCCACTAGCCAATGGATACGCAAGATGACCTGAATCGCCCATATATTAGAGAGAACTCAAAAGGAAATTTTTGTCCTCATGAGGAAAGAATTGATGCTGCAAACCACAGAAACCATGAAGATCAAGTAAAAGTTGCCCTGAAATATGCATGCAAGGTTTCGCTTGCTTTTCGGAAGTACCTTCCAGAACCTAATATAACTTAGGTCAGCAGAAATCCATTGAAATCGCGACCTTATTGTGCTTTTCGCAACATTTTTCATGTCCCTGATACTAAAGCCGCATGAGCAAAGGTTCGCAATATTACACAACTGAGTTAATGACACAAACAACCCAA
Source organism: Rhododendron molle (assembly GCA_025413875.1). Taxonomy (NCBI): domain Eukaryota; kingdom Viridiplantae; phylum Streptophyta; class Magnoliopsida; order Ericales; family Ericaceae; genus Rhododendron; species Rhododendron molle. The sequence goes on along the minus strand of CM046393.1, from coordinate 53,402,044 downwards.
ACAATCAGTTCAATTAAAACGGTAAGAAAGCCTGCATATAATAAATATCTTTTTACCACAAATCTTTTTGTTTTCCAACACAGTACATGCAACTTGGCCATTCATCACATACTAGAATGTAATAGAAGGAAAAGGAAAACAAGTTCATTGTCCTCACATCAATAGCTTTATTTAGAGACCACCACCCCTCAGTGCAAGCACAAGGTGAAGTACAGAGCCACCCTCAATATTGTAATCTTTAGCTGTTTTGTCATCTCCAAGCTGCTTTCCAGCATAAATGAGCCTGCAAAGATTGGATACATCAACAAGCAGAACAGTCAATAGTCTAGTAAAACCACACAACGTTGTTGCAAATGAGAAGAAAAGGAAGATAGATTTCCATGTGATAAAACATTCCAACGGTACAGTCCCAAGGAAAACCCAATTTCTATGAAGATAATGCTGCACTGAACCATGTAAGACAACACTGAGCTTCAACTACCAGAAGAGAGAACACTAACCGTTGCTGGACAGGAGGAATTCCTTCTTTCTCCTCAACCCTTTCCTTGATCCGGTCAATGGTATCAGTTGGTTCGATGTCAATTTCAATTTCTTTTCCAGTAAGAGTCTTCACTTTGATCATAGTTCCACCCCTAAGCCTCAAAACCAGATGAAGTGTTGACTCCTTCTGGATATTGTAGTCCGCTAGAGTCCGGCCATCTTCCAATTGTTTGCCAGCAAAAATCAATCTCTGTTGATCTGGCGGGATACCTTCCTTGTCCTGAAAAAGCAAACAACTTTAGGCTCCAGCTAATAGTCAGCACAGAAACTTATTGAAGAACGTGAAGAAAGGTTGTATAGTCCCAGATAGACTCCTTGCCCCTATCACGAAGAACCCACCAGTAGGGCAGGAAGAAGAAAGGCACGAGAGGAAGCCGCTTGGGGTTGGAGAGAGCTTAGAGTTGGAAAAAAGAATTACAAAAAGAAGGCACCAAACAAGCATAAACAAAACTAGGTGTGCAGGCTTTGCTGGTTCCTTTTAAGAATACATGATCTATTTTGCATTGACATGAACAAACCAAACTATCATCCTTTCTTATCTTTCCTGCTCTCATATAAACTTCTCCCTATTTCACTCCTCTTTTTAATTTCTGTTTATAACCTGGACCACCTCTCCAATTCTCACTTGTCGTTGCTTTCTTGCCATTACCACCCATTCTTCATTATCTCCAACGAAGGATATCTATTCCTGCTTTAAGAACCCATGTGGCTCTTACACAATAAGGCAAGTCTAATTCTTCAAGCTTCACTTCTTTGAAGCTAATGCTAGATAGCAAGGGGGAAAAAAAAGCTGATATCAAATAGTATTTAGGGGCAATATTTACAAGTGAGTCAAGTAAAGCAACAGGCCTCACTCGAATTTCTAATCCCACAAGCTTTGACAGTGTTGTAACGTATTGTAAGGGGAATAGATAGGTCAGGTAGTGAATTGTAAGAATTTCAGAGGCAGGATAGATTGTTTCCGCTTTGTGCTTGTTATGCAGTTAAACAATAAGTCAATAGATTGCGCACCTCCCCAGGTGCAAAAGAAGAAGCATACCTATGAGAACCACTGAACCAGACTTGCTCTTTTCCATATATTCTTGTGAAAAAAATTAAAAGCTTTTTGGGACGCAAGCAGATAAAGATGAGATATTGGTGGACTGAGGAACAAATTGGGTTGTGGGAGATGGCAAAAACATTTTTTAAAGACAGCCTGTAGTGGGAAACCCCCTCTCTCAATCACATGACGAATTTTCACTGCTACACTCTTGAACAAAAAGACTAGTTCCCCCAAAGGTTGTTAATAAAGACAGGATTGTGCAGTTTTTTTGGTTGTCTCTGCTAATGATCTTATTAACTATATGTGAGAGATAGTTTGAGTGGTCAGTAGCATGGGTGGCAGCGTAGTGCAGTTACGGTCGTCAACTACAGTGTGCCTTAGGGTATTGCTTAAATTAATGAAAACAAGCAAAGAGTCACTCACGTAATGACTTTTAGTTGATGACCAAAAAAGGCAAAAAATCGTTTATTCAATCCTTGCGATAACATGAGGGAAAGAATAGCCATCCACAATAAGAGATATTAAGCGGAAAAACGAATTTTAAACAGAATTCAAGACTAGGTTTACATAAAGCAAGAAGTATATGCCCTGTGTTTGGACGAAACAGATAAAGGAAGACATAGAAACCGCACCAAGACCATCGACATTTAAGAAAACCCTGAACCATTTCAGAAACCCTAAATTTCGCAAAACCCTCGAATCACGGAATCAGCAATAAACGGAAGAAAGAACTTTTTTTCTACTACAAACTGAAAAAGTATCGATGAATCGGCCGATATATGGAGGCAATAACCAAAGCCCTAAACCTGAAACAAATAGATTGAATCATACAGGTTGATAATTATTCATACGTATTTTTTTACTTAAAAGAAAAGGGTAAAGAGAAGGAGATGGGGACCTGAATCTTGGCCTTAACATTGTCGATGGTGTCGCTGCTCTCAACCTCGAGGGTGATGGTCTTCCCGGTTAGGGTTTTCACGAAGATCTGCATCGCCGTTTCTCACACAGACAGACTGCTGAGAGAACGAGAGAGAGGGAGAATAGACTTTTTTATATCAAAACGCTAAACGCGGTGGCATCCAAATCCGAATATCATTCGAATTATAATTGGTCACGGAAGGAGATATGGACCCTACCAATTATTCCTAATTTGTGATGAGAAAAATCCAACATTTTGCTTCTTATTTTTAACACAAAAAACAAATTATTCGTAGTTGAAAAAAATATATCTAAAGTGGTCATATTGAAGAAAGAATTACTAGCAATTTATCAAAACAAGACTTAGGGTCTGTTCGGCCAAATAATAAATCTGGATTTTTCGCCAAATTTTTTTTGTCCTTATTCAAATTTTTTTCGTATCACTTGGCTTATCATCATTTTTTTTGGAGATTATTGCATCTTCATGATCAGAGAAATCTAAAAGGTAAAAAAATTTGGTCGAAATCCAAATTTTTTTGAATAAAGACGAAGAAAATGGATTTCCCGGCAATTTTCGTCGAAATTCAAAAAAATTTGGATTTCGATCAAAATTTTTTACGTTTTAGATTACTCTTGTCATGAGAATGCAATAATCTCCAAAAAAATGATGATAAGCCAAGTGATACGAAAAAATTTGAATAAGGACAAAAAAAATTTGGCGGGAAAGCCGGATTAATTATTTGGCCGAACAGGCCCTTAGGCTGTGTTTGGATGGCGAGAATATGAGGGAGAATGAGAATGCGATTTTGAAACTCTAACATTCCTATGTTTGTGAAAAGTGGGAATAGAAATGGCAATGGGATTATTGATCTCTCAATCCAGGAGGAATCGGAAATCTTGGATTCCTGGCTCAATCAATATAAAAGGGAAACGTTTGACTTTAAGATATTTTCAAAATAAATGATTCTTAGAGAAAATTACTTAATTAATCCAAACGTCGGAATAGTTCCTACAAAAGATTACGCGCATCCAACTGAGTTCAAGGGGTGTTTTTTTTTTTTTTTTTTTCATTTTCGTTCGTCCATTTTTCTTGGTTTTATAGCTTCGCTTTTGCTTTTTCTTTTTCTTTTTTTTTCTTTTCTTTTGCCCTAGTTACTCTTGTTATTGTACACGTATGTATCATATAACCCTATCATAAAGGTATATACATAAAGTACAAATGGATATGTCTCACACCTAAAATTCAACAATTTAGGTGTAAATAAGTAACAAAAACATCGCTTTGACTAGTAGATTCTCAACTTATTACTCAGGCCAGAGGAAGATTTCTCCCATACAATTTATTCACTTCTATTGGCAATTTTCTTTAGTGGAGTACTTTTTCTCACAAGATTAACCGTCTTGAAAATATTTTAATTGTGTCCCTAAAACAATATGTCTTTCGCAGGTATGATTCTGTATTTCTATACGGCTAATTTAAAGTTAATTTAGTTCGGGTGAGCAATCGGCAAAAAAATTGAGAAAAACAATTCAAGGGACAAATTTTTCTTGTGAAATTTGAAACCTTCTTTTATTTATTTGAAAACCTTTAACTATACCTATATTTGAGATATGAGAAAATTACCTCTAAGTACAGAAAAGTGACACTTAATTCCATTAAGGATAGATGAAATACTTAATTTCCACTCAGTCTACTTTTACAAAAATACATTTACCATTAATGGAAGTGTCACCCTGGGGTTTTAGGGTATGCTAGGATTTTATGGTACCCTAATGGGTACCCTAAAATCTTAAGTCTTACTAAGTTTTAAGTCTTAAGATTTTAGGTTTTAGAATACACTAAGGTTTAAGGTACCTTAGGGTTTAGATTTAGTCATTTCATAGAGCGCTAGGGTTTAGGTTTAAGACTTTCATAGGAGTTTTAGGGTGCACTTTCTTATTATAGGGTTTTAGTGGTTTATGACTTTCGTAAGTCTTGCCTGGGGTTTAGAGCATTTTTATAAGTCTGCAAATTTAGACTTTTATAGGGTCTTGCTAGGGTTAGCACTTTTAGTATTTAGGATTTTAGGCACTTTCATAGGGTTTTCGCGTTTTGTTAATTAGAGGAGACTTAGTGAGAATTACTTTTTATTTTCTGGACCTAGAGGTAAATTGCCCTTGAGATATTCGGGTGTTGTTGGGCTTAGAGGGATGGATTAGTATCTGTTCTGTTATGAAGGATCATGTGGCTACTGATAGCCCATGCTCGAATGGGCCTGTAAAACGGTCCATATCTACATCCGAATTCAGATCAACTTTCCTTCACTAATGTTCCGTTCAGTTGTGGAAAATATTGTGTGGAAAATTGATTCTCAGAAAAAGTAAAGAAAAATGGACAGAAAATTTTCACACAGGCACCTGATCTTTCGCACAAATCACACATAAACACTTGGCCTTTCTTAAATTTCATATAAACACCTGAGCTTTCTAAAAACGCATCAATTCAACACCTGACCTTTCTTAAATTTCATATTAACACCTGAGCTTTTTACAAACTCATCAATTCAACACTTGCCGTCACCCCTCCGTCTAAAACCAAACGGAATGACTGAGGTGCTCCAAGCAAAAAAAAGTTAAGTGCTCCAATTTTTAATTTGTTTGAACCAGTGCGAAAATCTTATTTTTCTGATCATTTTATCTTAAAGAACCATAATTAATTTTTTACTCTATAGTTCTCATTAGTCAGCCCTAAGAAAGTTGAAAAATCAAATATCTCTTAGAGCTAACTAATGATAGCCGTAGAGTCAAAAATTAATTATGACCCTTTAGAATATAATGATCAGAGAAATAAAATTTTCGCACTGGTTTAAAAGGATTGAAAATTGGATCACTTATTTTTTTAACCATACTTTTTAATATATGAACAGTCTATACATGGTTGAAAAATTAATTGCTCCAATTTTCAATTCGTTTGAACCGATGTGAAGATCTTATTTCTCTAATCATTTTATTCTAACAGGTCATAATTAATTTTTGACTCTAAAGCTATCGTTAGTTAGCTCTAAGTGATATTTGATTCTACGACTTTCTTAGGGCTGACTAACGAGAGTTTTAGAGTAAAAAATTAATTACGATTCTTTAGGAGAAAATGATCAGAAAAAATAAGATCTTCACACTGATTCAAACAAATTAAAAATTGGAGCACTTAACTTTTTTTGCTTGGAGCACCTCAGCCATTTTGTTTGGTTTTAGACAGAGGGGTAACGACATGTGTTGAATTGATGAATTTTTAAAAAACTCAGGTGTTTATATGAAATTTAAGAAAAATCAAGTGTTGAATTGATGTGTTTTTAGAAAGCTCAGGTGTTTATATGAAATTTTAGAAAGGTCAGGTGTTTATGTATGATTTGTGTGATAGGTTAGGTGCTTAAGTGAAATTTTCCCTAAATTTTTTTGTGTGTGCTTTCTTGACAATAAATTTTACAGGAAAACAAAAATTCATTCCTTTTGGCAAGATCTATATTTTTCAGAAAAGTGTTTTCTTGTGAAAAAGTTGAAATTGTGCGTTCTACAACTTTTTTGTTAATTAAATACACATAACGTTACAGGAAAGTTAATTTTCTCATCCTTTTCGTGCAAATGAACAGGACCCTAAGTTGGGAAAAAAATAAAATGTTCGTTTGGGTTATTTGGGTATTTTAGTTTTGGTAGTGGGTGGAGAGAAAAATAGGGTAATAATTGGAAAGAGGGGTAATGAGTGGAGAGAGATAGAGAGAGAAATAAAATTAATAATTGAAAAAATAGGGTAATGATTGGAGAAAGATGTAGGGTAATGATTGAAAAACAAAATTAAAACAAAGTAAATATGGTAAACGAACAAGGCCTTTTCACAAAGTCCGTTCCAAATTTGTACGCATAAGGATTTGACAACAAAAAATAAAGGGTTCTCTCTTCGTCCCTCCTCCCCAAATCCTACCATGCCGGCCTCCTCTCCTCCTCCTCCTCCACGCCACCAACGCCTCCACCTTCTCTTGTAAACCAGAGGTTACCATCAGTCCAAATTTGTGTTTGATGATCTAGCATATGATTACGGTGATATTCGGTGTATCTCTTATGCAATTCAACATTGTTAGTTTTTTTTTTTTATAAAGACCAACTTACATATGCATCGACTAATCATATGGACCCATTCTACGTTTTGTATCTCTTATGCAATTCATTATTGTTAATATTTTATAATTCAAATATCCGGACCAGCTTACACATGCATCACTAATTAATGATCATGTAATTTCACCGTCAACTACGAGAGGGCCAATACAATGTTGTTTGTTCGTCTGGAAAATATCGAATTAGCATCCAGTTTCAATTCTATGGTCGTCTACTTGTCTTTTATTTGAAGTCGAATATGCATGTAACTCCATTTAGGGTGTTTCAACTAAGAATTTGAGGCGGATTTAAAAAAAAAAAACCCTTAGATTTTGAGAGAAAAACCGTAAGCGTTTTACCATCTCGTTTATACTAATCAATAAGTGTGAACATTTTAGCTTGTTGTTTATACTCCACTAACTAATTTTGTAACAACTACTTTATCAACAATTTTTTCACTCACATATTCAACAATCGAAAATAACTTGACATTTTTCAACAACTTATTCACTACCGGATACACCTAACAACTTGATTGCAACAAATTTATTCACAACCGGAAACACCCGTAAGAGATTTTGGGTTGTGAGCTTTCATCCCAATACCTCCCATGTGTCTCTAGATTGTAGTTTTCATAATGGATTATCGAAGGATCCATTATGAGAATAGAACTCCCAAATAAAAATTGTGACCGAATAATAAATAATCACAATCCATAATCTAGCTCCCAAACAAGTTTTGCCAAAATTTTCTTGCACTCATCATATATATATGACTGAAAATCTATCCAAAAGACGACCGTAATAGTACTTGAAAATTCCAAAAGACGATGATGTAGGATTTGGTCATCTCATGAGAGAGGGGGGGGGTGGGGGGAGGCTTCATCACCACAATAAATGTTGCATTCAATAGCTTTACGGCAATACTAAAAATTGATTTTTACAATCCCCAAGAATTAAAACCTATTGTAGCTATTACTACTACTACTACTACTACTACTTCTCATTTTTTTATTAATTGAAAAAGATGTACAATCGATATGCTTACAAATTACTACTACTATTTAATCACATCATAAATGTTGAATCAAAAGTCAATTGTTTACCTTTAATCTCTGCTGCTGCGCGCATGTTCATTTCTCTTTCTTTTGGGGCATTGTGTGACTCATTTGTGAGAGAGGAGATACTCCTCCTATTCTCACTAGTCATCACCATATTTGTGAATGAGGTATTTCCATTGAATAGTGAATAGTCCTCCTCCTCAACCCTATTAGGCTTTGGTCATGTGGACACACGACAAGACAAATTACTACAGTATTTGTCTTCTATAAGGTTGTATGTTTAAATTCTATAAAGGCTGGACATTATAAATTTTGAGGCTACTGTAAGATTTGTCCGATCATTAATTTTTTGGACCCTTAGAAGAGGTATATCCGGTCATCAAAAAATAGTCCTCCCTCCCGATTCTCTGTTTAAAAGTCGTTTATCAAATGATCAAATTGTGCAGATCAAAAAATAATAATGAAAATTGATGAAATAGTTTTTTGCCCACATCAAGATGTGGCATGTCCCCACATGGCAGTCCTATGTTTACACATCAATATATAAAGTATGCTTTCTTTATATCTGAAGGGTGATTCTAGAAGAATATATTACGTTAGAAAAAGTAATAAGTACTCCAAGGTTATAGGTTTCATTCTTACGGAAACATTTCAAATATTGGGGGCTACTAAGGGTTATGCTTGGTCGTTATCTTCAGGACCCTAGAATTAGTCAATGTGTGTACAAACTGGTCCGGACATCCGGTTATCTCAATAATAAAAAATGAAAAATTCATTTTATGAGTTAGAGATAATGTACGTACGATAGACGCATTTTTTGATCAATATATCTATTAATAGCTGGAGTATTATACATCAGAGCCATCATAAAGCCAATCATTTCAACTTATACATGCAATCCAGCCATTTTGGACGCACGTACGCCTAAAGCAAATGGCATACAGTAACACTATTATTAGTAAGAAGAAGTCTGAAGCAAAATTATAATGGTATGTATATATGGTGGCACATTTGAATACGAAACAACCAACTCGTAGAAAAATATGACAAGTTCCCTTTACCTAAAATACCTTTGACAAAACACAACTAAACAGAGCTCTTTGCAGTAGTTGGGGACTAACGGACAAGATTTTTGACCCTTTGCACTTGCAGCTTTGGAGTTGCCAAATTAGAATTGGATGTATAGTTTTTTTCTAGTCTTTATCCTTGCTCGGTTTAGTTGGCATTATTTTTCTGATGTATAGGTGCCTTGTTCTTTACGGGGGAATGCCCCTTTGAGTTTGTAGTTGGATTTGAGCTTTTAATCGAAAGTACTTATCAAAAAAAAAAAAAAAACCTTTGACCTATGTTTGTTTACCAGTAAATGCAAATACTCAAAACAATTTACATTTTGAAACGAGCATTCAAAATGTGCTGCCTGCCCTGCCCTGCCGTTCCAATACAATTGATTTAGCGATCCATAAATTCCTCCTACAAAGACCAGAGGTTTTAGTTCTTTAGCAAGATACAATCCACTTGCAACTTAGTGGGACTATGGTGACGGACTGCCCTCCTTTAGACAGTGGTTAATTTGTAAGAATGCAATGTGGTGACGCCCTAATTAGCACAGGTAGCCACAACTCAACATTTCATCATGGGGTCTACCATCTGTGGTTGGAAAGAAATACTTGAGTGTTTGGAGGAAAGCATAGAGGAGTTGATAATGTGCTTGCGAGTATTGAAGATAACGTGAGGCTTCGGGTTTGCACCTGGGAGCAATTCCCAAACTCTCTGGAAAATCAAAGTCTTTGCCGAAGCTGGAACATTTCAAGTAAAGTGCTTTGGTTGTAGATTTTTGTAGCTTTGGTAGAATGTTTGAGGATTTCCTTTGTATAGGTTCTTGTTTGAGGGATTAATCCCCGTTTTTTGAGTTGGTTGGTTATATAAAATGCGCAAGTTACCAAAAAAAAAAAAAACATTTCATCATGGGTGGGAACCCCGCCGTTGGTCACGCTCATGAGGAAAGTTACACTCATCACCCCTTCTCATCCTTTTACTTGGGGAAAAAAAGGGGACAAAATATAAGAAAATTTTGGTCATGTTGCTTTCTAGAAATGTGTTGTACATGAATAATTAGACAAAACATACTTAATTTGGTTGGATGTTTTATTTTCAAATAAGAAAATTCTTGGATTGTGTAATCTACTATTCTACGAAGCCTACACATGTTACGAAATTTAGGACATGTGCGTACATCCAGTTATTAAAAAAATTAAGGGTTAAAAGATTGAAATAAAGACAAGTAGAGGGGGTACGTACGAGAAAGTAAAAAATAGGGCATGAGCAGTTATTGGGTCATTTTCTTTCATTAATGAAGGGGACTTAATTTTGGTAATCTAGAAAGCTAAAGGGTGTTTGGTGTAGGTGGGTATAAACAATAAAGCACAGCTGTCCTCTCCTTCCCCACTACTACTAGTAGTATTAATATTTCCCTTTCAACTTAAGCATTTAATGCCGCCATTACTGACGGCCCCCTCTCCTCCTTCTTTCTTGAATTCTTCCCCCATAGGTTTTTTTTTTTTTTTTTTTTTTTTTTCTTTTTCTTTTTCTTTTTCAAACAAACTCCTCATTAATGACCCCATTTAATACACTTGGATATTTGAAATACTATTATTACTACTATATATATACTCTCATAATTCAAATATAATTGCCCTAGTTATCTCCCATTGAAGAGAAAAAGTATTCTCTGCAGTTACAGATCAAGCCTGGCCTTCATCTTATAGTATGTGGCTCCCTATCAACCCAACTTCTTGATCTCATCCCTCTTTATGACTTTTCGTATTCCACCTAAACATTTTTTAATATGGTGGGCCCGGGTACAACAGATGATTAGAGAATTGGGTCCGCAGAGAATCGAAACTCCTATATCTTTCTGTCTATATGCAAAAATCCGTATAACGGAACTCCTTTTACTTCCCGTCAATCTCCCTCCCTCCCTCTATTATCTACCCAACCTCATTTCATTTCATCCAATTGTTCTCTCTCTCTCTCTCTCTCTCTCTCTCTCTCTCTCTCTCTGTATTCCTCCCACCCTCGTTTCTGTCCCTTGCCTTGAGAAAGAAATGGCGGCTGAGGTAAGCTCTCTGGTTCGGATAATGAAAGGGTACAACAAGGAGGATAAGCAGGTGGCGAATGATTCTACGGCCCTGATTACTCAGGACTTTCTTGGTGGGTGTGGTACCATCGACTCCAAAGAACTCGACCTCGATTTGCAGGTCCCCACCGGCTGGGAAAAGCGTCTCGATTTGAAGGTATCCTAGCTTATCTCTTACCCACTTTAAATTTCTGTTATTCTTTTTCTGGGTATTGTCAAAATCATAGTAACAAGAAGGAAAATGGCAAAAAGGGGGGGAATTTTTGATTCTTTTCAAAGTTTTTTGTAGACAGAATTTTGGTGTTAGGTCCTTATGAAAGAAGTTTCAAAGTGTTAAATTGATATTTTTCCCTTTATTTTCTCCACATCCGAACTGATACCAAACCAAACAGGGCTTTGTGTCCCCATGAATCGGGGTCGGCTAATATAGAGTTGCTATAGTATTTCATTGATTGTCCACACCAATCTATTTTTCTGCTTACTCACATGTTATGATTTGCCTTAATCCTTGTTGATCACATGCTCGATTATATCCAATATGGAACCAATCACAAGCATCCAACTATATTGCTTTTCTGTTGATAAATTCTGGTGAGATGAATCGGTCTTCATGTGTGGAATATGTCCTTATGGAGTTACTACTTTCCTACGTTGTAATTGATGATGATCGGTGTTTCCCAAGTATTTGCTTTGCTGTGCTCTGCTTCTCCGGTGGTGCGTGATTATTGTTGTTACTATTTAAGTGGTTTAATTCTTAGTTTGCAGACGTTTTCGTGTTTTTACTCGAGTATTTGATTATAGTTTTATTGCCTTATTTAAAGATAAGAAATTGATTTTCAGCTTTATTGCCTTATTTAAAGATAAGAAATTTAGTACTAGCATTTATGCTAGTAATTTTTATGGTTGATGATATGCGATTTAAAGTAATCCATTTACTCACTGGTACGATAAATCCTCAATCAAGATCTTCAACAGTTATTATTTGTCATCATTAATATCTCAACTTACCTCTTCTTCTTCTTGTTTAAAAAAAAAAAAAAATTATTATCCATTTATTCTTGTATCTCCCTGAATGTATCCATTTGGATTTTTGTCTTTGTATTTCATGTGAACAGAACGGAACAGAACAGAACAAACCATATTTAATGTACTCTAATGGGGTCTTTGATTTCTCTATTTATTTCGATTGTTATACTATTGAGTAACTTTTGAATTAAGAAAAACGCCTTAAATGAATTAAATGACGTGAAGATGATCTTTTTGCTCTTTTATGTATTCATTGATTGCGAATTGCGATAAGATCTCTCCTTGCTTTATCGTGGCATTGGGAAAGATATGTCAACATTTATTGGATATATTTCATTTCATTTTGATTACATTTAAAAGTACTTTGCCACTAGTTTTTAAGAGACAGCAGTTTTTATATTTATCAACAAGGAATTGCTTCTTTTACTGACAGAACAAACTGATTAATGTGTAACTTAAATGCCATGTAAAGATCATTTGTTGTTGTTTGGCTGATCATTTTCTTATCAATCTCTATCCTTCCCAATCCCTCAAGAACCTAACACTGAATCCCTAGATCCTCTTTAGCTATTAAACTGTTGTTTATTAGACATTGGAAGTCGAGAGAATTGGTGAAATAGTTTCGCGCATGTGTTAGCCTTCTTGCTTAGCTTGTCAAAAAGATTATCTTTCGAAAGCTATTGACTTGTGTAAATATCGAATTAAGTTGTTCTAATTTTTTTCATCTTGATCTTACCATTACAGTCAGGAAAAGTGTACCTTCAAAGATGCAACTCTCCAAACTCATCCTCTTCATCAGATCATAAGAGCCAACAGTCCAATGGAACAGTTCCAAAGCTTCAAGACCTAAACTTCCCACCATCATCTAAACAGCCTCTAAACTTCTTTGAGGACACCAACTTAGACCTAAAGCTTGTCTCGTCATCGGCAAGTTACCAAAGCGTATGCACACTGGACAAGGTAAAATCCGCGCTCGAAAGAGCAGAGAAAGAAACAATCAAGAAGCGGTCCATGTCAGTGTCCATGTCAAATTCATCATCCCCGCCATCTTATAATTCCTCTTCAACCAAAGAAACCAAGATGGAGTACGATGAGAAATCATCGTCATCGTTTGCTGCTGCCTGCCCTAGTTGCCTCCTTTACGTGCTGATATCAAAAAGTGACCCTAAGTGCCCGCGTTGCCATACTTTTGTTCCATCACCAATTCCCATGAAGAAACCACGGATTGATCTTAATATTTCGATATGAGAAGTTGAGGTGAACCTTTTATGTTTGCATTGAATTGTTTTGATTTTTGTAAATGTTAGAAGATAGTTAAGGGAAAGAAAGGAACGGTATATATGTTTAAAAAGGGCTGGTGTCCTCCTCTATTGGAAATAGGAAAAAAGGTCCATGTTTTCATATATTCCACGTATACTTTCACTAACTACTTCGCTAATTAAACTAATGTAGTAGTAATGGTTTGACTTGGCTTGAAGCCGAGTATTGATTGTGTTTGGATCTGATCAACGTTGAATCGTGGCACCCCCATGGTATGAAACTAACGTAGTGGTGTCTCAAATCCAACCGAGGTTACAGTGGTCTCGAATTCAAGCCAGATTTTCGACTCTGTCGACTGGCACTTGCAAGGTCTGACATGATTAGTTAGTTACGTATTTCTGACCCAGTTCGATCCGTGGGGTGCTCCAAAAATGGAGTATTGGGGCCTTGTAGAGTTTTATAACGCGAAATAGTTGCAGGCTCTTTCATAGTAAATTTGTTCACCGGTCTTCACCTGTTGTTGATGTATGCATCGATCAGCTGAACCATGTACACAAGATGAATGTAAACAAATCGAAAAGGAATTTATAGGTTAGTGTACATTTGTTTCTTGTGAATGTATGCTAGCTCCTTCTCTAAACCTTTTAAATGTAAGCTCCTTCTCCAAATCTTGAGACTGGAAAATTCCTATGTCTGAAGATTGCTTTTGTATGAAATTAATTACTATATAATGCCTTTTACCATGAATGGAAAACTGATTAGTTGCAGACGTACAGAGACTTGTGTCAATTCAACTTGTTGCTTGCCTTAGCATATGGTCATCTTCTACGTCATCCATTCTGGAGCGGTAGATGATATTAGTGTGTTGAAGGTTATGGCGGATGGTGGGTATTGAACACAAATATTTATGTCCAATAAATGGGTGGAAAGAGCCATCTAACTAGAAGCTTTGTCAAAGGTGACGTTTTCTTCCTGGCCGGTTTGCTTCGTGGAAAAGCTACTTGTATGACATCTATGAATGAAAGCATTCCATTGATATACCTAACTCCTAATAAATGGAATTCATTTTCATTTACAAATCAATACCTACCATCTCAGAAGGAGTTTAATGTCTTTAAATTTAAGTGTTTTTTGTTTTTTGTTTTTGGCAAAATAGAGAAAGGTCTTGCTGCTATTCGTGGTTGTTTTGGTTGACATGCAGAAAGGTCCAATGCCCTGCAGCCTGTAACATTGCAAGTCTGTCAAGTTGTAAATGAGTAGTTTATTGGCATTGTCTATAATGAGTACTTATTAATTATACTAGTATTTGACTCTTGATAATATTAATTGAATTTGCTAGATTGATCCATTAAATTAGATTGACTTGGTAAGTTCTATAGTACTCCAGTATTACTGGGCAAAACTGTATCTACAATCCATTTAGGAAGTGATTAATTACATGAGGGTTGACCACCGGACCCCATGCATCTGTTCTAGGGACTTGGGGAAGTTATATATATACACTATTACTGGTAGTATAATAAATGAGCTAGACGTTTGAAGGGACTTTTATTTGTGGCCTTGGACCCAAGCTGGATTTGAAATGTGAAATCGTTCAAACAGGATGATGCTGAAAATTAAGCTTGCATATATGTGGGAGCTAGTAGTATTCTGTAATGTACGTATGTAGTAGTATATATAGTATATGTCCTTTACCTTTACCTGTGTATGTATATTGAAACCCCTAGACAAGAAGAAATCCTTGTTATTGTGATCTTTAATTTGCTTTTAATAGTACGAAAAGTTGATTGATATGCCTTGTGTGTGCCACACACATACAATACAAAGCATTAATATGTTTTCCCACTTGAGTTTCCCCACATGGGCTATGTTTGATCCAATGGTCTAATAGTTAGACATGTTGCAATTTTATACTCCATTAAGATGAGTAATCTGACATGACCAATGGACTAGATTGATTAAAGCCCATATTTTTACAGGTTTCTAGGCAAGTCATTCTCGTCATAGACAAAATAAATTAAAATATTACTAGCAAAAATAATGTCACTATTACCATTAGTGTGAAAGACAATTTTTTTTTGAAAGTCAATCTAAAGACAAAATTAGTCTAAACTCACTTTTAATATTTCCTCCTGTCCGTGTAGACACATATATTCACGATTCATACGCACACAAGCTAGCATTTGTTTTTATCCACCTAAGCTTTTCCCAGACGGGTTATATGTTTGATTCGATGGACTAATAGATAACGATTTTGTAATTTTATAAGATGAGCGATTTTACAGGACCTGTGATGCTATATACTCCTATATTACCAATAGAATTGATTTTACATCCGTTAAATCAACTTGGTGAGACATAATTATATAGAGGTCTGAAGAATAGAATACCAAGACCAAGTTGATATTGATGGGAGTTGTCAAAAGGGTACTAGTCATTAAATGGCCGGGAAATCCATTAAACTCAGAAAGTGACTTGCATCCATGCAGTTTTCTGATTGATGGGCAAAGCAAATTAAGGGCCACCCCGGTACCCACCCTTTGCTTGCTTGCTTGAAGGACTTGGAGATTCATTAAAATCAGATGGAGTACCATTGATCATACGTACTGGTCTATATATATATATATGTATATATCTTGTGCCATTACCCCTCCACTGACTTCTAGCAGGTTATAAATGTTGTGACAAAGCCTCAGCCCTCATGAATGGATGAAAGTAGCCTCTACCTAAACATTTTTCAAACCACCACCAACAACAATAACAACAAAGCGCTAGCTATTAAAAGGGGCATTTACTTGAGGATTTTATTCAATTCGTCTACCTAACGGCCTAATCCCCAATCAATGCGGACTATATACATGCAGTATATTTACACTAGCTACCTAGCTAGTACCATGTACCACTGCAACAAATCTTTTAAAAGTGGCCGGCATATGTACGTACGTACGTACCTGCAGTTTCAGATCCATCCAATTAATTTTTACAAGTCAAATAACTTGGATCGATCGATCTTGCTTGCATGTTCTGCTTCATTACAAATTTACAATATATACACTACTGGAGTAATATACTCTAGTGTACACACGCCCCATTTGAATTTTGTATGTGTCCTTAATGCTTTGCACAAAATGTTTTTTTGTTAAATACTCCTACCTACTAATTAAGGATGTCCTGATCTTTGTTCGATCTGATTAATTTTCCGTGACACACATGATTTTCGTCTCGCGTATGTCAAGTAATAATACTCAATCATTTCTAACCTCCAGGCTCTCAGATATAAGCAACCGATAAAATGAAAGAGTTAGAAATTCAATTCATGGTACACTCCTAGAGAGTCGAACACTACTCTCAAATCTCAACTGCGAAAGCTCGTTTCAATATCTAATTCTTCCACAATTAATAATGAACTGCACTAATTCATTATGACTGCATTTTGCTCTCTATATTTAATTGATCTTTACATGATCTCATTACCACCTGCTATATATGCCGAACTGATCATGGAGTGGTGAAATTATTAAGTACTACTTATACATATGATATCAAATCAAATGGTACTCAAATGTGGTGAACAAAATTGATCACCCCAATCGAATACTACTCTTTCTTATGGAGTATTATCGAGATGAGATGTCATGATCTAAAGAACGGTGTTAGGTTGAGTAATTATTTGGTGGTCTTGCGGGTGGCGGTGCCCTAACACCCTCATCCACCACACATTTATGTGGAATCCATACACTTAGTATTTGACTCCACAAATATGTGTTTGGATAAAGGGTGTTGGGGCACCGCGTGACATCGCGCAAAAACCACCAAAAATATTTTCGCATTAGGTGAAACCGAGGCAGGTTATGAAAACAAAATTAAGGCTTTCCATAGGTTGGTGGGTAAAATCAAAGCAGCCTGACTTTTCCTGCGGAGCATTTAAGCTTAAACTTGAAAATTAATGAGCAAGATTAGGACCCCAACTGTTTCTGGGCCCACCTAATGAGGTGGTGTTGACAATACATCGATCTGGCATCAAAAGTATGATTCCTACATACGTAAATGAGAAAATGTGTGTGGCTTCAATTTGTAATTGAAGCAAAGAAGAGAATGACTTGTAAACTACAAGAACTGCAATGAGGTCACAGGTTAGGAGGAAGCAATAAATTAATGCTTCTCCATGAAGTGACATGTTCTATTTTCTCGGAAACCAAACATTCGTGACATGTTCTATTTCCACGGAAGTCGAACAATTCAAATCTTGAGGCCACTGACGTTATATCCGGTCGTTACCTTCAGAGCCCTGGAATTAGTCGGGGTGCGCAAGCTGGCCACATTCCAAACCTTGAGGTTACTGGGGGTTATGTCCAGTCGTTACCTTCAAGGCCTTGAAATTAGTCGAGGTGCGCAAGTTGACCCGGACATTCGGTTATAAAAAAAAAAAAAAAACCCCCCCTCCAAGAACTGCCTACTTGGGAGCGGGTGTCCGATGTTAATAGGTAATCAAACCAACAAAATCAATGCTATTTCTTTTTGGGAATGCAGAGTGTCTCGGACTAGCTTGTACGCACCAAAAACTTATTCCTACAACCCCTTCAACAATATTTTTCTATACGTTTGCGCATGGGAGTGAGGTGGCTTAAAGAGTTACTTGCAAGGGAAATCGAGGCTCCGTTTGTTTCAATGTAAAATATTTTTTTCATTTTCTGTTGTTTGGTTAGACAAAAGAAAGTAAAACATTTTTCAAAGTAGAGCATTCCCCATCATATGGGCACAAATGATTTCCTTCCAAATTCTCCATAAGTTGTTTTACCCTAATGTGCCGGAGAGTGTATCTTTCCCGTTATCAAACAAGTTCGGATCCCCTGTCCGATCCACTTCCAGACAAGCACCTGACTCATCCTTCTCGGCCGTTTATCTCACAAATCAACGGTTGAGATGAGCCGAAATCGGCCCATCTCAACCGTTGATTTGCCAGATCAATGGCTGAGAGGGGGTTGAACAGGGGATCTCATGGCTTATCAAACTCCAACGGGAGAGGAGAGAGGGGTTCAATTACCAATTGCATGTTGGACCGTTCTATACTCCAAATATCTCTCTCTCTCTCAACTCAAATTGTGTTTTAGGATTTTTTTTTGATTGTTATAGAAAGTACCTTTTCAACTGCTGCCAAACACAAGAAAATAAAAAAAAAAACATGAAGATTATTTGTAGTAAAAGTATCTTACATGAAAAATATTTTACTTCAAAACTAATGGAGCCCGAATTTCAAATTTTAGGAGGGAGCAAAACTTCAAGAGCACTAGGCCAGCCGCTTGAGGTTGAAAATCAAAGCTATCTATTCAATGTCCGAAAAGATTATATGTCGTCACGTCCAATAAAAAGGTATTTGAAGTCCATTAGAACACTTTGATCAAATATGAAAGCTGGAGTAATATCAATTAGGTCACGATTGAGAGAGTGATACTAGTAAATGTTAACCCTCTGACGTGTTTGAAGTTTTGGAAAAATAGATCTCTTTCCCACATACAAAAGTTGGACTTGTCACCCTTTTCAAATCATCCATCTTATAAACCAAACTCTATCTTGTTCTTGTGTGTTATGATAACATGATCAACATGCATGCATGTGTCGTTGATACGTGATATCAAATACATCTCGAGATTTAATTCTCCAATTATATAGTAAATAAAAATTGTTGAAAAATTTAAAGAAGCATATATAGTTAATTTCTAAATATCGTCTTATGAGAAAATGTTCTTTCTTAATTAATTGATCCCGTCGAGTCTCCGCCATTGTAGAGTCATGACATACATGGATAATAAGATCTCAATCATGAACCTTAAGTTTCATCTGGCATTTCTAGCTAGTACCGTAATGACAATTTCGCTTCTTTTTTTTTTTTAAACTAAAGAGAGTGTTGGTGACTTGGTCCCGAATAATTCCCCAACTTGTATACAATACTCTGTCCTAATTTATTGATCCCTTTTGGAGATATCAACTTATTTGGAGAACACAGTCATTAGGTTTGGTTTTATTAATTCTTGTCTTGGAAGTAAAAAAAGTGTTTGGCCAAAGCAGTACTCAACCAAAAGGTTAGGCAAGAGTAGAGTACTGCGCTGTTGGACCATTTTTACTAGTCCTACTCGTACATGGTGGAGTAGGTATTAGTGTACGTATTAATTCCATTCATTCTTATCTTTATTACTCCACTATTATTATCGCTTATCTTAATTAGCTATCTTTTCTTTCCGTATCCAAATACAGTAGTAGTATAACTTTGGTAAGGTATAAGCTCTTTTTCGTAAGGTTAGACATGATCCAATTTTCTGTTGGATGGTCATTCCCATCTTCCTTTTGTTTTGTTTTGTATCTGTTGCTCTTTAAGCGCATGTTGCTTATTGAGTACTCTCTCGATGTACCCTTTTCGAGCTAATAAAGGTTTCGTTTTTGCCGAGCAAAAAAAAAAAAAACTTTGGTACTCCTTCCTTCAATTCCTTCCTACAAGTTAGCAGCATCGATCGGTCAACTACAATCATTAATGACACAGTATTAAATGCTTGGAATTGGTTGGTTTAGTTTCATTAACTAATTAACTTCTTCAGCGGAGTAATTAATAAATGTCTTTCTTGAATTCATTTCATGGAAGGAGGAGGGCCCATTTGGTCAGACGTGACATGGCTTTTATGTCTTCCATAACATGCCATACGTGATGCGTGCGTCGATCTGTTCTATTCATAAGGAATTTGAATGAATTAAAAATGGAGTAGTTTTATTACAGTATGAATTTAATAATTTCCTCCAAGTTTTAATGCATGCTCAGATTTTTGTGTGCAAGCAACATACAATTCATTTGTGCTGGAGATAAAAAAAAAAAAAAAATGGGCAAAGAAAAATAAGGCCGCGTTTGGTAATTCCGTTTAAGGTGCTTTTTTAGTTCTGCAGAGGCCTGTTAAATACATTAACAGCCGTTCATGTACACTTTAAGAGTCTTTTCTTTGCCCATTTTATTTGCACTTAGCATTTCTCATTAATTAATGGTAGTAGGAAAATATGGCAGTGGGCTTTAAATGCTTGAAAAGAGCACTCACCTAAAATTTCTCGAAATACATGTACAGTAGCCAGCTAGCTTAAAATAGGGTGTTCATGATTGTCGTACACCATGAGATCAAACCTACATTGTTGTTGTTGTTGTTGTTATTATTACTATTATTAATAAAAACCATTGTTTCTTTTGTTTTTTTCCAAGAAAACCTATGGTATGCTGTGCTCTGTTTGAATTAGCCAATTAGAGATGGATCCACAGTGTGTTATATATATATATATATATATATTTCAATATGTAATCCTTTTAACAATTTTATAATTGCCATCCGAGATCTTATTATTAGAGTTAATATAAAATATGGAAGTTTGTAAGAATTCGATGCATGCCCCTCGATCCCTACATTCATCATTAATGCATGTGTTTGGCCTATATATATATACGACTATGACGGGTAAAGAAAGGCGACCATTAAACTTAAAATGAAAGTGAAGGAGTGAATAGCACCGCCTTGGTTCTTCGATTGCGTACATAGTTACCCTACCATTGCGGGTTTATTTCATATGAAGCAAAGTTAATTCCATTGAAGGGCTGGGGGGACTTACTTACTCTAGCACCACTTGGCCCAATAACCGGTTGCTGTCATTCCACAAGGTGAGCTCAAAATCCCCCCTAGCCCAGCTTTGTCATGGCCCTTACAGCTCATATTGCGTACATGTGTTCAGCCCAACTTCCTGTTTGGGTTCTGGGCTTATGGTTAAGGATAATCTCCTTTGAAGCCAACTCATCCCAAAAACACTCAATCAATGCAGGGGACAGTCAGAGACGGAGCCAGGTTTTTGCGTAGGAGTAGTCCCTACTAACCCCCTCTAGCTCCATCGTTGGCAGGGGCTATGTGCATATGTGTGATTGTTAGAGATAATATATGGGATATGAATTTTCAATAGACTAATGATTTGAAAAAGGAATAGAAGAGTTTGTAGGGTGGTCGATGCACGTAATATTGCTCTTTTAAGGATCAATATATATACCCTCTATTGCACTGGCCACTAGGTTGAATGATAATCATTTCCCAATATACAACGACCTCCAAATTTTCTTTTGTGCAACGAATTAAATTCACGAATCAATGTGGTTTTTCGACGCTCGAAGAATTAATAAAATCAACCTCAGATGTATAGAATAAGTGAAAAACCAATTGAAGCTTTAGGCTCCGTTTGGAACCTATGGAAAGGAAAGGAAAGGAAAAGAAAGGAAAATAAAAAAATTTTCCTTTCCATTGTTTGGTTGGAAGGGAAAGTGTGAAGAAAATAAGAATTTTAAGTATAATGAATAATGAATTTTCCCTCCCATTTTCCTCTCATTTTCCTTCCCTTTTATTTTCCTTTCATTTCTTTTCATTTCCTCAAGTTCCAAACAGAGCCTAGTGGAAATTGCTCTTTTATCAAACGAAACGAATATTACCCAAGGTGCATGAACATTACTTGCCAGGTTTGTGAAACCTATTTCGGACAGGAGCTTTGCTAAACAGGAGCTTTTACCGTAATTGATGAAGTGTATACCCTAAGCTATAACAACTGTATTTGGTGGTTTGGTCGATTTTTCAATACTGCTTTCCTACTGCAGTATTCTTTTTTTTTTTTTTTGAATTTTAAATCAAGAACACTACTACTACTAGGGATGCAGAAGGGAGGTAGAACAGCTCGGGCTTGTCCAGTGCTATAAAATCAGTAATCGAACTATTTTTACGAATTCTAAAAAATTGAGATCCAAAACCTAATTAATATGTCTAGATCCAAATCCCAACTACCCTATTAGCATCTATATGCTTTATGAAAAAAATTGAATTCGTAAATTTATGAAAAATTTAGAGCATCAAACAACTCATAAAAATATTGTTAAGAATTTTATTGATAAATTAGGGCTGTAGCGGTGGTGAAAGGAAATCCTGAAATCTGGAATAGGGAAGTATTGGATTGGATACTTGGATATTGGGCAGGCTGAATATGAAGAGTTAAACATTCCTTAACGGGTTAGTTATTAATTAGTAGTAATTTATTGGCTGCTAATTTTGTTACTCCTTTTTTTTTTTGTTAACGTCACTTCCTTGCAAGTGCAAAAATACACTTGCAGATGAGTGGCGTCAACAAAAAAGGGAGTGACAAAATCATTTCCCAATTTATTTCCCAAAAAATTAAGAGATAGACTTTCTGTTAATTCATAGGTGCGCCCTTCTTCAGAATTTCACCTGTCAAAAATAATTTCGCATCAATGAAACAATGTTCACTGTGTTGGTTCCCCCTATAAAAAATACTCTCCCTAAAAATTGGAAAAGATGTACAGTCGATATGCTTAGAAATTAGTAATGTTCACTGTGTTGGTTCCCCTCTCAATCATCCCGTATGGTCCATTTGATTAGCGAGATAGTGATTGAAAATTCAAGAAATAGAAAAAAATAATACATAATTTGTTGTATTCACTTAGAAAGAATATCTTAGAAAGTGGTAAAAAATTTCTTTTTCATTTCACTTTCTATCTTCATTTTCATTTTCATGTAAGACAATTAGAGCATCCGCAATGGGAATAATCAAAATCAATAATCAAAATGTGCCATGTCAGCATTTGATTATCCATTTAGTTCATAATCAAACTTAACAACTTCTATCTCCACATTGTTTATTTTTGCATCCCTAACCAAAAAAAATCTCAAAATACTCAATGCACCTATGTCCAATCACAAACGAGTTTCAATCACGTATCCGATCACACTAAATTATTCGTCTCGATGAGACGATTCCAATGAGGGGTGTTTTGAGTTATTGAGTTTTGGTTATTGGTAAAAGTTGTTAAGTTTGGTTATGGAATGGGTGAAATTTGATTATTTGCTAAAAGACTTGTAATTTTGCTTATTACAATGTGAGGTGTTTTTTGAGCATTATTGTTAAGTTTGTTTATTCACATCCATTTGATTATTACAATGCGGATGCTCTTAGACGGGACTGATGTTTTGGAGGGCTCTTCGTGATGCGATAACACTCCTTCATGCGATAAGGGACCACGACGAAGATGCAATTCAAGGATCAGCAGCCAGGAGGACTCTTCTTGACCAAGAACATGATGTTTTGGAGGTGAGTACTGTACTGTAAGACAATTAGACATAAACGCAGCGGAGATTGGATTACCAACCTCCGGCCATAGTTTCTTCAAGTGCAGTTTTGTTCTGGCATAATTATTTCAAATATGGTTTATATTGAACAGGGATGGTTTGGTATCAGTGTCGATTTAGTTAAGCTCAGAACGGTCTTGTCCTCACTAGCAGGCCGAGCGTACGTGCATTATCAACTGCCATTGGTGGAATCTACAGGGAAGGAGAGCTTTGGGGTGAGCCCCTCCCTCCCCCGGAACAAATGCTGACTACATTAGTGATGGTCACCAAGGGCGATGGCGATGACGATTTGGTCCACATGATATCGTTTTCGCATTTCACAGTGAAGATTAAGTTATGTTTAAGTGATAACAATAAAACATAACTTAAAACATAACTTAATCTTCATTGTGAAATCACAGTGGAAATGATATCATTTGGACCAAATCGTCAGCAATAATTAGGCTAGTGATTCATTACCGTGGGATTAACAAGTGGGCGTTGGGATTAACTCTCCAATCCCCCTTCTTATTATCAACAAAAAAAAAAAAAAAACTTTGTTGTCCCCATTAAGGAGAATTATCCCCATTAGGCTTCTCCATTACAATTAAGACTCTGCTCTCTACAGCCCACCGCATCTCGTTCATTTGACGTTCTGACCCTTCAATTTGTCGTTGCGGAGTGCAGCAACCAAAGCACTGCAGAAATCCAGGCCGATGAAACGAGCAAAGCACTGCACAAATCCAATCCAGCGCCATGAAACAAGCAAAGCACTGCAAAAAATCCAGCCCCTTGATTCCATGGGTCTGAAGCCTCTCCAAGAACACTCGTATTCATTTCCGTAAAAGGCAAAAATTTATTTGGCAACATTATTATATATATATCAATGAGATATCTTTTTGTTTTTCCACTTCTATAAGATATGGGGCCAAGTTGCTCTCATCTTGTAAATTAGTACGTTCAATCATTTTGTCCTTTCAATTTTGCTAACCTATAACCTCCAAATAAGAAATAAAACATAAAATCGTCAACCTAGATGGAGCTCATTTGTGACTACTAAATACCATTCAAAATGATAGAACAAATGCATCTCGAAGGCTCAAACCACATCCGATTACACTCTAAAAAACCAAAACGTTTTCTTGAAAAGAGAAATGAGAGAAATAGTTCCAGTAAACAATTACGTAAGACCTAGGGAATCAATTCCCACGAACCAAATGTACTCCACAGACAATTAAAAATAATAATATCCTAAACAAAAACCAACAAAATTGGATTGAATACTCCGACCATTCTCTGTCGTTAAGAAGCTGAACTAGTAGTAGCTTGGATTGAATAATCTGACAAGCGATAGCCTAGAGCCTGTCCTCGATCGTGCTCGGACAGTGGTGTCATCTGTTCCTTCAACCCTTTCCTCTTGCGAATATCCGACACAAGGTTGGCCGCCTGTGACCCAGATTCCAAAGGATCAGACATCATCGTATCCCAATGATCAAACACGCACTGCGGAAAAGCCTGGCCTGAAGTCGCTGCCCTCAAAGTGCTAGAGAAACCAAACGACTCTACAACAGGAAGCAAGGTAAGCCTTGATATTGTGAAGAGGGGTACCCGGACTCTGCATTTCCTCAAACACATGACCACGTTTTTGATTCAAAACACTGTAAATTCCCCCAAGGGCTTGTTCTGGCGCTTGGATTTCCACCAAGTACACAGGCTCCAAAAGTCTGGGCTTGGCGGTCAGCTGGGAAGCATAAATGACCCTCCGGGCTGTCGGAATGACCTGCCCATTGGAACCCAGCAACGACAGAATCCTTGATTTCATTCAGGTATTGAACTCCCTTACACATATATATCCACAACCATGTTAGGCCCAGTGGTTTCGGGCCCAAAACACCATGTCTTTTTCGCAAGATCCTTGTCCCAACCGAACAAGATTTTAGATCGGACCTTGGGGTCATCCCTTGGGCCAATACGTCCGTCCGTCATCAATAGCCTCAGCAAGGCGACACTTTCTCGGCGAACACGCGGCCAAAGGCAAAGAACCTTCCTTTATTAGAAGCAGGAATCATCTTGGACACGTACAGAATGAGAGGCCCCTCGGGATCACAGTTCCTTATAGCATTCGCGTACTGATCGTCGTCAAAGGGGACCCTCGTACAAATTCTCTACAGGATATCTTTGAGCAGTGGCAGGAGAAGGGAGATCATTTCCAGGAGCTGGAACACTTACATGGTTAGTGAGTGATGTCTTTTACAGGAAAGAAGGTTGTTAAGTTATGACTTAATTGCACAGACAGTTTATATATATTGAGTTTAACTGAGCATTTTTAATTCATCTACTCGATCAGGACATTACAGATACGGTTCCGAATTTCGATGCATAGTATTTTTGGTTGAAAACTTTTGAATGTCATATACTAGTCCAGAAAAGTATATATGTCTACCTTTTTACTTACTTACCTTTTTGCCTTTCCTTTTTGATGCAAAATTACGTTCATCAAATTTCTATAACGGCATCATTATGCTTAGGAATGTTAAAAGATTGCAATCTCACACACTTTAACCCAAACCAACCAGGGCTTTAAGTCCCAATCACAATCTTACACGCCATCAAGCAGAATTTTTTTTTAAATCTGCCCTTTTCCAATTTTTATAGCATAGTTTGTATATAGCCACGCCATGGTTCATGGATTTTTTTTTTTTAAAAATCTGCCCTTATTCTTCCTCTACTATGTCCAACTTAAGTATCGGCACACTTGCCATTCTTGTGGAAATGAGATTGATTTGTGACATGGTTTAGTTGAGCTCACCGGCTGGCATAGTGCATCTCTCCTTTGCCAACTTTCTTTTTCGGTCTACAGCCCCATTCTCTTCTCTTTCTGAGCTGGAGTTCTTTCTCAGTTGCGACTGAATAGGAAAACCACTTTGCAGTAGAATGTACATATTATCCCTCTCAGTATAGCCGGAGGGGTGGTGGTGAACCTTAAAGCTTGGGAGACCTATGGTTGGTTTAGCAAATTAGTCATTAGTACATGCAGTTCAGGGAGGTCATCTACCAGAAGGCCTAACTATAGGGACGTCATCTGTATTTTGCCCTTAATTTTTTTATTTTTTATTTTTTTTTTGGTAATCTTGTTCAAGGAAGACAGAGAATACAACTTTCAAATGTGCATTCCCTTGGATTAAAAGCAGCAACAAATTGAGATGGACCAAAGTACAGCACAGAGTGAACCGTGTTGCAAACTTAGAATCTTGAATTTAAGCTCCAATTGAAGCAATTTACCAAAAAAGAAGAAGCACGAATTGAAGCCTAAAGCTGCTGATGGGGGTTATTGATCAATTATGAATTAGCTTTTGTTTGTTTTGTTATCGGTGACAGGAATCAAGATGCAAAATCGTACATGTTTTTGTATGCATGTGTTTGGACTGAGTCTACCAAAACGAATGAATTGCTACTTTTTCTAGCATGATCTATGGACTAGATGAGTTTTTAGACTGTTGGATTTATTTGAAGGGAAAGAGTCTGCATAGTGTAGATAGTATTTCAAGGGAGTATTAGTTACTGATTTACGGATTGACCCCTACCCTTGGGAAAGTATACATTAATACACATCCCTTAAAAAAGTGTACCATACCTATTTTATGGTTCATTCATAATATTTTAGTGTGTTTCGTAACTTTTGTTTTAGAATTCATAACTTTTTAGTAGTACGATTCGTAACATTTTCATTATAATCATAACATTTTGGTGTATCTCGTAACCTTTATACGATTCGTAACATTTTCTCTATGATTCATAATATTTTGGGGTGCATATGATACACATACAAATAAATGAAACATTCCTTAACGGGTTAGTTATTAATTAGTAGGGCAAATTTTCGTAGTAGTCCCTATAGTTTAACGGTTGTCTCACTTTTGTCCCTCTAGTTTCAAAGTGCTCTAATTTCGTCCCTGTAGTTTGTTTTTCGTTCCAAATTGGTAAAATCGTTAACACCGTTAACGAAACTAACGGAAAAATATGATTAAAAAATTAAGTGCTCCAATTTTCAATCCGGTTAAATTGGTGCGAAGATCTTATTTTTTGATCATTTTATCCTAAATGTTCGTAATAAATTTTTGACTCTAAGGCCTTTCAACGAGCACCCGAAAATTCCTTATTTAGTTTCAGGGCTCCCTTAGGATGCTCATTGAAAGGCTTTAGAGCCAAAAATCCATTATGACCATTTAGGATAAAATGATCAGAAAAATAAGATATTCGCACCGGTTCAAACGGATTGAAAATTGGAACACTTATTATTATTTTTACACCGTTTATATATTAAAAATTGGAACTCTTAATTTTTTAACTATATTTTTTAATATATAAACGGTCTAAAAAAAATAAGTATTCCAATTTTTAATCCGTTTGAACCGGTGCGAATATCTTATTTTTCTGATCATTTGTCCT
The DNA here is from genome assembly GCA_025413875.1 of Rhododendron molle. Lineage (NCBI taxonomy): Eukaryota > Viridiplantae > Streptophyta > Magnoliopsida > Ericales > Ericaceae > Rhododendron > Rhododendron molle. Next base: position 53,374,310 of record CM046393.1, on the reverse strand, counting down.
AAATGGTCATAATGGATTTTGGCTCTAAAGCCTTTCAATGAGCACCCTAAGGGAGCCCTGAAACTAAATAAGGAGTTTTCGGGTGCTCGTTGAAAGACCTTAGAGCCAAAAATTCATTACGATCATTTAGGATAAAATAATCAAAAAAATAAGATCTTCGCACTAGGTCAACCGGATTGAAAATTGGAGTACTTAATTTTTTAATCATATTTTCCCGTTAGTTTCGTTAACGGTGTTAAAGATTTTACCAATTTGGAACGAAAAACAAACTACGATGACGAAACTAGAGTACTTTGAAACTAGAGGGACAAAAATGAAATAACCGTAAAACTACAGGGACTACTACGAAAATTTACTCTAATTAGTAGTAATTTAGGAACTACTCATTCCGCAAAGCAGTAGAGTACAGTACCAGATGCAACTATACCTCTCATATGGAGTCATTATTACGAAACTTTTGGGGCGACTTATAATACTCACCCAGCCCTAAATAAGTGTTTCCAAAGAAAAGGCGTCCAATTTTCGAACAAACAAATACTAACTTACTTCCGTGCATAATTTTAAAACTTTAATTCAATGCGAAGAAATTGAAAAAATTATGCACTACAATACTTTATTTTTTTTTAACAAAAATTACACGTTTTTTCTTAGAAACCACTTATTTAGAAACGGAGAGAGTAAGAAAAAATATTGATCAACAACATAGTACTGTAGTAATTATCTAATCGTACTAGATGGCGTACGTTTGAGGCATTAGAAAAAAATGTCCGCAATAATTGTTTTAGGTTGGGAAAAAACACCCTCTATGCATCTTACCTATTGATAAAGATGGGTCTCCACATTAGACTCGGGGTGGATCCTCTACGGTCCTAATACAGTTACTGGAATTGTCTCTTAAGTGCGAATCTTACAAACATATCTTTCACCTGAAGTTATTCATTTTGAACTGTCCGAGATAATCGCGGAAGAGGATCCCATCCCATTAGATTTCCCTTCTGTTCTGGTTGTACAGTATTTTCTCATGGATCATTTATTGTATTGTCTTGTCTTATGAAATGTGAAGAAAACAATAATCAGCAAGAATCACGCCCAAAAAGAAAGGCTGCTGTAATATATGTCGGTGAGAAAATGCGATTCGCATGTTGAAAATGCTCTTTTCCTTTTCACTAATAAAGCAATTACTTTAATTTCCCCTTTATTTATGCACTTAATGATTTAATGTAATAGGAAATGCTACGATACACATCTTGGAAGTGTACAGCTTGCACCTCTTAATTCACAACATTTTCGATAGAAAATTCACATAATTTTTGTTTATAAAATTAATGACTACTGTATAAACAATCCATAACATTAATCCAACACGAATTCAAGTGCGTATATCATACGTACGCATCTTTGTTTAGGGTTGCATAGTTTAACTTTTCTCTTGTCAAATGTATTTAAATGTCATTATTTTTATGAATGATAAAAAAAAACGATAAAAGGAATAAAATTTGTAGGATATTATTACTACTAGTATTATCACACAAAACGTACTTAGGTACCCAGGCATGTTTTCCTATCATCATTTTGACCTAACGAAGAGAATTTAAAAATAGAAAATACAATCAGTCTTTCAGCTTATTCAAATGTATCGACCTAATTGATCAGCGACTGTGTAGTTGGAATTACGCGCGATAAGATTTGAGTTTGTTTCCTATGGTGATGAAATTTATGCCTTCCCAACAGAATAAACTGAAGTTAAGTTAATAATAATTTGTCACATGAAAAATAAAAAAACTGGATTGACCAAAATAACCCCATAATCTTCTACTAGAACCTGAAAATTTTTCAGTGCCGAGCGGGTATCACGTGGTGCCCGCTCGGCCATCCGAGCCGTCAATTTTATTTTTGAACGGCTCAGATTTGGAGAGAAAAAGTGTTTGGGAGAGAGAAGAGAGAGTGTTTTAATCCGAGCCGTCCAAAAGTGTATCGGACGCCTCGGATTCGCCGAGCGGGTGCCACGTGGGCAATACCCGCTCGGCACTGAAAAATTCCTGACTAGAACCGGAAGAAAAAGTATCGCCGGAAATCAAGGAGAATACGGAAGGTTGTCCCAGTCCATGTGAAGAAGTCCCGGTTCCGCTTACCGGTCGTCGGTCATACTCTCGGTAGTAACGCCAAACTCAATTGAAAATGGAGTAAAAAAAAAAAGGATGCTCCTCATCGGAAAGCCATTAATGTGAATTCCTTCTTTTTAAAAAGTAGGCATAAAAAAATTACAGTAATACAAATTGGAATCTTTTCTTGGTACTGTATAATTCTCTGGTGCTTTCCGAAGAACAAAACAAGAAAAATGCACTCCGATCCTGCATGAAAATTGGACATGTAAAAATCAGAAGAAATTAATGTGTCTCCGATATATCCTGCATGAAGAAGATTGAACATGGAAATGAGATTTAATCTTTCATGCCTAGCCTATTTCAGTGACTAGAGACTAGAAGAGTAATACTCCCACTCCAACAACATCGATCTCTTTACACCACACGTACCAAAAGCACTAACCTAAAATATAACTCCTTCCTTTTCACTTCCACTTCAATCGCAGAGAGTGTATATACAAATTCCTAAGAACAAAACAGATCCAATTTATAAGATCATCTGCTGCTCCAATCTCTCTCACTTTAATACCAGAAAAAGTAAAAGGGAAAAAAAAAAGGAGTTTGAGGAGAAGCCAAGGAGACATTGATTCCGCTACAAGGCGTTGAGAAGATCTCGAGCCGACTCATCCCCAACTCTCAACGCTTCGAGCACCCGTTCGAAAACGACGACGTGGCAGGGTATGCGAAGCACGCCTTTCTGCTCGTAACCGTACTCTTGAGCCGATCTGTTGAGCAGCGTCACGAAGATCGGGTGGTTCAGGAGGTCTGCGCTCACCACGAACCGTTCCATCTCTTCGCCCACGTACACCGGTATGTGACCCTCCGGTGCGACGCCGGATCGGGCTCCCGAACGGCGCGAGTTTCCTTTGACGAGGGACGGCGACGCCCGTGAGTCGGATCGGAGGAGCGAGTACTGCGACGAGTCCGCCACGCGAGACAGCCGTCGGATCAGCTTCTTCATCGGCTGTTCAGAGAGAGAATGTGTGTGTAGAGAGAGAGAGAGAGAGAGATGGGGGATGGTAGATGTGGGTGGGGGATGTTGGGGTGGGTTATAAATATTTTGAGATTGGGTGGTACAGGTAGGAGTACTGCGCAGGTACGATTATTTCAATATTAGTTTTCGAGAAAAATCGGATTCTATAAATCCTGATTATGTATTGGGTAAAGGAAACTAGCATAAAGTCCGTGCTATGCACCATATCGTAATTAACATGACATAATAACACTAACCTACACTATGTGTGTTGTTAAAAATTCATATATCTAATTCTTTTTTGGTTAAAAAGCAATAGTAGCAAACTAATTAAATACATTTATAATGTAACTAAAATTTATTGTATTTACTTTTTTTTGTGACCTGACCCCGATAATTGAATAATGATCAATTGTGTAAATGAAATTTGAATTTCTAATTATTTCCGAGTGAAAATTGAATTCCATAAATCCTACTATCAGTAATTAATCGGGGAAAGGAAATTTTGGATGACGTTTGATTTATCATATGGGAAAACACTTGTGGGGCGAGAGATGAGTTGATATTACATCATGTAATCTACGTGTTTGGTTTGTGTAACATCGAGGGGCCCATTTGGTTTGGTTGCTGCTATTTTTCTCTTTATTACTCAGTTTTTAAAAAAAAAATTTCAAAAAATTCCTCCTAGATTCTTCCTACATCAAACATTTCTTTCTCTATCTCTCTCCACTTATTACCCCTACTATTTTTTAAAGAAATTTTCAAAAATCAAAGCAAACACAGCATTTTCCTAACAAGATGTCCGAGTCACTGTATGCATGCGTTCCTCAATTAATTTTGAAAACTATAAACGCAACATTCCTTACCTGCATGGGACCACCTCACTTGAAGTCAAAATAGATGTTCTGTATGGACTGAGATCAAAAAAGTTAATAGTACTTGAAAGATTTTGAATATGAGACCTTGAAGAAAAAAAAAAAACAAAGTCTCGTGTCTTAACCACTATGTTAATCCCCTTGCGTTATTTGGTTGGTGCTATTTACTTACTCATTGATTTATCGGGGCGGTTCAAGTGACATCCAAAAAAACACCTCATAGTTTCCGATCAAATTTTGATGATCCGAGCCGCTCAATGTAATCAGAACGTGATTTTAAGGGTACTCTTAAGAAATCAGCAAAAAAAAAAAAAGGAAAATGCTTGATCTGAGCAGTTTTTATCTTAGATTTAATGAATGGTTCAATTAAAAACTGCTCAAAACAAGTACTTTTCAGTATTTTTTTTTGCCGATTTCTTGAGGGTATCCTTAAAATCACGTTCTACACACATTGAACGGTTCGGATCATAAAAATTCGATCGGGAACTATGAGATTGAGATTTTGGGTGTTTTTTTAGGTGTTTTTTTGAACCATCCCGTTGATTTATTTATACAAGTAACAACTAAATTCAAACTTGATTGGACAATGCACATGTTCAAGCTCTCATAGCCTTTAATATAGGTTAAATATATATATACTCCAAACATCACACTTGTGTGAGACTTTAGTTTCGGTACTGTCATTGGTGTGATGGAGTCTCTTATAGATATAGTGGTACTTGCACTTTCATTTCTACACCAAAAAATTTGCTATTTGATTAAAAGGAGTTCTATTTACCAAATTAACCAGCATATATATATTTACTCGTTACTTTGATTTGCGAATGTAAAAACTAGGAGAACAAATTCGATGAGTTGCAGATCAATTTCGTGGGATGGGTTTAGGTTACACCCATTTGGTGAGAAATAGCTTTTCGAACTACAGTGCCAATTATGAATCTCATTCCAAAACGAAACCCAAGCTTATGGGACAAGAAATTAAAGGAAAAATGACGGTCCAGGACGTGTTTTGATAATTAAAACCCGTTAAGGACAAGCTAAGAACATTTGTTAATGCTGAAAATATCCTTGACGGGTATTAATTATCAAAACACGTCATTGGCCGTTATTTTCCCGAAATTTAAAAGAATGTCGACCTCATGCACAGCCAAATCGATTCTAAAGATCGATATTCCAAAGTACAAAAAAATAAAAAATCTATTCAAGTTGAGAATGGGAACGGAACAACTAACAAGTAGAGAAAAAATGATACTACTACTACTAAAAAGCATAATTCTTCACATATCTCCTAGAAAAATACCTTATTCTTGTTCGTATTTTTTGACTGGAAAATATGATCGCATTTACGTTTTACTTATTCCCGTGAAATATTATAATCCAACTTTCTGAAACTAATTAATGTCATAATAATTAGAGTAATTAGACACCAAATTCAACCTCATGTATGTGGTTAATTAGCTAGCCTGCAGGTGTAGGGACTTTCTCCCTCCTATGGACTTGGGTTCGGAACATTCCGGTTACCATCAACTTTTACGAGGACAATTTATATGAGACATTGTCCTGACTTTAATAGGGTCTCCTGCTAGCTATTGCACTTTAGTCTCCAAAAATTAGTTAAGCTAGTCCAAAGACCTTGAGTTATCACAGCACAAAATTAGACACGTTCCACGTACAATGAATTTACCAGGGCTCAGGGGATATTAAAACTCTGAGTACATGTATCATTTTGTGTACACACACCTGCTAGCTTGTGTGTATATTTGTAACGCCCCGACTTTTCGGGTGCAAAATAAAATAATTTCTAAAGAAAATATTGCTAAATACATATAATTTTCCAAAATAAAGATTTTGCTAATACAATCTCAAGATAGATTTACGGAATCAAAATACACCAACTTCAGAGCTGACTCTAATCTTGATACGAATCCTAAGCATCCTCGATCCTCGTTACTGATATTCGTTCCGTGTCGAACTGCATCATCGTGAATCTCCTCCATTGAATCCTGCGCCCTCTAGCAAATTGATCGCCGTAGCAATCGATTTGCCAGGATACAGACGTATCCGTGAGTGATAAATCACCCAATAGAATAATCCAACTCAACCACCCCTCATACATTACAGCTAGCAAGTAAACAAGATAATTATGATGCGAATAAGTAAAACAGAGATTTTTCACGTCAATCAGTTCATTACTATCCATTAGCCTAACGTGTGATCCAAAATCTCCCCACGAGATCTTTCCTCCCCAACCGTTAGCCATGCTCGGTCCCATGAGATCACTTCCCTTTGCTGTCGTAGATAACCTAAGTTACAATACTACAACAAGGGGCTAGCTTATCATGCCTGAATCACAACTAGGGTTCGCCTATCTTATATACCACATCACAATCATCACTGGACACACGCGCGGTCCTATCAATTCACCACCGGACACACGCAGACATCAATTTATTCCATCGACTCTCGCCAGACATCAATTTATTCCACTGACTCTCGCCAGACATCAATTTATTCCACAAAATATCACCGACCATCCGCCAGGTTTTATCGCCACAAAACATCGCTTTGGACCTCTCGCCAGGTTTTAACATCACAAAATATCGCCACCGCCAGGTTTTAACATCACAAAATATCGGGCCACCGCCAGGTTTTATCAAAATATCATCACTTATTTTGCCAGGTTTTATCAAAACATCATTGGGCTTACTTTGCCAAGTTTTATATCATCACCGGGCTTACTCTGCCAGTCTTAAATTTCCGGGCTTACTCTGACGGTTTTAAATCATCACAGACATCACCGGACTACTCGCCAGTTTCAAATCATATTACCGGACTACCCGCCAGCTTCAAATCACGATCCTAGGTCCATCAGGCTGCCCTCAAGTGCTCAGGCTACCCCCAATACTTGAGGTCTTGTCAGGCTGCCCCTAAGGTCCTGCTTGGCCCTTCTCACAATTCTAGGTCCATCAGGCTGCCCTCAAGGTCCTGCTCAGGCTACCCCCAATACTTGAGGTCCTGTCAGGCCACCCCCGAGGTCCTGCTTGGCCACCCTAACGACACTGGGTCTTTCAGGCTGCCCTCAAGGTCCTACTCAGGCTACCCCCGATCACACGAGGTCCTGTTAGGCCACCCCCGAGGTCCTGCTTAGCCCACGACTTTCATTTGTTTCCTTTTCCCTTAACAATAACAACGTCTGTATACTTTCTCACCACAAATCTCATCATATCTCAGAATTACGCCTGCAAACAATCCTCTAAAAAGAAAGAAACTTCACAACTTATCCATTACTTAGCATTGTCTAAGTGATTTCTATCTCGTATACCACCCCATGTCTCTAGGGTCCAATCTAGCAATCAAATCCAGCATCGACACAATTTTATTCTTAATAATAATCAAAAACGAATAACAGACGGATCAAAACAAATATTAGGCAATGCAATCACATAACTTTTTATGACTGGACCGTTGCCCTTAATCTTGTATGGCCACAAAATCATTAATAAGGTATGAACTATTTAATACAGATTTAAAATAATTTTTCTAGGCTTTAATTAATTATTCTTAAGTAATTAGATTAATTAAATACTAATTAAATACATTAATTAGGTAAAAATATTAGAATAATTATCATAACCTTAATAAGAGTCCTAACGGTCCTCTATAACAAGTTTGAGTGCTAAAAGTTGGGTTTGGAGGTTCGTGGTATTATTTTAAATAAAAGGATTAAGTTAATTTGACAAAAGAGGAATAAATAGATAATAAATAATTAAATAATTAAAAATATATTTACATTAACAAAATATCATATTAGGACTGTAAGAAGTCTAAATAAAATTATTCGGAATTATTAACATCTTTTATAATATTTTAAAGTAATTTTATTAAGAAACAACGCGTAAATAATAATAAATGGTTAATGAAATAAATAAAATATTATTTTAATAACATATCATCCTTGAGATGTCAGAAGTCTAACAAAAATAGTTTGGATATTAAAATCATTGTTTGTAAGGTCGCAATTATTTTTCGTTTGTATCTTTAATTAAAAATAAATTAAATAGCTAATAACATAAAAAAAATATGAAGTCAGCAAGTTATGATCTCTAATATGTTAGGACTCTAGGAAAAATAGTTTGGGAATTTATAGAGTAGTTTATAAGGTCGCAACGATTTTTAGTTTATAAACTTTTACACGATAACGAATAAAAATTTAATAAATAGATAAATAAATAAAAAAAATATGAATTTAACAAGGTCTGATCTTTGGAGTATGGGTAATCTAGGAAAAATATTTCGGGGGTCAAAATCGAAGTTTAGAAGGTCGCAAAATCGTTTCGATCCAAAATAACACAAACCGCGAACTCTGATCCGAAGGGAGTTCGCGGCCGGAAGGTCCAACCGCCTGGTTCTAGCGGCTGAAGCAACCCGAAGGTTGCGGCCGCAAGGTCGGCGTCAGTTTTTGTTTTTTTTGATTTTTTTGCACGGTTTTTGATGCATGGGACTACGGGGCCTATTGGGTTATGTCTATAAATCATAAATATACTTAGAGGAGGCTTCGGATCGAATTATAATACCTCGAATTGGGTGGAATTGGTTTTCGATCGGAAACTTGACAATTTGGAAAGAAAACTTCGGTTTCTTCGATCGGGAGACCTTGGGGCCGAATTGGTTGATGTTCGTGGATGCTTGGGATTGTAGAATGAGATTGGAACGATCAATTTGGGTCTCGGACGAACGGATCTACAAAACCCACTTTTCTCTCTCTCTTTTCTCTCTCTAGAACTCCATAGCTTTGGAGCTTTGATTTCCTTTCGATTTTCTGGACGATTGGAGTGTGAAAATTTTCGTGTGTGCCCTAGGGTCGGAGTAGGAATGTATTTATAAGAGAATTGGATGAGTTTCGAATAAAATCGAGTCCTAATGGAATTGGGTTTTGGAACGGACGAATCGTGCTCGGTTTTAGGGTTACGGAGGAGGTAGAGATCGAGTAGGAGAGTGAGAAATAGAAGAGTTGTGCATGCATGCAAGTATTGTAGGAAAATTAAAAAGAAGTTGTGCATGCATATTTGTATCTAAAAGGAATAATAATAATAATTGTATTAAGAAAATAATTCTAATAACATTATTATTAAAAAAAAAATTGGGTCAAAATTCCGGGTCGTTACAATATTTGGTGTACCCATAGTCGGACTCATGAAGAAAATAAACGGGAATATGAATATGCAATGCTAGCTTTTCATTCGAAAATAGCCTCGCGTTTTCATCGGAGATGCCAAAAGCTAACGTGGGCCAAGTAAAGGTAATTATGGACAGCAATGCACCATCCAATCAAGGTGTCTTCCCTTATGCCAAAGCTGAAGTAGATTTGAAGGGAGGCTCATGGCTGCAAATTTAGATAGCAACCAAACCTCATGCCAGTTGTTCAAAAAGTGACTCTTTGTACTTAAAAAATGAGCCGTTTGAGGTTTAATATCAGTACATGTAATTTATAAGGGTTAAAGAAGAAGAATTTGATGTCAAATTAGAGATGTGAAAATGCACATAAGTCATGCATTAAAAAAATTTCACATCTCCAATTTGAAGCTATGACATAGGTTGGAGATACTCTAGACTCCCTAGACTTCAATTTTATAGGCTAGGCGTTGTGGAAAATAGACAACACATGATCTGTCCTTTCCATTTGCCTAAGATTCTGAAACAAGTGGAAACAAAAGCATTAAGATCCCGTTTGATAATAGTAATAAGATGTGTGAAATTCGTAAGAAAATAAGATTAGGATTGGAATTGATAATGAGAAGGGATTGGTAATGAAAATGGATTAATGATGAGTATGTTTGTTTGACATGGGATTGGATGATGAGATTATTAATATTATGTTTGCTTGAAATGAGATTAGATGATGAGATTGAATTGATAGAAGGAATTGGTAATGAAAATGGGTTGGGATTGGACTATTAATATCATCTCCCCGGGGTATTCCTAATACCCCCTATTCCCCCGGCTTGCTAGTGCATTGGATTCGTAGTCCAAACTCATTTTGGATGACCAAACTAAGTATTAGTAGTCCAATCCTAAGGGTTAAGAGGGTTAATAAACGGGATCTAAATTAACAACTAATAATTTTTTTATCTTTTATTTGCTCCTAGGATTTGAATAAACCATCATTTTTATGGAATCCGATGCAAAGCCCTAGTAGCTCAGGTGCGAAAGAATAGAAAAAAATATATATGTATCGAAAATGGAAGGAGAAGATTATTCGGGATTTGTCGAGCATCATGGTACTGTTAATTGTGCGACCATGCGATCTCCTAAGCAATCCGTGAAAAAAAGAAAAAAAAAATCTTCAAAGCAATAAAGCCGTTGCTATATATAAAAGGTATGATTAGTCTCTCATTCAATAAACTAATATAGCCAGGAAAAGAGAATCTTGTATGGAACAAATTAATTTGCTCCAGAGCCTTGCAAAAGCACTTGGCCCCGTGATTAAAAATAATAATAATTACTATTAAGCCTGGCCCACCATCATCCAATTCTCGAAAACTCTTTCACTTATCCGCGAAACACACAGAAACTCAAATGGGCAAATCACCTTAACCATTCTCCCACAGAGTAATCAAGCAGATTTACTCAAAAAAAAAAAAAAAAAAAAAATCTCCCATAGAGCCAAACCCAAACCCAACCTCAGAATTCTAGTATATTAAACGAAGTTTGAGTAATGTGTAAGTTCTCCATATGATAAAAGTATCAATCTTTCTATATGAAATTGGCAAATCAAATCCCGGAATTAGTTGATGTGCGAACAAACTGACCCGGATATTCAATTATTTAAAAAAAAAAAAATTTACCCGGATCCGATATTGGCCATGACAAATTAAAATACAGTTTGGGTGGAAGGAGTGTTGGGAGAGGTACTAGCGGGCGTGGTTCCACAATTTCTTTCTTTAAACAGTGTATCTCTCTCCGTTCTCTTTCGGTCTGGTTGTTGCCTTGTTTGTTTATTGTGCGTACATTCCGTAGTTCGGTTGCAGTATAACTTCCGTGATATAGTGGGCGTGTGAAAACAATCCACATGCCTAAAATAAAAAGCAGCCCTCAACTTTGTTTCTTCATTTTTCTCATTGAGGATAAGGATTTCCTTTCAAAATCAAACAATACTTTTGCGCTTCACTTTCCCCACACCATTTCAATTCAACCTTGTGTAGCTCCTACTTTAAGCCAACAAAAAAGAAAGAAAAGGAAAAGTGTCTCTAACTTTAAACTTTGAAGCACTAATGTATATCTTCGACAAAAATAAAATAAAATAAAGTTACATGAGATGAGAGCGTCTATATGTGACTGAAAGCTCCCCAAAGTTGGGAGAATCTTTAAGCCAACCAATTTTTTTTTGAGAATTTATGAATCTGGGGAGGTAAATTTTGAGATTCATTATTTTGATCAGTTTGTTACTTAAGAATAGAAAAAATTCATAGGCAAAACATGTTTATAGTGTTTGGCTAATTATTTGATTATCAAGTCATGTAAGATTAATCCTAAGTCCCCGTTTCACTAAGAAAATATGATGTATTGTGAGAGAATGATATGATCCTTAAAAGAAAAAATAAGTACTTAAAAAATAAGAATCTTAGAAAAACGAGGGCTAAATATATTTTAAAAAATTATTAGTAAATTTTGAATTTTTAGTAATCCATTTAAAACAAGTCGTTAGTGTTTGTCTTGTCAATGTTTTCTTTTTTTATTTTTCTTTTTATTTATTTATTTATTTTGCGAACAGGCATCTAGAAGACATAGAGAGAGTTGGGCATAAATCTGTTGCTGTATGAGTATATTTTTGTAAATCGGAAGTTAAATGATAGTAAGACAATAGTAATGCATGCGTGTGGGCGTATCATTATCCGAAGGCTCGAGACGAGACGAGACGAAGATAAGACTACACTACTTATAATTACTAGTAATTAGAAGAAATTACTGCAGTGCATGGGCCATATATGACACGTTGCATTAATCCAGTCAATGCTAGTCCTATCCGTAGTGGTAAGAATACAATTTCATACTACTAATTTTTTTCCCCCTAGCTTAAACCATTGCCGCATGTATTAACTTATAATAATTGCCTTTCAAAAAAAAAAAAAAAAACTTATAATAATTTTAGGTCAACATCCTTTGCTTACTTTTTCAGCCGAGTGCGTTCATTCACAATTTCAGAAACAGTGTATTTTTTAGGCTTATCATAAAGGGGTGGGCTTGGAGAGGGAACTCATATAGGTTCAATAAGTTTACAATCCTAAATATTTACGTATCCAATCACACAAACTTTTTCACATTAAAATTGGAACATAGATCGAGTTTGTGTGTATGTCTCAATTTTAGTGTGAAAGAGATTGTGTGATTGTGTTTAAACTCGATCTATGCCCCAATTTTAATGTGAAAGAGGTTGTGTGATTGTGTGTGTGATAATAGCAAAGTCGTTCTATGTTTGGTAATGAGAGAAGGAGGCTAGGGGGCAAGAGCATACATTCTTGAAGGGGTTTTAGCTACACCATACTCAGTCCTAGGATTATAAGCTTTATTCCGATAGGGAAAGAAGACCGGATTACCTCTCAAATTCATTCTTGTATTCTCCATGCAATAATTTGATGAGGGAGCAACATAGTAATTTCTCACATTATTTACTTTTATCCACCTACTTTGATGAGTTCATATCGTCAGTCCCACATGTTATGTGAGAGCGAGTACGGACGCTATTCCGTACTCCGGAACCATTGAGGAGTAATTAGAGCATCCGTAATGGGTTTGTTAACCAGTGTGTTAATTGTGCGTGCTAAGATTTAGCAAACAAAAATGTATTTTTTGTGCTACAATACTTATGTGCTAGATTGCGCTAAATCTAGTAGTGTGTTAGCATGTGTGTCAAGTTTGACAAATATGCTAGTAAGCAATCAGTGGATCCCACCTTCATAATTCAAATTTCAACCATAAAATATCAATATTCATTACTTATAATACACACTTATGAGACCCATTTTTATCCTAACAAACATTTTAACACACAAATTTATCAAAGCCATTGTGGATATTCTAACACACTTCTATGTTATCAATGTCTAACACACTTGTAAAACCTATTTTTATCCTAATACACCTTTTAACAAATATTTTAATACACAAATATATCAAATTCCATTGCGGATGCTAGGGACCCAAGGGAGTCGGTGGGGGTGGGAGCCACGAATGCGATGGGGGATTTTGGAAGCAATTAAGCGTCAGGTCCGGACATGTCCTTTAGTACCGTACTATCGTATACGGAGATCAACGACCCCCACCACGCCGTAAACTAGTCAAAACGGAATTTTTAATCACAAGCCTCTCCTCCGGCATCTTTATGAAACTTCTATTCAACTACTTCTACAATTTCCAACAAATTAACCAAGAAAATCAAAGAGGTGCGGAGATCGATGTATGGGTAATGGGTTTAATTAATTCGGGGGACGACTATTCGCAGCTACGTATTTTCTCTCATAGTCCATTAAAAAAAATTTCGAAGATTATATTTCGACAACTACATGTCGAAAATATGTTCAACTTTCGGTAAACAACTGCCGAACATACATTTCGGTAAATAGCTGTCGCAAACAAGATTATATTTCGGTAACTACATGTCGGAAATGCACAAGAAACATACATTTCGGTAATTGGATGCTGAAAATGTATCTCAATTTCGGTAACTAACTGTCGAAAATGTATCTCAATTTCGGTAATTAATTATCGAAGCATATTTCGGTAGTTGAAAATTTTTAACAGGCTATGGGAAAAAATACGAATAGTCGCCCGCTTAATTCGTGTAACCAATTACTATTTTCCGCGGTTAAACATGTGACATTTTATTATTATTTATTTTAGCATAAGGTACTCCCTCCATCCTAGAACATATGTTCATTTACTATTCATAACGCTTTTTTATACATGATCATGCGAATATCTCAATTAGTCGCAGTAGACAAAATTTGAAGATTATATTAACATATTTTTAGCAAATTACTGGGAGACCAAAAATATGAAATTATCCTACAGTATGCTACGGCGTGAGTATTTGGTAGCAACAGATAAATGGTACACTTTTTTTTTTTTTTGTATAAAGAAAATAAAGAAGAGAGATTAAAAGGGCATGGTAATTAAGAAAAAATATGAGGTTATGTTATTCACAATCCATTAGTAGGCAAATAAACATAATTTTCAATACATTTTTAACACTCTTGAAGGCACAGACTGTAACACATACAAATTGCATGTGTGTTTTTTGCCGTTTTCGTGCGTTGTTGACATCTCAATGTGCTATTATTATCATTTTAATTAAAATAATGATTGAAAGGGCATGGGGGGTGACATGAATATCCAGGAAATGTTGGGGTCAGGGGACCCCCTCATTAATTTGTCAGCTAACGGCTATATCAAGCGTGATCGATCGATCAGTTGCGCGCACTCTTCTTTCTTTTTCTTTTGCACATGACAATTTGGAAAACATCATGCTCTTTTTTGGACATAGAAGAAACCAAACCAGAAGATTGTTCCCACGTACACGTTCAGTACTACGGAGTTGAAGTTTACGTACATAGTTCCATCTTAAGTTAAGAACCATATTCAGGATCAAGTTGCATCGATCTGAATATAAATTTTTGAATTTTTTAGAACTTTGGGATCAAAAATTTCGTGATACTAAAATCTTTCTGCGAATATCTGCAGGGACTTGGAGAGCCAACAGAGTAGCTAGCACTACCTTGCCTGCGCTTAACGCAGCTTATTTTGAGATCAAAAATTTAGTCAGGACGGTATATTAATTTGCATTATAGAGCTCTACCAATCGAAAATTTCTGAAAAAAGATTTAAATTGATCGGTCATTGGAAGTCACATGATCAATCGAATCAAGTTTGTTCTGGATTGCATTTCAAAATTCGTACTTGTTTACTTTTTCGAGAACAAGGTTGCTTAGTTATTAATGTTCATGAAGAGTGAATTTTTATTTTTATTTTGCATCGTTCATTAATTAACTCGTTGAGCTCAACAAATTGAACCGTGCGAGAATTGATTTTTAATGCTAGGAATGAAACCGGCCAGACATATTAAAATTTTTTGATCTGTGCTGCTATATATATATATATATATATATATATATGTAGGCATGAAATCAAACTTATCTTGGGCAGTTGAATGAATTTTTTTTCTTCGATCAGGAAAGTGGAGAGACAAATGAAATGAGGAAAAAAAGAAGATAATTTAGGGCATTGATGCATGAGAATGCAAGTGAAGTAGGTGAGTGTTGGGTATGAAGTGTAATTAATTACAATGTTGGTTCGGTTGGAATTTTCTGTGTGGAATTGAATAAGCAATCTAGATGGGACTTAATTGGGAGAGAATTCTACAGCCATGCCATGTGAGGCACAACTCTTCAAATATACTCCATCATACATTTGAGTTAGGTTAGATAGAGACCGGACATCTCTCATCGTAACATGTTCAATTTAAATACAAAATCTTTACGGATACGAGTCTCATGTAGTCCTTTGCCTTTAACTCGATCGTGTGAATTGACAAATCATTTTTTTTGGGTAATGTGTGTAGCTATATAGGGTGTTCCAGACAGCTCACGTCTCACCTCGGATTAATTTTCACATGTCGTTTCACACACTTACGGGCGGAGCTGAAGTGACTCCAAGAGTTGCTGACAAGAAATAATAGAATTTGAAAACTTATGAGCTAGGGAGCTAGCGAACCCTAAATCATAATCCAAGACCACTAGGCCTTGGGGTTAAATCAACAAATCATTGGTACTCAGTTATGAGATCTGAAAAAGTATGCCAAAATTAGACCAACCATGCATGCATATTCTCTCTCTCTCTCTCTCTCTCTCTCTCTCTCTCTCTATATATATATATATCAATCCAAAATTAGTACTAGCTGGTGAAGGGTGAATGATTTATCAAACAACGACGAGTCACCCACCCACGTCTTTAATAGTGTATTTGGAAGAGGTAGGAATTAATTAAGTAGACCACTTTAGCTCACTTTTAATGCGTCTTGAATTCAACCGGTCAAATATATATATATATATATATATATAGTCCCCACTGACCCATAGATAAATAGCGTGTACGTCAGTACCTCTTTTGTATCTACAGTACTTAATTTACTGTTTTATATTTGAGATGATGATTTGAAGTTCCATGCATGTTAATTAAGGCTTTGATGCATTTATTAAACATCATATATATATATAAATGTTCTAAACGGAAAAAATATCATTGCACTTAACCATGACGTACGCCATTTCATGAAGTTGATTTCGCAAACTACTGATCATGGAGGTGATCGATCATTATTAATACTAAACAGTGCACGGACGGGGAAACAAAAAAACAGTACTTTGATGATCAAGCGTCCATGTGTTTCAGACACAAATGTGTTAAGAGAAGTTCGCTAAGTATCCCGCAAAAAATATTCGCTCTTTGTTTCGCGACCCCAACCAATTTTAATTTATTGGCTATTTTTTAATTATTGCTGATAGATGATTAACCACTGAAATCATGTATTTTTTGTTGGTATTATCTTTGACTAATTTTAGAACACATTGTAGGAACGGTCAAAATTACACTAGTTGACCAGGTCAGAGTTTTGACCGCCTTATCAAAAGAAGACATATGGCACCTGTCGATGAATGACACGCAGCAGACAGGCTCAGGCTTGTTGGAGATGCAGACGACTTTCAACAAACAGGAAGGCTTGCGCCAGGCAGACTTTGGCAGCAAGGGCCGTGCACAGACAGGGTCGCGCGCTGGCAGGGCCGCGCGCAGACAGGGGCGCGACAGGGCCGCGCGCTGGCAAACTTTGGCAGCAGGGTCGCGCGCAGACAGGGCCGCGACAGGGTCTCGCGCTGGAAGGACCGCGCGCAGACAGGGCCGCGACAAGGTCGCGCGCTGGCAGGGCTGCGCGCTGGCACAGGGTCCGCGACAAGGTGGATCCAGCAGAGGCTTTGGTCGCTGCCTATAATACCAGTGCTGGTATTCATTTACAGACAGAGGCAGACAGATTCTAGAGAGAGAGAGGGCCATCTCCTATAGAGAGAGAG
Organism: Rhododendron molle; assembly: GCA_025413875.1. NCBI lineage: Eukaryota > Viridiplantae > Streptophyta > Magnoliopsida > Ericales > Ericaceae > Rhododendron > Rhododendron molle. Next base: position 53,357,200 of record CM046393.1, on the reverse strand, counting down.
AGACAAATTTGTAGAGAGAAGGAGAAACCATCTCCCTCAGAAAAGATGGAACTACGTTTGACCTGATTCCCTGCGCACCGGGATATGTAGGCAGCCCTGATGACTCGGGCACGGTCGCACGCTTTATGTCTCCTCCATCCCTTCGTTCTAAACACTGACCATTCTTTACCTCTCCAGCACATTCTATTCCCATGAATAGCAGGAAGGCTCTGTTTCGAACCCCAAGGGGACCAGTCGTGATTTTCCCCGCACCTACACACATATACTTTTTCTTGGGTATTAAATCTTTCTTCCGTCACAAAAAAACTTGTCCGGTTCATAAAACGTGAACTTAACGAAATGCATTTTGCAAGATAGTATCAATTAACGGGCTCTTTCAATTTCAAAAAAAAAGTATGAATTTGTTCAAATAAAAACATTAGTATCTCTTAAAGTTATTGGTTCAACAAATCGGTCAATTTTTTTTTGACATGGATTACAATGATTTATTCGGGTGGCTTGTCAAAGTCTAATAATCCTGGCTCCGTACGTATTTCATACACTCCCATATATATACTTTGTGTCCCCGGTTGAATATGATGATTCTGAGTACATCAATGGCCGGCCGCACCGCATGGCCCGCATCTATGCCCAGTTTATCTCCGTATCTAAAAAACTGGTAACAGACAAAATTATGGAGGGGAATATATAAATTTATTTGTACGAGCTGAGCTTCAAACTGATCCAATAGGCCGGCCAACAGGTACGTACGATAAAGAAAAAGAAGGCGGCAATGGGTGGGTGGGTGGGGGATGCATGCTTTATTGGTAGCTCCCACCGCTGCTTAGTTTGTGTCGTATTAGGGTTTTGTCTGTCTTGGCCATCGATCACGAGCATTTGTTCCCGGCCCCTTAATTTGACTACTACTCCAGATAATATATGGGTGGTGACTAAATAAACCAGGGTGGGGGTTAATTGGTTTTGGCCTTAATAATAATAATTAAAGGAGGTTATTACCCTTTCCAAACATCACCACCTAACTAGCCCACTTGCTAATTTCTAGCAAAAATTCCTTCCTTTTACAAAAAATTACTACTAATTAATGCAGAAGAAATGTGCTTTCGAACTAATAGGAAACATTGGTAAGTAATTAATTAATTTCAAAGATTCATATGATTAGAAAAAATGACTTTAGCCCTCCATTTTTTTTTTTTTATAATGACACTTCAAAATTTATTTTTTAGTGTGTCTTGCTATGTATAATTTTTACACTAAAAGAAAATTTTAAAAGTGCCAATCATATATAAAAAAGTATAGTGCAAAAATCATTTTGCCTAGGATTAATAGGGAGTTTGATCCGGATAAAATTACTAATTGTTTTCCAAGATGGAGGAGACTGATGAGCTAGATCATGATCATTGTAGGGGTTCGAATTATCGGGATCAGATCCAAAGCTCAGGTTAGGCTCCTCTCCCCGCTGTTCCGCGCTTCCGCCGCTGAGACCTGCAACAAGTCACTAGGGCTTAGATAGCCTAGTGACCCTCCGACGATCAAGTTAAATCTCAGGGGAAAGTGTATAGGTCTAGGGTTAGGATAGAATGGCATACCTCTCTCAGGTGAGTATCCCTTTGTATTTATAGACCTAGGTTTACTTGGTCTCCAAGCTAGCACGTGGAGGTCATGCTCGGGTAACCGCTACGGGTGACGTCATATGTGACGAGAGAGGGAAAACGGTTACGGAGCACATGGGAAAGGGAAATCCCAATGATTGCGTCCGTTGCATGATCTTCGTGGGGACCGCATGGCGTAACAACTTTCTGTTGATGGACTCAAGAATATCTTCTGGAGACAGGGCAACTAACAGCAATGCAACACACAGGCTTGGCACCGAGAGGGGCACCGAGGAGTAGACCGAGGAATTAAGTCCACTGTGGGCTTCGGTTCAAGGTTCCTCGAGTGCCGGAGTCACATCATATGGCCAGGTTACCGAACTTGTAACCGAGGCCGCCACAATCATTGGGGAGGTAAGTTTCAAGAGACTTGTAATGTGAACAACGGTTGCAGCCAAAGCTGGCTGCAGCAGCAATCATCACTTGTTGAAGCTAAATAATTCAACATCTGTTCCACTCCAATCCAACCTTGTGAAACGGTGGTCCAATAGAGACAAACAAACAAGTTAACTATACCATTAATTGTCACCTCATATATATTGATGTGCATTGTGTTTTAGCTACCCAACAAAACAAAAAGCCCTTGATGATTTAGTAGAGTATGTTATTTTCTTCTCTTTTGGTAGGAGGAAAATAAGTTATACAATATTATCTCATACGATTCTATATATATAATGGCCACAAACTCAGTCTGAAGAATAATTGATCTCAAGCTTTGTGCTAGCTGTAACAAACTTTGATCCATCAACTTTTACTAACAACGTCATATTTCAGAAATTGTCTCGATATTAAATTTAAATATAGAGAGGAAAATGAAGAAACCAAGTAAAGAAAAACGAATTTTCTTAATTTCTTGTTTGGCAGGGTTGGAAAATTAATAGTGTATATATTTTGTTGCTAAAACTCCTCCTCCTTTTCCCTTCACACTTACAATTAGGCTCCGTTTGTTTCCAAGTAAAATATTCTACAATGTAAAATATTTGTTCAACAAATAATCTTTTCGTTTTTATTTTCCTGTGTTTGGTAGCAGTTGAAAGGTATATATTTTCCATAGGCATATACAGAATATGCACATTTGCATACATACATATATTTGCATTGAGAGAGAGAGAGAGAGAGAGAGAGAGAGAGATTGATTGATTTTGGAGTATTAGAAAAGTCCAACATGCAATTGGAAAATGGGGAAAGACACTCTCCGGTCCATTGGGATAATATAACTTTACCGAGAATTTGAGATGAAATCATTTGTGCCTTTATGATGGAAAAATATTTTACCTTGAAAAATGTTTTACTTCTTTTTGTCTAACCAAATAATAGAAAACGAGAAAAGTATTTTACATTGAAACAAACGGAGCCTTAATATCCTACGTTGTAAAGTAATTTGGACAAACAATTGTTTGTAGAGAGAGACTATAGAGTTGCATATTCGGCTTTGTCCGTTTCGGGCTTCTATGAGAGTTGCCCCGCCCCACTTTCTACACCCATTTTATTTGCCAACATCTTAGGCCCATGGGCCGCTTTTCCCATTAAGGCTCATTTCAGTTGCTACGAATGTTGTACCAGAAAATTATTCTCAGAAAAAGTTAAGTAAAGAAAAAAGAAATCTATTTTCTTGGGAGTGTTCATTTGACATTTTTTTTGGCAGGAAAACTAAAGTTTAGTGGTTCATTTGTCGAGAAAAGACACTTATGAGAAACTTCTTTATTTTTATTTCCATGGCCAATTTTAAATAAATGTAACTTTGAGAGCTAAATAATAAGCTATCATATTTCAAAAATTAACACATACGGAAAATGTATTTTATCTAATGCCAAGTCTTAACATGAAATGAAAAAATCGACTTGCGCGCAATTCCCTATATAATTTGCTATATTCTGAATGGTCATGCAAATCCCCCATTTATTAAATTGAGAGTTGTGCTAGCTGCACAGACAATGGAGTACATACTCCATACACAGATCGTTTTGGGACCCGTTTCGAGTCCCACAAGGATGATCGGAGCCGCTTATTTTGTTTAAAATATTTGGTTTACGATCCTTGCAAAAAATATGTTTTACCAGATACCGGTAAAAGCCTTTACGAAATAACCAACTTTGTCCAGTCTGGGACAAAGTTGGTTGTTTCGTAAAGGCTCCTCCTACCAGTATTCGGTTGAAATGATTTTTTACAAAGGCCCTAAACAAAATATTTTGAACAAAATGAGCGATTTCGATTATGTTTGTGGGATTCCAAAATGTGTTCTAAAATGATATGTGCATGGAGTATGTACTCCATTATCTGTGCAGTTGGCATTAGTATTAAATTGACATTTTCTGATAATCAACTGTACAAATTAGTTTAAAAAATAAGTAGATGATAACTAAATAAATACATATTAAATAACCGTGCTTGATTATTTGTCGATGCAAAAACTCACTGAAAATTAGTTAGTACAAAACAAAATTGAAGACTAATGACAAGATAAATAAATACTTTCAAAAAAAACAAACTACCAATTTTTTTCCATTACAATTATCTCAGAAAGCATCATAATAGTCAAAATTGTTGTTGCTCACGTAAATCTCAAAGTGCCTTTCTAATTAAGTACTACAATAAAGCATAACAATCACAGCTATTGACAGTGATAGTTAGTCTTCTATCACACTCCTCCTACCGTGATGGATTTGTGTGTGATTGTAAGTGACTCTTTTTTATCACGGTTTTAAACCGTGATTGAAAAATAGAAACAATCACGCCCAAAAAGCGTGATCGTTTCTAGCCAAAACCGAGATGGAAACTCCTTTCCGTGTATTCTTTCCGAGTTTTGATCACACTTCTCCTGAAAAACCGTGATTATATGTAGATAATGATCACCACAAAAAACCGTGATCTTTTATGGCTAAAAAATGAGATGGAAAATAGTTAGGAGTGATCTTTTCTGGTTTTTAGATCACAATTTTCATCTAAAACCGTGATTAAATGTTCTTATCATCACAATCTAGAAATGTGATTGAAAGATGCATCTTTTTTTTTTTTTTTGTGCATTTAAAAATGTCTGAATCTTTAACCAGTAATAAATACACGTAAAATATGTATTCAACCCGTAGCTATCTTCTCCAAAACAAAAGACATAGCAATACAAAATATGCATAACTGATATTGCATCTTGCATAAAAACAAGTCATGGATAGAAACATCGTGTCGGAGAGCCCACATTGAATTAATCTAACATCAATCAAAATTTCTGAAAATGAACCAAACCACAAGCATGGAGTTAAGTCCTAATCCTAAGCTACAACGAATTCATCATTCTCTGAAGCCAATTCATCTTGATGCCCTGAGCAGCCTTGATTTCTTTGTGATGCAGATAGGTTCCCTGAAAGAAAACCACCACAGGTCATATACTTTATTGGAGAAAGCAACAAGAAGAAGCTACCTCAAACTAAGTGGATAAAACCAAAAGCACAGATAACATCTACCTAATATTGATCTCCATCGTGTCATAATACGAGGATAAAATAAATCACCACATTGCTCTCCTTCTTGTCCTTTCTATGATCAACCTAATGGAAACATATTCCCTACCCTACTATGCCAAACAAATTAGCTACAAGTTCTGCAAAAAACCAATTACACTTGCGGATCTTTGACTTCAGACTCCAAAAAGTTGGCAGGAGAGAACAGGTGGAGTCATAGAGTTCATTTTCTGATTCTGTATAGTATTTCCTGAACTGTTGACCAAATTCAAGGGTGCCAAAATCAATGTACAAAACATACAGGATATATCAAAAGTCCACACATAAAACTATTAATTGCCTGGTATATCTCTTGTGCCTGTTTTGGCTTTATATTCAAGGTTTTGTATATCGAAATCACTAGTATGAATTTATCCAACACATATTCGAGGTTTACCTTGCAAAGGTAGGTCCACAGTAGGGATGAGATTCTCTCATCTAGTTTTTATGAACCAATTTTGTCCATATCAGTGCCTTACAGGCACACTTAAAGCTAATGTATGAGTCCCAAACTAGTCCATAAAAACTTGGATTGGTCACAGGAACATCAAACAAGTAGTCTCCAAGAGTCCAAGATATATTCAATTGTTGTTCCTCGCATTAATTTAAAAAGAGTGTGATCGATGGTTGGAGATTCATGAAGAAATTGTATGTATTGTGTATATTGTTGTCCCTCCCTCCTGATCCATGAGGCATAACTCACATCATCAACTAAATGCAGAAGTCTCAGTATGTAGCTAAGCACTTGCTAACAAAGATCAAGAAGATCACAGAAAGAAAATTACCAATAAAGAACTCTGACAAGCAAATCAAGTCAAACTTGGGCCCAAACACTTAGATTTTATGTACGTGTCAACAAAAAAAAAAAAGATTACCCTTCTACCTAAAAATGGGTTCATAATAAGAACTTGCAAAACCCACATAAGATAAACTGCAAAAGAGAAAAAAAACAAAAGGATTCAAATACCAATTGCTAGTGTTCATAACCGGCCATTTATAATTTCTCAACCTGTGGCATTCCCAAAAAGGCCCCAGTCGTTCACCTTGAAGCGGGAGACTGCAAGTTTGAAAACCTCTGCCATCGGCATACGTCCGGACTCTGCAGCAGGGGCAGCCAGACCAGCACCAACCGAGCTAGCACTTTCACTTAAAGGGTTGCACTCACATAACCAAAAAAGGTCAAAAGGGTTGAAACACGTCATATTGTAACATGCCACTTCTCCTATGTTTACGTTAGATAGATATGTTCGATACAGCAGATTGAGGAGGAGGAATTATTCATAAATCCTCTAAAACAACCACCTATTCTTTAATCTTTAATCTTTATAAACAGTGTTCCTATCGAAAGTCGTAAAGTATGTTTGCACCATGTTTTCCAGGTTTTCTGAGCCACTATGCTTGGGTGGATGAGGTAGAGGAATCGAACCTACTAATTTCATGTTTAAGCAAAATTTCGCAACGAAAGTTAAACAAACATGCTCAGCAATAGCAACAATGATACAGGTATCTATAAATAATTTTGAAACAAAATTGTAAGCCAGTGAGGTTGAGTCTAGTACAGACAAAGGAAAAGGAATGGCCCTGAATTCTAGACCTTGGAACTAACCCCTGATTTTTCTTGTGTTCATAACATACCCAGGGGGTCTCTATGTGACCCTAAAATATTGTGAGACACCATCTCTCTACAAGTCCTAAATTGCTTACTCCTTCAGTTGCTTAAAGATAGAAAAAAGTGTCAAAAACAAATATAGCTCAATATGACCACTGTAACTCTCAGAACATATAACACAAAGCAAACTATAAGCCGACTTGCATGAATATTTTCTTGCTTGAAAGCATGTACATAATGAAGATAAAACTATTGAACCCCAGCCAAAAAGAGAAGAAAAAAACCCAGGCAGAAGAAGGAGAGATATTGTTGTGCATTTTGTTTCCATTACAGACTGTCTTACATCTACATAATAAGAAATAACCCTTTTACTGAATCAAAATGAAGATCAATTGGAGTAAAAAGCAAAATTACTTGTTCTTGGTACTTACTTTATTAAGACGGGCTCATACGCAATGATTAGTACATCTGTACCAACTTCCTTAAGGCGCAAATTTGCCAAGTACACCTGCAGGAACCAATATGTCAACTTCCCTAACAAAATCAGTCGACCTAGATACAAAACCTTTTTCTTTGACTGAGCGAGAGACCAAATCCAGTCGGTTGAAGCAATCCATTTCACAACTAAGCACACATACAAGTGTACATATACACACATACATACCCAAACGGAAAAAGAGACTGTTTAACTAAGAATTTCAAATAAAAGAGACTTAATGAACAGAGAAGGAGAAATTTTCAAAAGTTATGAGGTTCGATTCTTTATGTGGGAGCTAGGGTTCATCACGCGAGAAGCGTGGTTCAACGAGATCGAGTGCTAATGATTTCCCCACCCCCAACCCGATCCCTTCCCTCTGAACCCAATCGTAATTGAAGCCTATGACCTTGCGACCCCAACTCCCAATCCCCCGCATGAATACCGAAGAGAAGATACTTATACAGAGAGAGAGAGAGAGAGAGAGAGAGAGAGAGAGAGAGAGAGCGTACCGAGAGGAGGGAGCCGCAGATGGAGAGGAGGAACGGACGAAGCAGAGGAACCCTAGATCGAGAAGAGCGCTTTTTGTTCTACGCCGAAGTTGGGTTGGCTTTAGATAAAGGAAGATAATAGTGTACTATCTAAAAGGAGATAGTGTAATTTTAGGGTAGAGTTATGCTCCGCTGCAGTAATTTTAGTGGGGTTTTGTAAAAACGCTGGAAACAAACTGCCGGCTATCCCCTTTTTTCTTGTAGTGTTTTATCTCACTCTTTTTCGTGCCAGTATTTTTTATCACACTATAAGGGTGTGGTCTCTTTTTTTTAATCTCACCGCACGAACGAGGTCTTTATAAGTCTTTATAAGTCTTTTATCACACTGTAAGGATGAGGTTTTTTTTATTTTATCTCACCGCAAGAATGAGATTTATTATCTTGCTCTTCTCCCCACTTTTTATCTCAGTTTTTGATTTAAAGTGAGATTAAAAAGTTAGCCTATAATTTTTTATCACGCTTTCACAAAAAACCGTGATCTTTGTGAATCTCCTTAGTGTGGTATTTATCTATTATTGTAGTAGTGAGCTAATTTGTATTTTTTGGCATTGGCGTCATTCACTTTTTTTCTTACTCGCCAATTATTTTGGCCTCACAGTGGATAAAACTTTTTCCGTAACACAAAATTCTATATTTTTGGCCGGATCACTTTTGCAAGAAAGTAAATCTTGTAGGAAAACTTAAAAACTTGTTTTTCACTACTTTTCTGTCAACTGAACACTACAAATGTATGGGAAAGTTGATTTTTCCATTATTTTTTGTACTTTCTTGGCAACTGAACAGGGCCTAAAGGAAAACAAAAAAAGAAAAAAAAAAGGGAAAATGATGGCTCAGGACGTGTTTTGATAATTAATATCCGCTTCCTAATACCCGCTTAGGAAGCGAGTATTAATTATCAAAACACGTCTTGAGCCATCATTTTCCCAACTTTTATTTTTCTTTTAAAACTGTTCTAAATTATACCACTAATCAGATTATTTAAATATAATAAGATGACATGTAGATAAACAGATTTTGGTAGCAGAATAATGTTTCAAAAGTATAACGTCAAAAGCAATTTTTTGGGGGGCGTTTGGTAACCTTTTTGTCTTCAGTTTTTGATTTTTATTTTTACTTTTTTGAAAACTAATAAAGAAAACTTGTTTGGTAACAAGTTTCTACTTTTTTATTTTTCATAAACTTTTTTAGAGTTTTTGTAAAATATGAAAACTGCAAAAAGGTGTTTTTCCCTTTTTTTTTTTTTTTTTTTTTGAGAAACACAAATATTACCAAACATGTTTCTTGTTAATTTTGTTTTTATGGAAACAAAAATCTGTTTCTACTTCTAATTTCTTAAAAACTGAAAATTGAAAACGTTACCAATTGCAACCTTTATTTTTTTTTACTTTAACCATTTTGTCCTTAATTGCTCGGTATATATTTCTTAATAACCTTTTTGCTTATCACATCACATGTGACATTACATATAAATATTATCTCACCATTTTATGTTAGATATTAGGTTGCTTAAATTTTAGAAACATATTGAGTAATCTCATCTCATAGTTATAAATTTATAATGATGGGAACAGGAACAGGGTATTGGTCTGCTTCGTAATACTGGATCCCTAACTTTTTCCTGAGGAACTCAACACATTTATGTGATCCATGAAACTTGGGGGCAGGATGGCCCAACTACTGGTCATATTCTGGGGCTGGCTGGCTTACTTTGCTAGTAGTTGTTTTGTTCGTATTGTTTCCTTTTCAAATTTGTTTTTCTTGCCCTCGTGCCTTTTTAAAACGACTTGTATTGGAAATGAATTGGGAAATGTCAACCACACTGATCAATATTTAAAAAAGACCGTTGATGAAGTTCACTTATCTGCTCCTTTACACAGGGACAGAGTCAGGATTTTACTTTAGCAGTGACAAAATGCAAAGGATTGGGGGATGCTGCCAAGCGAGAGTGCTTGCCAGTTGTACCGAGCGGCCGATTTGGCCGTTCATCTCGGCATGGACGGCTTGGATCTAATCCAAGTATATAAACGGCCGGATTGACCGCTCGACACCGTTGTCAAGCACCCCTGATTGGCAATATCCCCAAGTTTGCATATAATAATTGTATTTTTAAAAATTCTTGTCGTGGCGGCCGCCCCTACTAGACCCCCCTAGCTCCATCCTTGTGTATGCACCTTGACTAATATATCTTTGGGGGACCAAATACGACGTGACAATAACTTAGCAAGGTAGCACGCCAGAGTTATCAATTTCAATAGAAATCTTCCATTCTCTATCTATGTTTGTTAGATGAGTCTTGAGTCTTGACTCTGCTATAAAAATATTTCAATCACTAACGGCCATGTTACTAGAACTCCATAAAGCAACAAAAACTTGGCAAAGTCGCATGCCATTATATCATAGAACTGATGAGAAGAGTCTTTCCTCATCTTTCCGTACGTGTGTGTTCCGTTTCTATAACAATGTGAGTTTGACTTGTTAAAAAAATCTTACGATCACTCATGGCATATTTCTTTGGATTCCATAGAGCCGCAAAGACTTGGAAAATACATATGTAATTATCAGAGAATAAACAAGAATAACATCTCCTCATCTTTCCATCTCTGTTTTGTTTTTGAAAAATCTTGTAACGATTGATTGAGAACCTCATGATTTAAAAAATCTTGCAACCATTGACTAAGAGCCTCATGTTTTATCACTAGGGATTGATGGCCATGTCCTAACCACTCTGTACAATAGCTAGCATGCAAGAACTTGTCAAAGCCAATTCAGTGTCATTAACATAGAATAGAACTCATTGGAAAAATGTTGCAATCAGACACCATGCATGAAGCAGCCCAGACTTGGTAACGTTTCTTTGTAGTGGATATTTATTGGTGATTTCGTATCTGTCTTCATGGATTTTAGTGCACAATGTGGAACTTGGCTCATTGAAAAATCTTGCAACGAGTATTTATTCACTACTACTGACATAGCGCACAGGGGAGGCGAGCTATATTTCTGAAGAGGGGCAAGACTATACATTTTGATACTCGTAATAAGTTTTTTTTTCAATGTAATAGTAGTATTTTTTTTAGAATCGTAGGGCGCGACGCCCCTACTAAATTTCCTACTTCTCTGTCTTCATCTTTGTCTTTACGGCTTATGCTCCTCTCCATACTCTAATCCGGATTCATATTTTATTTTTGTCCTTATTTGGGTTTCCAAGTAATGATCCAAATTATTCATCTCGTAGCGCTCTCTCTCGCATCAAACACCATTTTTGCAAAAAAGATAAACTCGATGGGATATCAACACGTGCATGAAAGAATCATTTAAAATACATGGTGTACCATTTTGTCAGACATAACCCCTCTGTTAATGTATCTATCAATGTTTGGTCATATTGGTTGTTTGGTCATATTGGTTTTTTACACTAGTATTGTTCTCTACGAGATAAATGGATTGCATCATTGATAAGAATCCGGAATAAGGGCAAAAATTAAGAGTTTTGAGGGTTATGGAAGGCTAGAGTATATAGAGGAGCTTAACCCATTCTACAATTAATTTAAATGTGCCCGGGGTGGCTTGACCTTGTATCAACTTGGACATAAAATAAAATACTCCCATTTATATTTTCTGTATCATGCGAGAAATTTTTGGGTACTGGGTGGATACCACGTGGCCGTGCTCACGTGGTGCATGAGCAGCCAATTCGGGTCGTCCAAAAGTGTGTGGACGATCTAGATTAAAACCCTCTTTTTCCTCTCACCCCACCACTCTCTCTCCTCTTTCTTTTTCCTTTTTCTCTTTTCAAATTCGAACAGTTCAAAATCGAAATAGACTGTTCAGGTGCGCCAAACGGACACCGCGTGATACCCACCCCACACTGAAAAATTTCTCGTGTCCTGCCATTTCAATAGTACCTCTCAAGTTGTCAACTGGATAGGATTAATAATCGATATTGCGATATTGACGTTGTTGACATTTGCTACAAATATCTAAAATCCTGTCGTAATCTCCGGCCCACAAATGAATTATACCCTCATATTTTTCAGCTTTGAATTGTTGAATAATACCCTCATATTTTTCAGCTTTGAATTGTTGCATTCCATCTTGGTGACCACAGCATCATAAATTTGGTCCACTCCTTAATGTACATTTGGTTGAATTGTTTACAAGTCTACAATTGTCATTATCATGCACACTTTATTACGAAAGTTTTAACGTTTCACATCATAATGTGTGTATTCGCGGGTCATCTAGTAATGTGTGCGTGTGAGGTTTACCATATCTCATCGGATTTAATGTAGTTCCCGCTGGGTCACGTGACCCAGCTGAAATATTAATAAATAATAAATGTGTTCTCATTTTTCACAAAGTTGATTTGTGTCGTAGTGGAAAGTGCTTCGTGTCTTCTCAAAGATATCCTAGGTTCAACTTTTGCTGGCGTCTTTTGCTTGATTTTTAATGCTCCGCAAGTATTCTCTACTTCCCAAGTCCCGTGCATAAGCGTCTTTTGCTTGATTTTTAATGCTCCGCAAGTATTCTCTACTTCCCAAGTCCCGTGCATAAGCGTCTTTTGCTTGATTTTTAATGCTCCGCAAGTATTCTCTACTTCCCAAGTCCCGTGCATAAGCGTCTTTTGCTTGATTTTTAATGCTCCGCAAGTATTCTCTACTTCCCAAGTCCCGTGCATAATTTCTCTCACTGAAATTTAATGTTTCAATTTTCTTTTCTCATTGTAACTTACAACTTTCATTTACTCCAATTTTACCAATTCATTAAGTACTAAACTTCAAACATCATTAAAAAGATTTTATTCAATTTTAGAAGTACTAGTGTGGACTTTTTTTTTTTATTTTAGATATTCCTGGCAAGTTTTTTTTTTTTTTTTGGCCCATTACATGATTTAATTCAAAAACTTAACAATGTCCAACAAAGATTCATTTTTTGGAGATGATTTTATCATTTTCAATTATTGTAAAAAAAAAAAAAAGGGCCCTATATTTAAGGTTCATCTTTCACCATGAAATCTCAGGGCCGGCCTTGTATTTAAAAGTGACTTAGTGACCCATCTGTATAAAATTTCTAGATCCACCACTGCATATATATAGTAAGGGGCAACAAATATGCATCATGATATACTACTTGAGTAGGGGTGTCAATGAGCTAAATGAGCCGATTTCGAACGCGTTTTAATTGAGCCAAACACGAGTCGATCTTGAGTTCTTTGTATATTATAAGCTCAATGAGCTAGCCTAAAAGTAGCTTATTAATTAATTCAAGCTTGGCTTGAAAGCTTAATAAACTTAAAGAAAATGTTCAAACTTAATTTGTTTATGCAACAAAATGATTGCGAACGAGCTTTTAATAAACGAACATAAGCTCAAGCCTCAAAGTAGTCGAGTACAAAAAATGGGGCAAACCAGCGAACTCTCCATCTTGTTTTAACTTGGTTTTCTTTTGTTTGGGGTTTGAGCCCTGGGGCAATATAGGGTAATTTTTCATCAAATAGTGGCGTAAAATCTAAGGAAATTGCTCTACAAAAAATGTAATCCCTGATGCAATTTGGAACCTGCATGTCTCCGCCATTGACCTCATCTTCTCTACTAAAAATAACAACCGCATCATCCAAGAAAGAACTACTCCTAAATGGGTGTTTTAGCCTCTTCAAAAAAAAATTAGTGTTTTAGTATTTAGAGTGATTCAATTAGATTATATTCCAGCAATAAATCGATGAATTTTTGAGATTCAAATGAAGGAATTCTCTCTCTCTCTTTTTTTTATTTTTCCCTACCTATTGATTAAGAAGTTCTCCTCTCTGTTCGACAAAATAAGCAAAGAAAGCTCTCAAAAAATTACCCAGTTGTATCAATTGTGTCAATGTCACTTGTTGCCACAAATTTAATAAATAGTTAAATATTGTGGTTTTGGTGTTTGCGCCGTACAATGGTCACAAGATCGAATTGCTATCATTATGACATGTGAATATTGTTCATTTTTTATGATATGCTAATTAACAAATCACATGTACATTTTTTGGGCTAGATAATAGTACTCCTACGTACTAGCTAGAAAAGATTTTAGTGTATATGCTAATATATACACTAACATGATGATGTCCAATCTAGTTACAGTACTACTACGAGAGATGCTACTTGCACAGCAAATCTGTGCATAGATTGTACACAGATGGCGTTGTGGGACCCACTAAGAGTTCCATACAAATAATCCGATCCGTTAATTATGTTTAAAATATTTTTTCAAGGGCCTCTGCAAAAAATTAGCTCAATCCGATACCTATAAGTATACTTGATCTAATCATCTAACTTTTCATTCCGGTTTTAAGAGAATGAAAGTTAGACGATTAGATCAAGTACTTATAGGTGTCGGATTGAGCTAATTTTTCGCGAGAGCACTTGCAAAAATATTTTAAACATAATGAACGGCTCGGATTGTTTGTATGGGACCCTTAATGAACCCCACAACACGATCTATGTACAGATATGTTGTGCAAATAGACTTTCTGTACTACTACTCTTACAAATAAGGAATGCGCTAGTACGTTGGAATTGTTGTCGTGGTCCGTCCGCTGATAGCCGTCCTTAGGATTGTTAAACGAACCAAACAGCTCAACCTCGGTTTGAGTTTGGCTCAACTTTTGATTTGTTCAAACTCGCTTATTAAAAATATAAGCCAAGCTCAATCATGTTTTTTCGTTTGTTTATGAATTCATGCCAAACTTGAGCATCTAGGCGTTTGACTCGATAGGTTCGTGAACAATTAAAGAGATCACTCCGTAAATACTAAAAATATAGAGGTAAGTTAATAAATTTTTCAAAATATGAGAAATGAATTTGCCTTTTACTCCCTCCGTCTCTTTTTAAATGTCTTGCTTCGTAACTCTAACTTATTAAAAAGACATAATCATTACATCTTTTACATCAACTTTTACTTTCACTTTCCCTATTTACCATCTATGGAGACATCATCATTACACTTTTATTCGCTAACTTTTCAAAATGGAATTCAATTTTAGGAGCAAAATAGAAAATGCACCAACTTTTACCCATTAACTTTACAACATGTACACTTAGTAAGGGACAACCCAAAATAGAATACTGAACTCTAAAAAAGGGATGGAGGGAGCATATAGATATTTCATCAGTTTTACACTACTCTTGAATCCAAATAAGAATCATTGAAGAAGCCTAATCATATTCTTGAGAGGTAGTTTGGAGGCAATTAAGAGTTTGTTTTCTTTATTTTGCTGGTTCTTTTTTATGGCTTTAAATGAGTCCATTTCAATTTATAACTTAATGAGCTTGAACTCAAGTTCAAGCTTGAAAGTTCGAAACTTCACGAAATTAAGCTCGTTCGAGATTGGCTGGCATATTTCACAAACCAAGCCAAGCTTATTATGAATACAAAATTTCAAGCTCGAGCCAAGTTTGAACAATTAGTCTCAAAAAATTCTTAAGCTCAAGTCAAACTTGAACACATATAACAAAGAGTCAAGCCAAGCTTGAACAATGTCGTCCTTGGCTTGTTTGGCTCGATTATATTAGCACCCCTAGCCGTCCTCCCCATCCTACCTACCAACGCCAAAGAGTTCTGTAATGAACAAAACAAAAAATCCAAGAGCCGAGCCGTCAATGTTGAATAACTTTTCCATGACACCACCCTTTTTTTTTTTTTTTTTCCCAGAAAAAAACGCACTTCATAAAACCACTTGGAGGAGTAATTATCGATTGTTCCTGGAGAATCGTTGTGTGATGCTTCAAATGCCTTTTCTATCATATATTTGTGTAAGTTCACACAAAATTGCAAAAAATAATATTCCCACCCGGAGAGATTTTGGCATAAAATCAAATCCCAGACGAGGCCACAGTTTAACTTGTTGGCAGGAGGTTTCCAAAACCGAGGTCATGTAAATTGTAAATTAGTACATGTTTAATTAAAAAATGAAGCCGATGACTTGTAGTTGGCCTAGTGGCGGTTATATATATATATATATATATATATATATATAATAACAATAACAATAACAATAACAATATTGGGGTATAGTGTTTTACAGTCTTCAATATATTCTACTCCTGCAAATTAATTGCCTGTTTACCACATGGGCATGGGTACGAGACAAGGCTACTACGTTTATTTGAAAAAAGGGTTTGATATGACACATGAAAAGTATCCATGAAATGGAATATGGAAGGGCAATGAATAGCTCAAGTTAATAGTTGTGAATTCGAGGCTCAGATTCACCAATCTGAGCCGTTCATTATCTTTTCCCAATCTGAGCCGTTCATTATCTTTTCATGATTTAATGTTCCATTTAAGTATTTTTCATGTATCTTTGACATTTTCCCTTGAAAAATACTAACAATACTACTACTCCAGTAAACGCTCGAGATTTTTCAATATTTCACAGTGAGATACATACATACATACATATATATATATATATATATATATATATATATATACACACACAAAACTACCTATAAGGGCGCCCTTAACTTATTAAGTTAAGGACGTTCCTTTTCCGAACAATTTGCGATGATCCAAGCCGCTCAATATGTTTAGAACGTGATTTTAAGGGCACTCGCGAGAAATCAGCAAAAAAGAAAGACTGGAAATGGCTTGATCCGAGTAATTTTTGTTTGTATTTTATATATATATATATATATATATAGTCCGGCACTTATCAGGGATCCCGGATTTTGTTACCGTATGCACCTCTCATTTTTCGATCGGATTTCGATGATCCGAGCCGCTCAATATGTTCAGAACGGGATTTTAAGGGCACTTACGAGAAATCAGCAAAAAAAGACCGGAAAAGGGCTTTATCTGAGCAGTTTTTGTTTGTATTTTATCGAACAGTTCAAATAAAAACTGCTCAAATTAAGCCTTTTCAGGCCTTTTTTTTTGCTGATTTTTTTGTGAGTATTCTTAAAATCACGTTCTGAACACATTAAACAGCTTGAATTATCGAAATTTGATTGAGAAATGGGAGAAAATGGGACGTCAGTATTTTATTTAAAACGAGGACGTCCTCATAGGAAGGGGACTCTCTCTATATATGTATACTTCCTTGAGTTGGATTTGTTACTCAATCTAATTACCGCAACGCAAAAAAGCTGCTTATTTTTTAAGAAGGCAATTTCAAGCTCAAAAATCATATGCTTACGCAAATAATTTTTCTATCACTATGGATCATGTTTTATAGATCTTATCGAGATCTTTTATACGGTGAAAAAATAATAATTTTTTAATTTTTTATTTATATTATTTTTGAGTTTGAAAATGTAAAATAAGCTGCTTATTTTTTAAGAAGATTTCTGGAACGGAGCCTCGCAACCTTCAGGTCTGTATTAACTGCCCCTCCCTCTCTCTCTCTCTCTCTCTAATATACAGTATATATACTCATATATAATATAGGCTAGCTACGCTTGAATGAATCTCCATTAATTGATTACCAATCCATCAACACAGGAAGATATAGGAGTTTAATTATGGGTGGATCAGCAACATTAGTTCTTTGTGCCAGCTTGGCCTTTTACTACTACGTTTCCCTCCTGGCATTGGTTGAGATTGTTCGAGCTCAAAATCAAACTGGTACTACCCCTGCTTCCGAAGGTAATACTCCTACCTAATCTAATAACCTCTCTCTCTATCTCTCTCTCTCCCCATATGCTTGGGAGATCCCTGGGTGGGGTTGTTCTGATTTTAATTCGACTGAATGAAAGAGTGGCGCCCCTCTGCCTCTTAAGTTAAGAATTAACATGGCTTTTCTTGCGGGCCCAGAACCATAACCAGAACTTTTCCCTCTTTTGTTCTCTACATAGACGACGAAGTTTCGCTCACTAATTCATTTTCTATTTTTTCACAAACAGCACCAGGAGCCGGCGGCTAGCTCCCCGGCTCCAAACAGTTGTACCCTCTGTCCGTTTCAATTCAACTCCTGATTTCTCGATCATTTGACGAAAAAAAGACAAAACACTTTTTGGACGGTACTTCAAAATTGTGAAAAATTAAAAAGTTTCGTATTTGAGACTCACCATTCTACCTTGATTTTTCAAGCTTATAAATGATTGTGTGTATTTCCACCAACATGATTGTAGTCATTTTTGTAGACTGCGGTTCTATGCTTGACAATTTTTTCAAGGTTAAGTGGTTATCAAATCGTTTCTTGGCTTAACAACTGTTGGTCTTTGATCATTTCCTTAAGATTTGAACTAGTATAATTTTATACACTAGGTACTGATGTGATTTGGCATTTCTTAAACCATTTTCAGTTCAAGAACTAACAAAATTTATTTTCTGGCTAGAATTTGGCGAACAATTACGAGTAGTGGAATGTTCTTCTAAGAGCTCTTAAACTAAAGAGAGTTTTGGCAGGAGAAATGAAAAACCAATATCAGTGTACGGGAGATTTGTTCTCAAGATTAAGTAAAGTGCACTTAAAATGATTCAAACCCGTAAACTTATGAAGTACCGACATTTCTAGAGGTCGACGTATTGCAGAGTTGGACACGACGGATACACGTATGGGACACGCCACGTGGCGTATCCCATAACCTAATTTAAATTTTTGGGAGGGACACAGTTGGGGACACCGATGAGGACACGTAGGGGTTAAAGTGCAACTTCTTTTTTTAAAGATTTGGGGTCAAATTGTAATTTTTTTAAAATTTAGGATTCAAACTATAATTTTTTAATTGGGTTGTGTTGAACTTATGGATGTTTTGTTTTGTTTGAAATGGTATTGGAACTATGCATTTTTTGTTTTGTTCATATTTTGTCATTTAAACTTGAAAAAAGTTAAAAAAATAAATAAATATTCACGTGGCGTGTATGTTGCCGCATTTGTGTCCCCATTTTTTTTTAGAATTTCCGTGCCTTTGTATTTGTGTCTGTATCTATGCATCATAGCCGTAAACTTATTCGAACCCCACCTCACATAAAAACTTACTCGTAGAGACTATCATCTTGTCTTCTGTCATTAGTGGACTATGGATGTGTGTTCTTGATGTAGAACATTTGGAGGCCCAATTTCATGATTAATTGGATCGATCGAAGCTTCGGAAGGCCAAACGTTGTCTAATTGCAAATTATCCGATTTGGCAAATTTCGAATGAGGTTTGATTGGGCTCAAACTTGGCGGGCTGACTTATTTTCGCGGTGCGGTCATGACTTACGACTCTAAGTCGTGAGCCCTAGTGTTTTTCGGCCTAATTATTTCATTTAGGCCTTCAATTTACGGTTTTTGTTGTTTTAGGAAAGTTCTGAAACGTTAATAACTCTTAGCCCGTAATTCCTTTTTAGTTGGTTCTTTTTGGGAAAGTCTTATTTGTTTGTCTAGTTTTTAATTTTATTACTCCATTTTGTCCAATTTTCGGGACTTTTTAATTTTCCTAGGATTTCAGACCTATATAAGGATTTGTAACCTAATATTTGTACAGCTTTTGATCAATAATATTTAGACTTTGTCTCTTTTTCTCGTGGACTCGAATTTATCATTCGTTTAGATTAGTACACAACTAATCTCTTGTTAATTCCGCTGCATTCTTATTTGGTTGTTATAGTGTGAATAGGCAAATAACGGTTTTTGCTTATTAATTCGTTATGTAAGAGTTTCGGAAAAGTCTACTCACGGTCTCTCACACCTCATTTTTACAACCTACAAACGATTTATACCTCAGCATATAGCCTCTATCATTTTGTTAATCTAAAACGTTCGTCTCATAGAGAGCGTTGAAAATATTAGTCACCTCAAATTTCATATTTATCTCATTTTAATAATGCATGATTACATTTATCTTCTGCGTGAGTTGATTTTTTTTTTTTCCATTGAACGTTTCTGATCATCAAAATGATAGAGTTTATATGCTAATTAGGCAAATCGATTCTAAGTTTAGTTATATAGAAATGGGGTGTGAGTAGGGCTGTAAACGAATTGAGCAGCTCGCGAGCTTGGCTCGTTTAATAAACGAGCTGAGCTCGAGCTCGAGTTTTTAGCTCGTTTACTAAACGAGTCGAGTGGAGCTCAGCTCGTTAAGGGAGATTCGCATGAGTTGATTTTTTTTTTCCATTGAACGTTTCTGATCATCAAAATGATGGAGTTTATATGCTAATTAGGCAAATCGATTCTAAGTTTAGTTATATAGAAATGGGGTGTGAGTAGGGCTGTAAACGAACTGAGCAGCTCGCGAGCTTGACTCGTTTAGTAAACGAGCTGAGCTCGAGCTCGAGTTTTTAGCTTGTTTACTAAACGAGTCGAGTGGAGCTCAGCTCGTTAAGGGAGATTCGACTCGATTAAAGAGGCTCGTTTAGTTAATGACTAAACTCAGCTCGTTAAGGGCTCGGTTCTTTAAGGTTCGAGCCGAGCTCAAGCTCGAGTTTTTAGCTCGTTCAGTAAACAAGCCGAGCTCAAGCTGCCAAAGCTCGGTTCAGCTTGTTTACACCTGTAGAAGTGAGTAGACTTCCCTTAAAGTTTGGGACAAGTTTAGCCATTATTTTTGTTTCTTTATTTTGGGTGATCATTGGTCATCTCCAGAACCGTTACTACTTGTTTCCATCCTCTGAAATTTTCTTCTTTTCTTTTTATCTTCAATAAATTGGGTCACCATCCAAAAAGCTTTTGGACAAAATTATATTCTTCAACAAGACTAAATTATATACACCGTCGGTGTAAACAAAAAGTTTCGTCAAAATCAATTAGATTGCATCATGTCGTAAAAAATAGTGGTCTCAATTAGTAGTATATGGTGACATGGTACAATCTAATTGATTTGGAGGAAACTTTCGTTCACACTAGCGGTGTGAATTATTTTATTTTATTCTTTAGTTTACGCTGAGTTTTCATTAAATTTCTGTCTTCAGGCCAATAACAATAGTCAAGTTATTTTCGTTGAATGTCAAATTATTTGGTAAACGTGAGCGGAATGACTTGTCTAAAAATTCCATGTAAACATGAGTTTTAGTCCATTTAATACATTTAGTTTAAGAAAAAAATAGGGCCTAATTAATAATCTTGGCTGTTTTTTGAATTTGGGGCAGTGAGTGCTTTGAACTCGGTGTTCAGCCAATGGGGGATATCGGCGACAAACTCAAAAACTAAATGGAACATAAGCGGAGAACCATGCACTGGAGCCGCCATTGACTCTACCAGTATCGAGACCAACAATGGAGATTACAATCCCGGTATCAGATGCGAATGCAATGGGACTGTTTGCCACATTACCCATCTGTAAGTCTTACTAAAAAAATACTAGGACTTTTCTCCGCGCTTCCTATGTGTTCTGTGTAATGTCTAATTGGTCCTTTTTCTTAATAAATCATGTTTACTTTGTCTAAGGTGAAAGACATCAATGTAATATGGATTAATTAGGAGTGAGAACAATTAAAGATTGGATGGTAGATAACCTTTTGAGATGGGATGATTATTTGCAATGTAGATCAATTGAGGGGTGATTTGAATGACAACGAATGAGAGAAAACCGTTCGAGCTGGGATGATTTTTGAATTATATTGAGGGTGGTAGAGGAGATAGAAGAAGACCAAGGAGAACATGAGTTGAGGCAATAAAAAAAAAGGATGGCCGACCCTCTGTAATAACAAGAATATTGGAGTATTATTTATGTTTCATAGCACCAAGTGCAGGAAATCGAGTCTGGCTATCCAAACCCAGTAACTAGTACAAATACGTGTTGAGTTGAATGTATTGCTCACCAGTTCGTTTTCTATTGGCCGTTAGTGGCAGGAATTCAATTTGAAGTCAAGCTACCATAATTTACTTTTCAGTTGAAGTTACGACCTTGATTTGTGAGCTTGAGGTCTTAGTACGTTTTTTGAAGTCTTCCACTTACTGCTTGCCTTCTTTATCATTTTTTAACAGCAAAGTCTATGCACTAGATGTTGCTGGAGGAATCCCGGATGAGCTATGGTCTTTGACTTCTCTATCCAATTTGTATGTTTCCCCACCAGTGTTTTAGTTTCAATTATGCTTCATTTTCCTTCTGCACTATTGTTTTCTGTATGTGAAGTACTATCAAACTGAAACCTTCAAATTATGATGCAGCGCCTATCCATATATCTACATGTGTAATGCATCTTTGAATAAAGTTTTCCTTGCTATTTCATTTATGATGCAGCTCGTATCCATATATCTACATGCGTAATACATCTTTGAATGAAGTTTTTGTTGCTATTTCATTGAAAAGTCTCTCACATCAAACAATGCTCTACTAAGTTTCTTCCATATTTTGTAGGAACTTGGGCCAAAATTACCTGACTGGTCCCCTGTCTTCATCCATTGCCAATCTAACTCAAATGCAGTATCTGTAAGCCACCTTATTTATTTTTATTAACATTGGGTCGTCAACATTTTATTCAAGTGTAGCTATACTCCTTTAATGTTCTGACACCTCATTTAATGTTGTCAGGAGCCTAGGGATTAATTCACTATCTGGGGAGGTTCCGAAGGCACTTGGAAATCTAACGAATCTGATAGTATTGTATGTTATTCTTGAATTTGTACGTTTTTTAGTGGAAACTTCATGTTTTAGCTTTATATTGACTGCAATGCAATCTGAGGCCAACAAGTACCGTCCGCCCAAGTATAGTCATCTTGTGTAAACAACCGTGCCATATAAATACCATTTTGTAAGTTTGGATTTTTTCTTATGGAAAGCAGTTGTTTGCTGCAGTGGCATTCAGTTGCTTGTCCCATTGAAAATTTGTGACACTTGTACACATAGCTGAAATGTACAATCCCGTTTTCTACATAACATTCACATGTTACTTCTTCGAACTATTCTGGTGTTGTTAACTTGCTAATTTTGCAGGAGCTTTAGTTCAAATTACTTCTCTGGCCCTCTGCCATCAGAACTTGGGAAGTTGACAAAATTAGAGCAACTGTAAGTGCTGAGACATTCCATACTATTGTTTCATTATCTGGAATATACTGTTTTTTTGGGGCAGCATGCCAGCATTTGATAGAAATGGTTCCGCAGATTGCCCATTGCCATAACACAAGCATCTTATCTTACAACTGAAAGATGTCCCTATGAGCACACTACTTAGATTTTAGAAGCTCACAACATATTTCCTCACTTTCCTCTTCCTACTTTGCTTAACTTGTACCTTCTTCAGTCTCTTCTTTTGTGTCTAGTAATTTGGCAAATTGTTGTTATATTTCTAGCTGCCTTGACCTTAGTTTTGGATACTGAAAGGTATTACAACAGATGTAGGAAGAAGCAACCACTAATGCCCAGAGATGCTGCCCTGTACTTGTTCTCTCAGGAGTGAAGCACGATGCGGTGCACTTGTTATGAGATATCCCAGGAATGAAGTACACATTCTATAACATTAACTGCAAAAGTCTGTTTAGAACAGAACATCGGCCTCAAGACTCTCACCAGTTATATCTTTTAGTGAAGGAGAATAGATGATTGAGAATTGCATATTTGACATAGATGATCTCTTTTAGGTCACAATAATCGAGACCAGTGATTAAGGTAGTTGCGGCTTCTCTTCAACTTCCGGGATCGATGATGGAAAATTCTTCTTGTTCTTGTTCTTGTTCTCTTTTTTCCTCTTTTATCTTTCATGTAAGTGAAGAACTAAAGAGGAGGTCAATAAAAAAAAAGAAGAAGTTAATGACCATGTGGGCCAAATAATCCCCATGTATGTATTGTAAAGAAATAGTTACGAAAAGCCAGCCAAAGTTATAGGAATTAAACCAAACCCAGTTCAATAGAGAAACTTCAATGATTTCAGTTTCTTTAAAAGGAACAAAATATAGTTAATAGAACTAAAGATCTGTATATATAATAATAATATCATAACTGATGGCTACTATAAATTCTATCTGGATTAGCAGGCACATATATTCTAATTTTTCTCTTTCTTCATAACTATATGACAATAGAGGAACCCTGATGTAGCCTTAAGTTTCACCTCGTAAACATCTTGAAGTTTTAAGGCCTGTACAGTAACCTACATAAGGCTGGTGTTGCATGCCGAAAATTGGAGCATTATACTTATTAAATTATCCACCTTGACAGCTACATTGATAGTTCTGGAGTCAGTGGAGCTATACCATCTACATATGCTGCTCTACAAAACATGAAAAATTTGTAAGAGCTTTCTGGCTTATCCTTTAGGCTTTTTGGTAACTTGAACATCTTTTTCAAATTAATTGTATCTGTGATCACCAAGGAATTTTTTAAGGATTTCAGGTGGGGTTCGGACAATGAACTCAACGGCAGCATACCTGAATTCATAGGGAACTGGTCACATCTTATCGAACTGTAAGCAATCTTGTATGCTGTGTCCTCTTTATTTTGATTGTCGTACTGTGACCATACCTTTACTTTAAACCACATAGTTGGTAACTGAGATGCTTTTTTGTTTTATTCTAAAAATTGATACTCCATGCAGTTACCTCTATTGTATGTACTTTCTATAAACTGTAAATTTACTATACTTAATTTATCTGTAGGAGATTTCAAGGAAACTCCTTTGAAGGTCCAATACCACCATCCTTCTCTAACTTGACCAATTTGACGTCATTGTGAGTGTTAAACTCTTTCTATAGCGTTGTTTGTGTTAAAATATGGATGACATATTCTTCTCTCGTATAACATATCGTGTGATTAAATAGGATGATAAGTGATTTGTCAAATGGAAGTAGTACTTCACTGGAATTTCTGAAAGATATGATGTCTCTGAATACCTTGTAAGGCAATACGGCTATAGTTGACAATCAATTTTGAAATACTTTTATCCCTATTATCGTCCATTGTTTTTCACAAACTTAATCTAACAAACTTGTTTCATGCCTGACAGAATATTAAGGAATAACAATATTTCTGGTTCTATCCCCTCCAATATTGGTGATTATCAGAGTTTGTCTCTGCTGTAAGTTATTGCTGTTAAATTTTCTTTGGCTTCCATATGTTTCAACATGTAAGTTTTGCACTTGATGATCTGGTTGATGAAGATGGAGCCAACACCTCTACAAAGTGAACATTGGGTTTTAACATTTTAGAACTAACATGTAACAACTGGTTTTGTCTAATTTTCCAGGGATTTGAGCTTTAACAATTTAGCTGGACGGATTCCAGATTCTCTCTTCAATTTGAGCTCTCTCTCTTACTTGTAATAAGCATTCTCTCTTACATGTGATAAACATGTTGTGCAATGTTTTTTTTTCTAGAAGAATTATAGAAAGTATGATTCATTATGACTTGAACTAATTGGTGTATGTTCAGGTTTCTTGGGAATAATAAATTGAATGAAACGCTTCCCGCACAAAAGAGTACATCTCTTCGGAATATGTAAGTAAATCTTACGCAACCATTCGCAGTTCAATGATAGTGTATGCAAAGTGGTACTATTTCGTTTTATGGTCACGACTGATCATACCAAAAAAATAGATCTTATCAAATGTGAAGTTTTTAGAATGTTATGGTTAGATGATTTCAGAAGCATAACCCACCATTGAACAGTCCTATGATTTGTTTACTCAATAAAATGTGCAGGTTTAGTTTAGGCGAATCATTATGGAGTAAGTTGTTTACAACTACAATGTTGCGTAGTTTGTATCGATTGTTCCTTTAGACATAATAACAAGGAAACAAGTACGATTGCGAAGAAAAGAAAACCATCATTTATTCCTTGGGAAAAGTTCTCTATTAAAGGGCATCTTGCTGTTGTGTTTTAGCCAGGGAGGAGACATGGATACCTATTGTGAGTACCTATTAGGTTGGTACTGATGTTGTCTGAACCTGGGACTTCAATGCTCAAATTCAAGACTAATCAATGTGTCGGTTCTCGGTAGAATAAATATCTTAAGTAAGCATCCCAATAATGTCTTTGGTTGCAGAGATGTGTCGTACAATGAATTATCTGGGAGCTTGCCTTCTTGGATCGAACAAGGCTTACAACTGTACGTAGAAGTTTTATGTCTCTCTTCTCTGTTTTCATTGCAATTTTTGGTTTACTATCTGGCATCAAGATAGTTATATTGCCAGCTGATTTGTTATATTTTTCCCACAAGTTCCATTTTGTATCAGTTGATTTTGTTATAGTCTCGAGACTAAAGCTGAGTTTTTTTGGATGTAATATGCAGTAACTTAGTTGCCAATAACTTCACAATTGAAAGTGCAGACAACAGGTGATTTTCTCTGTGCGGTATATTTTGAATGATTATGTGGCCTCTGAATAGTTAGTAATACTAAAAGAAAGTTGTATAATTTGCTATATACAGTTCAAGTGTTAGATGATATTGCTGTTGAATGCACTAATTGTTAGCTTTAGAGGATGTATGATCCTCAATGTAAATAGAATAGGGATATTATTCAAGTTGTGCAGATATGACATACTGCATCGATCTCGTCTTGCATTCTAAGGTTTATTTCTACCCTCAATTTCTGTAAGCAGCTGAATGAGGTTCACCGCTTTCTAGAGTTTATTATTCAGTGTTCTTGTGTCATGGTATTATACTGTAGATGAAATTGGCTGGCTGCTGGCATCTGATTTGCACTTTCTAAACTATAGATGAAAATCTTTACAATGTAGTTAGTGCAAACCAATTGTCAGAGGTGCAACAAATGGGGCCTATGTAATAAGAAGTTTCCTAGATAACTTTGCAAATAATTCTTCCATGGAACCTGCAGGATGTAGTGATAAACACAGCTCAAATCTGACATTATAAAGATAACACGGAGAATCCATGATACATGTACTTTATGTTGAGTACTGGAGTAATAACAGTTGAAAGCTTAAACATTTTTTAGTTACACTCCATTCTTGTGTTCTTTGTTTCCATAAGATGTTACCGACAGTATCTAATGAATCGTTCTACTCTAATTGCATTACTTATATAGCAAATCCAACATGCAATAATATTCAATATCCATTCTTCTTCTGTGTACAGTGTTTTGCCTTCAGGATTGAACTGTCTTCAAAGGAACTTTCCCTGCCGTCGCAATTCTCCTATTTGTAAGTGCAATTGAAAACCTTCCCTTACCTATGGTTCTGAGATCAGACACATCTACACTATGATCTTGGATTGAGAATCTTTTTGAGTTTACAGTTCCTTCAAACCATCAAACCCTTTTTATTCTAAATGTAAGTAGACTTACACTGGTAACTGTTTGCTGACTCAGTACCAGGAAGGTTTCTGAGTAAGGATGGGTGACCCCCATTCATCTAATGACTCAATATTATGGATATAAAGTGAATGGTAAATCATCTTGTCTTTGTCATGTTGTATTTTTTGAGGAAAGCTTTCATTTTCACTAAGCCAACTAGTTGGTAATTGGATATCACTCCATCGGATACTCCTAGGGACTTATGTTTTGAATAAGGAATGTATGTTTAAGCTAGTTTTCAAACATTTATAATGGATATGATAAATTAAAGCAATTGATTGACTTCATTCAAGAATATTAGTAATAGCTCCTGCAATTTGAAATGTTTCCATTGGGTGATAATTTTAGACATTTGGTGAGGAGTGTAATTATTACGATAGGTTTGTCTTTTTAACTTATTTTTTTTATTGAAAATCTTGTAATAAAATTTAATATTAATTTTGACATTGTTGGGCTCTTTTCCTAATTTTTTCGCTCTTGGAATAATTGGTGACTTCATGGTGTTAGAGGTCCTAAGTTCCAACCCAAGTCTTGTAACTTCTTTTCATTCCCTTTTTATGTGTTATTATGCATGCACTCTCTGCGTGTGTATTGGTGTACCTTATTTGGTGTAGTTTCGTTTGCCTTTTGATAGCTGAGATTGGGCTGGACATGGCAGGGGTGTTACATAGTTTGATTTAGGTTTGTCAGTTTGGTTTTTGTCCACTGTTATGAATGTAGTTGTGCAAAATCCTTTCATGTGGTTAATTTGTTTGGAGTCAACTGCGTTGAGTTCAATTGTCATACTACCTTTGAGATTTGTAGCCTATACAGATTTATATAATGCTCCTTCCCCTTTTTTTCTATTTTTATATCAACCCACAGCTGTTGCTAGTCAATGGCCTATTTTTCGAGTTCCAATCTCACAATGCCCTTTGCCAATGAAAGGCCATATTGTAATAATCAAAAGTGAATAATCAAAACTTGCCACATTAAATTTTGATTATCCATTTAGAGGTTGTTAAAGTTAGCAATGTCAAGTCCCACATTGTTTGTTTTTTGCCCATAATCAAAACGAGTTGGCAAAAATTCAAATCAAATGGTCAGTTTTTTTTCTCAATCTAATGGTCTACATTGAATGACATTCTCGTAAAATAAGTGGAAGTGGAGAGCATTAGTTAAAATCCATAAAATGATCAATATTGTCAAATTCTAGTAAAATAAGTGGAATTGGAGAGCATTAGTTAAAATCCATAAAGTGATCAATATTGTCAAATGTGCAATCACTTGCCAAAGTAGAGAGTGAGTTTCACCTACCAATAAAGCATTTGCTTTATGGAGAGTGAGTTTCACGTTCCCATGATGGTTGTACTTAATTGAGAAAATGTGGAGACCATTAAATTTGGTTATTGGCAAAAGGTTGCTAGATTTGGTTATCCAAAGGCCAAAATTTAATTAGTTGGTATGAGGTTGCTAAGTTTGGTTATTACAATGTGAGCACTTTTTTGAGCAAATATTGCTAACTTTAGCAATCCTTTGGTTTTGATTATTACATTATGGATGCTCTAAGACACCATCTACATTTTTTTTTTGGTTTCTTTTGTCTTCTGTCAATGTTTCAGTTTTTGTACTTGTCAGTTGAAGTGAGAAATTTCTTTCCTTATTATGTCAAGACTTCACACGTGAAATGCGTTGACTCAAGTTTGTCTGTGTTAAGTGTAAATTTCCACTTTTTAGATGTGCATTAACCCATAAGATGCATCACATGATCAACGAGATTTGACTGATTTTGTTTTTTCTAGTGCACCTACTTGAACTCCAATACGATGAATTCCTCTTCCCTGATGGTTTGCAGATTCCAGCTTTGCGATTAAGTGCGGTGGTCCACAGATTACAGCTAGTGATCAAATTGTATATGAGAGCGATAATGAGACTCTTGATGCGGCTAGTTATAATGTGACTAGTACAAACAGGTGGGCAGTAAGTAATGTTGGACGCTTCATCAACGCCAACAATCCTAAATATGAGAGTTACTTTTCGCAACAGTTCCCAAATACTTTGGACTCAGAGATGTTCCGAACAGCACGAATCTCACCTGGATCACTAAGATATTATGGGCTGGGGCTTCAGAATGGTAATTACAACGTGACTCTCCAGTTTGCAGAGATAGTAATCGAAAATCCCTCAAGTTGGAAAAGTCTTGGAAGGCGTGTTTTTGATATATACATCCAGGTCTGTGCTGAGTTATCAAAATTGGATTTTAAATGTGATTTTTTTTTTCTGTTTCCCTATTAGTTCAAACATGTTTGTTTGTTTGGACAACTTTCTCTAGATATCCCCTTCATTATGTGTATTCACAGCTTTAAAGTTTTGTATTCATTAATTTAAGAGTTACTTATAAGAAGCAGGGTGAAACATGCAATAAGTCATCCCCTATTGCTCATCTCCTTACCCAAAGTGCTGGAATGGTGGACTGGGTTTTAAATCTTAAACTTTTTTTTTGGCAAAATTCAGTATGGTTAGAATAGTTAGGTTAGCACTTTGAGGAGTTGAAAATTGAAATCCCAACCTCCTTTGTCCTAAGTGATGCTTTTCGACTTAAACCGTGTTATCTTCCTCGACAGCTTGTACCTTATTACCCTTCGCAACCGTATTTTCACAGTCCGACCATCCAATAGCTATTAGAGATTAACTCCCAAGCTTTTCTAAAATGTTTTCCAAATATCCCCCCCTCTTTTTTGTGGTAATGAATTTCCTAATGTGTTCCCTTTCAATTCCCATAGTCAATTATTATATTACGTGAATTCCCTAGATATTATATTACGTGAAATCTTTGTCCGGACATGGGAGAAAAGAACTGCGAGCTCGATTTTTCTCAGAATTTTAGTAAGTACATAATTTCCGTTTCATGTACATTTCTGTAAAAGATAGTCAAAAACACTTATGCTTCGTACATACCAATCCTTTGGTTCTTAAGTTCCAGCCTCTTCATTCTAGGGGAACCGGGTTTTCGTAGATTTTGACATAAAGAAGGAGGCCGGTGGTGTCTCTTACCAACCTGTTGAGAGGAAATTTACGACTCAGGTATCAGAAAACTATCTAGAAATCCATCTATTTTGGGCTGGTAAAGGGACTTGTTGTATACCTGCTCAAGGAACATACGGACCTTCTATTTCAGCAATCAGTGCAGTCCCAGCAGGTAATAGGTGGCCTAATATTTGATGCAAGTTTACAGAAGTTAGTACCAATTTTCTAACGACTATGATTTTGCGCAGATTTCACCCCCAATGTTAGTAACAACCCTCCAAGTTCTGCAACCAGCAAAAAGAGTGCGACCGGTTTGATAGTGGGAATTGTTGTTCCTGTTGGCGTTGTAAGCTTTCTATCAGTACTTGCGTTATGTTGTTTCATCAAACGCAGAAAAAGGCCAGGATGGGACGATGATGAAGGTAAAGAATACTCAGAAAACAGTACGGTAACTTTGTTATCGGTCCATTACTTTGTCTACCATTGTATTGGATATTCTTTTTTAATGTTGATTTAAGATGTATGGGTCCAATGCTGTATATTCATCTTTTTAGTAGGGCTGTAAATAAATCCAGCAGCTCGCGAGGTCGGCTAGGCTCGTGAACGCTTAGCTCAGCTTGTTTAGTAAATGAACCGAGCTCGAGTTTTTCGCTCGTTTAGTAAACGAGTCCACTCGGCTCGTTCGACTAAGTGCGGCTCATTAAGGGAGTCTCGGCTCGATTAAATAGGCTAGCTCGTTTAATAAATGACTAAGCTCGGCCCGTTAAAAGCTTGGCTCATTACTCGAGCTCGAATTTTGGCTAGTTTAGTAAACGAGCCAAGCTCGAGTTTGAATTTTTGGCTCATTACTAAATGAGCCAAGCTCGACAAAGCTCGGCTTCTTTACAGCCTAGTTCTTAGTAGTGTCAGGCATGCTGTATGCTTTTTTCAGAGTGTGTTCAGACACGATGGAGGTATGTGTAAATGTTCTCTTAAACACTCACACCTTCGTAGCCAACCAGCAATCCTATGACAAAACAGCCCATCCCTGCCTTTTGTTTTCCACCTGTAAGTACGTTAAATGCTCTGGATCATCATAGTAAAGAAGTTAACACATTGATCAAAGAAACACTTTTTGGCACTGCCCTTAGTGTGCCATCCGAAATTAGTATGTTTGTGTACTTCAATGTGACACAGATTGATAATGTCCATCTTTTAAGCTTAATATAGTTGAGTATAAACATCCTAGGACATTCACAAACAAGAATTTACTGAACTTGCAGATCTCCTAGGGATGGATGCTAGGCCCTACACTTTCAGTTATGCTGAACTAAAGACTGCAACTGAAGATTTTAATCCTGCAAACAAACTTGGGGAGGGAGGCTTTGGACCGGTTTTTAAGGTAAGCATCCTTCTTAAAAAAGTAAGGCCATTGTCGAACATCTTCCTATTGCTTTATGAAATGGCACCTCTCTTCAGACTCCCTTAAACGTAAATCTGCCACTTCACCCCTTTTTTTTTCCTTCTTAAATTCATTATGAATGGCAGCAGTACACTTGTACCATCAATTTTTTGCTATGGAGAGAGCCAGTCCACTGCAATTTTGTGAAAATAAGACAATGGAAAGTAAAAACCCTGCTGTTGGACATATTTTGAATTAGTCCATACCAAAATTTTAAATTTCATATTTTGTAGGGAACACTAAATGATGGGAGGGTTATAGCCGTCAAACAACTGTCTGTGGCCTCCCACCAAGGAAAAAGTCAATTTATTGCAGAGATCGCTACGATATCTGCTGTTCAACACCGGAATCTTGTGAAATTGTATGGATGCTGCATTGAGGGGGATAAACGACTGCTTGTGTATGAGTATCTTGAAAACAAAAGTCTTGATCAGGCATTGTTCGGTACAAGGACAAAACCTTTATTGTTGATTAATACTATTATTTCTTAATGAGGCTAAAATACGACATGCTTAACTTTTTGGCTTTTGTGAAGCAGGGAAGACAAGTTTGTATCTTAACTGGCCCATTCGTTTTGATATATGCTTGGGAGTAGCAAGGGGTCTAGCTTATCTTCATGAGGAATCTCGGGTTCGCATTGTACACAGGGATGTTAAGGCCAGCAATATTCTTCTCGACACTGACCTCAACCCTAAAATTTCTGATTTTGGTTTGGCCAAACTTTATGATGACAAAAAGACCCACATCAGTACCCGTGTTGCAGGGACAATGTAAGATTCTCAGCAGTTGTAGACACCCTATTCTGGACTATCCAGACTAGTTTATATACGGTTTTTGATTCCCCAATGATGATTAAAGGTCAAGAACGTCCGAGTTTGTTGGCATATTTGAGCTTTGAGCATTCCAAACCCCTTTCAAACCGTTGTCGAACCTGTTTCAAGCCCTGGAAGCCAGAACCAAAGGGCCTCAGTAAAATCCTACTTTCGAACGCTGGTGATCCATTGAAGTACACTGGTGCACTGCCACGTGTCAATCATCGAGCACTATCCACATTCAACAGGCGCACGCCAGTCATCAACTGGCGCACGCCACTTAGCTCCTGTCCTATCACTGTTATTCAGCCACTTGCACGGGACTTTTGTGCCACCTTGACGTGGTCTACAGGGCCCTAATGATTATAGTCGTGCAGAACTGCTCCCTTCTCCCTTACACCACCTTTCAAGAGGAGTCTCATGCATTTAATGCATGGAGGCTCCTTGCCACCCAAACAAGCCTTTAGGCTTAACTGATCAGCCCCCTTCAGTCAGCCCACTGGCCTATATATACTCCCCTTGCATTTATTTGCAAGGGGTTAACTCGATTAAAGAGCTCCCAAGCATTTTTCTTCCTTTCTCTCTCTAGTTCTCCCTTGTTTTCTTTCATCCATTGAAAGGTAAAGCAAGGAAGATCAGTCATTTTCTCCACATTACTTTCTACATCCATCATCCTCTCCTTTCAAGGTTCAAAGCTCAAACCACCATTCAAAACTCAACCCAAAGGTATACCACCTTTGTTACTGTAACCTGTTCTGACCCCTGAGGGGCGTTGGCAGGGTTAAAACTAGTAATCAATACCAGTGGCAAAGATTCAATAATCGTGCTAAGTGGTATGTGGTGCACGCCAGTCCTTGTGTGCCGTGCGCCAGTAAAGGCTGCATGGCAAGACTGGTGTGGGGATCACAGATCCCTATTTTCTGCTTTATCTTTAGTCTGATCACTTTGCAGCATGATAAAATCAGTTTATTACTTTTCCATATTTCAGAACTGTGTAGTTAGATATCTATTATAACTGTTCAGAAAGGCCTCTGGGATTATTCTGGTCATGTCCCAGAACCCAGATGAAGCAAAGCCAAGCATTGGATAAATGGAACAAGTGGCGCACGATCCCCATGGACTGGCGTGCGCCATATATTCCAAGACTCTAATGGCTGGCCCTTGCTTCTTAGCATAGTCCTGGCCTCAGCTTGATCCCCACACTGTTTATGGGGTTTCCTGTCCATTTCATTTCTGTTTGATTTGTTGCTGCACTCTGTAACTGTATATAATCTATGATATAAATTGTGTGGTTTGTCCTGGGTGTGCACTGGTCCATTCCAGAGCCTAGAGGGTTGAGAACAGAAGCTGTGAGTTTGAACTCACTGAAGTGTGCCAGTGAAGGTATGGCGTGCGCCAGTTGCTGGTACATTGCTTGCACATGCCACTCCTGGGCAGCGTACTCCAGTTTGTTCAAAACACTCATAGAAGTGCTTGTTCTCAATCTATTATAAGTTGTTCATAAACCATACATTTCATTTTTGCCATGTAAATACAACTTGTCACCATGTTAATCCCCATTAACTGTTCCCTCACCCTAACTGGCTAAAAAATGATCAAAGAAAGAAAAATGCAAATGTTTTTACAAAATGTCTGAGTAGAGACCGACCTCCGGATTGGGCGAGAAGGGTGCCATAAAACCCTTCCCCTCTCGTAATCTGGCTCCCGAACCTCAGATATCGAAGGTGACGATGGTCTAGTCTACAAGCCTTTTCCAAATCAAACAAACGTGACAAAAACGTTTTCAAAACCGGTTCCTTAGGTGTTTTCCGCAAAACCCGAGTGGCGACTCTCTCAATTCAGCATTTCGTCATGCTTTCCAAAACAAAAAGGGCGCAACCCGATTTTCATGTACTACAAATGGGAATTTTTAGGGGCGTGTGCCCACAGCAGTCCATCTCCATATATTCTTCTATTGTTGTTAGTTCTGATATACAATTTTGGTATTGCTTGCAGCTGAAGTATTGACTTACATGTTATGACTTTTTAATGCTTATTGATGCAGTGGGTATCTTGCACCTGAGTATGCTATGCGTGGGCACCTTACAGAAAAGGCTGATGTGTTTGGCTTTGGTGTTGTTGCTTTGGAGATTGTCAGTGGAAGGCTAAATTCTGACTCAAACTTGGAAAAAGAAAAGATATATCTTCTTGAATGGGTATGATTGACTTTCTTCTTAGCACTTAGTAATTGTTCATTCTTTGGAAAGTTCCTGCGAGATACATATATAGTTACGGGCACAGTATGCTTTATGACCGGGGTTAGTGATTCTTTGGGTGCTGTTCTTTAAAAAGAAAGAAGGATCGTTGTATATTGAAAATTTTAGGATGTTTTATTTTGACGCATCATTGAAAACAAAATTCGTTGTCCAAATAGTACGAAAAACCTTATCATCTCGGTATTTCTCCGAAACCAAATTCTAGTATTTTTAAAACATGCATTAAACATAATCAATATATGATCCACTCATTCTCACACCCAGCCTGCTCCATTATATGATTCTTATGAAATTTTAATCTTCCCTCCATTTAGGCGTGGCATCTACATGAAAATGACTGTGAGGTTGAGCTAGTGGATGCTAATTTGTTGGAATTTGACGAGGAAGAAGTAAAACGAGTGATAGGAGTAGCTCTTTTGTGCACCCAGACATCCCCACAGCTACGTCCATCCATGTCACGTGTAGTGGCAATGCTTTCGGGAGACATTGAAGTTAGTGTTGTCACTACACGGCCTGGATATTTGACCGACTGGAAATTTAACGATACGACCAGTTTTATGACTACTGATACTCCAAGTGGGGAAGACAAACATAGCCAATTCAGTTCATCAAGTGCAACCATGACGGCTGATCGAGGCCATTCACCGATTAATGCAGCTCATCAAGTGGAAGAGGTCATTGGAGAAGGTAGGTGAAGTTTGTTAATTTTTCAAGGAAGAAACAGTGATTTGTTCAACAGGAATACAAGACATGAAATTTCTTTTCTGTATAAAATTATTGTTGTTTTTGATTTCTTGCTATAGAGACAGTGGCAATGCTTTCAGGAGACATTGAAGTTAGTACTGTCACTACGCGGCCTGGATACTTGACCGACTGGAAATTCAACGATACGACCAGTTTTATGACTACTGATACTCCAAGTGGGGAAAACAAACATAGCCAATTCAGTTCATCAAGTGCAACCACGGCGGCTGATCCAGGCCATTCACCGATTAATGCACCTCATCAAATGGAAGAGGTCATTGGAGAAGGTAGGTGAAATTTGTTATTTTTCGAGGAAGAAACAGTGATTATTCAACAGGAATACATGCCATGAGATTTCTTTTTCTGTATAAAATTATTGTTGTTTTTGGTTTGTTGCTATAGAGATATTTAGCTTAGCTTTTCACCTTTTGGAGTACATCATGTACAGAAAAAAGGATGTTAGAATGTTGTCAAATTCAAAAGTGGTTGGTTTTCGTCAAGGCTTAAGCGTTCCCAGAAGGAATGCCGAATATCCCAATTCATTTGAGGTTGGATTTGCAGATAAGGTGGCAGCCCCTTTGATGCTTTTAATCTTGTATGTGTATGTTGTGGTTAAAGTGATTCTAGCATTGTTCCATTCCATATGTCAAAGTTCGCATAAAAATCCAACGTTTAAAGGTTTTTGTTACTGTCATGCTATATAAGCTCAACTCTCCTATGCTAAAAGTATTACGTTCGTTCCTGAAGAAAATTTGACAAAAGACAAATGAGCCTTAATCCGAAAGTGGACCTTTAGCAAAAATGACAAGAAAGGAAAAATAAGAGACTCATAAACCGGAGGATTTATTGTGAACTCTGAATTTTCACCAAATTGAATATGCTCAATCTATTTTTTGGGAAAAATTCAGCTTCACCTATGCGATTTGGGTCACGTGCTGGTTGCCCCTCACATTTGCTTGCTTATCAGCACCTAAACACCATGTGGTTAGGGACTATTGTTCACCACTCTTAACAGAACTTGTGAATGACTCTAATGTTCTTCTTCCTCTAATTCTCATCTCTCTGTCACACCATGCCCTCTGTTCTCGTCAGCCACCGCACAGCTACTTCCCTTTTGCCAGTGACTCTGTTCCTAATCTCTCTATAATTGCTCACTCTACCCACAAATCAAAAACAGAATGGGTAAATCAATTGGTTGAATGAAAATCGATGGTTTCGATTCCATTCTTAAGAATGGAAAAGAAACAAGTAGAAAGTGGGTTCTTGTCGATTTAGCCAATTACAACAGCTCTATTGTCAGGTTGCAAATCTTGAATCAGAATTCAGGAACATCAAATCCTACGTCAGAGCCCAGTTCATAATCACTGTCTCCCTGTTTCAGCGTAAATTAGGACCAGCACATTTGCAATATAATAACCCTTTCTCCATAAGCATGGGTGTGTTGGGCATTTAGCCCACATTAAGATTTTATAGGGTTCAGGGTCCATTGTTTTAGAATTATTACTGTATGAAGTCCTTGAGTGGACAAAAATACCCTGGAAGATAAACAATCGTGGTTCTCTCTCTCTCTCTCCCCGGCAAAAATGGCAGCCATGGCACCGCGGCCGGCACCATCCCCCACCCCACCTATACACCAACGTCGATCAGATTTGAAACTCGATGTCCTTGGCCTTTCGATCATATCCTTTCTACAGTGTTTTCACCAACCCGATGTCGCCGTTTTTCTGCCTTCCTCCAACCACCCATGCTCACCTCTGTTGGATTTCGGCAACGTTAACGACAAAACCCGCCGGAAATTTCGTGAAATGATTATAATAGGAACCTAATTAAACCCAAAGCAAATGCAGTTGCATTAACCGTGGGTCCGTGACATTTTTTCTACTACTTGGAGTTCATGAATTGATATGGTACTCAGGTTCTTGTGTCGGAGCTTGTCTTGCTGTTTAGTTTTCTGATTTGTTTTGGGCTTAGGAAGATCAACTCACAATGGTGAATGGTAATTAGAATAGCTGTTGGAGAATTTATGTTGCTTATTTGTGGTGGGCGAGCTGGAAGTCGGCTGTGGTGGTGATGATAATACACACAAATATGTAAACAAAGTGATGTGTTTCTGTTTTTAACATTTTTAGGGACAGATTCAAACAGTAAAATACAAATATGAGAATAGCACATATAACCACCTTGTTTGATTCTCATTTTTTAAAGTTATTTTTGATGTAATGAGTGGTAATGAATGAAGAGAGATAGAGAGAAAAAAAGTATTGAGAAACGTGTAGAGAGGAAAATGAGATGGAAACCAAACAAAAGTGATTACTTGTTAATTTATTCTAGAGAGAAAATAGAATAAATTATCACAGATAACTATATCTAGGATAATAAAGACTATCGATTTGGACAAATAATTTTACGTGGGATAATAAAGAATATAAATTAGACAGATAACCATATTTGTTAGTTTTATTGTGATTGTAAAGATTACATATTTGAACTCTTTTAATTAAACTAAGCATAACTAAATCTCAATGCACCACCACTGAAACATGTTCCACAATTGCAAATATTACAATTATGGTTTGGAGTTTTTTTTCCTTTTATTTTGTTGTGCAACGAAAAAATGGCCTAAAGTCAAAAAATGAAACATATGTGTTGGTTTGAAAAAATAACCGTATCTGTTGAGTTTATTACGATTGTACAAAGTACAAATTTTACATAAATAATATTATCTGTTAATTTTTTGGAAAAATACAAAGTATAGATTTGGATAGATAATTATATCGGTTGGTTTTTTTCTTGTGATTATACAAATTCATAATTTCGCAAGAATAACCTTATTTGTTGCTTATAAAAAAAAGATAACCTTATCTGTTGGTATTTTTGGTTTTAATGAAAATAGATATGGACAGATAATGAAAACTCCAAGTATCTACTGATGTTGTTGTCAGTTATGGTCATCTACTGATGTTGTTGTCATACAACACAGCCCAGAATTCCTCAGTTAACCGCATCTACCTGTGTTCTTATTAAGATTCACAGAACAATTTTTGACAGTTATGGTCATCTACTGATATTGTTGTCATACAACACAGCCCAGAATTCCGCAGTTAACCACATCTACCTATGTTCTTATCAAGATTCACAGAACAATTTTGGACAGTTATGGTTATCTACTGATGTTGTCATACAACACAGCCCAGAATTCCGCAGTTAAGCACATCTACCTGTGTTCTTATCAGGATTCAGAGAATAATTTTTGACAGTTATGGTCATCTACTGATGTTGTCATATTGTCCAGAATTTCACAGTTATTGTAATTCCATAAATCAACAAATCATGCGTTTTTTTTTTTGTCACACAAAGTTATTTGTCTGTATTTACTTGTATGACAAAGTAATACAAATTTTGCACGGGTCTAAAAATTGTAGCTTCTACGTGGATTACATAGCATGGCTTTGTGTTACCTCTTTTTTTGAAAAAAAACAAATAAAGCCAGCACTAAAAATACTAGTGCATACCACCTACCCTCCACATTGAAATACTCATTTCTTATTGCTTATAGCACGTGAGGGTCCCTTTTTCGCAAGAAGCTCATACTTTGACCCCTCCATCCTCCGCCGCAACCAGCGCGAGCACCTCATCCTCCACCTCGCCAACGCCCCAGATGCACCTCTCCCCGACAACTTCGACTCCTCGACCCCTCCATCCTCCGACACTTCCGCTGCAAGCTGCTTCTTCGCCTCTTCCTTCGATACCATACTCCGCCGATCACCATACTTTCCGGTGAGTTTCTACTCACCTGCTACACCCCACGGAGATGGTGTTGGAAAATCGCTGGCGTCGATCGCCGGAGGCTGTTGCAGGAGATGGCGTCAGGAAAATCACAGGGATCTCAATCGACGATCGCGAGAAAGAGAAATGACGTTTGCGGCCTCTCTGTCTTCATTCTCTCTTTCTCTCTCTTCTGGTAATGATAGACTGAAATGGAACACGTGTATGCTGGGTATTTTTGGAACACGTGTCCATATAAGGACTGGAACTACTACGAAAAGTTTAGATGGACTAATTGCACGTTAGACCCTGTAGTGTGTCCTTATCAACAAGGCTCCCAAAACAAAATAACTTTGTCAATTGATCAAAAATTGTCACCCCAAATTCGAGTAACCTTCTTCGAACAGATACATTTTTCAAGCCTTAATTACATGCAAGGCTTTCCTTTTCACATTTGAAATTTGCCATCACTTCCAATTTACTAATGTCCTCCTTCTAGAGCCAAAATTATTTACCAAGATTTTTCTTCCCAGGAGCGAATCGATGGAGAATGCAAACAAAGACAATAAAAAAATAATTAAGGGCAATGCGATCCATGGTTTGTTGCTGTGTTTCTAGACCATCAAATGTGAAGCGGCAACCGATCAGATGCAAAATTGATGGTATGAACAATAACTGAATACTAACAAAGATACTTCCACTAATATCGATCCATAAAAGAATATGGGCGGCGCAAAAGTTGGTAAGCACCGTCTCTCACGGTCCAATAAAACCAAAAGATGGCCTGTATGTGACCCCCCGCTACGTTATAAAGTAATCTGGACAAGCAATTGTTTGTAGAGAGAGACTAAAGAGTTGCATATTCGGCTTTGTCCATTTTGGGCTTCTATGAGAGTTGGCCCGCCCCACTTTATTTCCCAACATCTTAGGCCCATGGGCCGCTTTTCCCATTAAAGGGAAAAAAACAAAAAAAAAAACAAAAAGAAGGGAAAATGATGGGCTATGGCGTGCTTTTGTTGTTCTTTTAAAACTGTTCTAAATTATACCACTAATCAGATTATGTAAAGATAATAAGATGACACGTAGATAAACAGATTTTGTTAGCAGAATAATGTTTCAAAAGTATAATGTCAAAAGTAATTTTTTGGGGGCGGTTGGTAATCTTTTTGTTTTCAGTTTTTGGTTTTTATTTTTACTTTTTTGAAAACTAATGAAGAAAACTTGTTTGGTAACAAGTTTCTACTTTTTTATTTTTCATAAACTTTTTTAGAGTTTTTGTAAAATATGAAAACTGCATAAAGGTATTTTTCCCAATTTTTTTTTGTTGAGAAACACAAATATTACCAAACATGTTTCTTGTTTTTGTTTTTATGGAAACATAAACCTATTTCTACTTCTAGTTACTTAAAATCAAAAAATTTAAAACTTAACAGGTTACCAATTGCAACCTTGATTTTTTTTACTTTAACCATTTTGTCCTTAATTGCTCGGTATATATTTCTTAATAACCTTTTTACTTATCACATCACATGTGACATTACATATAAATATTATCTCACCATTTTATGTTAGATATTAGGTTGCTTAAATTTTAGAAACCTAACATCCCAATTTCATCTTACCATTGTCTACCTCTCTGAACCGTAAGCAAAGCATAAATATTTCTATGGTATTACTTTAATACTATGCAAGAAGAAGAAGTACGTGCAACATTTTTTGTTTTGGTCAAAAGTGCAACAATTTCAAGTTGATACAAGTACGGATGCTCTTAGAATATCTGAAAAATATTCGATACTGTAAAAAACTATAGAAATATAATTTAAGTATATTGAATGCGTTTGAATTACTAATCGGTACGTGAGTATATGAAGAGCAAGCATTAGATATTGATGAGAGATTCCCGGGTTTGCTTGCTTCGGGAAATTGGCCAAATATATATATATATATTGGGTAATCTCGTCTCATCTCATATCATAGATATAAACTTATAATGATGGGAACAGGAACAGGGTATTGCTCTGGTTCGTAATACTGGATCCCTAACTTTTTCCTGAGGACTTAACTCGATCATTTATGTGACCCATGAAACTTGGGGCAGGATGGCCCAACTACTGGTCATATTTTGGGGCTGGCTTACTTTGCTAGTTTGTTCGTGTAGTTTCATTTTCAAATTTGTTTTTCCTGCCCTAGTGCCTTTTTTTTTTTGAAAAATGACGGCCCAGGACGTGTTTTGATAATTAATGCCCGCTAAGGACAAATTAAGAACATTTGTTAATGCTGAAAATATCCTTGGCGTGTATTAATTTTCAAAACATGTTATTGGCCGTCATTTTCTCTTCTTTTTTTTCACGGTGAGGGATGTCCAGACCAGCTTAGCGCATCTCAATTATTCTCCTTCCTGATCCGGTTAAAGACAGGATATCAACGTCATAACGAAAGGATTCATAAGATTTTTTTCAGACAGCTTGACCCCAAAAAATTGCTAAGTTTTAAAATCAGTATGTATGAATTTACAACTCAACTTTGTTGCCATGCCCACTTGAACTGTCCATTATTCATACCAAAAGATTAAGAAATTAAAACCAAACTATAGAAACCCGATAGGTGTTGTGAAAACAGATCCATTTCAACCGACATGTATTGGAAATGAATTGGGAAATGTCGATGAAGTTCACGTATCTACTCCTTTACGGCTTACGCTCCTCTCCATACTCTAATCCGAATTCTTTTTTTTTTTTTTGTCCTTAATTGGGATTCCAAATAATGATCCAAACCGTTCATCTCGTAACGCTCTCTCTAGCATCAAACAACATTTTTGCAAAAAAATAAACCCGATGGGATATCAACATGTGCATGAAAGAATCATTTAAAATACATGGTGTACTTCAAAATATATTTACTAATCATTTTGTCAGACATAACCCCTCTGTTAATGTATCTATCAATGTCTGGTCATAGTGATTTTTCCTGTAGTATTGTTCTCTACGAGATAAATGGATCAAATCATTAATAAGAATCTGGAATAAGGGCAAAAATTAAGAGTTTTGAGGGTTAGGGAGGGCTAGAGTATATAGAGGATCAAAATTACTACTTGTTTCCATCCTCTGAAATTTTCTTCTTGTCTTTTATCTTCAATAAATTGGGTCACCATCCAAAAAAGCTTTTGGACAAAATTATATTGTTTAGGAAGACTAAATTATATACACCGCCGGTGTAAACAAAAAGCTTCCTCAAAATCAATTAGAATGCACCATATCGTCAAAATAGTGATCTCAATTAGTAGTATATGGTGACGTGATACAATCTAATTGATTTGGAGGAAACTTTCGTTCACACCGGCGGTGTAAATAATTTAATCTTATTCTTTAGGTTACTGGTTACGCTGAGTTTTGAATAAATTTCTGTCTTCAGGCCAATAATAATAGTCAAGTTATTTTCGTTGAATGTCAAATTATTTGGTAAATGTAAGACTTGTCTAAAAATTCCATGTAAACATGAGTTTTAGTCCATTTTTAATAAATTTAGTTTAAGAAAAAAATAGGGCCTAATAAACTTGGCTGTTTTTGGAATTCGGGGCAGTGAGTGCTTTGAACTCGGTGTTCAGCCAATGGGGGATATCAGCGACAGACTCAGTAACTGAATGGAACATAAGCGGAGAACCATGCAGTGGAGGAGCTTCGACTCGACCAGCATCGAGTCCACCAATGGAGATTACAATCCCGGTATCAAATGCCGATGCGATGGTACCACTTGCACCATTATCGCACTGTAAGTCATACTGTAGGAGTAGAAATTACTAAATTAATTACTGGACTTTTCTCCCGTACACGCTCCCCATATGTAACTTCCATATAATTAATGTCTAGAAATTAAATACTATTCTCAACACATGCTGTAATTTTGTCTAGTGGTACTACGATCCTACGTACAGTCATGCTAGAAAGTGTCAAGACGAAAGATAGGGGCATGAGAAGAGAATGGGTTAGGGTCCTTAGGGATGAGTTAGGAGTGAGAGGTTAGATAACCTTTTGAGATGGGATGATCATTTGCATTGTATATCAATTGAGGGGTGATTTGAATTATAAACAAATGAAAGAAAATGCCGATAACAACAACAACAACAACAACAACAACAACAACAAAAAACGAATGAGAGAAAATCGTTTGAGCTGGATGGTTTGGATTATACTGAGGGAGAGCATGAGTTGAGGCGATACAGAAAATATGATTGGTCGGCCCCATGTGTGACAAGAATTATTGTAGTAACCTGCAGTATTTAGTACAAATATGGTTATCCAAACTCAGTAACTAGTACAAGTACGTGTTGAGTTGAGTTGAATGTAGTTCTCATAAGTTCGTTCTCTTTCTATTGACTGTTAGTGGTAGGAATTCAATTTGTAGTCAAGCTACCATACATGATTTAGTAATTACTATGCAGCTAGCTGAAGTCAGAACCTTGATTTATGAACTCAAGTTCTTACTACCTTTTTTGAAGTCTTCCACTTAATGCTTGCCTTCTTTATCATTTGTAACAGCAAAGTCTACGCGTTTAGTGTTGTTGGAGGAATCCCTGATGAGCTATGGTCTTTGACTAACCTCACCAATCTGTATGTTTCCCCACAACCGTTTTAGTTTCAATAATGTTTCATTTTCCTTCTACACTACGTGACATACTATCAAATTGAAACCTTAAAATTATGATGCAGCTCCTATCCATATATCTACATGCGTAATGCATCTTTGAATAAAGTTTTCCTTGCTATTTTATTGAAAAGTCTCTCACGTCAAACAATGCTCTACTAAGTTTCTTCCATATTTTGCAGGAAATTGGACCAAAATTACCTGACTGGTCCCCTGTCTTCATCCATTGCCAATCTAACTCAAATGCAGTATCTGTAAGCCACCT
The DNA here is from genome assembly GCA_025413875.1 of Rhododendron molle. Lineage (NCBI taxonomy): Eukaryota > Viridiplantae > Streptophyta > Magnoliopsida > Ericales > Ericaceae > Rhododendron > Rhododendron molle. The sequence goes on along the minus strand of CM046393.1, from coordinate 53,313,348 downwards.
TATTTTTTTTTATAAACATTGAGTCGTCAACATTTTATTCAAGTGTAGCTAGACTCCTTTAATGTTCTGACACCTCATTTTATGTTGTCAGGAGCCTAGGGATTAATTCACTATCTGGGGAGGTTCCGAAGGAACTTGGAAATCTAACGAATCTGATAGTATTGTATGTTATTCTTGAATTTTTACGTTTTTAAGTGGAAACTTCATGTTTTAGGTTTATATTGACTGCAATGCAACCTGAGGCCAACAAGTACAGTCCGCCCAAGTATAATCATTTTGTGTAAACAACCGTGCCATATAAATACCATTTTGTAAGTTTGGAATTTTTCTTATGGAAAGTAGTTGTTTGCTGCAGTGGCATTCAGTTCCTTATCCCATTGAAAATTTGCGACACTTGTACACATAGCTGAAATGTACAATCCCGTTTTCTGCATAACATTCACATGTTACTTCTTCGAACTATTCTGGTGTTGTTAACTTGCTAATTTTGCAGGAGCTTTAGTTCAAATAACTTCTTTGGCCCTCTGCCATCAGAACTTGGGAAGTTGACAAAATTACAGCAACTGTAAGTGCTGAGACATTCCGCACTATTGTTTCATTATCTGGAATATGCTGTTTTTTGGGGGTAGCATGCCAGCATTTGATAGAAATGGTTCCACAGATTGCCCATTGCATAACACAAGCATTTTATCTTACAACTGAAAGATGTCCCTATGAGCACATTGCATAGAATTTAGAAGCTCACGACATACTTCCTCACTATCCTCTTCCTACTTTGCTTAACTTGTACCTTCTTCAGTCTCTTCTTGTCCAGTAATTTGGCAAATTGTTGTTATATTTCTAGCTGCCTTGACCTTAGTTTTGGATACTTAAGGGTATTACAACAGGTGTAGGAAGAAACAACCATTAATGCCCAGAGATGTTGCCCTGCACGTGTTCTCTCAGGAGCGAAGCGCGGTCTGGGGCACTTGTTATGAGATATCCTAGGATTCAAGTACACATTCTATAACATTAACTGCAAAAGTTTGTTTAGAACACAACATCGGCCTCAAGACTCTCACTAATTATTTCTTTTAGTGAAGGAGAATAGATGATTGAGAATTGCATATTTGACATAGATGATCTCTTTTAGGTCACAATAATCAAGACCAGTGATTAAGGCAGTTGCGGCTTCTCTTCAACTTCCGGGATCAATGATGGAAAATTCTTCTTGTTCTTGTTCTCCTTTTTCCTCTTTTATCTTTCATCTAAGTGAAGAACTAAAGAGGAGGTCAATCAAAAAAAGAGAAGTTAATAACTACGCGGGCCAAATTAGCCCCATGTATGTATTGTAAATAAGCAGTTACGAAAAGCCAGCCAAAGTTATAGGAATTAAACCAAACCCAATTCAATAGCGAAACTTCAATTATTTCAGTTTCTTTACAAGGAAAAAAATACAGTTAATAGAACTAAAGATCTGTATATATATATATATCAATAATATCATAACTGTAGACACCCTATTTTGGACTTGCCAGAATAGTTTATTTACGGTCTTTGATACCCCTATGATGATTAATGGTCGAGAACATCCAAAGTCGATGATGTGTTTGAGCTCTGAGCGTCCTGAACCTCGTTCAAACCCTTTCAAAGCCCTTTTTAAACCCTTCGAGCCAGAACCAAATGGCCTCAGCAAAACCCTGCTTCAGCACGCTAGTGATCAACTGACGTCTGTTGAGTGCGATTGCCGCGTGTCGATCATCGAGCATGAGCCAATTTCCAGTGGCGCACGCCAGTCCATGGGTGGCGCACGCCACTTCTCCCCAGTCCAATCACCTTTTTGGGACCACTTGCCCGAGACTTTCTTGGCCGCCCTGACGTGGTCTACAGTTCCCCTGATGATTATATCGTTCAGAACTGTCTCCCCCTCTCTCCTACACATCTCCCATCACCTTCCCTCTCATAAAAGAGAAGGAAGCCTTCCCTCCAAATCCAACCAGCTGGTTACCAGTCCCCTCTCTTCTATATATACTCCCTCTCTCACTCTTGCAAAAGGTTCACCAAGTCAAGGGGTTACACACATCAATAGCTCTAAAAGATCCCTCTTACTCTCTCTCTCTTATTTTCTTTGTTTTTCTTTCATCTAGTGAAAGACATAGCAAGGGAGATCAGTCACACAACCTACATTTCCATCTTCACCTACCATCCATCCATCCATCCATCTCAAGGCTTAAACCATCCATCAACCTCAAACCAAAGGTATACCACCTTTTATTCTCGAATTTATTTGACCCACGAGGGAGTTAGTAGAGCCCAGTGCCGGTAATAGATACCACACACGATCTCAAAACTAACAAATAAGCAAGGTCGTGATAGGATCGAGTGGCGCACGCTTGATCCACTCTGACAGTCATGGCTGCATGGCAGGAGTGGTGTGGGGACCACCGATCATCCATGTTTTACTTTCTTTTCGTTCGATCACCTTTTAGCATGCTAAAAACCGCTTCTGATTTTCCTATCTTAGAACCGTAGTTAGTTATGCGCTTCAAGCTGCGTAGTAAGGCCTGCAGGATCCTTCGGTCTGTTCGAACCAGATGAAGTAAAGCCAAGCATTGGGACCAAAAGGGCAAGTGGCGCACGGTCATCCTTGAGCCGGCGTCTTGATGTTCACGAGCTCCGATGGGCGGCCACTAACTTCCTAGCTCGATTCGGCCTCTGTTTGATTCCCCACCCTGTTTATGGGGTTTTCAGTCCATTTATGTCTGTTTGATTTGTTGTTGTGTTCCTGTAACAATAAATATGCTGCTATATCAAGCTGCGTGGTTTGTCACAGGTGTGCCTTTGGTCCATTCGAGCCCGGAGGTTGAGTTCGAAGCTGTGAGTTTGGGCGCACCGGCGCACGCCGATCTATGGTGGCGCGCGCATGTGATCTCACGTGCGTGCTTTGGCGATGCAAGCAGTCACCTCTGCGTGTATCACTGGGTCGATGTGTCCTACTTCGCCCAAAATGCTCACTGAAGCGCTTGTTCTCAATCTATTACATTATTCATAGCCCATACATTACATCGTGCCATATAAATGCAACTCGCCATTTGTTAATCCCCATTAACTGTTCCCGCCCTAATTGGATGAATAAATGATTAAAAGAGAAAAAATACAAATGTTTTATAAAATGCCTAAGTAGAGACCGGTCTCGGATTGGGCGAGAGGGTGCCATAAAACCCTTCCTCTCGTAATGTGGCTCCCGAACCTCGAGATATCGAAGGTGACGACGGACCAGTCTACAAACCTTTTCAAATCAAACAAGCGTGAACAAAAGCGTTCTTTTTTAAAAAAATCGTTTTCTTGGGTGATTTCCGCGAAACCCGGGTGGCGACTCTCTCAAAGCGACATTTCGTCATGCTTTCAAACAAAGAGGCGCAAACCTATCCCGCATACGAAAATGCGAGGGATTTTGAGCGTGTGCCTGATGGCGACTCTTGAGGATCATTGCATTAATTAAAACTTGAAATTAATACATACTTGAACAATTTTTCAAAAGTCTATCAAAACAATCGCTCTGCGCTGCTGAAGAACGGAATGGTAACGTAACAGGATTCTACATCCGACCAATCCGGACTGGGGCTTTACTATTGTTCACCTGTGTAGTTTTCTCCAAGTTTTGATTAATAAAAGTGAGCCAAGCTTGAAAAAGACATTTTCCTAAACATTGCATTTCTCTCTCTTATAATCGTTCGTTGGCGTTCTCCATTTGCATCGGTGCTACTTAGCCCCGTTGAGGTATTTTGGGTAACCGGCACAGTTTACTGGAGCCTGGGGTCCTCGAACGCCCAACAACCTTCGACGATGATGAATCGCAATACCGTTCGACCATTGCTTTGCTATACGCGTTGCTTTGGGAGGTATACCGCGGCTCTAGTCGGAGGAACCCCTTTAAGCCAAAACCGGCCTCTTCATGCGTACAAAGCAATAGAACCTTTCAAACTAAGACAGGAACCTGTAGGGTAGGATTTACTTGCATCTAACACCCATAACCTGTCTACGTGTTATTGCTTTCCGTATCGCATGTCTGTACATACATCCATACCGTTTTGCGTAGGAGCATGCTAGGGCGGCTTTTAGGTCTGTCTGTCTGGCAAGTCTATCTCGTCCCTATTAGGACGCCGTTTGGACCGATGACGAGTCGTGCATCTTGATGATGCATGTCATCAACCTTTTAAGTTCCTTGAGTCAAAGAGACTTCGAGAAATCGAGACCTCCTAGGTCCTTGTCTAAATCTGATCAAAGTTTCAAACAGAAATCTGGGAACTACAAAGAGCATGCCGTGATACTTACACCGCTCCGGTCACAAGTGTTAAACACTTACACCATTCAAGGCTCTGGCACAGTGCTGCTTACGCCACTTTGGTCATGGTATCACGACATCCGTATCAAGTTGTTCCATTCCAAATTTTGAAACTTTGAGAAAGGAATAGCCGAAGACTTAGGCTGTTTTGACATCTCTTAGTTTTAGTCAATTCAAACAAGGATACACTGTCGAAAAGAAATCCGAGGATCACAGCGTCGTCCTAAAACTTCGCGAGATGGACTTGTGTGCTAGTTGTAGAGTCTAGGAGGACACCGACGACGTCTACGTGTGCATTGCATTCTAACTGTTGCAGGAACATCACTGAGTTCTCATTTACTTTGCTGTCCAACGCTCTAGGCCATTCACCAAAGAGAAGAGCCAAACCTACTTGGGAGTATCTACTGGGGCTTTTGCAAAGGCTTACAAGGCTTGTCACTCAATCAAATACGGCGGCACCACCAGCACATCCAAAGCCATAATACTTTCCTCGACCATCAATCCAGAATGACAGCACGAACAGAGTTGGCTGAGCTGAAGAAAGCTGTAGAGGAGCTGGGTCTCAAAATGGACAAACAAATGATCATGGTCCAGGGACTGGTTGACCTCGTTACCTCCATAGCCCCGCAACCGGATATGGGGTTAGTCGAAGAACCTCCTCAAGCCTACCACACTCCTCCGGTCGAAATCAAGCCTTGCACGAAAGACATGTTCAAAAATCTAGCTGAATTCCATGAGGCCAAAACTCACCCAAAGAAGGATGTTGAATCCCCGTCCGAAGCCGTTGTTGAAAGGAAAGGCGCACACATTGACAAGGCCTGGCCCAATCCCAAAGGAGTGTGTTCCATTGACAACGCAACGCTGTACAACGGCGGAGTTAGTAAAAGTTTCGCTAATCCTCATCCCAATTGCAGAACCCAACCAAGGATCTTCTCTCACTTTCCTGTACCTTTGTCCTCAGTTTATGAGAAGCTTCTCGAAGTTGGGTTCATCAAGCCACTCCTTCCAACTCCTTCACCTCGAACATTCCCGGCTTCCCACAATCCTAACCTTTTCTGTACCTACCACCAAATGCCTGGCCATCTCACCGACGCCTGCTACCGCCTCCGACATGCCATCCAAGATCTCATTGATAATGGGATCATCCCAGCCCCGCTCGCATCAAAGGCCAATGTCACCTCCAACTCCATACCTCAACATGATTCCAGCCCACATGTTAACCAGATATCCCTCATCTCCACTCGAATCAAGCCTAACTCCACCATGTTCAACCCAACTCTCCATATTATCCCAGCAAATCAAGCCAAACCAATCCTATCCATCCCATCCGAACCTGAGGTTAACCTGGTGGCTTTAGGTGGTGCAATTAAGGCTTTCTCTCCCGACACCTAGACTGACAGTGATGAAGAGTCCTCAAAGGAGAAATTCAAGAGGAAACTTATTCAATCAAGGGAGAAGACTGACTGGCAGAGGTCTTTCACTCAAGGGAGTTTGGAGTTGCTGTTCTCCCAAGTGGGTTTGGTCGAAGATGCTGAAGAAGCTAAAGTGCTGATGCTTGGGCCCAACACTCTCGAAGGCTCTACCCCTCTCATCGCGGAAGTTAAAAGTAGCTTTTAAATATTGCATTTTCAAACTGCGTCTAACTTGCATTGACGACGCGTCTGAGTCTGGCACAGAGTCGGTCGAGTCTAAGTCTAGCTCTGAGTCGGAGTTTGTGCCTCTTGGCCCTCCATGCCATAACTTCTATTTTAGTTTGTGTCTTCTTTTGAACTTGGCAAACCCTGGGGCTTTTATGATATTCATTATCCTGCTTCTAAGTACTTCGTTGACTTTTGAATAAATTGTGTCGACCTTGACGACGAAGGGATAGATTTCGATGGGAACATTCCCAAGGAAATGTGTTCCCTCGCCGAAAGGGAAGACGAAAGGCATGCTCAGCCTACTAAAAGAAGTAATTTCAATAAACTTGAAAGATGAGGTAGACCCCCGAAAGGTTCAAATTGGCTCAACGCAGTCCCCAGAGGAGCATGGCGCTCAGTCAGACATGCTCGAAAAATTCATCAACGTATTGACATGGATTCACAAAGATGCACTTGGCGTTGACATGCTCGGAAAATTCATCAATGTTTTGGCATGGTTTTACAAAGACACACCTGGCGTCGATCCTGAAATAAAGAAGCATCAAATCCCCTGCTATCGAATGCCAAATCATAGTAAAGCAGAAGCTCTCATGGCTCTGAGCCTCATACCATGTTCAAATCAGCAGCAACGGCTTTCCATCGAGTACAAATCAGAAAGTGTACAAAAGGCCCGAAGCAAGGCATGTCAACCAAAGCACTCTGAACCCTGTGTTATCAAAGCCACTCTATCTAAGGGTGTAACCAAGAATCATCAATCTCGACGGCAACAGAATTCGATACATTGGTCACCAAGGAAATTCGTGCTCCATTGTTTGACCCACACGGGAAGTTCCGGCCGAAGCGCTCTGGGCCTTACATTATCAAGGCCATCCTATCTGGGGATGCTGCTAAGATCATCGATCTCGACGGCAACAAATTCAACACTCTAGTCAACCTGGATCAACTCAAGCGTTACTATCCCTGAGAGATGCTCGTTGGACCAAAAACCACAAGGGTGGGTGGTTCCAAGCAAAAGTTAGAGCAGTCTGCTAGACTGAAAACCTAAGGAGGCGGTCTAGGCAAAAATAAATAGGCAAAAGTCGAAAGCTCGCTAGACCGAAAACCTGAAAAGGCGGTTCTAGGCAAAAGTTAGAGCGTAAAAAGAGAGGTAAAACACACTGAGTGAACCTTGGCCTGAACTACGTTTTGACCTGATTCCCCATGACGGGATACGTAGGCAGTCTCTCTTCGAGACTTGGTCATAATCTATCAACTTGATCCAGAGTTGACGTTTTGAGGTCCACATCAAAGGTCGAGCGGAGTCGAGAACAAAGTCAAAGCTTCATTGGAGAATCAGAAGGGGGAACCTTTCATCTTTCAACTTTAATGCAAACTACTACTTCAATTTCAAAGCTGAGCAAAAGCCTTAAAATAATTTGAAGCATGAAAAACAGAACAAAATGCTTGCGAGGCCTAACGGCTCACAGTTTATTCTAAAGACCAACGGAGTCTAGTTTGCGCAGTTGCAGCGGCTTTTCAGTTACGCGTGCTAGTTTGAGGCTCATGCACATTTGTTCGAAGTGATGCGCATTGGTCTCAAACCTGCGCGCGCTTCTTCAATTCCTGTAGCAAACAGTAGTTGGCAGCCATCGCGCCTAACGAAGATTTCGGACCTCTAGGAGTATTGCAAGTTAAAACCAAGGTTTCGGTGCCTCGAATTGGTTTTAAGGGCTCTTGCCGAGTTTTGTCATACCATACACGTCATACGGATCTAATGTGACTGTACGGGGGTGTCGGTTTCAATCCGGGACTTATATGAGTCATCTTTGGAGTCTTTTGTCCATTTTTGGGACATTTTTCCAATTTTTCAATCCATTGTCATTTCGGGATACTTTTCTGGGCTTTATCATTTCGTGCAGGTCATTGTACATCTATTTGACCTTTTGCAATTGTCAGTTTCACCTGTTTAGGGGATATTCGAGTTTGGGCTCATTAATGCCCAAAATTTCATTATGTTCCATGTGTCAAAGAGCTTATGCGTTATTCTAGGGCTCTTCGTTCCTTTTCGTTCGAGCTAGGCAAGTTTGTACATATACGCGCGTCTTTTTTGTCAACTCAGATCATTCGTCAATGCAAGTTGGATATTAGCGGTTGGTTCTCGGCTTTTTGTTATCAATTTTCTCAAGAAAAAAAAAATCAAAAAAAAAAAAACCAGAAACTGCAACTTTTATTTGCTACTCACAATGTCCATGAAACAACGGTGGAACATCATGCATGTCAAAGCTCAACGGCCCAAGCAAAAGCATATCTACAAGGCACATCAGCCCAGAAATCAAGGGGCATGAAGTACCAATGCTATTCCTACTTAAGGTTTAATGTCAATAGAGGGCACGCCTGCCCACTCAGCGTCTGTCTACATGGGCACCCAGACCCAAACCTCAAAAGCAAAGGACAGTGAAGTAAGGAGACTCAGTGGTAGTCCTCAGTGGTAGAGCTCGTCCTCGTTCTCGTCGTTGTCGTCACTCTTGGTCTCCTCGAGTACCTGGGGCTCCGTTCCCATCCTTCTCTTTTGAGGAGGCTTTCACCGATGAGGTTTCTCTCTCCCTCTCAGACTTTTCCTCGGAGTCCTTGAACACTCCTAGACGCGAGCCAGCCTTTCTACGGGCCTCTCTTTCGACTGCACACCACCAGCCATTGGTTGTTTAATGCTCTCATACTTGTGAGCTGGGGCTAAAGTGGCAGTGTTGCTCTATGTAGCTCTTGTGGCTATGGTCATTTTAGGTCGTCATCCTCTAGAAGCCGCCCTAGTCTGCATCTGCATTTTCAGTTCGTGCATTCAATTTAGTGTACATGTCATTGCATATTGTATATCAATTGTTGAAAACAGGAAAAGCCCATCAAGTGTTGAAGCACACCTATCCAGCATCGAAGGCAACAAGTTAGTTTGGGATTTTGGGGGTTTCATACCTGGGGTCTAGTCACTACTGGAACTGGAGCCGGAACTGCTGCTGTGGGATAGTGCAATTTCAAAGGGATACGCCACATGCCGTTCTCCCTACCCATTTTTCCATGGCAAATGTCAAACACACAGCCTCTCTATTCTACTCCAAGTAGTCTCTAACGACAGTTCGCCTGTCCCGGATGGCTACCTCTACTTTAGTCCAGCCTTTAGCACATCTTCCAGCAGTCTTATTGCTCTGCCTCGGATGGTCCTTGATAAGGAGATTGGCTCTGATTCCCAACAGATGGAATTTAACCTCCCTGACGCGACCTACCCGTGATTGTTGAGGTTTTCTTTGTGCCGAAGAAGGTTTAATCCCCAGCAGCAACGGTCTATCTGTCCACGGCTGTAATTATTTCCCCAGCAGCAGTCCTTCTTACCAATATCCATGCTATTTTTAAGAGTAATCTCTCCTTGGGATACTTGGATCAAATTAACGACGATCAGCCATGTCGTCTTTCTCAAATCAAATCAAATCAACGACGATCAGCCATGTCGTCCTTCTCAAATCAAATCAAATCAACAACGATCAGCCATGTCGTCCTTCTCAAATCAAATCAAATCAACGACGGTTCGCCCGTCCACTCTCAAATCAACGACGGTTCGCCCGTCCACTCTCAAATCAACGACGGTTCGCCCGTCCACTCTCAAATCAACGACGGTTCGCCCGTCCACTCTCAAATCAACGACGGTTCGCCCGTCCACTCTCAAATCAATGGTTCGCCCGTCCACTCTCAAATCAACGACGGTTCGCCCGTCCACTCTCAATTCAACGACGGTTCGCCCGTCCAATCTCATATCAACGACGGTTCGCCCGTCCAAGTTCGAGTCAACGACGATCTGCCCGTCCAAGTTCGAGTCAACGACGATCTAGCTGTCTAATCTCAAGTCAACGACTCCGAGAGAAGATTATCCCCAGGAGAGTCCGCCTTCCGTAACAGCCAGTTCTGTCCATTCAACTTCAATCAAGTGGCGGTCAATGTCATCCATATTGTCCCCAGCAAGCAGCCGCTCTGTCCGTTCAACTTCAATCATCCAATCAATGCAATCAACCAGGTTCTTTAAAGTTCTGTACTTTCATTGACTCGTATGTTCTCTTCTGGATAGCCTGGAAGGGTGTCTAGAAAACCTTTGACATTACTTGTACCACGTCAATGGTGCCCCAAGTGCTGTCAAAGGGGGGCTACTGTAGACACCCTATTTTGGACTTGCCAGAATAGTTTATTTACGGTCTTTGATTCCCCTATGATGATTAATGGTCGAGAACATCCAAAGTCGATGATGTGTTTGAGCTCTGAGCGTCCTGAACCTCGTTCAAACCCTTTCAAAGCCCTTTTTAAACCCTTCGAGCCAGAACCAAATGGCCTCAGCAAAACCCTGCTTCAGCACGCTGGTGATCAACTGACGTACGCTGGTGCAGTGCCACGTGTCAGTCATCGAGCATGAGCCAATTTCTAGTGGCGCACGCCAGTCCATGGGTGGCGCATGCCACTTCTCCCCAGTCCAATCACCTTTTTGGGACCACTTGCTGTAGACACCCTATTTTGGACTGTCCAGATAAGTTTACTTACGGTCTTTGCTTCCCCGATGATGATTAATGGTCGAGAACCCTCAAGGTTGATGGTGTGTTTGAGCTCTGAGCGTCCCGAACCCTTTCAAAAACCCTTTTCAAACCCTTGGAGCCAGAACCAAATTGCCTCAACAAAACCCTGCTTCGGCACGCCAATGATTGACTGACGCACGCTGGTTCATTGCCACGTGTCAGTCATCGGGCATCAAAGCACCATATACTGGCGCACGCCACTTACCTCTGGCGCACGCCACATATTGCCACACACGTCACCTTTTCGGGACCACTTGCCCGAGACTTTTGTGGCCGCCCTGACGTAGTCTACAGCTCCCCTGATGATTACATCGTTCAGAACGGTCTCCCCCTCTCTCCTACACCCTCCATCAAGGCAAGTCTCATGCATTCAATGCATGGAGGCTCCCTTCTCCCTTGCCACCCCAAACAGCCCCTTAAGCCAGGCTGATCAGCCCTCCATCTCAGTCTATAAATACACCCTTGCATTTATTTGCAAAGGGTTCAACAACTTCAATGCTCTCCCTCTCTCTCTCTCTCTAGTTTTTCTTGTCTCCTCCTTTCATGCATTGAAAGAGTAAGCAAGCAACACACCACTCCACTGATCAGTCATACAACCTACATTTCCATCTTTCATTCATCCATCCATCCATCTCAAGGTTCAAACCATCCATCAATCTCAAACCAAAGGTATACCACCTTCTGTTCTGGAATTCATTTCGACCCCTGAGGGGAGCCAGCAGAACCCAGGCTGGTAATCAATACCAAGCCTGAGTTCAAAGCTAGCAAATAAAACAATGTAGTGGAAAATCAGTGGCGCGCGCCAGTCTTTTATATGCGTGCGCCGATCATGGCTGCATGGCAGGACTAGTGTGGGGATCACTGATCATCCTCATTTGTTTCTCTTATTTCCGATCACCTTGAAGCATGCTAAAAATCAGTTCTTGCTTTCTATATTTTAGAATTTGTGTAGCTTATTATCTGTTTATCGCTAGTAAGGCCTGCAGGATCCTACGGTCTGTTCGAGAACCAGGAAGAAGCAAAGCCAAGCCTTTGGGATACATTGACAAGCTGGCGCACGGCCACCATGACCAGCGTCTTGATGCTTCAAGTCGATGGCTGGCCCTTATTTTGATAGCTTAGATCGGGCCTTTGTTTAATTCCCCCACTTCTGTTTATGGGATCTTGATCTATTTATTCTTTATTTGATTTCTTCTTTGTACCACAGAGTATATATGTTGCTATATCAAGCTGCGTGGTTTGTCTGGGTGTGCCTTTGGTCCATTCGAGCCCGGAGGGTTGAGAGCGAGATCTGTGAGTTTGAGCTCGAAGTGCGCCCGATTATGGGTGGCGTCGCCGATTGTCTTGGCATGCTTGGTCAATCGGTGCATCTTGTCGTTAACTGCGCCACGGCGACTCGAGCGGCGCTCGGTTTGTTCAAAACACTCACAGAAGTGCTTGTTCTCAATCTATTATACTTTGTTCATTAAATCATACATCTCATTTTGCCATACGAATATCAATTTGTCATTTGTCAATCCCCATTAACTGTTCCCCCGCCCTAACTGGCTGAATAAATGATTAAAAGAGAGAAAAATGCAAATGTTTTATAAAATGCCTAAGTAGAGACCGATCTTCGGATTGGGCGAGAGGGGTGCCATAAAACCCTTCCCCTCTCGTAACCTGGCTCCCGAACCTCAGATATCGAAGGTGACGACGGTCCAGTCTACAAGTCTTTTCAAATCAAACAAGCGTGAACAAAAACGTTTTCAAATCGGTTTCTTGGGTGTTTTCCGCAAAACCCGGGTGGCGACTCTCTCAAAACAGCATTTCGTCATGCTTTCAAACAAAAAGGGCGCAAACCTAACCCCGCACGCCGAAAATGCGGGGATTTTCAGGGGCGTGTGCCTACAGTGGCGACTCTGCTGGGGATAATTACATTAATTAAAATTTGGGAATTAATATATACTTGAAACAATTTTCAAAAGTCTGTCAAAACAGTACGCTCCGCGCTGCTGAAGAACGGAATGGTAACGTAACAGGATTCTACATCCGACCAATCCGAACTGGGGCTTTTACTATTGTTCACTTGTGTAGTTTTCTCCAAATTTTGATTAATAAAAGTGAGCCAAGCTTGAAAAAGGCATTTTCCTAAACATTGCATTTTTCTCTCTCATAATCATTCGTTGGCGTTCTCCATTTGCATCGGTGCTACTTAGCCCCGTTGAGGTGTTTTGGGTAACCGGCACAGTTTACTGGAGCCCGGGGTCCTCGAACGCCCAACAACCTTCGACGATGATGAATCGCAATACCGTTCGACCATTGCTTTGCTATACGCGTTGCTTTGGGAGGTATACCGTGGCTCTAGTCGGAGGAACCCCTTTAAGCCAAAACCAGCCTCTCCATGCGTACAAAGCAATAGAACCTTTCAAACTAAGACAGGAACCTGCAGGGTAGGATTATGTGCATCTAACCCCCATAAACTGTCTATGTGTTACTGCTTTCCCTATTGCATATCTGTACATACATTCATACCGTTTTGCGTAGGAGCATGCTAGGGCGGCTTTTAGGTCTGTCTGTCTGGCAAGTCTATCTCGTCCCTATTAGGACGCCGTTTGGACCGATGACGAGTCGTGCACCTTGATGATGCGCGTTATCAACCTTTCAAATTCCTTGAATCAATAAAAACTTCGAGAAATCGAGACCTTCTAAGTCCTTGTCTAAATCTAATCAAAGTTTCAAACAGAAATCTGGGAACTACGAAGAGCATGCCGTGATACTTACACCGCTCCGGTCACAAGTGTTAAACACTTACACCATTCAAGGCTCTGGCACAGTGCTGCTTACGCCACTTTGGTCATGGTATCACGACATCCGTATCAAGTTGTTCCATTCCAAAATTTTGAAACTTTGAGAAAGGAATAGCCGGAGACTTAGGCTGTTTTGACATCTCTTAGTTTTAGTCGATTCAAACAAGGATACACTGTCGAAAAGAAATCCGAGGATCACAGCGTCGTCCTAAAACTTCGCGAGATGGACTTGTTTGCTAGTTGTAGAGTCTAGGAGGACACCGACGACGTCTACGTGTGCATTGCATTCTAACTATTGCAGGAACATCACTGAGTTCTCATTTACTTTGCTGTCCAAAGCTCTAGGCCATTTCACCAAAAAGAAGAGCCAAACCTACTTGGGAGTATCTACTGGGGCTTTTGCAAAGGCTTACAAGGCTTGTTACTCAAGCAAATACAGCGGCACCACCAACACATCCAAAGCCATATTACCTTCCTCGACCATCAATCTAGAATGGCAGCACGAACAGAGTTGGCTGAGCTGAAGAAAGCTGTAGAGGAGCTGGGTCTCAAAATGGACAAACAAATGATCATGGTCCAGGGACTGGTTGACCTCGTTACCTCCATAGCCCCGCAACCGGATATGGGGTTAGTCGAAGAACCTCCTCAAGCCTACCACACTCCTCCGGTCGAAATCAAGCCTTGCACGAAAGACATGTTCAAAGATCTAGCTGAATTCCGTAAGGCAAGAGTCCACCCAGAGAAGGATGCTGAATCCTTGTCCGAAATCGGAGTTGAACGGAAAGGCGTGCACATTGACAAGGTCCGGCCCAATCCCAAAAGAGTGTGTTCCATTGATGGCGCAACGCTATACAGCGGTGGAGTGAGTAAAAGTTCCGCCAATCCTCGTCCCAATTGCAGAAACCGACCAAGGATCTTCTCCCACTTCCCTGTACCTTTGTCCTTAGTTTATGAGAAGCTTCTCGAAGCTGGGTTCATCGAGCCACTCCTTCCAACTCCTTCGCCTCGGACATTCCCGGCTTCCCACAATCCTAACCTTTTCTGTACCTACCACCAAATGCCTGGCCATCTCACCGACGCCTGCTACCGCCTCCGACACGCCATCCAAGATCTCATTGATAATGGCATTATTCCAGCCCCGCTCGCATCAAAGGCCAATGTCACCTCCAACTCCATACCTCAGCATGATTCCAGCCCACATGTTAGCCAGATATCCCTCGTCTCCACTCGAATCAAGCCTAACTCCACCATGTTCAACCCAACTCTCCGTATTATTCCAGCAAATCAAGCCAAACCAATCCTATCCACCCCATCCGAACCTGAGGCTAGCCTGGTGGCTGTAGGTGGTGCAATTGAGGCCTTCTCTCCCGACACCTGGACCGACAGTGATGAAGAGTCCTCAAAGGAGAAATTCAAGAGGAAACTTATTCAATCAAGGGAGAAGACTTACTGGCAGAGGTCTTTCACTCAAGGGAGTTTGGAGTTGCTGTTCTCCCAAGTGGGTTTGGTCGAAGATGCTGAAGAAGCTGAAGTGCTGATGCTTGGGCCCAACACCCTCTAAGGCTCTACCCCTCTCATCGCGGAAGTTAAAAGTAGCTTTTAAATATTGCATTTTCAAACTGCGTCTAACTTGCATTGGCGACACATCTAAGTCTGACGCGGAGTCGAGTCTAAGTCTAGCTCTGAGTCGGAGTTTGTGCTTCTTGGCCCTCCATGTCGTAACTTCTATCTTAGTTTGTGTCTTCTTTTGAACTTGGCAAACCCTGGGCTTTGATGATATGCATTATCCCGCTTCTAAGTACTTCGTTGACTTTTGAATAAACTGTGTCGACCCTGACAACGAAGGGATAGATTTCGATGAGAACATTCCTAAGTGTAGTTCTCTCGCCGAAAGGGAAGACGAAAGGCATGCTCAGCCTACTAAAAGAAGAAGTAATTTCAATAAACTTGAAAGATGAGGTAGACCCCCGAATGGTTCAAATTGGCTCAATGCAGTCCCCAGAGGAGCATGGCGCTCGGTCAGACATGCTCGGAAAATTCATCAACGTATTGACATGGATTCACAAAGATGCACTTGGCGTTGACATGCTCAGAAAATTCATCAATGTTTTGGCATGATTTTACAAAGACACACCTGGCGTCGATCCTGAAATAAAGAAGCATCAAATCCCCTGCTATCGAATGCCGAATCGTAGTAAAGCAGAAGCTCTCAGGGCTCTGAGCCTCATACCATGTTCAAAGCAGCAGCAATGACTTTCCATCGAGTACAAATCAGAAAGTGTACAAATGGCCCGGAGCAAGGCATGTCAACCAAAGCACTCTAAACCCTGTGTTATCAAAGCCACTCTATCTGAGGGTGTAACCAGAAATCATCAATCTCTACGGCGACAAAAATTCGATACATTGGTCACCAAGGAAATCCGTGCTCCGTTGTTTGACCCACGCGGGAAGTTCCGGCCGAAGCGCTCTAGGCCTTACATTATCAAGACTATCCTATCTGGGGATGCCGCTAAGCTCATCGATCTCGACGGCAACAAATTCAACACTCTAGTCAACCTGGATCAATTCAAGCGTTACTATCCTTGAGAGATGCTCGTTGGACCGAAAACCACAAGGGTGGGCGGTTCTAGGCAAAAGTTAGAGCAGCCTGCTAGGCCGAAAACCTGAGGAGGCGGTCTAGGAAAAAATAAATAGGCAAAAAGTCGAAAGCTCGCTAGACTGAAAACCTGAAAAGGCAGTTCTAGGCAAAAGTTAGAGCGTAAAAGGAGAGGCAAAACACACGAGTGAACTTTAGCCTGAACTACGTTTTGACCTGATTCCTTGAAAAGGGATACGTAGGCAGTCTCACCTTGAGACCCGGTCATATTCTATCAACTTGATTCATGGTCTGACATTTTGAGGTCCACATCAAATGTCGAAAGGAGTCGAGAACAAAGTCAAAGCTTCATTGGAAAATCAGAAGGGGAAACCTTTCATCTTTCAACTTTAATGCAAACTACTACTTCAATTTCAAAGCTGAGCATAAAAGCCTTAAAAAAAAAAAGTTAAAGCGTGAAAAACAGAACAAAATGCTTGCGAGGCCTAACGGCTCACAGTTTATTCTAAAGACCAGCGGAGTCTAGTTTGAGCAGTTGCAGCGGCTTTTCAGTTACGCGTGCTAGTTTGAGGCTCATGCACATTTGTTCGAAGTGATGCGCATTGGTCTCAAACCTGCGCGCGCTTCTTCAATTCCTGTAGCAGACAACAATTGGCAGCCATCGCGCCTAACAAAGATTTCGGACCTCCAAGGGGGTATTTCAAGTTATAACCAAGGTTTCGGCGCCTCGAATTAGTTTTAAGGGCTCTTGCCGAGTTTTGTCATACCATGCACGTCATATGGACCTAATGTGACTGTACGGGGGTGTCGGTTTCAGTCCGGGACTTATATGAGTCATCTTTGGCGTCTTCTGTCCGTTTTTGTGACATTTTTCCAGTTTTTCAATTCATTGTCATTTCGGGATACTTTTCTCGGTTTATCAGTTCGTACAGGTCATTGTACATCTATTTGACCTTTTGCAAGTGTCAGTTTCACCTGTTTAAGGGATATTCGAGTTTAGGCTCATTAATGCCCAATATTTCTTGTGTCAAAGAGCTTGCGCATTCTTCTGGGGCTCTTCGTTCCTTTTCGTTCGAGCTAGGCAAATTCGTACATATACGCGCGTCTATTTGTCAACTCAGATCATTCGTCAATGCAAGTTGGATATTAGCAGTTGGTTTTAGGCTTTCTGTTATTAATTCTCCCAAAGAGAACTAATAAAATCAGAAAATGCAACTTTTATTTGCTACTAACAATATCTATCAAACAACGGTGGAGCATCACGCATGTCAAGGCTCAACGGCCCAAGCAAAAGCATATCTATGAGGCACATCCGCCCAAAAGTCAAAAAAGGGGGGCGCACAAGCCCAATGCTTCTCCTGCTAATGACAACTAGGGCATGGTGGCCCGCTGCTAAGTCTGTCTATGTGGGCACGCAGGCTCAAATCTCAAAAGCAAAGGACAGTAAAGTAAAGAAGCTCAGTGGTAGTCCTCACTGATAGAGCTCGGCCTCGTTCTCGTCGTTGTCGTCACTCCTAGACTCCTTGAAGTACCTGGGGCTCCGCTCCCATCTTTTCCTTTTGGGGAGGCTTTCACCGATGAGGTTTCTCTCTCTTTTAGGTTTCGCCTTTGAGTCTCTAAAGACTCTTCGGCGCAAGCCGCCCTTTTTCTGCGTACTTCTCTTTCAATTGCACACCGCCAGCCACTGGTTGTTTAATGCTCTCATACTTATGAGCTAGGGCTAAAGTGGCAGTATTGCTCTATGTAGCTCTTGTGGCTATGGTCATTTTAGGTCGTCATCCTCTAGAGGCCGCCCTAGTCTGCATCTGCATTTTCAATTTGCGCATTCAATTCAGTATACATGTCATTGCATATTGTATATCAATTGTTGAAAACAGGAAAAGCCCATCAAGTGTTGAAGCACACCTATCCAGCATCGAAGGCAACAAGTTAGTTTGGGATCTTGGGGGTTTCATACCTGGGGTCTAATCACTACTGGAACTGGAGCCGAAACTGCTGCTCTGGGATAGTGCAATTTCAAAGGGATGCGCCACATGCCGTTCTCCCTACCCATTTCTCCATGGCAAATGCCAAACACACAGCCTCTCTATCCTACTTCAAGCAGTCTCTAACGACAATTCGCCTGTCCCGGATGGCTGCATCTATTCAGTCCAGCCTTTAGCACATCTTCCAGCAGTCTTATTGCCCTGCCTCGGATGGTCCTTGATAAGGAGATTGGCTCTGATTCCCAACAGATGGAATTTAACCTCCCTGACGCGACCTACCCGTGATTGTTGAGGTTTTCTTTGTGCCGAAGAAGGTTTAATCCCCAACAGCGACGGTCTATCTGTCCACGGCTGTAATTATTGCCCCAGCAGCAGTCCTTCTTACCAATATCCATACTATTTTTAAGGGTAATCTCTCCTTGGGATACTTGAATCAAATCAACGACGACCCGACCATGTCGTCGCGCCCGTCCACTATCAAATCAGCGACGATCAACCATGTCGTCCTTCTCAAAATCAAATCAATCAGCGACGATCGGCCATGTCGTCCTCCTCAAATCAAATCAAATCAACGACGATCAGCCATGTAGTCGCTTCTCAAATCAAATCAAATCAACGACGATCGGCCATGTCGTCCTTCCGAAATCAAATCAAATCAACGGCGATCGACCATGTCGCCCTTCTCAAATCAAATCAAATCAACGGCGATCAGCCATGTCGTCCTTCTCGCGATGATCGACCATGTCATCACCGACGATCGACCATGTCGTCCTTCTCAACGATGATCGACCATGTCATCACCGACGATCGACCATGTCGTCCTTCTCAACGATGATCGACCATGTCATCACCAACGATCGACCATGTCGTCTTTCTCCACGATGATCGGTCATGTCATCACCCGATCAACGGTAATCGAATATCGTCCGCATTCACACCCTCAATAGCGATCGGAACATCGTCCGACCGATCCATAACAACGGTCTGCCCGTCCAATTAGTCTACAACACCGTCCGCTTATCCTGGTCCACATTGGTCTAAAAGTAGCGCATCTTCCAGCAGTCTTATTGCTCTGCCTCGGATGGTCCTTGATAAGGAGATTGGCTCTAATTCCCAACAGATGGAATTTAACCTCCCTGACGCGACCTACCCGTGATTGTTGAGGTTTTCTTTGTGCTAAAGAAGGTTTGATCCCATGCGGCAATGATTTGTTCGCAGCAGATTATTCCCCAGGAGAGTCCGCCGCGACATTCAATGATGGTCCACCCATCCTTATTTCCCAACAGTGTGTAACGATCTTGAAATGGGCCGCCTGTCTTTCCTATCAATTCAACCAGCTACAGTCCGCTCGTTCAACAATTTCTCCCCAGAAGAGTCTGCCTTGGCCCGCCCCCAACGGCTACCTCTACTTCAGTCTAGCCTCAAGCGCATTTTCCAACAGTCTTATTGCTCTGCCTCGGATGGTCTTTGATAAGGAGATTGGCTCTGATTCCCAACATATGGAATTAAACCCGCCTGACACGACCTACCCGTGATTGTTGGATCTCTTTGGGCCAAAGATAGTTTGATCCCCAACAACAATGGCCCGTCCACTTTCAAATCAACGATGGTTCGCCCGTCCACCCTCAAATCAACGATGGTTCGCCCGTCCACTCTCAAATCAACGATGGTTCGCCCGTCCACTCTCAAATCAACGATGGTTCGCCCGTCCACTCTCAAATCAACGACGGTTCGCCCGTCCAATTTCAAATCAACGGCGGTTCGCCCGTCACCCTCAAATCAACGATGGTTCGCCCGTCCACTCTCGAATCAACGATGGTTCGCCCGTCTATTCTCAAATCAACGATGGTTCGCCCGTCCACTCTCGAATCAACGAGTTCGCGCGTCCACTCTCAAATCAACGATGGTTCGCCCCTCCACTCTCAAATCAAGATGGTTCGCCCGCCCACTCTCAAATCAACGACGGTTCGCCTGGCCCACTCTCAAATCAACGATGGTTCGCCCGGTCCAATCTCATATCAACGACGGCCGCCCGTCCAATATCAAATCAACGATGGTTCGCCCGCCTCGTCCAATCTCATATCAACGATGGTTCGCCTGTCCACTCTCAAATCAACGGCGGTTCGCCGTCCAATATCAAATCAACGATGGTTCGCCGTCCAATCTCATATCAACGATGGTTCGCCCGCCCACTCTCAAATCAACGGCGGTTCGCCCTCCAATATCAAATCAACGATGGTTCGCCGGCCAATATCAAATCAACGATGGTTCGCGTCCAATCTCATATCAACGGCGGTTCGCCCGTCCACTCTCAAATCAACGGCGGTTCGCTTCGTCCAAAATCAAATCAACGATGGTTCGCCCGTCCACTCTCAAATCAACGACGGTTCGCGCTCAATTTCAAATCAACGGCGGTTCGCCGTTCAATCTCAAATCAACGACGGTTCGCCCGTCCAATTTCAAATCAGCGACGATCTGCCCGTCCAAATTCGAGTCAACGACGATCTAGCTGTCTAATCTCAAGTCAACGACTCCGAGAGAAGATTATCCCCAGGAGAGTCCGCCTTCCGTAACAGCCAGTTCTGTCCATTCAACTTCAATCAAGTGGCGGTCAATGTCATCCATATTGTCCCCAGCAAGCAGCCGCTCTGTCCGTTCAGCCTCAATCATCCAATCAATTCAATCAACCAGGTTCTTTAAAGTTCTGTACTTTCATTGACTCGTATGTTCTGTTCTGGATAGCCTCGTGGGGTGTCTAGAAAACCTTTGACGTTACTTGTACCAAGACAATGGTGCTCCAAGTGCCGTCAAAGGGGGGCTACTGTAGACACCCTATTTTGGACTGTCCGGATAAGTTTACTTACGGTCTTTGCTTCCCCGATGATGATTAATGGTCGAGAACCCTCAAGGTTGATGGTGTGTTTGAGCTCTGAGCGTCAAACCCCTTCAAAACCCTTTTCAAACCCTTCGAGCGAACCAAATGGCCTCAAAGAAACTCGCTTGGCAAGCCAATGATTGATCGACGACGCCGTTCATTGCCACGCGTGTCGCCATCGGGCATCAAAGCACCATATATTGGCGCACGCCAATACCTCTGGCGCACGCCACATATTGCCACACACGTCACCTTTTGGGACCACTTGCCCGAGACTTTTGTAGCCGCCCTGACGTAGTCTACAGCTCCCCCTGATGATGACTTCGTCCAGAGCGGTCTCCCCTCTCTCCTACACCCTCCATCAAGGCAAGTCTCATGCATTCAATGCATGGAGGCTCCTTCTCCCTTGCCACCCCAAACAGCCCCTTAAGCCAGGCTGATCAGCCCTCCTCTCTCACTCTTGCAAAAGGTTCACCAAGTCAAGGGTTCAACAACTTCAATGCTCTCTCTCTCTCTCTAGTTTTTCTTGTCTCCTCCTTTCATGCATTGAAAGAGTAAGCAAGCAACACACCACTCCACTGATCAGTCATACAACCTACATTTCCATCTTCCATTCATCCATCCATCCATCTCAAGGTTCAAACCATCCATCAATCTCAAACCAAAGGTATACCACCTTATGTTCTGGAATTCATTTCGACCGAGGGGAGCTGCAGAACCAGTGGTAATCAATACCAAGCCCGAGTTCAAAGCTAGCAAATAAAACAATGTAGTGGAAAATCAGTGGCGCGCGCCAGTCATCGTGCATGTGCGTCTTGATCATGGCTGCATGGCGGGACTAGTGCTAGATCATGATCATCCTCATTTCTGATACATTTATTTCCGATCACCTTGAAGCATGCTAAAAATCAGTTTGCTTTCTATATTTTAGGACTGTAGCTTATTATCTGTTTTAAGCGCTTAGTAAGGCCTCTGCAGGATCATCGGTCTGTTCGAGAACCCGGAAGAAGCAAAGCCAAGGCCTTGGGATACATTGACAATCGGCGCACGGCCGCCCATGACCAGCGGCGCCAAGATTTCAAGTCAGTGGCTGGCCCTTGTTTTGATAGCTTAGATCGGGCCTTTGTTTAATTCCCCACTCTGTTTATAGGATCTTCAGTGTGTTTATTCTTGTTTGATTTCTTGCCTTCACCCTGTAGCTGTATATATGTTGCTATATCAAGCTGCGTGGTTTGTCTGGGTGTGCTTGTCCATTCCAGAGCCCGAGAGGTTGAGAGCGGATTCGTGAGTTTGAGCTCACCGCGCGCCCGATTATGGTGGCGTGGCGCCATTGTCTTGGCATGCATGTCAAATCGCATGCCGATACGTTGTTGCGCCACGACGACTCGAGCGCCAACTCGGTTTGTTCAAAACACTCACAGAAGTGCTTGTTCTCAATCTATTATACTTTGTTCATTAAATCATACATCTCATTTTGCCATACGAATATCAATTTGTCATTTGTCAATCCCCATTAACTGTTCCCCCGCCCTAACTGGCTGAATAAATGATTAAAAGAGAGAAAAATGCAAATGTTTTATAAAATGCCTAAGTAGAGACCGATCTTCGGATTGGGCGAGAGGGGTGCCATAAAACCCTTCCCCTCTCGTAACCTGGCTCCCGAACCTCAGATATCGAAGGTGACGACGGTCCAGTCTACAAGTCTTTTCAAATCAAACAAGCGTGAACAAAAACGTTTTCAAATCGGTTTCTTGGGTGTTTTCCGCAAAACCCGGGTGGCGACTCTCTCAAAACAGCATTTCGTCATGCTTTCAAACAAAAAGGGCGCAAACCTAACCCCGCACGCCGAAAATGCGGGGATTTTCAGGGGCGTGTGCCCACACTTGCCCGAGACTTTCTTGGCCGCCCTGACGTGGTCTACAGTTCCCCTGATGATTATATCGTTCAGAACTGTCTCCCCCTCTCTCCTACACATCTCCCATCACCCTTCCCTCTCATTAAAGAGAAGGAAGCCTTCCCTTCAAACCCAACCAGCCCCAACCAGCTGGTTACCAGTCCCCTCTCTTCTATATATACTTCCTCTCTCACTCTTGCAAAAGGTTCACCAAGTCAAGGGGTTACACACATCAATAGCTCTAAAAGATCCCTCTTACTCTCTCTCTCTTATTTTCCTTGTTTTTCTTTCATCTAGTGAAAGACATAGCAAGGGAGATCAGTCACATAACCTACATTTCCATCTTCACCTACCATCCATCCATCCATCCATCTCAAGGCTCAAACCATCCATCAATCTCAAACCAAAGGTATACCACCTTTTATTCTGGAATTTATTTCGACCCACGAGGGAGTTAGTAGAGCCAGTGGTAATAGATACCACACTGATCTCAAAACTAACAAATAAGCAAGGTCGTGATAGGATCATGGCGCACGCTTGATCCACTACATGCGATCATGGCTGTATGGCGGGGCGGTGTGGGGACCACCGATCATCCATGTTTTACTTTCTTTTCATTTCGATCACCTTTTAGCATGCTAAAACCAGTTTATAGTTTTCCTATCTTAGAAGCTGTGTAGTTGGTTATGCTTCAAGCTGCGTAGTAAGGCCTGCAGGATCATACGGTCTGTTCGAACCAGATGAAGTAAGCCAACCTGGACCAAAAGGGCAGGCAAGTGGCGACGGTCATCTTGACCGGGCGCGGCGCCATGTTCTGAGCTCGAGTGGGCGCCCTTGCTTCCTAGCTCAGTTCTGGCCTCTGTTTGATTCCCCACCCTGTTTATGGGGTTTTCAGTCCATTTATGTCTGTTTGATTTGTTGTTGTGTTCTGTAACAATAAATATGCTGCTATATCAACTGCGTGGTTTGTCCTGGGTGTGCACTGGTCCATTCCAGAGCCCAGAGGGTTGAGTTCAGAAGCTGTGAGTTTGGGCGCACCGGCGCACGCCATTCCTATGGTGGCGCACGCATGTGATCTCCTGTGTGCAGTGGCCTGGCCAGTGCAAATAGGTCACCTCCTGCGTGTATCACTCTGGGTCATTGTGTCCTAGTTCGCCCAAAATGCTCACAGAAGCGCTTGTTCTCAATCTATTACATTATTCATAGCCCATACATTACATCGTGCCATGTAAATGCAACTCGCCATTTGTTAATCCTCATTAACTGTTCCCCCGCCCTAATTGGCTGAATAAATGATTAAAAGAGAGAAAAATGCAAATGTTTTATAAAATGCCTAAGTAGAGACCGGTCTCCGGATTGGGCGAGAGGGGTGCCATAAAACCCTTCCCCTCTCGTAATGTGGCTCCCGAACCTCAGATATCGAAGGTGACGATGGACCAGTCTACAAACCTTTTCAAATCAAACAAACGTGAACAAAAGCGTTCTTTTTTTAAAAAAAAATCGGTTTCTTGGGTGATTTCCGCGAAAGCCGGGTGGCGACTCTCTCAAAACAGCATTTCGTCATGCTTTCAAACAAAAAGGGCGCAAACCTATCCCCCCGCATACCGAAAATGCAGGGATTTTCAGGGGCGTGTGCCCACAATAACTGATGGTTGCTATAAATTCTATATGGAGTAGTAGGCACATATATTCTAATTTTTCTCTTTCTTCATAACTATATGATAATAGAGGAACCCTGATGTAGCCTTAAGTTTCACCTCGTAAACATCTTGAAGTTTTAAGGCCTGTACAGTGTAACCTACATGAGGCTGGTGTTGCTTGCTGAAAATTGGAGCATTATACTTATTAAATTATCCACCTTGACAGCTACATTGATAGTTCTGGAGTCAGTGGAGCTATACCATCTACATATGCTTCTCTACAAAACCTGCAAACTTTGTAAGAGCTTTCTGGCTTATCCTTTAGGCTTTATGGTAAACTTGAACATCTTTTTCAAATTAATTGTATCTATGATCACTAAGGAATTTTTTGAGGATTTTAGGTGGGGTTCAGACAATGAACTCAATGGCAGCATACCTGAATTCATAGGGAACTGGTTACAACTTATCGACCTGTAAGCAATCTTGTACGCTGTGTCCTTTTTATTTTGACAGTCGTACTCTGACCATAGCTTTACTTTAAACCACATAGTTGGTAACTGAGATGCTTTCTTGTTTTATTCTACAAATTGATACTCCATGCAGTTACCTCTATTGTATGTACTTTCTATAAACTGTAAATGTACTATACTTAATTTATCTTTAGGAGGTTTCAAGGAAACTCCTTTGAAGGTCCAATACCACCATCATTCTCCAACTTGACCAAGTTGACGTCATTGTGAGTGTTAAACTCTTTCAATAGCATTGTTTGTGTTAAAATATGGATGATATTTTCTTCTCTCTTATAACATACCATGTGATTAAATAGGATGATAAGTGATTTGTCAAATGGAAGCAATACTTTACTGGAATTTCTGAAAGATATGACGTCTCTGGATACCTTGTAAGGCAATACGGCTATAGCTGACAATCAATTTTGAAATACTTTTATCCCTATTATCGTCCATTGTTTTTCACAAACTTAATCTAATAAACTTGTTTCATGCCTGGCAGAATATTGAGGAATAACAATATTTCTGGTTCTATCCCCTCCAATATTGGTGATTATCAGAGTTTGTCTCTGCTGTAAGTTATTGCTGTTAAATTTTCTTTGGCTTCCATATGTTTCAACCTGTAAGTTTTGCAGTTAATCTGGTTGATGAAGATGGAGCCAACACCTCTACAAAGTAAACATGTGGTTTTTAACATTTTAGAATTAACATGTAACAACTGATTTTGTCTAATTTTCCAGGGATTTGAGCTTTAACAATTTAGCTGGACCCATTCCAGATTCTCTCTTCAATTTGAGCTCTCTCTCTTACTTGTAATAAGCATTCTCTCCTACATGTGATAAACATGTTGTGCAATGCTTTTTTTTTTTTCTAGAAGAATTATAGAAAGTATGATTCATTATGACTTGAACTAATTGGTGTATGTTCAGGTTTCTTGGGAATAATAAATTGAACGGAACGCTTCCCACACGAAAGAGTACGTCTCTTCTGAATATGTAAGTAAATCTTATGCAACCATTCGCAGTTCAATGATAGTGTATGCAAAGTGGTACTATTTCGTTTTATGGTCATGACTAATCATACCCAAAAAAAATAGATCTTATCAAATGTGAAGTTTTTAGAATGATATGGTTAGATGATTTCAAAAGCATAACCCACCATTGAACAGTCCTATGATTTGTTTACTCAATAAAATGTGCAGGTTTAGTTTAGGCGAATCATTATGGAGTAAGTTGTTTACAACTACAACGTCGCATAGTTTGTATCGATTGTTCCTTTAGACATAATAACAAAGAAAGAAGTAGGATTGCGAAGAAAAGAAAACCATCATTTATTGCTTGGGAAAAGTTTCCTATTAAAGGGCATCTTGCTACTATGTTTTAGCCTGGGAGGAGACATGGATACCTATTGTGAGTACCTACAAGGTTGGTACTGATGTTGGTTGAACCTGAGACTTTAGCGCTCAAATTCAAGACTAATCAATGTGTCGGTTCTCAGTAGAATGAATATCTCAAGTAAGCATCCCAATAATGTCTTTGGTTGCAGAGATGTGTCGTACAATGAATTATCTGGGAGCTTTCCTTCTTGGATCGAACAAGGCTTGCAACTGTACGTAGAAGTTTTATGTCTCTTTTCTCTGTTTTTGATGCAATTTTTGGTTTACTATCCGGCATCCAGATAGTTATATTGCCAGCTGATTTGTTATATTTCCCACAAGTTCCATTTTGTATCAGTTGATTTTATTATAGTCTCTAGACTAAAGTTGAGTTTTTTTGGATGTAATATGCAGTAACTTAGTTGCTAATAACTTCACGATTGAAAGTGCAAACAACAGGTGATTCTCTCTGTGTTGTATGTTTTCAATGATTATGTGGCCTCCGAATAGTTAGTAATACTAAAAGAAAGTTGTATAATTTGCTATATACAATTTGAGTGTTAGATGATATTGTTGTTGAATGCACAAGCTGTTAGCTTTAGAGGATGTATGATCCTCAATGTAAACGGAATAGGGATATTATTCAAGTTGTGCAGATATGACATATTGCATCGATCTCGTCTTGCATTCTAGGGTTTATTTCCACCCTCAATTTTTGTATGCAGCTGAATGAGGTTCACCGCTTTCTAGGGTTTATTATTCAGTATTCTTGTGTCATGGTATTAGACTCTAGATGAAACTGGTTGGCTGTTGGCATCTGATTTGCACTTTCTAAACTATAGATGAAAATCTTTACAATGTGGTTAGTGCAAACCGATTGTCAGAGGTGCAGCGTATGGGGCCTATGTAAGAAGTTTCCTAGACAACTTTGCAAAGAATTCTTCCATGGAACCTGCAGGATGTAGTGATAAACACATCTCATACCTGACATTATAAAGATAACATGGAGAATCCATGATACATGTACTTTATATTGAGTACTGGAGTAATAACAGTTGAAAGCTTAAACATTTTTTAGTTACTCTCCATGCTTGTGTTCTTTGTTTCCATAAGATGTTACGACAATATCTGATGAATCATTCTACTCTAATTGCATTACTTATATGGCAAATTCAACATGCAATAATCAATATCCATTCTTCTTCTACGTACAGTGTTTTGCCTTCAGGATTGAACTGTCTTCAAAGGAACTTTCCTTGCAATCGCAATTCTCCTATTTGTAAGTGCAATTGAAAACCTTCCCTTACCTGTGGTTCTGAGATCGGACACATCTATACTATGATTTTGGATTGAGAATCTTTTTGAGTTTACTGTTCCTTTGAACCATCAAACCCTTTTTATTCTAAATGTAAGTAGACTTACACCGGTAACTATTGGCTGACTCGGTACCAGGAAGGTTTCTGAGTAAAGATGGGTGACCCCATTCATCTAATGACTCAATATTATGGATATAAAGTGAATGGTAAATGACCTTGTCTGTGTCATTTTGTATTTTTTGAGGAAAGCTTTCATTTTTACTTAGCCAACTAGTTGGTAATTGGATATCACTCCATCGGATACTCCTAGGGACTTATGTTTTGAATAAGGCATGTATGTTTAAGCTAGTTTCCAAACTTTTATAATGGATACGATAAATTAAAGTAATTGATTGACTTCCTTCAAGCATATTAGTAATAGCTCCTGCAATTTGAAATGTTTCCATTGGGTGATAATTTTAGACATTTGGTGAGGACTGTAATTATTATGATAGGTTTGTCTTTTTAGCTTATTTTCTTTTGATTGAAAATCTTGTAATAGAATTTAATACAGTATTAATTTTGACATTGTTGGGCTATTTTCCTAATTTTTTCGCTCTCAGAATAATTGGTGACTTCATGGTGTTAGAGGTCCTAAGTTCCAATCCAAGTCTTGTAACTTCTTTTCATTCCCTTGTTATGTGTTATTATCCATGCACTCTCTGCGTGTGTATCGGTGCACTTTATTCGGTGTAGTTTCGTTTGCCTTTTGATAGCTGGGATTGGGCCGGACATGGCAAGGGTGTTACATAGTTTGATTTAGGTTTGTCAATTTGGTTTCTATCCACTGTTATGAATGTAGTTGTGCAAAATCCTTTCATGTGGTTAATTTGTTTGGAGTCCACTTGTGGGCACACGCCCCTAAAAATTCCGCATTTTTGGTTTGCGAAAAGTTCGATTTGCCCCCTTTTCCTTTGGAAAGCACGACAAAATGCTGTTTTGAGAGAGTCGCCACCCAGGTTTTGCGGAAAACACCCAAGAAACCGATTGTTTTGAAAACGCTTTTGTTCACGTTTGTTTGATTTGAAAAGGCTTGTAGACTGGACCGTCGTCACCTTCGATATCTGAGGTTCGGGAGCCAGGTTACGAGAGGGGAAGGGTTTTATGGCACCCCTCTCGCCCAATCCGAAGATCGGTCTCTACTCAGGCATTTCGTAAAACGTTTGCATTTTTCTCTCTTTGAATCATTCTTGAGCCAGCTAGGGCGGGGGAACAATTAATGGGGACTAACATAGTGGCAAGTTGCATTTATATGGCAAAAATGATGGGAATGGCTATGAACAATGTATAATAGATTGAGAACAAGCACTTCTGTGAGTGTTTTGGACAAACTGGAGTGCGCTGCCGGGAAGTGGCATGCGCAAGCAACGTACCAGCATGCACTGGATAAACCAGTGCATGCCAACACGACTGGCGCACGCTACAACCTTACTGGTGCACTTTAGTGGGTTCAAACTCACAGCCTCTGTTCTCAACCCTCTGGGCTCTGGAAAGGACCAGTGCACACCCAGGGCAAACCACGCAGTTGATATCACAGCTTATATATAGTTACAGAATACAGAAACAAATAGGCTAAAAACCCCATAAACAGTGTGAGGATCAAATAGAGGCCAAAACTAAGCTGAGAAGCAAGGGCCAGCCACTGGAACTAAGAAACATCTGGCGCACGCAGGTCAGGGGTGAGCGTGCGCCGGTTGTCCTTGTGGCCCAGTGTTTGGCTTTGCTTCATCTGGGCTCTGGAACACGACCAGAAAGATCCCAGGGGCCCTACTAAGCAGTTATAGCAGACAACTAACCACACAGTTCTAAAGTACGGAAAGCAGGAAACTGATTTTTAGCATGCTACAAGGTGATCAGAATAAAAAGAAAGCAAAATCGGGTGATCAGTGATCCCCACGCCCGATCTGCCATGCGACCATGATCGGCGACGGCTAAGCATGACCGGCGTGCGCCACTAACCCTCCTGCGACTTGCTTATTTGCTAGCTTTGAGATCAGGCTTGGTATTGATTACCAGCCTGGGTTCTACTAGCTCCCCTCAAGGGTCAAAACAGTTTACAGAAACAAAGGTGGTATACCTTTAGATTGAGTTGATGGATGGTTTGAGTTTGAACTTTGAAATGGATGGATGATGGATGAAAAGAGGATGGAGACAGCAATGTAGGGAAGGTGGCTGATCTTCCTTGCTTTTTCTTTCAATGGATGAAAGAATAACAAGGGAGAGCTATAGAGAGAAGAGGGAGAAAGTTTGGGAGTTCTTTATGAGTGTAACCCCTTGCAAATAAATGCAAGGGGGGTATATATAGGCTGGGAGAGAGAGGCTAGCCAGCTGAGATCAGTTGAGGCCTAAGGCCTTGTTTGGCTTCCAAGAAGAGGGGAGCCTCCCATGCATTAAATGCATGGGACTAGTTGATGAATGGTGTAGGAGAGAGGGGGAGACAGTTCTGGACGATATAATCATTAGGGGAACTGTAGACCACGTCAGGGTGGCCACAAAAGTCTAAGGCAAGTGGTTGCCAAAAGGGTGATTTGACTGGGAACAAGTGGTGTGCGCCAGTTGATGACTGGTGTGCGCCTGTGGAGGGTGGCTTGATGCCCAATGACTAACACGTGGCAATGAACCAGCGTGCGTCAGTTGATCACCAACATGCAGAAGCAGGGTTTTGTTGTGGCCATCTGGTTCTGGCTCGAAAGGTTTGAAAAGGGCTTTGAAAGGGTTTGAACGAGGTTCGGAACGCTCGAAGCTCAAACATACCATCAACTTTGGATGTTCTTGACCTTTAATCATCATCGGGGAATCAAAGACCGTATATAAACTAGTCTGGACAGTCCAAAATAGGGTGTCTACACCACTGTGTTTAGTTCAATTGTCATACTACATTTGAGATTTGTAGCCTATACAGATTAATATAATGCTCCTTCCCCATTTTTTCTGTTTTTATATCAACCAACAGTTGTTGCTAGTCAATGGCCTATTTTCCGAGTTTCAATCTCGCAATGCCCTTTGCCAATGAAAGGCCATATTGTAATAATCAAAAGTGAATAGTCAAAACTTGCCACATCAAATTTTGATTATCCATTTAGACGTTGTTAAAGTTAACAATGTCAAGTCCCACATTGTTTATTTTTTGCTCATAATCAATATGAGTTGGCAAAAATTTAAATCAAACGATTAGTTTTTTTTCTCTCAATCTAATGGTCTACATTGAATGACATTCTTAATAAAATAAGTGGAAGTGGAGAGCATTTGTTAAAATCCATAAAGTGATCCATGATGGTTGTACTTAATTGAGAAAATGTGCGGACCATTAAATTTGGTTATTGGCAAAAGGTTGCTAGCTTTGGTTATCCAAAGGCCAAAATTTGATGAGTTGGTATGAGGTTGCTATGTTTTGTTATTACAATGTGAGCACTTT
Source organism: Rhododendron molle (assembly GCA_025413875.1). Taxonomy (NCBI): domain Eukaryota; kingdom Viridiplantae; phylum Streptophyta; class Magnoliopsida; order Ericales; family Ericaceae; genus Rhododendron; species Rhododendron molle. The sequence continues at coordinate 53,282,368 of CM046393.1, read as the reverse complement.
TTTGACCAAATATTGCTAACTTTAGCAATCCGTCGGTTTTGATTATTACATTATGGATGCTCTAAGTAACCATCTACATTTTTTTTTTGTTTCTTTTGTCTTCTGTCAATGTTCCAATTTTTGTACTTGTCAGATGAAGTGAGAAATTTCTTTCCTTATTATGTCAAGACTTCACACGTGAAATGCATTGACTCAAGTTTGTCTTTGTTAAGTGTAAATTTCCACTTTTTAGATGTGCATTAACCCATAAGATGCATCACATGATCAACGAGATTTGACTGATTTTGTTTTTTCTAGTGCACCTATTTGAACTCTAATACGATGAATTCCTCTTCCCTGATGGTTTGCAGATTCCAACTTTTCGATTAAGTGCGGTGGTCCACAGATTACAGCTAGTAATCAGATTGTATATGAGAGCGATGATGAGACTCTTGGTGCGGCTAGTTATAATGTGACTAGTACAGACAGGTGCGCAGTAAGTAATGTTGGACACTTCATCGACAGCAACGATCCTCAATATCAGAGTTTCTCTTCACAACAGTTCCCAAATACTTTGGACTCAGAGCTATTCCAGACAGCACGAAACTCACCTGGATCACTAAGATATTATGGGCTGGGGCTTCAGAATGGTAATTACAACGTGACTCTCCAGTTTGCGGAGATAGTAATCGAAAATCCCTCAAGTTGGAAAAGTCTTGGAAGGCGTGTTTTTGATATATACATCCAGGTTTGTGCTGAGTTATCGAAATTGGATTTTAAATGTGATTTTTTTTTTCTGTTTCTCTATTAGTTCAAACATTTTTGTTTGTTTGGACAAGTTTCTCTAGATATCCTCTTCATTATATGTATTCACAGCTTTAAAGTTTTTTATTCATTAATTTAAGAGTTACTTATAAGTAGCAGGGTGAAACATGCAATAAGCCATCCCCTATTGTTGATCTCCTTACCCAAAGTGCTGGAATGGTGGACTGGGTTTTATATCTTAAACTTTTTTTTTTTTGGGTGAAATTCAGTATGTGTGGTGCCGTACTTCTCCGGTCGAACCTCTGGTGCTAAGGTGGCTAGGGTGGTTGGATCTTGGTGGGAACCTGCACAAGTAGCGAACACGTTAGTGCCTAAACCCGGATCGTGGTGGTCCGGGATAGGCACTCCGACGATCTAGTCAGTGGCAGGAAAAGGAGAGAATGAGAGTACTAGGGTTTGAGGGTCCAGTTTCACGTACCTCGCTCCTTAGCGTTATCACTCCTTTTATAGGCGGGAAAAGGCGGTGCTCATACCACGCGTTTGCACCACGCGCACGGTGATTGGTTCGCCCACTATGGCATCCAAATCCAATCCCGTGAAGTTAGGCTCGTCATGATCCCTAACAGTCCGCCCTTGCCATAATGGGATTAATGACACGTTCCCTATTTAACCGACTCCACCCTTGGCTTCCTCTACAAGTCATGGAGTCGATATGGTTCGGTGGTTGGCAGTCCCGCCGAACCTACCAGTCCGGCTACCCTTGAGTTTATTGCATCCACTAATCGGTTCGGTGGTGCTTCGCCGAACCGGGTTCAACGAACTGCATACCCAGCAGAAGCTTTCCTGGAACGGAACCCCTCGGCGGATATGGTTCGGCGCGATCACACCGCACTTCTCTCCACCGACCCACCAGGGCAACATGTCCATAGGCTGGACTTACAGCGGTTAAGTGGCCCCCAATAGGGTCCCTTCATCGAGCCACGTCCGCCATACTACCGGACCAATTCACCGAGTCGAGGCACCAGGGTCGTTCCACCGAGCCGTGCCCACCACAATAGCCCCTCAACTTCTCCCTGATTGGGAAAACAAAGGGAGGAGTTGAAGTGATTCTCAGCCGAATGAGCTACGCCGGACCTTTGAAGGAAAACGAGGAGGCGTCTTGTGGAAGGAGTAATGATATTTCTGCTGCAAAGGACACTGATGGGAGTGTTGGACTTCAGGGATCGAACGGCTGGGGTTAACCCTAGCCCAACGTAGGGGGCACGTGTCGTAGAGGGGGGCTCCGCGGGTACGGATCGTCGCAGGCTTTCCAGGTGGCACGATGAGAGAGGACGGGCTGGCGACGCTTCGGTTCCGGTGCGAGACCCTTGGGGTTCCGCTCCCCCTTTCTCGCTCATTATATAAGATGATGGGGGTCGAGGCAAAAAACACTCTTTGCTCTCGCTCTCCCTCGCTCTTGCTTCTTGCTCTGCAACTGTTCCAGCCACCCAAGTCCGCCCGTACTCCGCCTGCAACCGTCGTTCAACGCCAGCAATCCAGGTAACTTCGAAGCCTCTTCCTCCGTGTTTTCCCTTTCATTTCTAAAAATTTCTGCCATTTCTTCCACGCTTTCGATTTCGAACACGGCCACTTTTGGCCATGATCCTCCGCCTGGATCTCCTGCGACTTCCCCCTCCCCTTAGCAAATCTTCTTCGATGAGGGCCCATCTTTCGCCGAGGGCCCCCCCCCTCCCGGCATAGAGCTGGGGGGGAGTTGCCATGCTGAAGTAGGAGTCCTTAACTCTTCCTTGTATTCTGTTTAGGTCTTCAGCATGGTGGACTCCTCCAGCCTTACCTCGCCGAGGGTTGATCCTGACGACTACCCAGACCTCCAAGACCTAATCCAGAGCCTTGGAAAAAACTACCGAGCAGGGGGGATGAGCTTCGACGAGAGCTCGAGCAACTTGGCCCGGCAGCCAGGCCACCCACTCATCCCAGGCATCCACATCCCCCTACAGGTGGATGACCGATCCTCCAGGGACATCCTTTACGGACGAGGAGACTCCCCGGATGAAACAGCCGAACCCAGCCACTGCGGCTACCAGCCGGAAGGGGACGCCGAACGCGCGGCAGCTGGGGCACATGCCAGCACGTCTCCTTCGGCAGGAGAGCCACCGAACCAGCCCGAGGCAGACGGAGGAGCGGCGCCCAAACCGCCGAGAGACATCAATCTAATCCCTCCGCCGCCGACCGGGCTCGGGCCCATGCCATACACCCACTTTTACGGCGACGGGCCCGGAGGTTTCACCGCCGAATTCCGGGCCAAATACGAGATCCCAGAAGATGTCCACGTGGAGAGGGTGACCGGCGACAGGATCCCCTTCGGCGGGGACTTCATTGTGCTTCCCCTGTACGCCATCACCGAGGGAGGGGTAAGGTTCCCCATGAGCGCCTTCCTTCGCTACTTTTTACACTCGTACAACCTTGCGCCGATCCAACTATCGCTCAACACCTGGCGCATTCTATGCTCGGCGATGAGGTTGGCCGAATCAAACCACTTGCCTTTTACCCTGGGGGACCTGATGCTGATGTACATGGTGTCAAGGAACCCGTCTTACGATAGGTATTATATGTCCACTCGGCAACACTTTGACCACCTAGTCGACCGACTCTCGGACTCCGAGAAATGGGGTTGCGCCTTGGTCAAGGTGTCTGGGAACTTCGAGTGGGGACCCTTGAACCCTCTCTTGGATTACCCTTGTCCAACCCGGGTCGGAGCGGTAGAGAGACCATTCGGAATCCCCCGAGCACGAGGGTATCCTGGCCTCGGCTACACAGACAAGCCTGGTAATTTTTATACTTCGTAGGTCATATCTTTATGGTATACTCCTTTCAATTGCATAATTACGTCTCCTCTTTCGTGCAGATTGCTCCGCGCCAACGAAAGCACTTTATTTGACTGGCAAGTGGGAGAATTTGACGAAGCTCCTTCGGTGTGCCAACCGGGACGCACCCACTCTGCTCGGCTACACTCCAACCTATGGCGGCTTCGCCCGACACAGAGACAAGAGCAAGATGGTGAGGAATGCGTTGGACCTGTCCACTGTTGCCGGGCAGCTGCTCCAGAAGCAATACCTAGCCCAAGACCTCTCCACCTCCGGCCTCCCAGCTCGGCAGGAACCACCGGAGCAAGTTCCCACCGGCCAACCGGTACAGGAGGAGCAGCCTCCAGTCACCACCAACCAACCACAGCGCACCCGCCGCCGAGCCAGAAGTCAAACAGCTGGTGAGGGGGAGGTGCAGGGCGCCCAGAAGAAGTCTAGGGTAGCCGAGGACGACGTGGAGATCGTCGGAGCTGATGGTGCCTCGGAGGCAGACACCACCGAGCCGGCCGAGGCCCACGAGGTATTTGCTCCAAGCCTGGTGTGCCCGGATGGGCATGTCATCACCGAAGGCGATAGCCTATCTGCCAACCCCCTCTTGGCCATGACCCTTCTTAAAGGGGTGGCGTTACCGAAGGACATGGAGGGCCTTCATGCCGGCAAGGCCAACAACATGGCCGAACTATGCCTATTCCTCGCCAAGGTAACACCCAAACTTTAAGTGACATCTCCGTTCTAGTCTGATTCTATTTTGAATTTAATCTTCTTGTTGCAGGCCGGGCAATGTGCTAGCCGAGCCTTCGAGGACATGGACGTCCTCCTCGAGGCCAGGCGAACGCAGAAGGCGGATCTGCAGGTATTGAGGAAGGAGCACAAGGAGGCCCTCGACAACATTGAGAAGCTGGAGGGGAAGGTTGCCGACGCTGCCCTCGTGCAGGAGGAGAGGGATCGGCTGCTGCTTGAAGTCCAGAGGCTCACTGCCGAGCGGGATCAGCTGCAGGCTGACAAGAAACGCACGGAGGCGGACCTGCCGAAGCTGCTGGAGGAAGCCGGTGATGCTGGTTACAACGAAGCTGGGGAGGATTACAAGAAACAGGTCGAGGACCTGGTAAGGAACTTTACAGCCGCCGAACAGAAGAAAATGGCTGAGGTCCATAATTCTTCTTTCCTCCGAGGCTTCCAGGTTGGTCTCGACTATGCCGAGATCCCTGCTGCAGATCACCGAAGGGAGCCCCCAGTGGTGCCCCCTATGGAGCTGCCCGGTTCCCTTCCTCCTACCGAGCAGCCGAACCCGACTCCTAATCCTCCACCGAAGGAAGTCGGTGATGCCTCTGTTGCCGACCAGTAGGACGTTCCCTTTCCTTTTTGTAGGAATTTGCTTTCCTTGTTTAATCTCGGGATGGCGTGGAACTGTTCACCACTGCCGAGCCCCTCCTCTTTATGAAACTCTGGATCAACAGTAATGAAAAAAGTTTGAGTTTTAACGTTTTAACATTTGTCTCACGGTTTTGTTTTTGCACTTCATGCATGTTTAGTCCACGTATTGCACTTCAAGCACATGGTTTGTGTTGTTCAGCCCCAGCATGCCGTACCTAGCCCCTGCTTCGGCATTATCATACAGCCGAGTATGATTCTGCCGGAGCAAAGGAAAGGCATATGCGGGTCATGCTCCCTTCAGGATAATGCATGTCCTGTATTGCCGAACGGGAGCTTGAAAAATCTGCCTCGGCGCCCTTCAGGACTTACGGAGGACTTAATTAAATTCGAGCCCACCGGGGGCAGTAACCAAGCACAACAATCAAAAAGTTGGAACAAATCAAAAAAGAAACTTCACTTTAATCGAGATTATTAGCCAAGGGTGTTACATGAATAGCCGAGGCAAAAACAAACTAGGAAAGGAAACTCAAGCATAAAACTTGCGAAGTAGCTGGGCATTCCAGTGGTTCGGAATAGCCGTACCATCCAGCTCGGCAAGCTCATAGGATCCGTAGCCCACCTTCTTGGCCACGCGGAACGGACCCTCCCACTTGGGCATAAATTTCTTCAAGTTCTTCTTTTGGACCACCTGTCGAAGGACGAGATCATCAACATTGAATGGCCGAACACGCACATTCTTATTATAACTCCGAGTCAGCTGTTGCTGATACGCCGCGTACTTAATGTGGGCGTTATCTCGGAGATCATCAATACGGTCAGCCTCGGCGGCCAACATGGCATCGTTCGTTGGAACGTTAAAATTAGCAGTTCGTGCCGTTGGGCGGGTGACAGCCACTGGGAGAACGGCTTCCACGCCGAACGCCATGGAAAAAGGGGTCTGGCCGGTGCCACGTCGTGGGGTGGTGCGATAGCCCCACAACACATCGGGCAGCTCCTCCGCCCACTTGCCACGCTTATTCTTGAGTCGGCGCTTTAGTCCGGCAGAGATGGCCTTGTTGGCGGCCTCAGCCTGCCCGTTCCCTTGGGGGTAGGAAACGGAGGCCGTCTTCATCTGAATGCCGCGCCTTTTGTACAAGGCCTTAATAGCATCGGCCACAAATTGGGTCCCATTGTCTGATACGATGGCGTACGGCACACCGAACCTGGTAAAGATGTGTTTCCAAAGGAAACTCTCCACGTCGGCAGCCGTGACTGTAATGAGTGCCTTGGCTTCCACCCACTTGGTATAATAATCCGTGGTAGTGATGATGTGCGTGAAGCCGCCGGTCGCCTTAGGTAGCTTCCCAATGATATCGACTCCCCACTGGGCGAAGGGCCAAGGGCTAGATACCGGTTGTAAGGGCAGGGTCGGCTGATTGATGAGCAGAGAGTGTTTTTGGCACGACTCGCACTGCCTTGCAAACTCCATAGCCGTTTGCACCATTTTCTTCCACCAGTAGCAGGCACGGCCACCAAGGATCGGCCACCGGGTGGCAACCAAAGATCGCCATCGTGTAACTCGCGAGAATGCTTGGCACCTCCCGCTCATGGATCACCACGGAGGTCGGGCCCAGATACGAGCGGCGGTATAGCACGCCGGACGGATCCAGAAAGTAGGAAGGCTGATTGGCAGCGGATCCTGTGGGCCTCCTTCCGATCGGTGGGTAGGGTAGAGTCCTTCAAGTAAGCGATGAGGGGGTCCATCCAACTCGGGGCCCTGTGGATATCCATAACCTCGTGGGGCCCAGTCTCAAAGCTCGGAGTGGGGATCTCGCCGAGGACTATGGTTCGGTCCCCGTCATGCTCGGCGCAGACGGCGCCGAGCCCAGCTAAAGCATCGGCATGAGAGTTGAGATCTCGCCCAACATGATCGAAGAACACATTCTTGAATGAGCCGGCCAGGGCGATGACATGGCTTACGTACTTGTTCATGCGTGCATCCTTGGCCTCATAGTCATCGTTGAGATGATTCACAACCAGCTGAGAGTCGCTATATACCTGGACCTCCTCGGCCCCCATGTGCCGAGCCAACTGTAGCCCGGCTATGAGAGCCTCATACTCAGCCTCATTGTTTGTTGCTGGGAAGCCAAGACTGAGAGCCTGTTCGTGCACCGTCCCGTCTGGCGACACCAAGACAACCCCGGCCCCAGCCCCTCGGTTGTTGGATGCTCCGTCTACGTGGAGCCGCCAGGCGTGGCCCGTGAAGATCTTGGCTCGGTGAGCGGGAATAGGCCGCTTAGTGATGAATTTGTCATGTGCTGGGTGACTTAGCCGAGGCGTGGTGGACGGCTCGGTTGCTCCTACGTCCGTGACTGGCTCATCGCCCTCTCTCTGATCCACCCCTCGGGAGAACTCGGCGACAAAGTCAGCCAGCACCTGTCCTTTGATCGCCGTACGGGGTTGATAACGTATGTCGAAGTTAGCCAGTTCTAAGGACCACTTGCACAGCCGATTAGATAGGTCCGCCTTCCGGAGGACTGTTTTCAACGGATACTCCGTGACAACTATGATGGTAAAACTCTGAAAGTACGGCAAGAGCTTCCTCTTCGCCATGACCAACGCAAGTGCCAGTCTCTCTATGGGCAAATAGCGGGTCTCGGCGGGTAGGAGCGACTTGCTGATGTAATAGATTGGCTGCTGGTCAGTTCCTTCTTCAGAGCCTGACTGCCGGACAACAGCGCTCTCCGAATGCTTGGATACAGCAAGATAAAGGTAGAGGTCTTCTCCATCTTTCGGCACGACGAGCAAGGGGGCTCTAGATAAACAGATCTTCAAGTCAGCAAGGGCCTGGTCGCACTCTGCCGTCCACTGAAAGCTCCTTTGCCTTTTATGGACTGAAAAAATGGGCGGCATACGTCCGAGGACTTGCTGATGAAACGGTTAAGGGCTGCTGCCATGCCGGCGAGGCGCTGAACCTCCTTCACCGTGGCTGGAGCCCTAATCTCCTGGATGGCTTTGATCTGACTCGGATCTGCTTCGATGCCTCGGCGAGTGACCAAGTGCCCGAGGAACTTGCCTGATCCAACACCGAACGCGCACTTCTCGGCGTTAAGCTTCAAGCCAAACCTTTTCAACACGCCAAAAATCTCACCGAGGTGAAGGATGTGATCAGCAGCATCTTTGCTTTTTGCCACCATGTCGTCGATGTAGGCCTCCATCACCCGGCCCAGCAAGCCTCTGAACAGCAGGGCTATCATACGCTGAAACGTCGCCCCGGCGTTCTTCAGGCCGAAGGGCATCACCCGGTAGCAGAACGTTCCGTTCGGCGTGATGAATGCAGTCTTCTCCTGGTCCTTCTCATCCATAGCAATCTGGTGGTACCCCCGGTACGCATCCATAAAGCTCAATCGTGCATACCCAGCTGTGGCATCGACTAACTGATTGATCCATGGGCAAGGGAAGCAGTCCTTTGGGCATGCATCATTCAGGTCGGTGACGTCAATGCACACACGCCCCTTGCCATTTTTCTTCTTCACCACCACCGGATTGGCCAACCAGGTGGGTTACTGCACCTCCCGGATTGCTCCGGCGTCAATGAGCCTATCGACCTCCTCATTAACGGCATCCGCATGCATCGCCGAGGCTCGGTGAGGCTTCTGCACAATTGGTTTCCTTCCTGGATCAACATTCAACGAATGCTTGATCACCTCTGGGGCTCAGGCCCGGCATCTCGTAGGGAGTCCAAGCAAATACCTCCACATTCTCCTTGAGGAAGTGGACCAATTCATCACGTTCGGCTTCCTTCAGCTCCGAGCCAACCAAAAAGAACCGGGTTCCATTCTCGTTAATTGGTACCCGAACGAGTTCCTCCACGGCCCTATCAACAGCCGGTCTTCCAATTTCGTCTGGCCCCTGCAGTTCCTCCTTCATAGCTTCACCGGGCTTGCTCCCCTCCGGCAACTCGGGACTTCAATCCATTGAACCCTCTTTGCCTTGCTGTTCCCGCGGACGGAGTTAACAAAGCACTTCTTGGAGGCCATCTGGTCCCCCCTGATGGTCTCCTGCCACCCCGATGGTCTCCTGCCGCCCCGATGGAGCGTCGAGGCCACAGCCTTCATGCCGTGTAACCAGTTACGGCCGAGGATGGCGTTGTAGGGGCTCGGCGAGTTCACCACAATAAATTCCACGTCTAGTTGCATCGAGCCGGCGTAGACAGGAAGCACCACTTTGCCAAGGGGGAAGACTGGAATCCCTGTGAAGCCAACGAGAGGAGCGTCCACCGGGGACAACCGTTCCTCCGAGAGGCCAAGGGCTTTGAACGCCGAGAAGTAGAGAATCTCCGCCGAACTCCCTTGATCGATCAGCACTCGGCGGACTAACTTCCGCTGAAACGGTAACGATATGACCAAGGCATCGTTGTGGGGCAGTGACACCCCTTCCAAGTCTCGCTCGGTGAACGTGATCTCCCACGTATTACGATCCTCCATCTTACGCTTCAAAGACGGCTGTACCACCATCACCTCGCGTGACGCGTGGCACAATTCTTCATGGAGCCTGCCGGCCCGGCTTGGATCCATCGGTCCGTGGATGCACTGCACCACGCCGTCCAGAACCTGAGCCCTCGGCTGAATACCTGCATTGGGTGACTTCGTCCGATCAATCCACCGATCCATTCTCCCTTGTTGGACCAGCTCCTCCAGGTAAAGTTTAAACGGCTGGCAAGCCGTCGTGTAGTGACCCTGCTCGTTGTGAAATGAACAGTACACCCGCTGGTTCGGCTCGCGCCCGTCTGCAGTCCCCAACTTCTCTGCCGCTCCTGTTGGCCACTGGAAACCAGGAAGCCTCCCGCATTCTCGAAGCACACGGAAGATCGGCTCTTTGAAGTAAGTGGTGATGGCAAGGTGGTCCCGCGCGTCGCTCGGTGGCCGGTCCCTTGTCTTGCCGCCTCCTCTGTTTCCACCAGCCCCGGCAGCTTCCCTGGCCACCACATTGACTTGCTTTTTTACCGCCTGCTTTGGTGGTTCGGCGACCTTTGCGACATCGGAGCCCTCAATGTATTCCTCCAATTCAATATACCGGGCGACGGTTTGCATTAAGTCCGACATGTCGTTCGGTGGCCGAAGCATTAGTTCTTTGGAGAGATCGGAGTTTCTGTCCAGGCCACGTTTGAACGACGTAGCCGCTGTCTTCTGGTCACAATTTTCAACCAAATTATAGACGTTGTAAAAGCGTTCGGAGTAGTCCTTCAAGGATTCTCCAACCTTTCGCTGAAGGTCCGTCAAGGCTTCCACCGTCTTCGGCCGCCTGTTGCTAGCTACAAACCGGGCGGTGAACGAGCGCTCCAGTTCGCCGAAGCTGTTGATCGATCCTGGTTTGAGCTGCGTGTACCACAGCATGGCGGTGTCAGGCAGACTCAAGGAGAAAGTTCGGCACATCATTGCCTCGCTCAATCCACAGAGTGCGGCCATAGACTTGAATTGCTGGATATGGGTCGGAGCATCTGACTTTGCATTGTACATGCTGAACTTTGGGACCTTGAAGTTGGGGGGGGGAACTTCTCCTGCTATGGCCCTAGAGAAAGGCGACCCCCCTTTTTCTACCGCCGTTTCTCTTAGGTTCGGCGCATTGACCACCGACGGTATGACGGGCGTATCTGGTTCGGCGTCCCTCGAGCGCTTATCCGACAACGGCACGCGGAGCCCCCGGCCATCGACGCTTGGCTCAGGGGAATTCCGCTTCTTGGACCCGGACACTGCTTTGGGCGGTTGCACCGCCTGGTAGGTGGTTCTCTCGCCGGTCTTGATATTCATTAGAGTGACGGTCTGCCCATCATCATTAACTTCGCATCTTTCCTCGGGGAGCAGCCCCTGGCTGTCCTCCCGCGCGTAGGACGGCCCTTCTGAATACCTCGGTGATCGCCCTCGTGGATTACGATCAGAGTGCTCCGGCGAGTGTCGTCGGGTTCGGCGTGGTGAGTGCCCCGGCGAGCGCTGTCGCGAGCGGGCAGTGGCCCTTCCATTGTCTTCGTTTCTCCGGCCGGCAGACCTTGACTCGGCACGGCGCTCTCGGTGATCCCTACCTCCTGCGGAGCGGTGAGGGGAGACTCCTGTATTGTGCCTTCGGTCGCTGTGCCGAGGCCTTATCACAGATGGCGTTCGCCCCTGCGATCTCGTCCTACCACTCGACGCCGTCCCACTGACCTCCGGGTCATTCCTCCGGCGGTGAATGCCGCCGGGTGCGTCATGCTGACTGTTTCCCTGGTGATCTGACTCCAGGTGGGTTCGTCCGCCGAGCCTCGTGAAGGCAGAGGCCCTGGCCGTATCAGCTGTCTGTGTCTGACGAGCCACATTCCTCCTTCGGCGTCGATCCCTTGACCCGGCCGCCGGAGGTAATCCTTGCTGTGCTTGCAGCTGTTGCACCTGCGTCCTTAGTCGCAGCAGCTCCTCCGCCATGCTCACCGGGAGCTCCGGAGGAGGCGGGGGTGGCCCAAGGCTTGCTGCCGTGCGGTGGACTCCGTCGATGTAGAACGACGCCGTACCCACAGGTCGGGTACTTGTTCCAGCCACGGTCGATCCCATCATGACCGTGCCATCGGGTCCTCTGAGAGGTGAACCCGCTAGCCCCAGGTCCATCCGCACCTGCTGAGTCGTTGGGGAGGGGTTAGCCGCGAAGTTTGGGTCGAAATGGGTCAAACCAAGAAGTCGTCCGTTCGTGAAAGCCATCTTCAGGACGTTGAAGCTTTGAGGGAGAAGAGGTTTGGGGAAGAAGTAACACCACTAGATGAGTTCAAAGAGATCCCCAGCAGAGTCGCCAATTGTGGTGCCGTACTTCTCCGGTCGAACCTCTGGTGCTAAGGTGGCTAGGGTGGTTGGATCTTGGTGGGAACCTGCACAAGTAGCGAACACGTTAGTGCCTAAACCCGGATCGTGGTGGTCCGGGATAGGCACTCCGACGATCTAGTCAGTGGCAGGAAAAGGAGAGAATGAGAGTACTAGGGTTTGAGGGTCCAGTTTCACGTACCTCGCTCCTTAGCGTTATCACTCCTTTTATAGGCGGGAAAAGGCGGTGCTCATACCACGCGTTTGCACCACGCGCACGGTGATTGGTTCGCCCACTATGGCATCCAAATCCAATCCCGTGAAGTTAGGCTCGTCATGATCCCTAACGGTCTGCCCTTGCCATAATGGGATTGACACGTTCCCTATTTAACCGACTCCACCCTTGGCTTCCTCTACAAGTCAGGGAGTCGATATGGTTCGGTGGTTGGCAGTCCCGCCGAACCTACCAGTCCGGCTACCCTTGAGTTTATTGCATCCACTAATCGGTTCGGTGGTGCTTCGCCGAACCGGGTTCAACGAACTGCATACCCAGCAGAAGCTTTCCTGGAACGGAACCCCTCGGCGGATATGGTTCGGCGAGATCACACCGCACTTCTCTCCACCGACCCACCAGGGCAACATGTCCATAGGCTGGACTTACAGCGGTTAAGTGGCCCCCAGTAGGGTCCCTTCACCGAGCCACGTCCGCCATACTACCGGACCAATTCACCGAGTCGAGGCACCAGGGTCGTTCCACCGAGCCGTGCTCACCACAGTATGGTTAGAATAGTTAGGTTAGCACTTTGAGGAATTGAAAATTGAAATCCCAACCTCCTTTGTCCTTGCACCTAAGTGATGCTTTTCGACTTAAACCGTGTTATCTTCCTCGACAGCTTGTACCTTATTACCCTTCGCAACCGTATTTTCACAGTCCGACCATCCAATAGCTGTTAGAGATTAACTCCCAAGCTTCTCTAAATTGTTGCCACAAGCTCTTGTTTTCCAAATATCCCCCCCTTTTTTTTGTGGTAATGAATTTCCTAATGTGTTCCCTTTCAATTCCCATAGTCAATTATTATATTACGCGAATTCCCTAGATATTATATTACGTGAATTCTTTGTCCGGACATGGGAGAAAAGAACTGCAAGCTCGATTTTTCTCAGAATTTTAAGTACATAATTTCCATTTCATGTACATTTCTGTAAAAGATAGTCGAAAACACTTATGCTTCGTAGATACCAATCCTTTGGTTCTTAAGTTCCAGCCTCTTCATTCTAGGGGAACCGGGTTTTGGAAGATTTTGACATAAAGAAGGAGGCCGGTGGTGTCTCTTACCAAGCTGTTGAGAAGAAATTTACGGCTCAGGTATCAGAAAACTACCTAGAAATCCATCTATTTTGGGCTGGTAAAGGGACTTGCTGTATACCTGCTCAAGGAACATACGGACCTTCTATTTCAGCAATAAGTGCAGTCCCAGCAGGTAATAATAGGTGACCTTAATATTTGATGTAAGTTTACAGAAGTTAGTACCAATTTTCTAACGACTATGATTTTGTGCAGATTTCATACCCACTGTTAGTAACAACCCTCCAAATTCTCCAACCAGCAAAAAGAGTAAGACCGGTTTGATAGTGGGAATTGTTGTTCCTGTTGGCGTTGTAAGCTTTCTATCAGTACTTGCGTTATGTTGTTTCCTCAAACGCAGAAAAAGGCCAGGATGGGACGATGATGAAGGTAAAGAATACTCAGAAAAATAGTACGGCAACTTTGTTATTGGTCCATTACTGTGTCTACTACCTTATTGGATATTCATTTTTAATGTTGATTTAAGCTGTATGGGTCCAATGTTGTATATTCATGTTCTTAGTAGGGCTGAAAACGAACGGAGCAGCTCGCGAGCTGGCTCGGCTCGTTAACTCTCATCTTGGCTAGTTTAGTAAATGACCCGACCTCGAGTTTTCGGCTTGTTTAGTAAACTAGCCAAGTGGAGCTTGACTCGGCTCGTTCGACAAAAGCGCGGCTCATTAAGGGAGGCTCGGCTCGATTAAAGGGGCTCATTTAGTAAATGACTAAGCTTGGCTCGTTACGGGCTCGGCTTGTTAAGGCTCGAGCCGAGCTCGAGATCGAATTTTTGGCTCATTTAGTAAACGAGCCGAGTTCAAGCTCGAATTCTTGGCTTGTTCAGTAAACGAGCTCGGCTCGGCTCCTTTACAGCTCCAATTCTTAGTAGTCTCAGGCATGCTATATGCTTTTTTCAGAGTGTGTTCAGACATGATGGAGGTATGTGTAAATGTTCTCTTAAACACTCACACCTTTGTAGCCAACCAGCAATCCCATGACAAAACAGCCCATCCCTGCCTTTGTCTTTTCCACCTGTAAGTATGTTAAATGCTCTGGATCATCATGGAAAAGAAGTTAACACATTGTCAAAGAAACACTTTTTGGCACTGGCATCAGTGTCCCATCCGAAATTAGTATGTTCGTGTACTTCAATGTGCCACAGATTGATAATGTCCATCGTTTATGCTTAATATAGTTGAGTATTAACGTCCTAGGACATTCACAAACAAGGATTTTCTAAACTTGCAGAGTTCCTAGGGATGGATGCTAGGCCCTACACTTTCAGTTATGCTGAACTAAAGGCTGCAACAGAAGATTTTAATTTTGCAAACAAACTTGGGGAGGGAGGCTTTGGACCGGTTTTTAAGGTAAGCATCCTTTTCAAAAAAAGTAAGGCCATTGTCGAACATCTTCATATTGCTTTATGAAATGGCACCTCTCTTCAGACTCCCTTAAACATATCTGCCACTTCACCCCTTTTTTTTTTCCTTCTTAAATTCATTTTGAATGGTAGCAATACACCTGTACCATCAAATTTTTGTTATGGAGAGAGCCAGTCCACTGCAATTTTGTGAAAATAAGACAATGGAAAATACAAACCCAGTTGTTGGACATATTTTGGATAGAACAGCGATTTGTTAGTCCAAACCAAAATTTTAAAGTTCATATTCTATAGGGAACACTAAATGATGGGAGGATTATTGCCCTCAAACAACTGTCTGTGGCGTCCCACCAAGGAAAGAGTCAATTTATTGCAGAGATTGCTACGATATCTGCTGTTCAACACCGGAATCTTGTGAAATTGTATGGATGCTGCATTGAGGGGGATAAACGACTGCTTGTGTATGAGTATCTTGAAAACAAAAGTCTTGATCAGGCATTGTTTGGTACAAGGACAGCACCTTTACTGTTTATTTATACTATTATTTCTTAATGAGGCTAAAATACGACATGCTCTACTTTTTGGCTTTTGTGAAGCAGGGAAGACGAGTTTGTATCTTAACTGGCCCATTCGTTTTGATATATGCTTGGGAGTAGCAAGGGGTCTAGCTTATCTTCATGAGGAATCTCGGGTTCGCATTGTACATAGGGATGTTAAGGCCAGCAATATTCTTCTCGGACTCTGACCTCAACCCTAAAATTTCTGATTTTGGTTTGGCCAAACTTTATGATGACAAAAAGACCCACATCAGTACCCGTGTTGCAGGAACAATGTAAGATTCTCAGCAGTCAATCTCCCTATATTCTTCTATTGTTGTTGGTTCTGATATACAATTTTGGTATTGCTTGTAGCTGAAGTATTAACTTAAATGTTATGACTTTTTAATTGTAACTGATGCAGTGGGTATCTTGCACCTGAGTATGCTATGCGTGGGCACCTTACAAAAAAGGCCGATGTGTTTGGCTTTGGTGTTGTAGCTTTGGAGATTGTCAGTGGAAGGCCAAATTCTGACTCAAACTTGGAAGAAGAAAAGATATATCTTCTTGAATGGGTAATGATTGACTTTCTTTTTAGCACTTAATAATTGTTAATTCTTTGAAAAGTTCCTTCAGATGCATATATAATTATGGCTATGGGTACAATATGCTTTATGACCGTGGTTAGTGATTCTTTGGGTGCTGTTTTTTAAAAAGAAAGAAGGATCGTTGTATATTGAAAACTTTAGGATGTTTTATTTTGAGCATCATTGAAAACAAAATTCGTTGTCCAAATCATATGAAAACACTTGTCATCTCGGTATTTATTTGAATTCTGGTATTTTTAAAACGTGCATTAAACATAATCAATATCTGATCCACTCATCCTCACACCCAACCTGCTCCATTTATGAAATTTTAATCTTCCCTCCTTTTAGGCCTGGCGTCTACATGAAAATGACCGCGAGGTTGAGCTAGTGGATGGTACTTTGTTGGAATTTGACGAGGAAGAAGTAAAACGAGTGATAGGAGTAGCTCTTTTGTGCACCCAGACATCCCCACAGCTACGCCCATCCATGTCACGTGCAGTGGCAATGCTTTCAGGAGACATTGAAGTTAGTGCTGTCACTACGCGGCCTGGATATTTGACTGACTGGAAATTCAACGATTCGACCAGTTTTATGACTACTGATACTCCAAGTGGGGAAAACAAACATAGCCAATTCAGTTCATCAAGTGCAACCACGACGGCTGATCCAGGCCATTCACCGATTAATGCAGCTCATCAAGTGGAAGAGGTCATTGGAGAAGGTAGGTGAAGTCTGTTAATTTTTCGAGGAAGAAACAGTAATTAGTTCAACAGGAATACATGACAAGAGATTTCTTTTCTGTATAAAATTATTGTTGTTTTTGGTTTGTTGCTATAGAGAAATTTAGCTTATCACCCTTTGGAGTATATCATGTACAGAAAAAAGGATGTTAGAATGTTGTCAAATTCAACAGTGGTTGGTTTTCGTCAAGGCTTAAGCCTTCCCAGAAGGAATGCCGAATATCCCAATTCATTTGAGATTGGATTTGCAGATAAGGTGGCAGCCCCTTTGATGCTATTAATCTTGTATGTGTATGTTGTGGTTAAACTGATTCTAGCATTTGTACCATTACACATGCAAAGTTCGCGTAAAAATCCAACTTTTAAAGCTTTTTTTTGTTATTGTCATGCTATATGAGCTCAACTCTCCTATGCTAAAAGTATTACGTTCGTTCCTGAAGAAAATTTGACAAAAGACAAATAAACCTTAATCCGAAAGTGGACCTTTAGCAAAGGACAAGAAAGGAAAAATAAGAGACTCAAAAGAGGATTTATTGTGAACTCTGAATTTTCACCAAATTGAATATGCTCAATCTAGTTTTTTGGGAAAATTCAGCTTGACCTATGCGATTTGGGTCACGTGCAGGTTGCCCCTCACATTTGCTTGCTTATCAGCACCTGACCACCATGTGGCTACTGGACTATTGTTCACCACTCTTAACAGAACTTGTAGAATGACTCTAATGTTCTTCTCCCTCTAATTCTCATCTCTCACTCACACCATGCCCTCTCTTCTCGTCAGCCACCGCACAGCCACCTCCCTTTTGCCAGGGAGTCTGTTCCTAATCTCTCAATAATTGCTCACTCTACCCTCAAATCATAAACAGAATGGGCTAATGAATTCGGTTGAATGAAAATGGGCGGTTTCGATTCCATTCTTAAAAATGGAAAGGAAACGTGTAGAAAGTGGGTTCTTCTCGATTTAGCAAACTACAATAGCTATGTTGTCTGTTTGCAAATCTTGAATCGGAATTCAGGAACATCAAATCCGATGTTGGAGCCTAGTTCATAGTCACTGTCTCCCAGTTTTAGCATAAATTATGACCAACACATTTGCAATATAATAACCATTTCTCCATAAAGCAAAATAGCATTGTCAATTTGTCACAGCGCAATATGGTAGTGACCGGCCATGAATCACAAGACCCAAACTTATAGAACATGCAGCCTAAAAAGAAATTAAATTAAATACCAAAGTTGTGGATGTATAAGCGACCGAAAATCTTTTTATTACAAAGAACTCAAACCAACTGGATCTATTCACAAGCATGAGGCACAAACATCCATGAACCAAACAATATCAATGATCCAACAATAACAAAAAAATCCAAGTATCTGACAAAATGTTTCGAATGCGGAAGCGATTAATAAAATAAAACTAAGATGTGACACCCTAAGGAGGTCAAACAAAAGAATTCCCGAGGTGCCGTTAGAGTCCTTGCCTAACTCCCGAACTTGCCTGAAAGAGAAGTTAGATAAAAATCCGTCAACTGACAAGCTCAGTGAATGGTGAAGCTTGTATATTAAATAAAGTTGAAAACGGGGATTAAAATAGTTTACTAGTTAACATAATTTGACATACAAGGTGTACAACAGAATAACAAATTAAACCATTGAGGTATTTAACCAATAATCAAGAAGTGGTGATCACAACATAATATCATCAACAATGGGGAACCACAATCAAACAATACCATGGCCAAAATAAATATCTCAAGATTGGATCGAATATCGAACTTAGAGTCATCAGGATTGACAGCCCATGGTACTTTTTCCTAAGACGATCCGGCGTAAGAAAGCCGTTGAGCATTATAGGGTTACCAGCTTAACCTGGACTCTTCCCCATTGGCCAGGGTCACCAACACGAGGAGGCATAATTTCTCTGGACTTTAAAAAATAAGTGTTCCCATAATATCCACCAAGTTCTCACCAAAAAGAATAATAACAATTGATTTCACCAAAAGTTATCATATGCCAATTCAAAGAACAAAATATAAACATTTGTGTATTTTCAATCAACGATTATGAATTTTCTAAAGAATCATTTCAAGGACATGGGAAAGTTTGAAAGTATATAATATGCTTAATCACTCACCTGAATTCAAAAATAATGCAATCAAACAATCAAAAATGAGCCTAATCTGAACGAAGAATCATATAACAATATTATCACTAACTCTATCAACATGTCTAATATGGGACCTCCTCAAAAATGAAACCTAAAGCTAAAAACACAAATCACCTGCCAACCAAGAAAACCCAAACATCAATCTCCAATTCCCAAGAATCTTCTTGATCGCCCGCGTAAATACCACCCTAGTTCTCACCCAAAAATCAGTTTTGTCTACACCTAAACTATGTATACGCCACATGTACGCACAACACAAAATCAAAGCACAAGACCACCTGATTCCTTCTACCACTGTTACTTATTATATTCAATTCATTTCACAAATGTCCAATATTTTAGCAGTCCCAAATGACTACCATTGATGACCGCCACACACACCACGCCGCACACCGCCTCACCATTATGATGGTCTCTCTCTCTCTCTCTCTCTCTCTCTCTCCAGGCAAACCCATTAAACTAGTCTCCAACCCATAAGTTTGACCAATCCATGGAACAAATATACATCACAACAAAAGATATAGATGAAGGAGAAAATTACCTCTGTTCGATAACCCAAACAAAGACCATCTCTAAACTCTTCGGCAGCAAGGGTTTGAGTGGTTCGGGGTACAGTCTATGGACGGAGGCTCCACCGTTGTGGTTACTTGGTCCCTTTTTTAGGGATGGGTCTCCCGATTGATGTATCGTTTTGACTTATCATTGTGGCAAAAAAAAAAAAAAAACTCTTCAGCGGCGGCTGCTGCTGCACTTTTCTCACTAAACATTTCGATAACCCAAACAAAGACTATCTCTAAACTCTACCACGGCGGCTACTGCACTTTTCTCACTAAACGTTTGAAAGACAATAGCACAGTCTGATATACCTATACTTCAAAACCACCAAGAACTCACATTACCCTAAACTCTAGCGTACTCCCTCCGTTCCAAAAAGGATGAAAATTTTTGGAATTCGTGTCATTTTTCATCGCTTATATCTTTTAATCTATAAAGTTTTTCATGAGTTTGAAAATTTTGTATAATAGAACTAATCGAAAACTATCAAACGAAATTCATATTGCATATGTTTTGAGATACACATTGGAAGATATAACGAATTGAAATTGGCACAGATTTCAAAAATTGACATCTAATTTGGGACGGAGGGAGTAATTAGAATTTGGGATAGATAAGTAAATAACAAAATATATCTACTAATAATCTGATCCAACCAAATAAACTCTAGCTAATCAGGTAATTAGAATTTGGGATAGATAACAAAATATATCTACCAATAATCTGAACCAACCTAATAAAAACTAACAGAATTACTATCCAGTACCACTATTTTATCAAAAGTCAATCTCATACTCCAAAAATTTACAACCGCGACAACAATACCCATAACACGTGGAAAATAATAAATTGGGACTCATCCATAACACCCAATTAATAAATGACCAGTATGATTAATTAAGTAAAAAAAAATGCTAGGCTGTAACACAATTGATCAAAAATTGTCACCCCAGATTCGAATAACCTTCTTTGAACAAATATATTTTTCAAGCCTTAATTACATGCAAGGCTTTCCTTTTCACATTTTGATATTTGCATCACTTCCAATTTACTAATGTTGTTCTCCTCCTAGAGCTAAAATTGTTTACCAATATTTTTCTCCTCAGAAGAGGATCGATAAAGAATGCAAACGAAGACAACAAAAAAACAAACAAGGACAATGCGGCTTGTCTCTCAAGATGGATCCAGGGTTCCTCGCTGTGTTTTAAGACCATCAAATGTGAAGTGACAATCGAATCAAATGCAAAATTAGTAACATGAACAATAACTGAATACCAACAAAAGATACTTCCATTAATATTGATTGATCCATAAAAGAATATGGGCGGCGCAAAGCAACACACAAATCCTCCAGAACATCTACTCCTACTCCAAGTTATAACCTAGTAGTTGGTTGATTCTGCCCTACTCTTAAGATTAAGAAAGAAATTTGTCTGATTTTGTCGGAGAAACCTTGTAAAAGGAGGCTTGATTCAATAGAACTGGCAGCCTTTTTCTTTTTATATCAAAAAAGGTGGTAAAAGCACCGTTTCTCTGGGTCCAATAAAACCAAAAAATGGCCTGTATGTGACCCCCCGCTATTCTTATCTTATTATCCACAGTGGTGACTTCTTTTGCCAGCCAATTACCTGCATTTACTGAGCGAAAAAGTTAACAGTTTGTGTGCACACCATAATGATTAATCCAAACCAAAATTTGGGAAGAATGGGACGTCTAAACAAAGATTTTAGAAAAAAAAAATACTCTTGGAGTTGGATTTGTTTGACTCTGAAGGAGGCGTTTCACTAAAGCAGGCAATAAGTTGTGGACTATAACTTTTTGATTTTGTTCTTGTTTAATTTTTTTTGCGTAAGTTTCGGCCAAACTATTATGTATTATGCATTTGTCTTGATGAGAGAAACTGAAAAAATAAAAGTAAAAATTATGACTTTTACATGAGTATTTTTAGAAATATCCAAAAAAAAAACAAACAAACTCATAATACATAAAAGTTTGACGCAAAACTAACTAACTAACATATGCAAATTTTTCTTAATAAAGACAAAACTACAATCAGGTAGACCTATAATATACACCCCTTAATTAGTATGTACCGTACGCATCTTCTATATATTCTCTTGGATTTGAGATAATCTAATCTTAACCGTTCAATTTTTTAATTAAAAAAAGGGCAATCTATCTAGCCGGTCATCACTTACTCTATTGTTGAGTTTCTCTTCCTTCTATCTTTAATGGGCTTTCAAATGCAGTCTGATATCAATTTGGATGGACTAGAAATTGGGGTTTTTAGGAATTTTTTAATTTTTTCTAAACTATTAAATCTAAACAATATTTTTTTGAGTAACTTGCTAATGACCTGCTAATGACCCCCCGCTGATGTATGACGATTGAAAAAAAAAAGAATAAATTTTAAAGTACAAATCATAACTAACATATATGCATTAAAAAATAAAAAATCGACATAATAAAAATTATACATTATTATAATTTAAACATACGGCATACAGTGTATACCCAAACTTCCTCCAACAAGAAAGTTATGATCCACGGCCATTTCCTTACGGTATACCGTGTTCACCTCAATCAGCTAGCTACAGGTATGGTTCCACTCCCCCTTCCTAAAAACATCCATCTCTCTCTCTCTCTCTCTCTCTCCCTCTCTCTAATATATACAGTATAATATGCCCAAAATTTGGTACAAAAATACAGGGTGGGCTTAAAAGGATCTCCATTTCCATCCATCATCAGTCCAATTCTCTCAAAAATTTACGTAGGAAGAGGAAAAGATGGGTGTATCACCGACACCATCACTTCTTTGTGCCAGCTTGGCCTTTTACTACTATGTTTCCCTCCTGCTGGCCTCGGTTGAGATTGTTGGAGCTCAAAATGGCACCACCCCTGCTTCCCAAGGTAATACGGAGTAACTAACAAGCTTTCTCTCTCTCTCTCTCTCTCTCTCTCCATGTTTGGGACATCCCTGCTTGGGTTGCTTGCATGTCTTCTGATTTTAATTCGACCGATTGAAAGAGTGGCGCCCCTCTGCCTCTTAAGTTAGGAATTAAGTTAACATGGCTTTTCATGTGGGTCCAGAACCAGAACCAGAGCTTTTCCCACTTTCGTTTTCTATAGAGATGATGAATTTCCTCTCACTTCATTTTCTTTTTGCCACAAAACACAACACTTGTAAACTGATTTCCCATAAAAACAGGAAAAATAAAAATGAACACTTTTGGATGGCATCCTTCCCTACTTCAAATTACGAAAATTAAACTTCCATATTCGAGAGATTCTCCAGTCTATCTTACCTAACTTAAAGCATGGCTTTCTGGTAAAAACCGGAAAGCCCATTTTTCGACTGGGGTTCTTTGTTTGACAAATTTGGACGAGGTTGTTTCGGTCGTATCACATCAATTTCGGATTTACAACTGTTGGATCATCTCTTGAAGATTTCGACTACTATAAATTTTGATACGGAGAGTACTAGACGGTTTCGTCCTTAAACCAAATTCAGTTTTCAAGACCAAACAAATTCTAAGAGTTCTTTGCCGATAAAGATTTTTGGAAAGGAGAAATGAGAAGCCTAAAAGTGGACTAGGAGTTGGTTAACGAAGTGCGCATAAGATGATCCGATTTAGAAAAGTTAAAATAAAATGCTCGTAGGGGGGATATATTCGTGTCTTCTGTTATCTGTGGAAGCTTTTTTACTATTTGGCCGCCCTTGGGTGTGAACAGGTCCATGAAAGGTTGCATGCTCATTTTTCTTATACTCCAGTATTATTAAATTCTTGGTGCAGGTGAGAATTGTATAACATGGGTGTTTTTTTTTTATTGGTCAAGTAGTCAACTCCACACCTGCTCCTCAAAATTATTAGTTTCCTTCCTCTGACACTTTCTATGTTTCTTTGGATACTCAACCAATTGGGTCAACAACCAAACTTTAACTCCTTTGACTTGTTTGCGTGGTAGTAATGTTGTTTATTTTTTGAAATAAGATTACCATGTTAGCTCAAAACTCTTACCTTTTTTTGGAATTTCTGGCAGTA
This sequence comes from Rhododendron molle, assembly GCA_025413875.1. Taxonomy (NCBI): domain Eukaryota; kingdom Viridiplantae; phylum Streptophyta; class Magnoliopsida; order Ericales; family Ericaceae; genus Rhododendron; species Rhododendron molle. The sequence goes on along the minus strand of CM046393.1, from coordinate 53,259,235 downwards.
AGTGCTTTGAACTCCGTCTTTAGCCAATGGGGAATATCCGCAAGACTAAATCAATGGAACATAAGCGGAGAACCATGCAGTGGAGCCGCCATCGACTCTACCAGTATCGAGACCACCAATGGAGATTACAATCCCGGTATCAAATGCGAATGCAATGGGACTGTTTGCCACATTACCCATCTGTAAGTCTTACTAAAAAATACTAGGACTTTTCTCCACGCTTCCTATGTGTTCTGTGTAATGTCTAATTGGTACTTTTTCTTAATAAATCATGTTAACTTTGTCTAAGGTGAAAGACATCAATGTAATATGGATTAATTAGGAGTGAGAACAATTAAAGATTGGATGGTAGATAACCTTTTGAGATGGGATGATTATTTGCAATGTAGATCAATTGAGGGGTGATTTGAATGACAACGAATGAGAGAAGACCGTTTGAGCTGGGATGATTTTTGAATTATATTGAGGGTGGTAGAGGAGATAGAAGAAGACCAAGGAGAACATGAGTTGAGGTGGGATGATTATTTGCAATGTAGATCAATTGAGGGGTGATTTGAATGACAACGAATGAGAGAAAACCGTTTGAGCTTGGATGATTTTTGAATTATGTTGAGGGTGGTAGAGGAGATAGAAGAAGACCAAGGAGAACATGAGTTGAGGCAATAAAAAAAAGGTTGGCCTACCCTCTGTAATAGCAAGAATATTGGAGTATTATTTATGTTTCATAGCACCAAGTGCAGGAAATCGAGTCTGGCTATCCAAACCCAGTAAATAGTACAAATACGTGTTGAGTTGAATGTACTGCTCACCAGTTCGTTTTCTATTGGCTGTTAGTGGCAGGAATTCAATTTGAAGTCAAGCTACCATAATTTACTTTTCAGTTGAAGTGAGGACCTTGATTTGTGAGCTTGAGGTCTCAGTACATTTTTTGAAGTCTTCCACTTACTGCTTGCCTTCTTTATCATTTTTTAACAGCAAAGTCTATGCACTAGATGTTGCTGGAGGAATCCCGGATGAGCTATGGTCTTTGACTTCCCTATCCAATTTGTATGTTTCCCCACTACCGTTTTAGTTTCAATTATGCTTCATTTTCCTTCTGCACTATTGTTTTCTGTATGTGAAGTGCTATCAAACTGAAACCGTATAAATTATGATGCAGCTCCTCTCTACATATCTACATGTGTAATGCATCGTTACATAAACTTTTCCTTGCTATTTCATTCAAAGTCTCTCACATCAAACAATGCTCTACTAAGTTTCTTCCATATTTTGCAGGAACTTGGCCCAAAATTACCTGACTGGTCCCCTCTCTTCATCCATTGCCAATCTAACTCAAATGCAGTGGCTGTAAGCCATCTTATTTTCTGATTAACATTTTGCGGGTCGTTAACATTTTATCCATGTCTGGCTAGCTTCCTTTAATGTTCTGACACCTCCTTTAATGCTGTCAGGAGCCTGGGGATTAATGCACTATCAGGGGAGGTTACGAAGGAACTTGGAAAACTGACTAATCTGTTATCATTGTATGTTATTCTTGATTTTTACATCTTTATGTGGCAACTTCATGTTTAAGTTTTCTATTGACTTCAATGCAACTTGATACCAACGAGTACAGGTCTGCCAAAGTGCATTCATCTTGTGTCAACAACCGTGTCATCACAATAACATTTTGTAGTTGTGGATTTGTTCTTATAGAAATCAGTTGTTTGGTGCAGTGGTATTCCAATCCTTGTTCTTGTTCCATTGAAAATTTGACACACTCCTACATGACTGACGGAGACGGACAAGCCTGTTTTGTGCATAACATTCACATGTTACTTATTTCTACTATTCTGATATTGTTAACTTGCTCATTTTGCAGGAGCATCAGTTCAAATAACTTCTCTGGCTCTTTGCCATCAGAACTTGGGAATTTGACAAAATTAGAGCAACTGTAAGTGCTAAGACATTCTGCCCTCTTGTTTGATTATCCGGAAGAATGCTTCTTTTCTTGTTGGGCAGCATGCTGGTATTTGATGAAAATGGTACCACAGATTGCCCACTGTGATAACACAAGAATCTTCTTGTATAGCTGGAAGATGTCCCCATCTACCCACTGCTTAGATTTAGAAGCTCACAAATTACTGTCTATGACTTCCCTCTACTTACTTTGCTCTACTTGTACCTTCTTTAGCCTGTGCTTCATATCCATAAATTAAGCTAATTGGGTGAGATTCCTAGCTGTCTTGACCTGACCTTTGGATGCTGAGGCGATGCACTTGTTATGAGATTGCTGTAGAGAATTTGGAAAAGGGGTTTTTGGGCATTGCTTGGGCCAAGTTAAGTAAAGACAACTCTTTGGTGACGAAAATAATTTCCGTTGCCACCCCCTGAGTATGTGCTTCAACAAGAATGTAAATTAGAAAGAAACCTCTGGAACAAAAATTCTAGGAACACAACTTTAGAACAGAACTTTGGACGCAACTATCGAACGGCTCCGGACAAAGTTTTGTGTGGAGTTTTGTTTGAGAGTTGTGTTCCCTAGCATTGCTCTTCCAGGAATGAAGTATATATTGAACAGCACTAACTGTGAAAGTCTGGTTAGAATACTTCATCTGTGTCAAGACTCCCAACTTAGTTATTTTGTTGAGTGAAACTGAATAGATGATTGAGAAGCGCATATTTGACATAGATGAGCTCTTTTAGATCATTATTATCGAGACCAGTGATTAAGGCAGTTGCAACTTCTCTACAACTTCCGGAATCCATGATGGAAAATTCTTTTCCTTGTTCTTTTCCTATTTATCTAGAGCGAAGAATTAAAGTAGGAGGTTAATAAAAAAAAAAGATGTTTATTGCTATCTTGTAAAACTAATCACCATGTATGTATTGTAAATAAGCATGAAAGTCTAACCAAAGTTATAGGAATTGCACCAAACGCAGTTCGTAATAGAGAAACTTCAATAATTTCAGTTTCTTTAAAAGAGAAAAGTTATATTGCTAATAGAAGTGAAGAGATGTATATTATAACTGATGGCTACTAAAAATTCTATTTAGAGTAGCTGGCATATAATCTAGACTCTCTCTTTCTCCAGTACTGTTTTACGGTAAAGTATCCTGATGTAGTCTTAAGTTTCTCCCTGTTAACATCATGAAGTGTAACCTATATAAGGCTGGTGTTACTGTTACATGCAAAAAATTGGAGCATTATACTTATAAAATTATCCATCTTGACAGCTACTTTGATAGTTCTGGTGTTAGTGGAGCAATACCATCTACAATTGCTGCTCTACAAAACCTGCAAACAGTGTAAGAGTTTCTGGCTAATCCTTTGTCTTATCTGGTAAACTCAAACATGCTTTTCAAAGTAATTGTTTCTGTGATGAAGAAACAATTTTTTGAGGATTTCAGGTGGGCTTCGGACAATGAACTTACTGGCAGCATACCTGAATTCATAGGGAACTGGTCAAAACTTCGCGTCCTGTAAGCTATCTTGTATGCTTTGTCCTCTTTATTTTGATGACAGTACTCTAATCATATTTTTATTTTAAACTAGATAGCATGTTAGGTAATTGAGATGATTTTACATATTTAAATATTGTTACTCCATTCAGTAACCTCTAACGCATATTCTGTAAACTTACTATACTTAGTTTATTTGTAGGAGGTTGCAAGGAAACTCGTTTGAAGGTCAAATACCAGTATCGTTCTCCAACTTGACCTCGTTGACGGACCTGTGAGTGTTAACTCCTTCAATAGCTTTGTTCATAGTTAGTATATGAATGATGTTCTCTTCTCTTTTATGACGTACCTAGTGATTATATAGGAGAATAAGTGATTTATCTAATGGAAGCTCTTCACTGGCATTTTTGAAAGATATGACGTCTCTGAGTACCTTGTAAGGCAATACTGTTATACTTGACAATCAATTTTGAAATATTTTCATCTTTATGATCCTGTATTTTTGGTTTAACAAAATTAATGTAACCAAGTGGTTTCATGCGTGGCAGAATTCTAAGGAACAACAATGTTTCTGGTTCTATCCCCTCCAATATTGGAGATTTTCAAAGTTTGTCTCAACTGTAAGTTATTGCCGTTAAATTTGCATTGGCTTCCATCCATGTCAACCTGTAAGTTTAGCAGTTGATAATCGGGTTGATGAAGGTGGGGTCAACATCTCTTTCATGGAACCATTTAGATTTTAACGCTGTACAACTAAGTAATGACCATGCTTTGTCTAATTTTCCAGGGATTTGAGCTTTAACAATTTAACTGGACAGATTCCCAATTCTCTCTTCAATTTGAGCTCTCTCTCTTACTTGTAATAAACATTCTCTCTTACTCGTGATAAACATTTTGTGCAATGTTTTCTCTTTTAAAGCATTTTAGAAAATGTGAATCTTTATGACTTGAATATGTTCAGGTTTCTTGGGAATAACAAATTGAACGGAACACTTCCCTCACTAAAGAGTACGTCTCTTCTGAATATGTAAGTAATCTTACATAACCATTTGAAGTTCAATGAGAATGTATGCAAATGGTGCTATTTCATTTATGGTAACTATTGATCATACCTATATAATAAAGATCTTATCAATTGTGAAGTTTCTAGAACGTGGTTAGATGATTTCAGAAGCATAACCCAACATTTTACAGTCCTATGATTTGCTTACATATTGATATATGTAAGTTCAGTTTAGGTGAATCATTAAGGAGTAAGTTATTTACAATTATTAGGTCGCATCATTTGTATTAATAGTTTCTTTGGACATAAAAAGGAAACAAGTAGGATTGTGAGTAAGTCCATTTGTGACATAAAAAGGAAACAAGTAGGATTGTGACTAAGTCCATTTCTTGACTGGAAAAATTTCTTGTTAATGAGCATCTTGCTAGTATGTTTTAGCGTACGAGGAGACATGGATTTACACAAAACAATCTATCCGTTATTAGTAGAATGAAAATTTGGACTAAGCATCCCCATTATGGTTTTGCCTACAGAGATGTGTCATACAACGAATTATCTGGGAGTTTTCCTTCCTGGATTGACGAACAAGGCTTGCAACTGTATGTAAAAGTTTTATGTCTCTCCTTTGTTTTTGTCGCAAATTTGTGGTTTACCGTCCAACATCCAGTAATAGTTTTACTTCCAACTGATTTTATATTTTCCCCACAGTTCCATTTGTATCATTGATTAACTCTGCATTTTTTTTGAATTCTCTATACTAATACTAAGTTTTTCTGGATGTAATATGCAGTAATTTAGTTGCCAATAACTTCACAATTGAAAGTGCAAACAACAGGTGATTCCCTCAGAGCTGAATATTTTTAATGGTATCCTATTTCTGTTTGAATGCAATAATTTGTTAGCTTTAGAGAATGTATGATCCGAACAGCAAAAAAAAAAAAAAAAGAAGATAATGCATGATCCTAAATGTAGAGGGAATACTTATATATTTCAAGTGGTGGAGATATGATAAACTGCATTGATCTTGTCTGATAAACTGCATTGATCTTGTCTGCATTCTAAAGTTTATTTCCTCACCCACAATTCTGTTTTCATCTCAATGGGATTTACCAATTAGTTTTTGTATCCGTTACTTCTCTTCAGTGTTCCTGTGTAATGGAACCGGAATCGAGATGAAACTGATTCGCATCTGATTTGCACTTTCTAAAGAATTGCAATATTTTACAGTGTGATTAGGCAAATTTTTTTTAGAGTTACAGCAAATTAGGCCTATGTAAGAAGTTATCAAGACGACTTTGGGAAGCATTCTTCCACGGTAACTGTAGATATAGAACATTGCAATGGTGTGAGATTATAAAGTCCTCCAGAATCCTGATAAACACAGCTCATACCTTGCATCCAAAAGATATGTGGAGAATCCACGATGCATGTCCTTCAAAACAAGTACTGGAGTAATAACAGTCAAAAGTTTAAACATTGCTGAGTTTCACTCCATCGTTATGTGCAATGACAAAAGATTTGACAGATAGTATCTGATGAATCATTCTACTTTAATGCATTACTTATATGGTAAGTCAACATGCAATAATCAATATCCATTGTTCTTCTGCATACAGTGTTTTGCCTTCGGGATTGAGCTGTCTTCAAAGGAACTTTCCCTGCTTTCGCAATTCTCCTATTTGTAAGTGCAATTTAGAACCTCCCCTTACTCGTGATACTGAGATTACACACATCTATTCTTCGATGCTGGAAAGAGAATCTTTTTGAGTTACTGTTCCTTTGAATCATCAAATCATTTTGATTCTACAAGTAGGTCAACTTAGACTGGTTAGTGTTAGCTGACTCAGTGCACAGTGTTGGGCTCTTTTCCTAATTGTATAGCTTCGGAATAAATGGTGACTTCATGGTGTTAGAGGTCCTCAGTGCCAATTAAGTCCTGTAACTTCTATTCATTCCCTTGTTATTTGTTATTATGCACTCTCTACATGTGTATCAGTTATTCGAGGTAGTTTTGCTTGCCTTTTGGTATGTGAGACTGGGCCGAACATGGTGTGGGGTGTTACATAGTTGATATAGGTTCGATATTTTGGTTTCTGTCCACTGTTATGTATGTGGTTATGCAAAATCCTTTGATGTGGTTAATTTGTTTGGAGTCCACTGTGTTGGGTTCCATTGTCGTACTACCTTTGAGATTTGAAGCCTAGATAGATTCTTTACTGCTCCTTCCCCATATTTTTTGTTTTTACATCAACAAATGGTTGTTCCTAGTCAATGGCCTAGTTTTCCAGTTCCAATCTCTCAATGCCCTTTCCCAATGAAAGGCCATGAAACCATCTTCTTTTTTTCTTCTCTTCTTTCAATGTGACAGTTTTTGTGCTTGTTAGATGAAGTTTCCTATCCTACTTGTGTCAAAACTTCTCATGTAAAATGCATCAACTCAAAGTTTGTCTTTTGAAGTATAAATTTCTACTTTCTAGAAGTGCATTAAAACACATAAGATGCATCACATGATCAACGAGATGTGGCTGATCTTGTTTTTTATTGCACTTTTTTGAACTCCAATCTTATGTATTCCTCTTTCCTGATGGTTTGCAGATTACAACTTTGCGATTAAGTGTGGTGGTCCACAGGTTACATCAAGTAGTCAGATTGTATATATGAGGGATAACGAGACTCTTGGTCCGGCTACATATTATGTGACTAGTACGAACAGGTGGGCTGTAAGTAATGTTGGACGCTTCGGCGAGAACAACAATGCTCAATATTCGAGTTTCTCTTCATCTCAGTTCACAAATACTTTGGACTCAGAGCTGTTCCAAACAACCCGAATATCACCTGGATCACTAAGATATTACGGACTTGGACTTGAGAACGGTAATTACACCGTGACTCTCCAATTTGCAGAGATAGCATTCATAAATCCCCCAACTTGGAAAAGTCTTGGAAGGCGTGTTTTTGATATATACATACAGGTCAGTGCTGAGTCATCAAAACTGGATTTTAAACCATGATTTTTTTTTTCGTTTTGTTTCTCTATAAGTCCAAACCATTGTTGCCTCATTTTTGTTCACTTGAACAAGTTTCGCTAGATTTCCACCTTATTAGTGTATTCACAACTTTAAAGTTTGTTATTAGAGTTACTTATAAATAGCAAGGTGGAATGTGCAATAAGCCATCCCCAATTCTTTATCTGCTGGGAATGGTGGACTGGGTTTCATATCCAAAATTTGGTTGTTGTTCACCCATAAGTGATGCTAACTCTTTTATAAAGTGTTGCCACAAGCATCTTGTTTCCTAATGTGTTCCATTTCCTGTATTTTTTTCTTATATTTGTGGGTACATGGCACCAAGTCCTAAAGACTGAAGGTGACAAGGTGACCTTAGGAGCGAAGGTCGTCATGGCCAAAGGGAAACCCTGAGGTTGGCCTGAAAGGCGGCCCTCTCCTAAGGTTGGTGGCTTACACTTGGGTTGGAGACAGGGCCCAAGTCGCTCAGGACCAAAGTAGGAATGTGGAATGGAGACTTGAGCTCGAGGGATCATCTCAGGGCCTAAACCCCCCTTAAGAGAGGCAGATCTGCTGGCCGAAGGTCAAGCTTCATCGAGATCCGTATTATACCTACCCACTGAAACCTCTGAGATGTCACAATCTTTACCTGCTACCTGACACCTCATATCAGTGACCTCTCTCTATGATCTGCCTTGGGCTCTCTCTTCTTCCTTTGACACCCTAAGCCTTCAGCACTTTGTTGGTCATCCCGGATTACCTCCCGGCCCTTCAGGGCATCGGTTTAGCTCACAATATTGCATGAATTCTTTGTCCGAACATTGGATAAAAGAACTGCCACCTTGATTTTCTCAGAATTTTATTTCCATTTCATATATTTCTGCAAAAAGTAGCTTTGTATACCCATCCTTTGGTCTCAAGGTTTTTTTTTTTTTGGGGTTCTTAAGTCATTAACCTCGTCATTCTAGGGAAATCTGGTTTGGAAAGATTTTGACATAAAAAAGGAGGCCAGTGGGGTCCTTTTCCAAGCTGTTCAGAAGGTTTTCCCGGCTCAAGTATCAGAAAACTACCTTGAAATCCATCTATTTTGGGCTGGTAAAGGAACTTGCTGTATACCTACTCAAGGTACCTATGGACCTTCTATTTCAGCAATCAGTGCCATCCCAGGTAATACATTCCTACATAATTTATGCAAGTTTGCAAAAGTTAGTACCCGTTTTCTAACGACTAAGATTTTGGCACAGATTTCATCCCCACTGTTAGTAACAACCCTCCAACCAGCAAAAAGAGTAAGACCAGTTTGATTGCGGGGATTGTTGTTCCTGTTGGAGTCGTAAGCTTTCTATCGGTGCTTGCGCTATATTGTTTCGTCCAACGCAGAAAAAGGCCACGATGGGACAATGATGAAGGTGAAAAATACTCAGAAAAACAGTTAGCCAAGTTTGTTATTGGACTATGACTTTTGTCTACTATTGTAATGGACATTCTTTTTTAATGCCGTTTTAGGATGTATGGGTCCGATGCTGTATATTTGTGTTATTAGTAGCGTCAGGCTTGCTAAAAGCTTTTGGCACTGCCCGTAGTGTCCTGCCCAAAATTAGTATGTTTATAATGTGCATTTTTGCAAATACTGTGCTATCTTTCAATGACCAATGTGCTACAGAATGATAATGACCATCATTTAAGCATAATAAATGTGTAAATTGAGTATTAACTTCCTTGGGTATTCACAAAAAAGGATTTTACTGTACTTGCAGAGCTCCTAGGGATTGAAGCTAGGCCCTACACTTTCAGCTATGCTGAACTAAAGGCTGCAACAGAAGATTTTAATCCTCCAAACAAACTTGGGGAGGGAGGCTTTGGACCCGTTTTTAAGGTAACAATCCTTGTAATAAAAGAAAGGCTTTCGTCAAACAACTGCATATTGCTTTTATGAAATAGCACCAATTGTATGGCACTCTGGCTCCCCTGGATATAACTCTGCCACTTCCCCTCTTTTTCCCTATTTATTGTACCATCACATTTTTTGCCGTCGTTTTTTGTTAACACAAGGCTATGGAAAAATACAAATCCTGCTGTTGCAGATGGTTTTCTTAGAACAGTCATTGTTTGATCCATCAAGTTTGCCTTTTCATCGGATCAGAAACCATGGTTGGGACGAGACGATTTATCTCAACATTTTATGATTTCATGTTCTATAGGGAACTCTTAATGATGGAAGGGTTGTTGCTGTCAAACAACTGTCTGTGGCATCCCACCAAGGAAAGAGTCAATTTGTTGCAGAGATCGCTACGATATCTGCTGTTCAACACCGGAATCTTGTGAAATTGTATGGATGCTGCATTGAGGGGGACAAACGACTGCTTGTTTATGAGTATCATGAAAACAAGAGTCTTGATCAAGCATTGTTTGGTACAGAACAACACCTTTATTGTCAATGTAAATTAAAGTTTCTGTTTATGGTGAATAAGGTACACATTTAATTGTTCGGCATTTGTTAAGCAGGGAAGACAAGTTTGTATCTTAGCTGGCCCATTCGCTTTGATATATGCTTGGGCGTGGCAAGGGGTCTAGCTTATCTTCACGAGGAATCTCGGCTTCGCATTGTTCACAGGGATGTTAAGGCCAGCAATATTCTTCTTGACTCTCATCTCAACCCCAAAATTTCTGATTTTGGTTTGGCCAAACTTTACGATGACAAAATGACGCACATCAGTACTCATGTTGCAGGGACAATGTAAGATTCTCAGTAGTCAATCTACATGTATTCTCCAATTGTTGTTGGCTTCGATATTCTATATTGGTTTGTTTGCAGCTGAAATATAACCTTACATGAAATGAGTTTTATGGTTACTGATGCAGGGGGTATATTGCACCCGAGTATGCTATGCGTGGGCACCTTACAGAAAAGGCCGATGTGTTTAGCTTTGGTGTTGTAGCTTTGGAGATTGTCAGTGGAAGGCCAAATTCTGACTCAAGCTTGGAAGAAGAAAAGATGTATCTTCTTGAATGGGTATGTTTCACTTTCTTTTAGGCGCTAAATAGTTCTTGATCCTTTGAAAAGTTCCAATTGGCTGCACATTTGGTTGTGAGTACAATATGTTTTATGAGCATGGTTGTTTATTGGGCTGCATCTTTGTATAGTTCTTTAAAAGGAAGGGTCATTCTATTATGAAAACCTTTGGATGTTTTACTTGAGCATCATTAGAAACAAGATCAGTTGTGCATATACGATGGAAAAACTTGTAAATCCTCCATTTCTTTTGAAATCAATTTCTGATTTTTTTGGTCTTAAAATGTGCATCTTTTACAATGAATATGTGATCCACTTATCCTCTCACCCAGCCCAAAATGCGCTTCCCACTTCGGTTACATGATTCTTATGACATTCCAATCTTCCCCCCTTTTAGGCTTGGAATGCACATGGAAACGACCGTGAAGTTGAGCTAGTGGATGCTAATTTGTTGGAATTTGACGAGGAAGAAGTAAAACGAGTGATAGGAGTAGCTCTTTTGTGCATCCAGACATGCCCACAACAACGTCCCTCCATGTCGCGTGTAGTGGCGATGCTTTCAGGAGACATTGAAGTTGGTGCAGTAACTTCACGGCCTGGATATTTTACCGACTGGAAATTCAACGATAAAACCAGTTTTATGACTACTGATACTCCAAGTGCAGAAAACGAACATAGCCAAGTTGGATCATCAACAAGTGCAAGCATGGCAGCTGATCCAGGACATTCACCGATTAATTCCAGTAGACCAGTCCTCCGAGAGGTCATTGGAGAAGGCAGGTGAAGGTTGTTAGTTTTTGTTGACGCCCCACGCAAACCAAGGAAGAAACAGATATTAGTTTAACAAGAATACATGACGAGAGATTTCTTTTCTGTAGAAGGTTGTTGTTTTTCGTTTGTTGCTGTTGAGAATTTTTGCTTATTTCCTTTTCTGGTATAGCATGTACAGAAAAAAGGATGTTAGAATGTGGTCACATTCTCTAGTGGTTGGTTTTAAACTTTTAATAAAGGAATGCGGAATATCCCAATGGAAAATGATTTTGGCACGCTATTTTTATTTTATTTTATTATGATGGCACTCTAAAATTTGTCTTTTAGTGTGCAAAATTCAATTTCTGATATATCCGTCGATATATCGGGGTCTAATCCTGTTAGTAATTTTTGAAGTTTACCTATCCATGACCGTTCATCCAAAATTCAATTTTTTGATATATCCGTCGATGTCTGATCAAGTTGAGATTTTACGTGGATAAACTATTTTGTGAGTCCTACCAAATGAACGATTCAGATAAAAGCTCGGTGTGTCCTTCAACGGTGGTGGCCTATAAAACCGATTGAAGAGAAATCCATTCCGTCAACTTTCAATATTGTCAGCTCGAGTCTCTTTTTCAATGCCAACTTCTTATTATAATATAATCAACTTTTTAATTCCACTCGAAAAGTTGCAGCCCACTGACGACCATATCATTGAATGGCTCCGAAACAAAGAAAAACTACCCCAATATGAATTGGATTCAATGGACGTATGTCTCTGACTGGGACTTTGTCCATTCATCAACCAATACTTAGAAATTGAATCCATTCATCAACCAATACTTGAGTACTTTAACTTAAAATCTGGACGGAAAAAGGAAGGTGAAAGTAATGGCGGGATCAGCTATATCAGTCTATGCCTTGGCCTTTTGGCAGCTTCTTCGCTTCTTCTTCGTCCTGGGCCTTGTTCATATGGCTCCAGCTCAAAATCAGACCTCCAATGCTACTACTCCTCCTTCTGAAGGTGCTCTCTCTCTCTCTCTCTGTGGAGTTTCTTATTGTTTTTTTTTTTAGGTCTACTAGGAAGATTATATTCATATAAGTCCAGCAGCACTTAATTATGTAACAGAATTCATTATAATTATCTTAGACAAATCATAATCATTAACTGAATTCTTGTTCTAGCAGAGACGCAACAGTATTGGAATTTGAGAAATATGGATGATGGCTCTGTCTTGGTGATGTTTGTTTGAGTTTGAAACTTGCTACTCCGGGCCAATTAACTGGGCCTAATTGTGGATCTTCATTTATTATCTCTACCGGGTTTATAATGTGGGACTAACTTGGTTGATTTTAATGATCAAAGGTCTTGGAATCCGCCTCCATCTAACCAGCCTAGCAGCAAAGATATTTTGTACACCATTGCGTTTTCAGAATTCTACCAGACTCCACCTGTGGGCGTACATACCTTTTGGATTGAGAATTTGAGAGAGAGGGAAACAAAAGAGAGAGGGTGGGTTTTCATTAAACCTCAAAAAACATGAAATTTGGTGAAAAAGAATCGTTTTTAAATCCAATATATTCAGATGAATTTACGTGCAATTGGACTAATTTTTTGGAGTGAATTCCACCGTTTACTACCAGGAGCAGATTAACCATTACCAGATATCGAATCTAAGACCTAACAGAGAAAAAAACAACCGACCACCCTATGCTTGAAAGAAAAATGAACTCTTCAATAATCTTCCAGTTTCACTTATTTTAGTTATCATTTCTTTCATTTTCGCTCCATGCCTGACAATCATTTAGTAAGGGCGGGAGATAATTATGGATAAGTAATGCATGGAGTTAGTATATGAGTAATAATTGGGTGTGATAGTTTTGGATTTGGTTGGCAGTGAGTGCTCTGAATTTCATCTTCAGCGAATGGGGTTTATCGGCGCCATCGAATCAATGGAACATAAGCGGAGGAGAACCATGCAGTGGAGCTGCCATTGACTCAACCCCCTTCGTAGATCCAAATTACAATCCCTTCATCAAATGTGAATGCGATGCTACTACTTGCCACATTGTCCAACTGTGAGTCTACCCAAATGCCCATATGTTTAGCTGATGCTTGGGGGGAACCAATCTATGCAGCAATAGAAGTTCAAAACTTTTATCTCGTACTACTGTTTGTTAAGATCTTTCATTCACAGTCTGCTTTCTTTTCCATTTCTGTTACAGGAAAGTCTTTTCGTTGAGTGTTTTTGGTGTAATCCCAGATGAACTATGGACTTTGACTTACCTGTGGAATATGTATGGTACCTTCCTTATGTTTTCCTTTTTGTTACCTTACTACTCCTACCATTTTCTTTTGTTTGTACCAGTTGCTATCAAACTGCAACCTTAAAATCAAGGTGCAAGACTTCACCATATATTGGGTTATGTGCTACGCACTATCACATATATGCTTGTATAGATTCCATCAATAAACCCTTGATAAATGATACTAAGTTTCTTCCACTTATTGCAGTGACTTGCGCCAAAATTACTTGACAGGTACCCTGTCACCATCCATTGGCAACCTAACTCGCATGCAGTACCTGTGAGATCACCCTCTCTTTTTTTTTATTTATAAAAAAAAATCGGATTTCATACGTATTGTATGCATGTGTTGTATATGCTCCTCTAATTTTCTGACATCTCATTTCTTGTTCTTAGGTCCGTGGGTATCAACTCATTATCGGGGCAGGTTCCAAAGGAACTTGGAAAACTTACTGATTTAAGATCACTGTATGTTATTCTTGACTTCATTAGTTCTTAAGAGGCCAACTTGATTGTGTTGATTTTCTGTTGAATGCAAGGCAAAGTAAATGCCTGTATATAGGCAATAGGCATACTCACAGACACATAAATGCCTGTAATTTGTGTCAACATCTGTTTCTCTTTGCAATGTAGTTTGCAAGTATTACTTGCTGGTATTCAATATATTGGTTCTTTGCTATATATTGTGGTATTCAGGACCTCATTCCGTGGAACATCGGAATCAATCATAGAAATAACTGCAAGATATTACGGTTTTGTGCATACCATTCCTATGTGACCTATTTACATTGTATTCTTGTTGTTTGACTTTCTAATTTCCCAGGGCATTTGACATGAATAACTTCTCTGGCAGTCTGCCATTAGAGCTTGGGAATTTAACAAAGTTAGAGCAATTGTAAGTGCTGAGACATTTCCCCTTGATCACTTTTTTACCCCTAATTGTTGTAAATGTGCATAGCATTGAATGCCCACCTTGACAGGTACATTGCCAGTTCTGGAATTAGTGGAGTTATACCCTCAACATTTTCTTCTCTACAAAACCTGCAAACAATGTAAGTGCTTTTTGACCTATCTTCCATCTTATCTGAGAAAATCAAATATGTCCAGACTAGTTTCTGCGATCTAATTTACCAAGAGAGAACATTGGGGATCTCAGGTGGGCTTCAGACATTGACCTTACAGGCAGCATACCTGAATTCATTGGGAACTTGTCAAACCTTAAAAGCTTGTAAGCAATCTTCTCTATTTCAATTATCATACTCGGATGGTAGGATCACTTTAAGCTAAATAGCAGTGCATGGTAACTAAGATGAATAACATGTATTTCTTTTTTTCCATTTAGAATGATACTCAGATTCCTTGTTAATTTTAGAACTCCATGAATCCATTATACTTGGGATTTCTGTAGGAGGTTTCAGGGTAATTCCTTTGGAGGGGCAATACCATCATCATTTTCCAAACTAACCTTGATGGAGAACTTGTGAGTACTAACTCTTTCAATAGTGTTTGTTCAGATTTAGCATATGCTGGATACAATGAAGCGAATCTTCTCTTTTGTGTTACAAAATGCAACAGGAGAATTAGTGATTTATCTAATGGAAGCTCCTCACTGGCATTTCTTAAGGATATGAAGTCTCTGAATGTCTTGTAAGATGATATGGTTATAGCTGACGATTCTGTTCTGTACTAATATTTCATTGGCATGCTCCTCCACGGTTTTTAACAACACTATATTGACCAGGTGGTTTCTTGTCCTGCAGAATTTTGAGGAATAACAATATTTCTGGAGTTATCCCATCCAATATTGGAGATTACCGAAGTTTGTCACAACTGTATGTTCCTTACTGCTTTTAATTTTGGGTTGGCTCCGCTATACTTCAACCTGCCAAGTTTATAATCAGGTTGAGGAAGATGGAGTCAAAACCAGACCCCTTTTTTTTTTTTCTTTACATTTATCATTATGAAATTTACTTCATATTTCTAATGACCATGTTTTGTCTAATGTTCCAGGGATCTGAGCTTCAACAATTTAACTGGACAGATTCCTGATTCACTATTCAATTTGAGCTCTCTCTCTTACTTGTAATAAACATCTTGTACTCGGTTGTGGAAAATCTTTCCAACATCTACTGTTTATTGCTTGAACCAGTTTCTGCATATACAGGTTCCTTGGGAATAATAAATTGACTGGCCCCCTTCCTGCACAAAAGAGTACGTCTCTTTTGAATGTGTAAGTAAATCTAACATAATGGTCCACAGTCCAATGTGAATATATGAAAGTGGTGAAGTTCTTTCCATGTGATCATAATGATCAAGAAGGATTTTTTTGCCATGTTAAGTATAAAGTTTCTAAGAATTTCATGCTTTTGTAAAATCAGAAAAAAATTATTCTTTGCTGCCATAAAGTTCTATTGGGAGTCACATTTGTTTTGAAACTCCGCTACCACATGCTTGAAAATGCTGTATTAAGGAAGGCAATGATAAAAGTACAAAGATACTGTAAGCAAGTCCATTTATTTCTAGGTTTGTTTTTCGGGTGATGATGGCATTCAGACTGTGTTTCAGCGTATTGGGAGGCATAGTGGAACAACTAAAGAGGTTCTGTATTTGGACAAAGTGGTTTTTGAAACTGGTGGATAATGATTCATGTAAATACGGTAGTATGTAAGGCTTTGGATAAAATCCAAGACTTCGGTGCTTAGGTTTGAGATTAACCAAGTGATCTGTAATGTAGGTTTTGGAAGATAGATTTTTGAAATTTCTATTATGTAATTGCCTGCAGAGATGTGTCATACAATGAATTGTCTGGGAGCTTTCCTTCTTGGATTAGCCAACAAGACTTGCAACTGTATGTTTATTGTTTCCCTTTCTGTTTTTGTTTTCATTTCCAAAACAAGTCACTTACATGCTGGCATCCTGTACTGGCGTGTTAAAATTACATTCTCTAATTTTCATCTCTTCTACATTGATTTTACTCTCTCGAAGCTAACGTTGATATTATCTGGGTTTTTATATGTAGCAACTTGGTTGCGAATGACTTCACAATTGAAAGTTCAAACAACAGGTGATTTCCTCCTTGCTGTACATATTTGATCTTACTCCATAATATCTGAACATTTAATGATGATAAACAAAAGTTCAGTGACATCCCATGATTTTTTGTGTTGAACACCATGAGCTAGTCAAACGTGCATGATGGTGCTGTTATATTTGAGTGTTTGTAGTACTTTGGCATAGCATACGAAACATAAATGGTCCAGATAAATGTAGCCCATCTACCTTTTACCTCTCAAATATAGTAGACAATCCATTATTCATGTCCTTGTTCGACTTATACTTGAGGAAGATCAACAGTTACAATCCACGGTTATGGCCTTGTCTGCACAAGAAGTTACTGATATCATCTGATGCAGCACTAGACGAGATAGGATTAGAAATAAAATGGTTCATGAGATGGTAGGTGTAGCACCCATAGAAGAGAAGTTCAGGGAAAATAGGCTAAGGTGGTTTGGGCATGTCTACCATAGACCAGGAGATACTGTAGTTAAGAGAGAGGATATGATAGCTTTGGGTAGCAATGCTATGGGGAGGGGTAGACCGAAATTGACATTAGATGCTGTGGTGCGCAAAGATATGAGTATAGTAGGTTTGTGTGAACAAGTGGCCCCAATAGAGGAAAAGGATTCAGGTAGCCGACCCCAAGTGATTGGGACATAAGGCTTGGTTTGGTTTCTATTGAACCCACTAAACATTTCAGCTGTAGGCGTTAACATCACGAACATTTTGGAAAAGAAATAATAAAAGTTTTAGAGCTTGATGTTGCTTAGATTTATCAGACATCATATCTTTGTAATCGATATCCATTCTTCTACTGCTTTCAGGGTTCTGCCTTCAGGATGGAGCTGTCTTCAGAGGAACTTTCCCTGCTATAGGAATCCGCCCATCTGTAAGTGCAGTTTAGAACTTCCCATTTTCGTGATTCTGAGACCAGAACACTTTACATCCACAACATGAGGTAAAAAAAGGATTATCGCTTTTAGATTGGTGTTCCTTTGAGGAGAATGTTAATGGCCATACGCTATTGATTCTATAAGTTGGTCACCTAAGACTATTAGAAAGCTTGATATACATAGTTGGGGCCTTTAGCTAACAGTCCTAGAAAACATGGGATCAAGTTTTCTAATATCTTCTTGTTGCCCTCCTTTATTTGTGGTGCACTCTGTCTTGTGTGTGGTTGTACACCATGTTCAGTTCATTTGACTCGATCTCTAGTTTGTACAATTCAATCTGAAGATCTTTTCCCATTGTTCACAGATTACAACTTGTCAATTAAGTGTGGTGGTCCACAGATTACATCCAGAATCAATCAGATTGTGTATGAGAGGGATAATGAGGCTCTGGGTCCGGCTACATATTACGTGACTGGTACAAAAAGGTGGGCAGTAAGTAATGTTGGACGCTTTGGCGAGAACAACAATGCCCGGTACACGAGTAACTCTTCATCTCAGATCGCAGATACCTTGGACTCAGAGCTTTTCCAGACAGCACGAATATCTTCTGGATCACTGAGGTACTATGGGCTAGGGCTTGAGAATGGATATTATAACGTGAGTCTCCAGTTTGCAGAGATATCCATCCTCAATCCTACAAATTGGAGAAGTCTCGGAAGGCGTGTTTTTGATATATACATCCAGGTCTGTGATTTATTGGGGAATTGGGTTAGAAACTGTGCTTTTTCACATCTTCCTGTTCTCTTTGGAGCAAACCTTTTCTGTTCATTATACCTGCAGTAAAAATTGATCAACCATCAGGACAGAATTTGTGGTCATTAGGACAAGTTTGTCTTATGTTATAAGAGTACTTATTCACTTATTGTCAGTCTTGTTGAGTGTGCTGGGAAAGGGGCTCTGGGTTTATATTCAACCTTTGGTACTTTTTTTGATCCGCCAACCTTTGGTACTTATTCACTCAAAATGGCAGCATTTAGACTTAAACCATGTTGTCTACGGCATGTGTCTTAGCACCTTGTACAGTTGTATTTTTCTCATTTGCTGCAGACCTAGTTGCCACCCGATACATAGAACGAAGTGATCGTACAGTGAAGTTTCAATGATGGCTGGTCCACTCTGGACAACTCGTGTTTGCCTGAAATAGCCAAATGGTCAAAAGCAACTGCTGAGGCATGACCTAAAGGGGTTTTAGACCCTCAATTCTAGGACTTTGCGGTTCTCGAATTGATTTGTTTTGTGTGTGTGTGTGTGTTAATTTCTTGGTCCAAACCTACATGATTTTATCTAGTTCTTTTCTAGAATTTGTTTTTTCCTTTCCTACAATCAAAATTCGTTTTCTACTTGCTTTCTTAATTCACTATTGCACCAGTCAATTTCCCTTTGGATTTCTTCCTTGAATCTGTTTCTATGATTTTATCACCAGCTTTTTGTTTTCCAAAATGTGTTCCCTTTCCATGGTACTTTATTGTTGTATAAATGATGGGTTTTCCAAATATGCAAGACAAAAACTGCCTCAGTCATTCCTTCTCCAAGTTTTCTATTTAGTTTCCAAAACAATATAGTTTTTGGAAGAACAGACGAAGACACCCATGCTTTGTGTCTATCCAACTTTAGTTAGTCTTTTTTTTTTGTTAATGTTGTCTCTTCTACTTCTTATACATATATATGTATTTTGTTGTTTGTCCTTTTTAATGCTGAACTTGGGCATTATAGGGGAATCTGGTGTGGAAGGATTTTGACATACGAAAGGAGGCAGGTGGGACCTCTTTCCAAGCTGTTCAGAAGGAATTCAAGGCGCAGGTATCTGAAAACTACCTTGAAATCCATCTCTTTTGGGCTGGTAAAGGGACTTGCTGTGTGCCTAGTCAAGGTACATATGGACCTTCTGTTTCAGCAATCATTGCCACCCCAGGTAATATAATTCAAAAACATAAAATGCGACTGAGAAACTTAATCGTGATATTTGAGTACATTGATGCCAAGTTATGACAACTAATCTTTTTTTAGCAGACTTCGTCCCCAGTGTTAGTAACAAACCTCCAACCAGCAGTAAGAAGAGTAAGACTGGCTTGATCATTGGGATTGCTGTTTCTGTTGGTGTAATAAGCTTTCTGTCTGTACTTGCATTTTGCTGTTTTCTTCATCAGAAAAGAAGGGCACGCCAGAATGTGGATGAAGGTAAAATTAGAAAAAGGGAAAGAAAGCCTGCCTAGTTTATTACTACTGCAGTCTGATTTTTGCCCCACAACATAATCGTTGTTGTCCCATTTGTGGCTCTACAGTCTACTCTATTAGTGGAAATGATTTCTGAATGCCGCTTTAAATTGGATGTGGCTTTGTCTGTATACTTGTTTTAATCTCAGCATCGGGTTGCTAAATGCTTAGGTCACTTATCACAAGCCTGAGTATTAACTTCCTTGGAAATTCACAAACAAGGATTTTTACTGTACTTACAGAGCTCCTAGGGATGGATGCCAGGCCCTATACTTTCGGTTATGCTGAACTAAAGGCTGCAACAGAAGATTTTAATCCTGCAAACAAACTTGGGGAGGGAGGCTTTGGACCCGTTTTCAAGGTAAGCATCCTTCTAATGAAAGGAAGGCTGTTGTCAAACAATTTCATATTGCTTTGGTGAAATAGCACCGATCATCTGACTCACATGGATATAAGTCTGCCAGTTCACCTCTTTTTTTCCTTTTTATTGTACCATCACATTTTTGCCATTGATTTTTGTTAACATAACACTATGGAAAATGCAAATCCTGCTGTTGTAGATGATTTGCTTCGAACAGCGACTGATTGGTCCATAACCATACCATTTTACCTTTTCATCAGATCAGAAACCATGGTTAGGACTAGACAGTTTATCTCAAAATTTTATGATTTCACGTTCTATAGGGAACACTTAATGATGGGAGGGTTGTTGCTGTCAAACAACTGTCTGTGGCATCCCACCAAGGAAAGAGTCAATTTTTTGCCGAGATCGCTACAATATCTGCTGTTCAACACAGGAATCTTGTGAAATTGTATGGATGCTGCATTGAGGGGGAGAAACGACTGCTTGTTTATGAATATCTTGAAAACAAGAGTCTTGATCAAGCATTGTTCGGTACAGGACATCACCTTTTCTGTCAATGTAAATTATAGTTTCTGAATATGGTGAAACCCATATGTTTTACTGTTTGGCTTTTGTTAAGCAGGGAAGACAAGTTTGTGTCTTAACTGGCCCATTCGTTTCCATATATGCTTGGGAGTAGCAAGGGGTCTAGCTTATCTTCATGAGGAATCACAGCCGCGCATAGTACACCGAGATGTGAAAGCCAGCAATATTCTTCTTGACTCTGACCTCAACTCCAAAATTTCTGATTTTGGTTTGGCCAAACTTTATGATGACAAAAAGACGCACATAAGCACTCGTGTTGCTGGGACAATGTATGATTCCCAGCAGTCAATCTCTGCATATGCTTTCCTTTTATTGATAAGCTTATATATATTGGTTTTTATAGCTGAAGTAATATTTTAGCAGCAATTAACTTTTCATGGTTACTAATGTAGTGGGTATCTTGCACCTGAGTATGCGATGCGTGGGCAGCTTACAGAAAAGGCCGATGTGTATGGATTTGGTGTTGTAGCTCTTGAGATTGTCAGTGGAAGGCGAAATTCTGACTCATGCTTGGAAGAAGAAATGACATGTCTTTTTGAATGGGTATGAAATAACTCTTCTTTTAGTAAGCAACAGAAGAGAAAAAAGGATTTATCACTACTTTTTGCATCAATAAATATTATTTCTTTGGAACATTGCAATTGCATATATATTCACTTTAGCTGTGGGTACTGGACATGTTGTTATCATGGTTGAGCTGCACCTTTGTCTTGTTCACTTCTGGAAAAACCAGGAAACGTCATTGTACCTGGAAACACTTAGCAAGGTTTTTATATACCGTGCAAATTGAATCATTCACTTCTTTAGTATACATCTGCTGGAGAACAAATGATGTAAACCACTGGCTTCTCACCTTAGGATGGGATATGCTTTATATGTGACCATCATTTTCTCATGCAGATAGGCCGGGTTATTGATACAGTCACTAAAGTTTTAAATCACTTAGGCTATGTTACATGGACTAGGGTGCGAGTATCGGGTGCGGGTGCAAGTCCACGCGTCGGACCTTCCTAAACTTAAATATTAGGATACGTGGATATGTGTCCCCAACTTGGATATGGGTATGGGGACACGTCCTAAACTCTTGTTTGTATTATATATTGCATAATTTTCTCAGATTATGTACACTAAACTATGTTTGCAAATGTATTTAAACAAGAAAGAGTTAAGAAAATTATGTTTTTGCTATTTCCCTATTTCCTGTCTATGTGAAATATTCGAATTATCGCTTTTTTAGCTAATATGATATTCCTTTTCTATAAGTATCTTAACAAGTAGAGGATCCGAGTGTCTAAAAGGATACGGGTGTCGGACACATCGACACGGGTACTTGAGCCAAAATGAAGGATCCATGTAACATAGCACTTAGGTATTGCTCTCAAAAGCGAAAAAAGTACTTTTTCGAAACCATTTGAGCAGTGTTAGTGAAATGTAGCAAAATTTAAGAGGCTATACATATTTTGTTGATCGGCAAAAATAAATTCCATCATGACACGAAGTACAGAGATAATAGGGGCTTGGGTACACCGGCCTGACCACCCAAGACCCTCTTCTCCTAACTAGACAGAGGAAACTTTGCTAATTCTTTTGGACCAAGATATGAAGTTTTTGCAAAGTTAATTATACTGCAATAAAGGGCTTAGCTAGAGTTTTCTCATGGTTTCGGACACAAAAGTGCATAAACAGAAGGAATAAATGGGAAGGTCAATCCTTTGGGGATATGAAGTTATCATAAGGTGGTTAAATTCTATTCTCTTTAGTTTTCTTGGTTACCAAATTCTTTATTAGTGTGCCAATTAAATTACATTCCTTGGTTCATCGCTATGAAAACAATGCAATTCGTTCAAATGCTATAGGCAAAAAACAACCTTTATCGTTTCAATATTTCTGCAAATTTGAATGCATAGCATGGCTTTGTGCCTCTGCCATTGAGATTTGCGGCAAATGCTCCGCATGGCTGAGGGTAGCTGGTGACAAAGTACTGAGTTGGAAACACCACTTAGAATAGTTACGATCTTGACTGGTATTGTACAAAGGACCCAACAATATTGCCAAATTGCCCGAAGAAATTACAATATGTCCCCCTTATTACTGCCACACACGAACTAATCATATGAATCTCGGTATTTGACTCCACAACCCACAAAATCTGGCTCTGCCCATCCAATCATATAATTCAGAGCTAGTAAAAAATTCCTCCCATCTTGAATCTTATGACATTTTATTCTGTGCTCCTTATAGGCTTGGCATCTCCACAAAAGCAACCACGAAGCTGAGTTAGTGGATGCCAATTTATCAGAATTCAATGAGGAGGAAGTAAAACGAGTAATAGGAGTAGCTCTTTTGTGCACCCAAACATCCCCACAGCTGCGCCCATCCATGTCACGTGCAGTGGCAATGCTTTCAGGAGACATCGAAGTTAGTTCTGTTATTTCGCCGCCTGGATACATGACTGATTGGAAACTTGATGAAGCAACAGGTTTTATAACTACTGATACTCCAGCTTCTAAAGATGAGTATAGCCACTATAGCTCATCTACAAATACAAGCATGGTGACTGATCCAGACCTTACACCCATAAATGCTACTAGACCTATACTTCAAGAGACTATTGAAGAAGGTAGGTGAAATTTGTTTTTGCTTCAAGGAAGAAAGAGATGAGATTTCTTTTGCGTATTTTATTGTTTGTCCTTTATTTCTGCTGAGAGTTTAAATGATGACTTTTGTTGTATATCAAGTATCGAAAAGGATATCAGTTGTGGAATGTTGCCAAAGACAGTGATTGGTTCCGGCAAAGAATTTGTTAAGTGCATGGCCGACCATCCGGGTAGTAGGCGTATGAGATTTTGATGTGCATCTAAGGTCAAGTGGGATGAAACTGCAAATCCCAACTGATTGTTGCGTGCTTTTGAGATTTTGATGAGCATCCGGATATTAGACATATCTGATCTGATGTTGTCTGTTGAATTCTGGTCTTTCTTATACTTCCTGATTGTCCACGTGTTCACTCAATGACATGCTCAAGAATCACATACTAATTAGTGTTTGTTTCTACTGTTTGCACCCAGTGACCATGCCTCACAAAATATGGAATTGATTTGGGTTGCAAATAAAAGGGTAGAAACAAGATTTGTTGTCCAAAATCCAAATAGTACAAAAAAACTTAATTACTATCATCTTTTTATTTCTCGGAAACCAAATTCTGGTATTTTTGGTGTTAAAACATGCATCAAACACAATCAATATCTGATCCACTAATCCTCACACCTAGCCCAGAATGTGCTGCCTGCTCCATTATAATGATTCTAATGACATTTAAATCTTCCTGCTTTTTAGGTGGGGCATGTACATGAAAATAACCGGGAGGTTGAGCTAGTGGATGCTAATTTGGTGGAATTTGATAAAAAAGAAGTAAAACGAATGATATAGTAATAACTCTTTTGTGCACCTAGAATCCCCATAGCCAGTGGCGGACCTATGGGTTGAGGTGGGGGTGCCATGGCACCCCTTTGTTTTGCTATTACCATCATATAGTTTTACTACTGCTTACTATAGAAGCAAAATTTTGTAGTACATTAGCACACCCTCTACAAGCATCAAACCCAACTTAACATAGAAAGTAAACCTATAATAGGTGTTTGCTCCAAAAAGTTGGGCTTTTTTCTTTATCTTTACAATAAAAATAAAAAATATAATTGTTCTAAAATTGCTATAAATGATACTATGTAAATTTTTCTTTTAGAATTCTAGATACGCCACTGCCCATAGCTACGTCCATCCATGTTGTGTGTAGCGGCAATGTTGTCAGGTGACATTGAATTTAGTGCTATTACTACGTGACCTTGATATTTGACGGACTAAAAGTTCATGATGAGCGATACGACCAGTTTTATGACTATTGACATTCCAAGGGTGGCAAACGAATTAATACAACCAATTCAGGTCATCAAGTGCAACAAATGGCCGAACAACGGCTTATCGAGGCCATTCAATGGTTAATTCAGTTGATGATCAAGTGCAAGCGGTTGTCGGAGAAGGAAGGTGAAGTTTGTTGGTTTTTCAACAAGACATCTGATTTCTTTTCTGTAGAAAATTATTGTTGTTTTTTGTTTGTTAATTTCTATTGAGAAATTTATCTTGTCACCTTTTGGAGTATACATAGCTTGTACAGAAAAAGGAATACAACAAGAACGATTGGAATCAAGAAAGTATAGCCATCAATCAGCTATCTACCTTGAAAATGATCTACATACATACCCAAGAAAAGTTTTCCTGTGAGACTTGTGATTCTAGAATTTTAAAAATTTCTCGTTCCTTGCCTCTTGCTGCGCGCGTCATATTCAAGGTAGAATTTTAAATTGAAAATTTCTCCCCTAGCGTCAGGCATTAGAATTTAGCAAAACAATTAGCTAGCTATGTTCAACAATTGCTTCAAAAGTCCAATCTCTCCATTAGATTTTTACGCCAACTTTGGCATATGGAACAGTGCAAGAATCACTTTAACCAGTACGATCGAATACATACTACTCCAGTATATATAAGATTGAAAACATAGATTATTAGGTTAGTATTTTAATTCTCACCAAATTGTGAATATGCTCAATACCATATTTCATATTCAGATCAATCATTTGTGTATATATTGAAGAATAAGGCCAATATTCCACAAACTTTCAATATTGGCCGCTCGACTCTTTCTTTCAACGTAAAGTCTTAAACAAGTATTTCCTATTTTCCCACTTGAAAAGTTGAAACCCCATGCCACTGACGTCCATTTCAATGAAATGGGCTCCAAAACAAAGAAAAACTACCACAATATGGACCATACATAACATGGATCGATATGTGACCGGTGGAAACTCGGATTAGGTTGGACAAGGTCTGCGTCCGATTAATATATGTTATAGAAATTTATATATCTAGGAGTCCTAGACTAGGACGTTTGTTATTGTATCTGTAAAAGGAAAACACCAGTTAATTGGTGTAGACAAAATTATTAGCTGCCTGGCTCACATTTTCAATGTATCAGTCCCAGAGGATAACTGATGATGAAGATGAAATACACCAGTCTCTCTGATCACTCAACCAATATATGGAATATTGGTGTACTTTATGAAAAATTATTTGGTGGTCTTGGAGCACTGTCACGTGGTGCCTCAACACCTTTTTTTACCACATATTGTGATGGAGAAATGTATTGTTCATCACGTGATGGTATCCAAAACCACTTAATAATTACTCGTAAATGGCAGTAGTAATTTATGCTATACGTCCCAAAGTAGTTGGTATGCAGTCCTTTTCATCAACTGTCAATATGCACAGAATTTCGACTGTCAAACTGGGGTTTTTTTTATTTTTTTTTTCAGCTGCCTTCGAGAATTGTGGTATGTAAAATTTCCTACGCCAAAATATAACTTCTGAAGTACAGTATTTTTATAAAAAGGTAAAGAGTGTCCGAAGAAATTAATTTCGAGTATGTATTTATATTACTAATAAATTAATGGTGTAGTAGAAAATGAAAACAGTGCTGTACTCCCAAAACAGACCGTTACAAAACTTTCTTGTCGATCCCTGGCCGGCCTGACAGATTTTAAGGTTTTGTTTTTGACATGACAGATTTTAAGGTTAGTAGATACTTAGGTGCAGAAGTCTTTCCTCCACTCCACCGTAGAATATACTATACTATATATCCAGAGAGCTCTCCCTTTGGCTAGCTATATATAAAGTGAACCCATTAATTCGATCGTCAATTACCAATTCATCTAAACGTACAAAGAAATTAGATAATGGCGGGATCACCAATTTCTGTCTGTGGCTTGGCCTTTTGGCAGCTAGTTTGCTTCTTCTTCGTCCCAGGCCTTGTCGATATGGCTCGAGCTCAGACCTCAAATGGTACTACAACTCCTTCTGAAGGTGCTCTCTCTCTCTCTCTCTCTGTGTTCTCTCTCTGTGTTCTCTCTCTCTCTCTCTCTCTCTCTCTCTCTCTCTGTGTTTTCTTATTGTTTTGTGTAGGGGTGAGAAAAAATCCATCAAACCGCGAATCGAGTGCAAACCAATCCAAACCGAAAGGTTTAGTTCGGGTTTTTAGTAATATGGTTTAAAAAAATTAGAAATCGCGTTAGATGATTTGGTTTGTGGATTTACATTCATGATTATGGTTCCAAACCGATCCGAACTATATAATACGTATATATATATACACAGTGGTTTTCAAGTCAGGAGACTCAGGACGTCCTAACCGGAGCTTAGGTCCGGACTTTTCCCACAGCCGTCGGATTGTGTTTTTAATGGTTCAGATCCGCGGATAGTTTGTTCGCAACAAACTATTTGTTTGCGTGACCAAACTATCCGTGCATCCGAACCATCAAAAACACAATCCGACGGTTGTGAGAGAGGTCCGAAGCTAAGCTCTGGTCAGGACGTCCTGACCTGATCCGGACTATACATATACATATATATATATATATATACACACACACACACATATAATTTAATTATGGTTCACCAAATAAATATGAGAGCCTTAGTCAACTACTTTTCTAATTTATTGATTCTATTAAAATTACCGTAATATTTAGTTTTCCTTCTTTGTCAAGATAATTTAGACTAAACTTCCATGTATCACAACTCATTCCTAATTTCCTATGATTATTAATTTATCCGAAAATGATAGCTGTACCAATGGCCTCCCCACCGAAATCGTACCGCCGTCTTCGGCTACCGGACGGCCGATCCGAGCCGTCCAAAAATTCTATAAAAAAAACCAAGGGGGCCTCTGCGGAAATCAACGACATCCGCTAGAGACGGCCCGGCGGGACCGTCGGTACGATTTCGGTGGGGAGGCCGTCGGTACGGCTAGCAGTACTCAAATTCAATTCTTATAATTCCTTCACTGCTAAGACTTGCGGCAATTGTGGAATTCCACTTTTAATTAGTTTGTTGATGTTAATGTGCTTTGATAATTCGAATGGAATTGATTTTCATATAAGTTTTCTTTTAATTTATTTTTGTAACTTTAAGTGTTTTAAATATTTTTTGAAAATAATAGTTTAATTCAAAGCAAACTGTGGTTTAAAACTAAAACCAAACCGTACTTTAATGGTTTGGTTCTATGCCTTTTGTGGGTTGGGTTGGTTCTTTAAATTCATAATCCATAAGTATTGGTTTGATTTTTTGTTTATTATAATCGAACCAATCCGGACCATAATCACCCCTAGTTTTGTTGGGTGGATGGGTTACATGGGTTGGTTCCAATCAATTAAAGAGTCTAACAGAGTAGTACTGCGCTCTCCGTACCAATCCATATCCATCACACATCCCTGTTTTGGTGATGTTCGCGAGAAACTTGCTACACTAGTCGCCGGACCACGCTAACTGGACCTAATGGTGGATCCAGAATTATGTTACGTGCTATATATGCATGGATCCAGAATTATTATCTCCTCGGCGCAAGAAACTTGGGGAATTTTTTTTTAATTTTATCGGAGAGTAACTTGGTTGAATTTAATGATCCTAGAACACCATACCACACCGTGTGATTGGTTTGTTATCCTGGAGAAGTTCTAAGTTCGAGTCCTCGTGAAGGAGGTGCTCAACTCCCGTTGTAACTATCAACAACTAACCCTTAACATATTATTGTCTTGAGAAAAAAAAAAAACAGAATTTAATGATCCTAGGTCTAAAGCAAAGTTATTTTGTTTGTGGACACCATTACGTTCTCTTTATTTATCATAAGGATCCTAGGTCTCGGAAAGAAAGACAGGTGATTTTTTATTAAATCTCAAAAAACTTCAAAGATTTGGTAAAAAAGAAGCGTTTTTTTGTTTCTGAATAATTCAGTATGTCCGCTTGAATTCATGCACGCTTAGACTAATTTTTTGGGGTCAATCTTATCCAAGAAAAAACCCAAAACCCAATTTTGTTTGGGTTTTATCTTGGATATTTTCAAATTTTTGTGGCAAAAGTAAATTTTACTTTTTGGATTTCTTTGATTAAAAGTTGGGCGCAAAACGTGGTATATTTTTAATAGTAAGAACAAAATGCCCAAAAAAAAAAGAACCTCCAAAATCCCTTGGTATTTGTATAATAGTTGGGTGTGAATCAAAATTATGGATTTGGTTGGCAGTGAGTGCTCTGAATTCCATATTCGGAAAATGGGGATTATCGGCAAAATTAAATCAATGGAACATAAGCGGAGAACCATGCAGTGGAGCAGCCATCGACACGACCAGTATCGAGTCCACCAATGGATATTACAATCCCGGTATCAAATGCCAGTGCGATGGTACTACTTGCCACATTACCCAACTGTAAGTATAATTAGTCTTTCTTACCCAAATGCCTGCAGTACGACTCCTTCACATGATCTCTGATTGTTTGTTAAAATCTTTGTGGTTTGCTTTCTTTTCCATTTTTTGTTGCAGGAAAGTGTATGCGTTGAGTGTCTTTGGTGTAATCCCAGATGAACTATGGACTTTGACTTACCTCACAAATTTGTATGCTTCCTTCATTCATGTTTTTATTTAACTTAGTTCACAAAATGCTTTCTACCATTTTCTTCTGTTTGTTGTATAAACTGCTATCAAGCTACAACCTTGAAATTATGATGCATACCTTCACCGTATATCGAAATACGCGCTACGCATGTCTGATTGTATAGTTTCCCACTGAGTTTTTCTGTGATTAAGGATCTCTTTGTTTCTTCCATAAATTGCAGAGACTTGCGCCAAAATTACTTGACAGGTACCCTGTCACCATCCATTGGAAACCTAACTCGCATGCAGTACCTGTAAGATCACTTTTTTTGGAAAAAAAAAAAAAACATTTGATTTCATACATATTATATGTATGTGTTGCATATGCTCCTCTAAGTTTCTGACATCTCATTTCTTGTTCTTAGGTCCTTTGGTATCAACGCATTATCGGGGCAGGTTCCAAAGGAACTTGGAAAACTGACTGATTTAAGATCACTGTATGTTATTCTTAACTTCATAAGTTCCTAAGAGGCCAACTCGATTGTGTTGTTTTTCTGTTGATTGCTAGGCAACTTAATCCCAGTACATAGGCATACACACAAACGCATATAATATGATATACATTTGTGCCAGCAACTCTCGCTTTACAAGGTAGTTTACTACTATAACTCGCTGGCATTCAACTTCTCGGTCCTTTGCTATTTATTGTGGTATTCAGGACCTCATTCGGTGGAACACTGGTTATCCCTCATACAAATAAGGGGAAAACATTACTGTTTTGTGCATACCATTCACATGTGATTATTTATACTGTTTTCATTTTGTTTGACTAATTTTCCAGGTCGTTTTCAACAAATAACTTCTCTGGCACTCTGCCATTAGAGCTAGGGAATTTAACAAAGTTAGAGCAATTGTAAGTGCTGAGACGTTGCCCCTTGCTCACATTTTGACCCCCAATTATCGTAAATCTGCTAGCAGCCTAGCATTAAGTTCCTTCACACTTTTCCACCGTGACAGGTACATTATCAGCTCCGGAGTTAGTGGAGCTATACCTTCAACATATGCTTCTCTACAAAACCTGCAACAAGTGTAAGACCTTTTGACCTATCCTTCTTCTTATCTGAGAAAATCGGAGATGGTTGTCCAGACTAGTTTCTGTGATCAAATTTACCATGGGAGAATATTTGGATCTCAGGTGGGCTTCAGACAATGACCTTACAGGCAGCATACCCGAATTCATTGGGAATTGGTCAAACCTTAAAAGCTTGTAAGCAATCTTCTGTATTTCCATTATCATACCCAGAAGGTAGGATTGCATGAAGCTAAATAGCAGTGCATGGTAACTAAGATGGATAACACTTGTTTCCTTTCTTCTTTTTTATTTTTATAATGCTATTCAGATTCTTTCATTTTA
Organism: Rhododendron molle; assembly: GCA_025413875.1. Taxonomy (NCBI): domain Eukaryota; kingdom Viridiplantae; phylum Streptophyta; class Magnoliopsida; order Ericales; family Ericaceae; genus Rhododendron; species Rhododendron molle. The sequence continues at coordinate 53,228,652 of CM046393.1, read as the reverse complement.
AATAATTTCTGTAGGAGGTTTCAGGGAAATTCCTTTGGAGGTGTGATACCGTCAACATTTTCCAAACTAACCTTGATGGAGAACTTGTGAGTACTAACTCTCTTTTTTCTGATTTAGCACATGCGGCATATTAATGAAGTTAATCTTCTCTTTTGTGATACCAAATGCAACAGGAGAATAGGTGATATATCTAATGGAAGCTCCTCACTGGCATTTCTAAACGATATGAAGTCTCTGAATGTCTTGTAAGGCGATATGGTTATATCTGTCAGATATGTTCTGAATTAATTTTCATTTTCATGATCCTCCTCTGTTTGTTCACAATACTATTGCAACCACGTGGTTTCTTATCCTGCAGAATTTTGAGGAATAACAATATTTCTGGTTCTATCCCATCCAATATTGGAGATTACCGAAGTTTGTCTCAACTGTAAGTTAATCATTTAACTTTGGATTGGCTTCCCTATACTTCAACCTGCGATCTGCCAACAACCACGGGAAACTTACTTTATGTTTCTTACAACCTTGGGTTTTTATCCAATTTTTCAGGGATTTGAGCTTCAACAATTTAACTGGACAGATTCCTGATTCACTATTCAATATGAGCTCTCTCTCTTACTTGTAATAAACATCTTGTGCACTGCTGTTGAAATATTGCCAACATCTAATGTTTATTGCTTTAACCAATTTCTGCACATTCAGGTTTCTTGGGAATAACAAATTGACTGGCCCCCTTCCTGCACAGAAGAGTACGTCTCTTCTGAACGTGTAAGTAAATCTAACATAATGGCCCACTGTCCAATTAGAATGTATGCAAGGGTGAAGTTCTTTCCTTTTGTGGTCCTGGTTCATAATGATCATGAAAGGAGTTTTTTTCCTTTTTAATTATAGAGTTTTTGAAAATGTCATGCTTATGTAAAATGAGAAAAATTTAGTCTTTGCTGTCATAATGTTCTAGAAGGAGTGACATTTGTGTTACAACCTTGCTACCACATGCTAGAAAATGCTGTATTTGGACGAAGTGGTTTTGGAAACTGATGGATAAGGATTCATGTAATTATGGTAGTATGCAAGGCTTTGGATAAAATCCAAGACTTTGGTTCTTAGGGTTAAGATTAACCAAGTGATCTGTTATATAGGTTTTGGAAGATTGATTGAAATTTCTATTATGTAATTGCCTGCAGAGATGTGTCATACAATGAATTGTCTGGGAGCTTTCCTTCTTGGATCAACCAACAAGACTTGCAACTGTATGTTAATTGTTTCTCTTTCTGTTTCAGTGTTGTGATTTCATTTCCAAAAACAAGTCGTTTACCATGCTTGCATCCTGTAATAATGTGTACATTCTCTAATTTACATATCTTCTGCATTGATTATATTTTCTGGATTGTCATATGCAGTAATTTGGTTGCCAATAACTTCACAATTGAAAGTTCAAACGACAGGTGATTCTCTCCCTGCTGTACGTATTTGATGTTCCTCGGTGCATCTGAACATTTAATGATGCAAAACGAAAGTTCGGTGGAATCCCACGATTCTTTGTGTTAAACACCATGAGCTAGTCAAACATGTATGATAGTGCTGTTATATTTGGGAGTGTTTATAGTATGTGGGCATAAGGTCCTAAATGTAAACGGAGTGTGGTGGTTGTACCTTTTCTAGCGTACCTTATGCTTCTATTCAGCATTCTGGAGTAATGATCTTGTGAGTTGTATGTGATATATAATGATTACCCCATAACTAAACAGCAGAAAGTAAAATGGTTGAATAATGGAGACTAGATGTTATATGATTATCTACTAACTATAGACACCGATGCATGTCCGCATTCGTACATCCATTTGCCTCAGTTCAAAAAACATCTTCTCTTCATCTTCACTGGCACAGAACTCAATGTTTGTAAGAGATTTCTTTTTGTGGTAATAAGTATACTCCAATAACTCAACAGGTTTTACCGTGGTATCATCTTTTCAGTTTCATTAGTAAACTGCCTAGCTTTATTTCTGTGTCCTTCTGAACTAAGTTTGAAGATCCACATACTGTGATTTGGCCATATTGCTTGCTAGAGGTGAAGCAAATGGGGCTATCCAATACATTAAATAAATAATTATTGACATTAGTTCTTGTGGCAAAGGTCTGTAGGTGGGGAACGGCAATTGTTTTGAAGGATTCTAAATACTTCCTCCCAAAGTCCAGATAAATCTAGCCCATCTACCTATCACCGACACTACTTGATTCATGTCCTTGTTTGACTTACACTTGAGGAGTATCAATACATGATTAGTTACCGTCCAAGGTTATGATATCATCTGATGCAGCACTACATTAATTATTATTATTACTGTTTTGAAATTTGGCTTACGATATGGGACGGCCTGTTTAACCATAGAACCCATTAAACCTTTCAGCCGTACGCGTTAGTATCACAAACATTTTTCGGGAAAAGCTAATGAAATTTCTAGAGCTTAGATTCATCAGACGTAATAACTTTGTAATTGATATGCATTCTTCTTCTGCTTTCAGTGTTCTACCTTCAGGATTGAGCTGTCTTCAAAGGAACTTTCCCTGCTATCGGAATTCCCCTCTCTGTAAGTGCAGTTCAGAACTTCCTATTAACTGTGATTCCGAGACTAGAACTTTTATATCCACAACATGAGGTTAAAAAAAGGACTATCTATTCTAGATTGGTGTTCCTTTGAGGATAACATTAACCATATGGCATATTCTATTGGTCAACTAGGTCTAGTAACTCTGGTAAAAAAAAATAGGACTAGTAACTGTTAGAGCTATGGTTCCAAGAGACATGGGATCAAGTCTTCTAATGTTTTTTGGTTTCCCTGTTACGTTCATAGTGCTCTCTGTTTTCTGTGTCATTGTACACCATGTTCAGTTCTTTAATGCTTTAGTTTGTACAACTCAACCTGACGATTTTGTTTTCTGGTGTTTAACAGATTACAACTTGTCAATTAAGTGTGGTGGTCCACAGATTACATCCAGAATCAATCAGATTGTGTATGAGAGGGATGATGAGGCTTTGGGTCCAGCTACATATTATGTGACTAGTACCAAAAGGTGGGCAGTAAGTAATGTTGGACGCTTCGGCGAGAACAACAATGCCAGTTACACAAGTAACTCTTCATCTCAGATCGCAGATGCCTTGGACTCGGAGCTTTTCCAGACAGCACGAATATCTGCTGGATCACTGAGATACTATGGGTTGGGGCTTGAGAATGGAAATTATAATGTGAGTCTCCAGTTTGCAGAGATATCCATCCTGAATCCTCCAGATTGGAGAAGTCTCGGAAGGCGTATTTTTGATATATACATCCAGGTCTGTAATTTATTGGGGAATTGGGTTAGAAACTGTCCTTTTCACATCTTCCTGTTGTCTTTGGAGCAAACCTTTTCTGTTCGTTATCCCTGTAGTAACCCTTTTCTGTTCGCTATCAATGTGGGATTTTGCGGTTCTCCAATTATTATTTTTTGTTTTTGATAATTTTTTGGTCCAAACCTTAATGTGATTTTGTCTAGTTCTTTTCTGGAATTTGTCCATGTTGTGTCTTATACTTCTTCTTCTTCTTCTTCTTCTTCTTCTTCTTCTTCTATCTATATATATAAATTATAGGGGAATCTGGTGTGGAAGGATTTTGACATACGAAAGGAGGCAGGTGGGACCTCTTTCCAAGCTGTTCTGATGGAATTCCAGGCACAGGTAACAGAAAACTACCTTGAAATCCATCTCTTTTGGGCTGGTAAAGGGACTTGTTGTGTGCCTAGACAAGGTACATATGGACCTTCTGTTTCAGCAATCATTGCCACCCCAGGTAATATTATTCAAAAATATAAAATGCTACTTAGAAACTTAATCTTTTATTTTAGTATATTGATGCCAAGTTATGACAACTAAGCTATTTTGAGCAGACTTCATCCCCACTGTTAGTAACAAACCTCCAACCAGCAGTAAGAAGAATAAGACTGGCTTGATCGTCGGGATTTCTGTTCCTGTTGGAGTTTTATGCTTTCTGTCTGCACTTGCATTATGTTGTTTAGTTCATCAAAAAAGAAGGCCACGCCAGAATGAGGCTGAAGGTAAAATTAGTAAAAGGGAAAGAAAGCCTGCCTAGTTTATTACTGCAGTCTGATTTTTGCCCCACAACATAATCTTCATTGTCCATTTCTGGCTCTACTCTATTAGAGGAAATGTATTCTGAATGCTGGTTTAAATTGTATCTGCCTCTTGTCTGTATAGTTTTTTGAATCTAAGCATCAGTTTACTAAATGCTTAGGTCTATCACAAGTTGAAAAAAGATAGGTTGCTAGATTCTAAGGCCTTACTTTTTTCAGTTTTCCCCCTCCATTTTCTTGTCTTCAATCAAATGCCATTTTGGACTGGAATAGCAACTACGACCAAAATATTGATGGTAACACATTTTCTTATAAAATCTGCTACCTTCATCCATGTCCCATACAATGATTATGACTGTTGTTTTAAGCTTCCTGAATATAGTTGAGTTATGACTTCCTAATGGTATTCACTACCAAGTGTTCGTATTGAATTGGCAGAGCTCCTGGGGATGGATGCTAGGCCTTACACTTTCAGTTATGCTGAACTTAGGGCTGCAACAGAAGATTTTAATCCTGCAAACAAACTTGGGGAGGGAGGTTTTGGCCGGGTTTACAAGGTAAGTTAATCTTATTGTCAAGGCAAGGCAGTCCTCGAACACTCCATACTGCTTCATAAAGTGGTACCTATCAACCACTATCATCTGACTTGTAAGATGGCTCCTCTGGGATTTTGTGTAATTAGCTCTCTGTTAAAAATCAGAGACTCACTGCACCAATTTTTTCCTTGTCTCTATGCCTATGCACAATGCACCTACCATGACTTTTTGTGCCATTTTTAGACTGATGCTGTCTGTTGCTATGGCTGATTTACTATACATGAAACATAAATTATTGGTCAATGGCCTTTCTTGAATCCCTTTCCATAGTTATAAAATGGTGCATAATAACGAATTCTGTGGTTGAGACTAGACAATTTGTCTGAAGTTTTTGAATCTGTATTCCATAGGGTACCCTCAATGATGGAAGGGTGGTTGCCGTCAAACAACTCTCTGTGCAATCCCACCAAGGAAAGAGACAATTTGTTGCAGAGATCGCAACAATATCGGCTGTACAGCACAGAAATCTTGTGAAGTTGTACGGATGCTGCATTGAGGGAGATGAACGACTGCTTGTTTATGAGTATCTTGAAAACAAGAGTCTTGATCAAGCATTATTCGGTACAAGGACAGCAACTTTATGGTCTTATGTATATTGAAATTTCAGACTGGTGAATACAGTACATGTTTAACAATTTGGCATTGATAAACCAGGGAAGACAAGTTTGTATCTTAGCTGGCCCATTCGTTTTGATATATGCTTGGGAGTAGCAAGGGGTCTGGCTTATCTTCATGAGGAATCACGGCTTCGCATAGTACACAGAGATGTGAAAGCCAGCAATATTCTTCTTGACCTTGATCTCAACTCCAAAATTTCTGATTTTGGTTTGGCCAAACTTTATGATGACACAAAGACACACATTAGTACTTGTGTTGCTGGGACAGTGTAAGATTCTTTGCAGTCAATCTCTGTATATCTTGGTATTTTTTTATAGCTGAAGTAACATGGTAGCAGCTATTACTTGTTATGGTTGGTACAGTGGGTATCTTGCACCTGAGTATGCGATGCGTGGGCTGCTTACTGAAAAGGCCGACGTGTATGGATTCGGTGTTGTAGCTCTTGAGATTGTCAGTGGAAGGCCAAATTCTGACTCAAGCTTGGAAGAAGAAAAGATATATCTTCTTGAGTGGGTATGACATAACCCTTCTTTTAGTAAGCAAAAAAAAGGAAAAAGATTCTTTTATCACTTCAGTTTTCCACTCAATAAATATTATTTCTTTGAAGCATTGCAATAGCATGCATATTCACTTTAGCTGTGGGTACAGTACTGGTTGTGATCATGATTGAGTTGCACGTTTGTATAGTCACTTCTGGAAAAAGAAGAAACATCGTTCTACGTTGAAAAACTAGGCGAGATTTTTATGTCTCGTGAAAATTGAATCATTCCCTTCTGTGATATATATCTGCTGGAGGACTAGTTTACATGAAACTTGAAACAAATGAGGAAAATCACTGGCTTGTCTCCTTAGTATGTGATATCATTTACATGTGAGCAGCATTTGCTTATGCAGATGGGTTATTGATAAAGTCACCATATGGATAAATGACTAACATCGCGTAGGTAATGCTCTCAAAAGCAAGAAAAGTACTTTTTCAAAACCCATTTGAACTTTGTTAATGAAATGTATAGCAAAGTTAAAGAGGCTACATATTTGGAACTTTGCTAATTCTTTTGGACCAAAAAATGAAGTTTTCACAGAGCTAATTATACTATGATAAAGGCTTAGCTACAGTTTTCTCATTGTTTTGGTCCTTTGGACACAAAATCGTATAAACAGAAGGAATAAATGGAAGGTTATTCCTCTTTTAGTTTGGAGATATAAGGTTATTCTAAGGTGGTTAAGTTCTCTTTTCTTTAATATTTTTTTTGCTAGACAAACTCTTTTATAGCTTCCCAATTATACTACATTTGTTGGTTTCATGCAACGAAAACAAATGTGATTCGTTGAAATGGTATGGAGAAAAAAACATCCCTTATCATTTCCGTGTTTCTGCAAATTTAAAGGCATGGTATGTCTCTACCATTGAGATTTGCAGGAAATGCAATCCATATGTGATCCACATGGCCGGAGGTAGCTTGTGACAAGTACCGATCGAGAGTTGGAAACACGCCTTAGAATAGATACGATCTCGTCTGGTATTGTACAAATTACCCAACTGATACTGCAAAAATTGCCCAAAGGAATCACAATCTGTGCCTTCTATTATTACCACAAACGACATAATCATATGTATCTTGGTATTTGACTCCACAACTCACAGATTCTGGCTCTGCACATCCACAAACCCAACATGGGCATTTGACTCCACAACCCACAGATTCTGGCTCTGCGCATCCACGCACCCAACATGGGCAGCCCACTTCAATTACATAATTCAGTGCTTGTATAATTCCTCCCATCTTGGATTTTGTGACATATTTCATTCTTTGCTCCTTTTAGGCTTGGCATCTTCACGAAAGCAACCACGAAGTTGAGTTAGTTGATACAAATTTATCGGAATTCAATGAGAAGGAAGTAAAACGAGTGATAGGAGTAGCTCTTTTGTGCACCCAGACATCCCCACAGCTACGCCCATCCATGTCACGCACAGTGGCAATGCTTTCAGGAGACATCGAAGTTAGATCTGTAATTTCGCGGCCTGGATACTTGACTGAATGGAAACTTGATGATGTGACAGGATTTATAACTCCTGATACTCCAGCTTCTAAAGATAAGTATAGCCACTATAGCTCATCTACTAATACAAGCATGGTGGCTGATCCGGACCTTTTACCCATAAATGCCACTAGACCTATGCTTCAAGAGACCATCGGAGAAGGTAGGTGAAGATTGCTTTTGCTTCAAGGAAGAAACAGTGAAAATTCCTCCTGGAATACATGATATGAGGCTTATTTTCTATGTTGTTGTTTTTCTGTTATTGCTGCTGCGAATTTAGATCGACTATTGTCTTATATCAAGTACGAAAAAAGGATATCAAATTAGGCAGTGATTGGTTCCAGTAAAGGAACTCATTAAGTGCGTGGCCGACCTCGGATATTAGGCATATGAGATTTTGATGAGCACCTGAGGTCAAGTGGGATGAAACAGTAAATCCCAACTGATTCTTGCTTGAATATTCCCAGTTCCCACTTACCACCCCTGAAGCCTAATGCTCCAATATATGGTTTTTTCTACTGCGTTTGAAGCGTAATAACAATTCCAATCAAATACAAGAGTCATCATCGGGCCTGGCCGGCCTAGCCCGCAACACTACCCAAGCCTGTTCACAGGCTAGGCTGAGTGGGCTTTTTTTTTGAGAGCCGGGCTGGCCAACATTCTGGCGGGCCGGACTAGTTGATTTGGTGATTATTTTAGTTTTTTTTTTTGACTTTTTTTTGGTGTAATGCATACTCACAAATACATGTGTATGTTTGTGTACAAAGAGAGTATGGGGATTTACATCATTGATGAGGAGTTCAGTAGAGGGAGGGTGAGGGAGGAAATACCCTTAGGGTGATTTTCGGGCTCTCGGGCAGGTCTCGCGGGTGGGCCCAGTAAAAATCCCTAGGCCGAAGCTTGGCCCATGAACAATTCGGGTTAGGCTAGCCTGCCCGTTGGTTGGGATGGGACCAGGAAATAGCCCAATGGGCCGATTGGGGTTAGGACAGGTCGCGGGCTGATGGGTTAAATGATGACCCTTAATCAAATATATGTGCAAAATGAAAAGAAAAAAAAGAAGAGAGAGAACAAAAAAAGACAAGTTTCGCCTTGTTCGTTTTCATACTTTACTTTGTTTTAACTTTGTTTTTCAATCATTATCCTATATCTTTCTCCAATCATTACCCTATTTCTCCAATTATTAATTTCATTTTTCTCTCTATCTCTCTCCAATCATTACCCCTCTCTCCAATCATTATTCTATTTCTCTCTTCACCCACTACCAAAACTAAAATACCCAAAGTATGGAAACGAACAAGGCGAATGTAATCTTCATAATCCGTAATTGTATGGAACGATGAGCGGCTCGAAGGTTTGTTATCAAGTCTGTAGAGCATGGCCCCAGAAGATTGCTCATGGACATTCTTGCCATCGCTTACGCTGAGCTGGAAAGGTATACCAATCGAAGGAGAAAAAGCTTTATGCCCACAAAGCTTTATACATGTGTTATTGGAAATGCAACCCCACGAACGCGTCAAATCGTTGTCCCCTAGTTATAGAGAAACTTTTTAGTACACGGAGGATACCAACACCCTTGGTATCCCCTCCCATTTGTTTTTAATTTTTTGGTCATTTTTCGATCACACTTGGATGATCGACTCCGTTCATTTTGTAGAGTTCGACGAGAACTATAATCATATCAAAAATCATATTCATCGGACTTTAATAGATACATGATCGACACACGTAAAAATTGCAAAAAAAAAAACCAAAAATGGGTTCTAATTCAGTGTGGTTAAGGTGAATTTGGCCGGGTCCCCATCCCTTTAGTCCCCTAGTCATTCGCATCTTTCTATCTCATGTTGTCTGTGTTTGTTTGGAAAGATGCTATTGGTACAAATATACTAGTACATACCTCGCGTACAAACCAGTTTTGAGCTCATTTTGGGTCTCAAAAGAATGATCCAAGCCGCTCATTTTGTTTAAAGTATTTTATTCAAGGTTTCTGCAAAAAATAAGCTAAATTGGATATCGGTAGAAGCGTTTACGATGCATCCAACTTTGTCCCAAAATTCAGGCTAGAATTCTGAAGCAAAGTTGGATGTATCGTAAACACCCGTAACGATATCCGATTTAGCTGATTTTTTTGGCATGGACCCTAAATAAAGTATTTTAAACAAAATGAGCGGATCGGATTATTTTTTTGGGACCCAAAATGGGCCCAAAACTGATCTGTACATGCTGGTACAGATTTTTTCTCTGTACCTTTATCATTTCTGGTTTGTATTCTGGTCTTTCTTGTACTCCTACTTCCCCTGACCTGAGTGACCGACTGTTCTCGCAATGATATGGTCAAGAGTCAAATGTTTTTTTACTGTTTGTTTCTACAGTTCCACCCTGTGACCAGGCCTAACAAAATGTCAATTGACTTGGGTTGCAAATAGAAAGCTAGAACTTAATGGACACGCCTTTTATTGACACCAGAGTCCGGTAATACGTAGGGTGGCAGAGTTGGGTTAACCAATAGGTGAGTTAACCCATAGTTCTATGACCTACTGTTTTGAAAAACTTCGAACATTTATGCTCTACAAAATAACAAATTTAATGAACTTTATCTTGCATGATTTCGCTTGATCGTTACATCTAAGCAGGACCCATTTTACGCTTCAGAGTGTCATTGTTGCATGATGCCTTAGTGAGTAAAAAGAATTTTTCAAAGATGTTGTGCTTAGCATTTGCCTCCAAAATAATTCCATGTTATGTTTCGGCATTTATTCCAAGCAGGCAAAAAACTACAAATAATCTTGCATAGCAACCTTAGCTATCCACCTATATATGGTTTTGAGAACATAGGAACTGAAATACAACGAGTTGAAATTCTCACTCGATTCGTTAGAGTAGCGATGGGTGGAGCCAATCAAAGTGCAAATAGTGCAAGGGTACGGCTCCAATAGCGTCGGGACAGATAGCAGTTGTCATCAATCCTGTCACGGCCTTTGAATAGGTGGCGGACATCTTCATGATGGACATCATGATCACGAGGAAGGACATCTTAGTTAGCGAGTAATTAAACAGTGTTGAAGATGTTATCTAAATCAACAAGGAGTTCAAGGAAAGTTGTATGCTTTTCGAATTTTACAACCATGGATGATGTCCAAATTAAATGGATGTGTCTGTGGTGCTAATTAAGTCACTATTGGTAACAAGGGTATTACAAAATCTGCAATCTTGAGGAGAATGGTAGCAAAGAAGGCAGTTGATCACATGGTGACTGGTAGTTGATAAATTCTGTAATGTACTTTTAGACATGCATATTGCATGGAAAGCAACACCTCAGATTGACACTTAAATGAATTTGAACCAACCTTAAATTTAAGTTCATTAATAAATGTGCACCGATTCTGATCCAGTATTATTCACCTCCACCTTACTTCTGCAAAAGTTGAGCTTCACCTAATATCTGCACCTATTTATGTTCTTCCTTCTGCAATTGCTCAAGTCTGAAGGTTACTATATATCCTCAGATCAACTGGCTATCTAATTTTTCACCTTGTAAGGTAAGTTTCAGCATTTTTTTCTCTCACGATTATCACTATTTCAATAATATTATGCCCAAAAATCAGCTCAGTCGGTGTATTTGAACTAGCTTTTCTGTTAAAAAAAACACAAAAGCACTGCCTATTATTGCCCCCTCTTTTGGTCAACATAATAAGCTACATTGGAGCTGTGTGGAAATGATACTGGAATGAATAGGAAACCTAGTCAGGGTGCCAAACAGCACAGGGCTCGTTCGCTAAAAGTAGGCAAACAAGAATGTTTAGTAGCTCCTGAATTGATTAATGCTTACAAAAGAAAAACAGCAAATGAGAAAATTTGCTTATTCTTGGTGTTTTCGGCCTAGTACCCGTTTCGACACGACATGACACCGACACAGGTACACGGCTGTGTAAATCCGGATGCGGCTTAGTGTTTTTTTTTCCCCTTAACTACTTGACTTGATCTTTCTTGATATTTTCAGGAAAAAGCTTAGAATCTGTTGATGAAACTTACTTCTAGTTGAAGTTTTGTATCGATTAGGAAACCATTTTAGTAGCAGTGCCTTGAATGGGAGAAGCGACGACACAAAAGAACTGGCTAAAAACCCAAACACCTTGAAGTCATCCAGTTCCTTGTACTCTACTTTTTCTGGCACATGAAAATCAATTTTTTCATTTACATATCTAAGCAAATAAATATATTTTGAAAGTTAAGTGGCATAGTACATATCCAAATTTGGATACATATCCATGTTCTCTATTTTCAGGCTTGATGCGCCCGATCCTTAAATATACACACGTATCCGATTCACGAACCCGCGTCTGAGAAACATAGCACTTGCACAACCACCTATTCTTCTACTTTCATAGAGAAAACGGGGTCGGCCATTAAAACTTTTGCAAAATAAGAAGGCGGCGTCCACAATGCTCACAGGTGGCCCATTGTTGACCAAAATGAAGGTTTCCATCCCCCAAGGCCTTTCGACTTTTCTGCATCCTCTCTATTTTTTATCGTTATTTGCAATCGTATAGATTGTAGAACAACCTCAAGTTATGGATCTGATATGAAGATTTTCGTCAACTACTCATCATATCAATCCAAGCACTTTTTTGAAGGAAAATTGCATAATGGCAAGCGAGTTGCGGACCCCACTGACTCAGAGAACAGGTTCAAGTTTTTTGAAAGCCTGCTTCAACACTACAAATGCATTTCTTGGTAACCACTGCACAATACACGTGTATCCATCTATATACAACTTCTTTCAGCCCCAAAACTCTAATTTGTTGCGTTGGTTAATTTTCCAGGGATTGGTCTTCTTACTGTTCCTTATGCCCTCTCAAGTGGTGGCTGGTTGAGCTTACTACTATTCTTCCTAGTTGCTGCGATGACATTTTCCACTGGACTGTTACTGAAGACCTGTTTGGATGCTGATCCGTCTATCAGAAACTACCTTGACATTTCTGAGCGTGCGTTCGGTAAAAAAGGCCGACTCATAGTCTCAATTATCATGAACTCAGAGTTGTACCTTGTAGCAATTGGACTTCTGATACTAGAAGGGGACAACTTACACAAACTCTTCCCAAAATTTTTGATCAGACTGGGAACACTAACTATACCTGGAATGCAGTCGTTCGTTATAATAGCCGCGCTTGTGATTTTGCCATCGATGCTCTTAACTGATCTGGGCATACTGTCCTATGTATCTGCCACTGGGGTGTTTTCGTGCCTTATTATTCTCGTGTCTGTTGTTTGTGTTGGAGCAATCAACGGTGTTGGTTTCAGTGCAAAAGGAAAATTGTTAAATGTTGGTGGAATACCTACCGCAGTCAGCTTGTACATTGTTTGCTTTGCTGGGCATCCGGTAGTCCCTTCTGTGTATACTTCCATGCAAGATCCTTATCAGTTTAGTAAGGTAAACAACTGCGGCTATATTGACCTTAACAGAAGTCACATAAACCTTTTCTCAATCCATCGTACAATTATTTGGTACTGTTTGTTGACTATTGGGGCCATGGTGGCTCCCATCCTCTTAAATGAGGCTTTGGACCATGTGGAGGTTTTTTCTTCCAAATCTGATTGGATCATATCCTTTGGGGTTTTGGCATGACTTTGAAGAATTGGCGTGAATTTGCATTTACTCCTCTGTCTAATGTTTCTTTGCCCTATAAATTCAGTGGCCTGGCATTTGCCTTGGCATGGGTATCTCAGTGTGAGTGAGATCCCCCGTGATCAGTCAGAATATGTCTGAATATGAATATGAATAGAGAGAGTATAGTGAGTTGAGAGAACTCCTTGTAAAGCTTGTCTCCATATCAGAATATGAATTTGTTTCCGTTGTCCGTGTATGTACCCGATTTTGGGGAACCACGTATATTCTGTGTTTGTGTGTGTTTGGTTTTAATCCTTGGGGCACAACAACACTGTTTTCATTTCTTGTTCTTCTCCATACCTTCTTACTAGTAGTAGCAAGATGTATAAACTATAATGATAGATGTAGAAGTCAATGTCATAGTTTGACCGGAAACACGGACAAAATATACTAATAGACCTGAATGTATGTATGAGTTATGTTGATTCCTCATGTTCGATTCTGTGAACTTGTACTAGGAATGTGAAATGTATGTTCAAGTGGCAATCATAGCTGACGTTGTCCAAATTATTAGGGAGTCTAGGGTCTTTTGCAAACATGGGGACTAAAAAGTACCTCAAACTGCAAATTTGGGGGCATTAGTGCAACTTGCTTTTTGTGTGACGGTGAGGTACTTCTTCCGCTTACACCCCTTAATTCCATAGCACCGAAAAAAGAAAACAGGCCTCATTCATTTGTTGAAGTAATGGCGTAACACAAAGGGCCAGATACCTGAAAGATATTCAACTATAGCAACCAAAACTCTGCAACGCCTACTTTGAGGACCTAATTAAGGGTATTTTTAATCCACATAAGAATTAAAAAGCTCACATTTTTTTCTTTTTGCTGTTTCAGGTATTGTTATCTGGCTTTACTGTCACAACCATCACTTACCTGTCAATGGCCATAGTTGGGTATCTCATGTATGGGGATACTGTTGAATCACAAATCACGTTGAATTTGCCAACGGGGAAGGTCAGTGCAGAAGTAGCAATTTACACCACTTTACTCATACCGATTACAAGGTACGCATTGATGTTAACGCCAGTGGCAAATGGCATAGAAAGTGGGCTACCAGAAAATTACAAGAACTGGAGACCTATTAAGATACTTATCAGAATGGCACTTTTACTTAGCACAGTTGTTTTGGCTTGTGTATTTCCCCATTTTGAGTCACTAATGGCCATTGTTGGATCGATCTTTGTTGTTTTGGCTTCATTCCTGCTTCCATGCCTTTTCTACTTGAAGATTTCTGATTCCTATAATCAGAGTTGGAGTTACAAGACAATTGGTATCACGGGGATAATCATAGTTGGAACTGTTGCTGGAATTTTCGGGACTTGGTTTTCTATTGCTCAACTTGTAGACGGTTCTTGATTGTGCTTTATAATCCGTACCTCTGCCATCAGTTACTTGCGGCAACTACTCAACATATTTTTTATGAAATTTGGATTCAGTTTCTTGTATGGCATTTTTTTTTTTTTTGTTACAACAGAAATTGACTAGTACATGAGGTGTTACAAGAGAAGCTAACTAGCATTGCTTGCAGGAATAAAACAACCATGCAGAAAGTGATAGCACAAACACAAACCTTAGATCGACTAATGAACGTCACCTTCTGGATATTGAAAGATTTCCTAATTAATTCAAGGTCATTTTTCTTTGGTGTTCACTCATGGAGTTGCTTCTAATGAATATTTGGTGAAGGGGATAACTAAAACATAGTGCTTCTTTAGAGCTTATATCGAAACCCATTCAATAAGTTGGACCCTTCCTTCTTCCTTGTGAGTCTTTTAGTTCCTTGAGAGACCCGGGTTACTATATGTTTCTACTTTCTATTGAAACAACCATTAGAGCATACATGTATAGATGTGGACATGCACAAATTGTACTAAACCACTGTGTCAGGCCATTTGTTTCACCAAACCACCTTTGGATCACATATTTATCATTGCACTCTTTGCCTTATTTACCTGAATCACTGCTCTTACTCAACGATAGTATGACCTACATGTACCCTGGTTGATGTAGTACAGGTTTTGGGTTGATGGATACACATACATAATTACGTACATACACCAGCACAAAATCAAGCCAAAGTACCTAAGTTTGTCAAGCCAAAGTAATAAGTATACAATCTACCTATGCTGCTTTGATGCCTACGTAATGCAAGCTGCAAACTAACAACTGTTGAGAAACTATATACTAACTATTAGCCTATGCAAAATCTCAAGCTAACAACTATGACAACGGAGAGAGGAAAATTGTTTGTGTTAAGCTATTTATTCAGGCATAGTAGTAATTTTCTTCTTTGTTTTTCATCTAGCAGATCTACGAAAGGAATACCAATAGAAAACATAGCACGCTCCTAGCCTACAACACAATTTTCCCAAAAGCAAAGTGAACAATAAGTGACAGGGAAAAGGACCAGTATCATATACAGTTGCAACTAGCAAACACAAAGAGAACTTGCATTCCACACCCATAAACTAGCAAAATGAAAAATTTATTCGATAGATTAACCAAAATGAACTTCCACAAAATACAAGATCAGAACAGAGTGTTCTGCTTTCCCCTCTTTCCTCCAATTGCCTATGTTTTGCTATGTAATCCCATTAACCATGAAGCTCTACCATCCCAAAAACAATTCTAATTCAACTTTAGAAGGGGAAAAAAAAAAAAAACAATTACCCTTTTGCCCAAACCCAATGTCTAACCCCTAACTACAGAGAATGACCCTTGTAAGACCCAGAACAAGGCAAGAAACTGTGAAGAAAAACAGACTAACAAAGTCCCTGGCTGACCACTTCCGAACGGCTTTCGCTTCCACCCTCAAACTCTTAGCCCTTCTCAGCGCATCAACTTCCTTCAACAGATCAAACTCCACCCCTTTTCTCTTCAACTCCTCAACACACTTGGCCAACAGCTTCCCATCCTCTTTCTCCCTCTCCAACAGCTTCTCCAAGTGACCCTCCATGTCGGTCTTGTACCGGACGGCCCAGATCATCCCGAGAGAGAAGAGGAGGGAACAGAGAGAGGGTATCCAAGATCTGTGGCAGGATGAGGACTGCGGGCCCCTCGAGGAGGCGCTGAAGAGGAGGACTAACGCGGTGGAGTGGAAGAGGAAGAAGAAGCAATGGAGTTGGGTTAGTTCCTTACGCACGGAGTCGATTTGGGTCTCTTTGAGGGCTGTTCGATTGAGAATTAGTTCTTCTTCTTTGAGCCATTGCTTGAGAAGGAGCTTGTGGGTTGGGGTTTCTGCGATTTGGTGGAGTGGGTGTGCAGGCTTTGACTCCATTATCGATGTGTTGCTAGTCTGATCAGCCATTGAATATATGAGAGAGAGAGAGAGAGAGAGGGGAGAGATTACGGAGAGAATCTCGGCGAGACAGGGAGGGAGAGAGAGATGGGGGAGCGCTTTCTATTGAAACGGTCGGGTGGATTTTGAAACCTACAACGGTCGAATTTGGGGAGAATTTTTTTTATGGGGGTTTCCAGTCGTTACCCCTTGCCACAAAAAGCACATATCGCTAATCGCATTTAAAAATCCTTGCTTACACTGGTGGAACCCGCTTACTTCAGCGTGTCTTATGAAAAATTATTCAATGCTCCTGGGCACTGCCACGTGGTGTCCTAGCCCTTTTCTTAACTACAAATTTTCTGTGGGGTCTGAGACTAAGGCTCCATTTGTTTTGATATAAAATATTTTACAATTCATGTAAAATATTTTTTTAGAAAACAAACTTCAAGCTTTATTTTCCAGTGTTTGGTTGGCGTTTGAAAATATTTTCAGAAATCAACAAAATAGTGTAGAGAGGAGGGGCTAAAACGGTGGAGAAATATGAGAATATTGGACTTGAATATGGGTCAAGACTGACGATTGAGAAAACTGATGAGTGAGAATTGCAGTAGAATGAACGGGTTCATTTCAAAAAATAACTTACAAAAAACTTAGGGGTAAGTTATTTTCATTTAATTAATGGAAAATATTTTACTCATTTTTTACAAAACCAAATACCAAAAAATAGGTAAAATATTTTACGCCTAAACAAACGGAGCCTAAGTGTAAAGACCTCATAACAATATGTGGCGGGAAGAAGCTTGGGGCACCGTCACGTAGTACCCCAGGGGCACTGAATAATCTCTCGTGTTTTAGGGTGTGTTTAGGACAAACTTTTCAGGGTTTTTTTTCCTTATTTCGCAAATATAGACTTTGAATAGAAGACAAGTTATATGGGCTTACTTTTTTGTTTTTGCATCGAATTACCTGTCGTGAAGAATTACTCCTGGCTGCTAAGAATTTCTCTTGGCCGCATCAAATTCCATTTGACCGCGTCGACTTGCACTTGGCCGCAAAGAATTGCGAGGCTAAAGTAATTCTATGCGGCTAAGTGCAATTCGATACGGCCAAAAGCAATTCAATGCGGCCAAGAGTAATTTGTAGTAGCTAAGTGCAATTCGTAGCAGCCAAGAGTAATTCTTCGCGATCAAGAGCAATTTGATGCGACAATATGCAATTCGATGCGGCTAAAAGTAATTCGATGCGGCCAAGTGCAATTCGACGCGGCCAAAAGTAATTATCGGCCAAGAGTAATTCATTGCAGCCACAAGTAATTTATAGCGGCTAAGAGTAATTCATCGAGGCCAAAAGTAATTTTTTGCAGCTAGATGTAATCCTTTGCGGCCAAAACAAATTCTTTGTGAATTTCTAATCTCATCCATTGGCTTCAATGGTTGAAATGAAATGTCCTTTTTAGTGTTTCCGGAACGCTCCCATATATATCGAATATGGAAGTGCCAGGCCAAGGCAAGTTCCAAAGTTCCGTGACTTTTTAAATATCACAATCTAAGAAAGAAGAGTATAACTTTTAGAGCTAATAATAATATACCACCTCCGTCCTAATTTAATTATCCTTTTTGGGAGTTCATGGCACTTTTTAATTGATTATATCTTATAATTTATAATGTTTTATGTGATATCAAAAACATTATATTATAGAACAAATTGAGGTATATCAAACAGGATCCATATTAAATATAAAATTCTTTACTAATTTAAAGATATAATTAATTTTTTTTATCTAGTTAGAATAAGACTGGGACAAGTAAAATAGGACAGAGAGAGTAATATATAGAATCCCAAAACTAGTAATTTTTTTTTTTGGGACCAAAAGTAGTGTCACCGTTGTAGACATTTAAGCAATTAGTGTAAGATTTAAGCAGGTAATTTTATAGGAAAATGACGGTCCAGGACGTAGTTTGATAATTAATACCCCAAGGATATTTTCAGTATTAACAAATGTTCTCAGCATGTCCTTAGCAGGTATTTATTATCAAAACACATCATTGACCGTCATTTTCCCTAATTTTTTCCCGGTCGAATGGCCCATGGACTAGTGCTCAGTAAAGGCCCAAATGCCAAAATCCGCCGAGCCTAAGTTCTCTCTTTTTTTCTTTTTTTTTGGTTTTGTCAATACGCGGAGCCTAAGTTATCAGTAAAACTAAAACTTTTCGCATAACAGGAACACAAACAGAATCACAGACAACCACCATCATGCAGAGAACTTTAATTAGTACTATAAAAACATATCATCCAAACGTGCATGTACGTATAATATAATAACTGTTAAAGAATCCCTAAGTCGCTCTATATATAAATAATAAAATTATAAAGTTGCACTATTAACTGTTTTTTTCCCCCATAGTACTATGTATTAATCGAAAAAGAGAGAACAAGCTAGCTAGTACTCCCTACTTTATATATAAGGTGAAACAAGGCTCGGACTCGGAGCATGACAAATTGTCTTCCAAAGCTTACAGTGAGCATCACAAGTTGTCCTCCACTGCTTATAGTGACCCAATGCCTCGAACAATTCCTCTTTTGGATCATAAGAATACAGAGCTTCATCCTCGTAGATTATCACAATCTTGCCACTTTTCAAACGAGACAGAGGACGGATCATTCCATAATTTCGCAATGATACAGGGAAATTGTCTCCGATCACAAATTCTCTTGTCCAAGACTCCTTCACGCCATATTCCTTCAACATCCATATATGAACTTGAACGGCCCCATCGATCCCAAACAAAAAAATCGTTAGTTAGAACGAGACATCCTCCTAATACGGACAAGTAGGAATAATGACGACTAATTTTGCAATCAGGGTTTGGGATTTGATGAAACTTTTCTTCCGACAAGTCAAAAGAAAGAATTGCGCCGCGGAACCAATCTTCTTCTTCTTCTTCTTTACAGAACCAATGAATAGCATTACCCACCACAATATCTGATGAGTGAAGAGGACAAAGAAAAGGTTTGTCAATTTCAGACCATTGGCACCCTTTTTTTCCCATAGTAATCACCTTGGCATGCAATCTGTACCGCCTGTTAGTTGCAGACTCGTATATACGTTTTCGAAATCCAACCACCTTATATTCACGAGTACTTGCATTGTAGCCAAACCCAAAAGTACTATCGACAAAAACTCTTTCCTTATCACCTGATTTGCATAATCTCGGCATCCCGGGATCAGGCAAAAAATCATGTTCACCCATCAAGGGATTGCACAAACAAGCACGATAATATAAAACTCTTAGATCACCATAACTGTTGAAAGAGTGAAACAATAGACATAGCAAAGCATTGGTGGTTAGTACTGGCCCAGGATAAAATCTCTCTCGTAGCTTCAGCCGCTCAATTCTTCTTACAACTTCACCGTACGTTGTCCATGAGATACAATGGGTATTGATGGCAGCTATTTATGGGCTTAATTATTAATAAGCAATTAGGAGTTTCTTGGTAATGCTTATAGTCAGGAGTGAGAAGAGCATTGGTCGCTAGTGCGCAACAAGCTTTGGATACTGATTTGAAGAAGAGGAGAGAGGTGATGGGGAGTTGCTTTAGGATGTTCTACAAGAAAAATGGTCATTCCTGGTATTTTTATTCCCGGCATTTTAATTAATGTCGAAAAAGCCACTATTATAATTATTACCTGCGTTCGTTTAAAAAAATGCCGGCAAAAGTCAAATTTTCCGTCAAAATAATATTGCCACACTATTACCGGCATTTTTTGAAAAAAATGCCGGGAAAAATCTCCGTATAATATAAATATTTTTCATTGTGCAAGGTGACCCAATAGGGTGGCTAGCCCAGTTGGTAGCCGCACGTGCGCGCGAGGCAAAGGTCACGAGTTCGAAACTTGGGGCAAACAATTTCTCCACAAATTTGTGCGACGCGTGGGTGACATGTGGCGAACAAATGGGTACCACGTGGCGCACATGTGGCATTTTGTCTTATATGGTACAATTTTTTCCAGCATTTGTGCAAATGCCGTAAATGAGTCCAACTATTCCCGGCATTTATGGAGACCTTTCCCGGCATTTGTATCTTTACCGACACATTCCTAGACGGCAATACCTAACAAATGCCGGGAATACTCTTTACCGGCATTTTTTTTAACTTTTAACGGCATTTATGAAATGCCGGGAAAAGCAAAATTTCATTGAAGTCTCCCTACTTTGTTCTTCTTGTTTTCTGTTAGTATTTCTTTTTCTCCTCCGCGGACGCCTGCTATGGAAACCCATCACGGTCGCGGATAAACGAAGGGACCTGTTCTGTAATAGAGATTGTAGAAAAGATGAAAAAGAGCAAGAAGTAGAAAAACAGGGCATTAAAGAGTTAAAAACCATTCATTTAGAAATAAGAAGAATACAAAAATAAAGAAAAATTAACCTAACGTTGAAAAAGAATAGTAAAATCTAGAGTATATAAAGGGGCCGGGGTCTATGGATTCCTGTACGTTAAGGAGATGAATCTATATCATATATGAAATTTAATTAGGGTTCCATACCTTTTATAGCCAGGAAGAAAAGAATAAAGCTCTGAGAGATTAGGGTTTCTTGGTACGTACTGTAAAAAAAATATTGGAGTACTACGTTGTGTTTAGGTAGCGTAGGACCCATTTAAGAATTTTATTTTATTTTTCCTATTTGTTAAACTTATACTAAGTAATACCCTCCTCCCTATTGCTGCTTTTAAGTCATGGAATCTACAGTAACAATTCAAAACAAAAGTCATGGAATCTACTTCTATTTTATCAGAAAAGGTAGGTACCCTATTTTTTTTAGCTTCCTTTCTCCGAAAAAAAAAATTTGAGGATTAAATACTATATAATAATAAAGAAATCTAGTTATGGTCCGTTTCACGACGGAAAAAAAGTCTTTATTTTTTAAGAAGGCAATTTTAAGCTGAAAATTTATGAATTTATTGAAATCTAAAAATATACTATATAGATCTTATTTAAAAGATGTCAACAAGATCTTTTATACGATGCAAACAAAAAAATTAAAAAAATATTTTTTATTTATATTATTTTTGAATTTAAAAATATAAAAATAAATTGTTTATTTTTTAAGAAAATTTATAAAACGGACCCTAATACTAGGTTTTGTTGAAATAGTAGTTGTGGTGGCCACCTCCACGTCCCCAGGCTCCAAACCTTGCGCTTGAGCCACGTGACATTCTCTCATTTTACAACAAAACAGCGACAAAAAAGAAGAAGAAAAAGCGTGGCAATCCTCATGGTCTAAGCCCCATTTTTTTTTTTTTGGACGGAGGAACAGCCTTAAAGCCAAGGCATTAAATGGATCCGACTACACAAACCAAACTTCTGGGAGAGCTAGTGCGCCCCACTTACTGTAAGATACTCACTCTGTGAAGAACCGAACCCCAGACCTTGAGGAGTACTCCCAATGTCGGGACATCCGCTCAAACCACGAGGGCAACCCTGGATATGTAGTCTAAGCTGTATTCTCTCCACATGAACGAATGTGGGAAGATTGTTCATTCTTACGATTCTATTCAAGGAAGGGGAAAAAAAGAATTAATTGGCTCTCAAATCATCTCAACCAAAAATGAAATCCCCAAGTCATAGATCGAAGTCGTATACTGTATGTTCTAACTCCATTTCCCCCTCCCAGCAAGGCATACAATATAGTACAAGAGAAGTAATTCTAGCTATTTCTCACTTTCCATATCTCAGAAATCTATACAAAGCTTAGGACACCTTTGTCACTCATCTCAAACAAAAACTATACAAAGCCTAGGACACCATATTTTTTAAGAAACAAAGGCGTATCAGTAAGGAAGAAATTTCACCCAAGAACCCATAATTCTTTTACACCTGATAGGCCATACTCACTTCGATGAGCGAGGTGTATGGAATCCCCAGTGAAATTGCCGGACTCCTACAGTTACGTCTGAGAAACTCATACACGGCGTTAATGGCAAACTTCTTCACGATTGACGACGCCTCACTTGCCACTATGTAAGTGTTTCCCAGCATGTAAGCCACACCAGCTTCCCTTGCCTCGTCAAATTCCTGTATCTCTTCTTCTCTGAATCCCACGCTCTTTGAACCCGAATTTCTCCTCCTCCCAACACAATCATCCCCCACTGTAATTGCGTATTCTTCATCATCACAGCAATTACTTCGTAAAAATTCTCCCACCTTCTCAATCAGCTCTGTTTCAAGGTTATAGCTGTCCCTCGTGTCCTTGTAGCCATACCTGACATGGAAACATTTTCCATATAAATAAACAGCCAATAATTGTCTAATACTCCCTCCGCCACCCCAAGTTATTTGTCCTTTTTTGGGAAGTCATGCCCTTTAATTGGGTAACAAAAAAAAAATGTATTTTTTCCTTTGTGGGAATGAAATCAGAAATTTTCATCAATCAAAAAATCTTAATAACCTCTTGTAGACAAAGTTTTGAAAATGATCTGAAAACAAACAAATTAGACTCTTTTTTGAGATGTTCCAAGGAGTCAAAATGGATGAACAAATTAGGACTGGAACAAGTAACATGCCGGGAATGCTGAACGAAAAACATGTACGATGAATCTATAAGCACCTGACAATGCACGAAAATGCTCTGAACTCAGGTGGGCCAATCCGTCCAACAAGAATACGATCAGAAACTGGAACTTTCGGGACCATCAAATTGTCAAGAGTCACAAAGAAAAGAATCTGATGGAAAGCAGGGAAATTTGTGACAAAATGTGCGAAAGTGGGTGGCACAGTTGCAGCAAGACTCGTGTAAATTAGTGCAATCCCACGAACCCTGACTATACCCAAGCTCTGGCCAAGAATATGAAGCCTTTCCAAGGACACTTTGTTCTCCAACTCAAAGGCCTGTTTTCTTGAGGTTCCATACTGCCAGGCAAGCATCAGAGACAAAATTACTAGAGAGAAGGTAAGGGGAAGCCACCCTCCTTTGTTTATTTTGGTGACGCAAGCTGAGAAGTAAAGCAGTTCTATGGATCCAAATATCACTACGAACATTGCTGCCAACAGGACATTTTGATTCCAAACGGTACTTATAATGAGAAACATCAAGCAAGTTGTAACAAACATCACTGTGATCACAGCCAGACCTGTTTAAGTAAAAACAACAGCTTTGATAAGAAGCTCAAATGGAGAGAGAGAGAGAGAGAGAGAGAGAGAGAGAAACTAACCATATGCATTTCCAATCACCTCAGTGTCTCTAACGCCAATAACAACTGCAAGACACACTGCCATCAAACTCCAGTTGACCTCAGGTATGTAAATTTGTCCATGTATTTGGCCTGATGTATGTATTATTTTGACACGTGGGAAGCACCTCAGTGCCCTGCACTGACTTATGAGTGAGAAAGTAGCTGATATGATTGCCTGGCTTCCCGCTATAGTTGCAAGAGTTGTGATGCCAAATACCGGCCAAAAGATACGCTCTGTATGTCAAGTAAAGATAAGGTAAAGAAAGAACATTTACCCAAAAAAGGTAAAGACAGAACATGGTGCCCAAAACTAACTACATTTCCCGGAAACTAATTGATACAAGCGGAAACAAAAGGAACCAGATAAACAAAAAGAATGCACAAATTTGCCAGCTCAATGCATCAGTAAACCAGCAATTGGTGTCAAACGACATTGCGTGTAACGTTGAGCTGGTTCAAAACAACAGCAAGTTCAGAAAACATGCAGTCATGTTTTCTGCCCATACAAATACTAGGTCTTACCTGGAATGGCATTGAAGAAACTACTCTGGAGGTCTTTTCTGTTCTGGGAGAGATAAGCAGCTTCACCCATGTATGCTAGAACTAAGCAAGGATAAACAACTAACATAAATGCAATCTGTCAAGTGAAGAAAAGGGAAAACCAATATAAATTCAAGACATATAATATTTATAACCGGGTACGAAACAAAAAACTGAACTTCGAACTAGGTCTACACTCTACACTATGTTTTTCTCCTTTCTCTTTTTCTGCTATGGTTAATGTAATGGTGGTGAGGAGAAGAAAATCACCCTCAAGGAGGATTGGGAGAAATGACCGAGATCAGCAAACATAGCTTCTGCACCTGAAAGAAGCAGGAGCAATTTTGAGAATTATCAAAACAACTTAATAGCAGCAAACAAGCGACGCCACAAATTTTTCCCGAGGCAACTTACCTGTAATGCAAAGCACAATGCCCCCAAGAGAATACCACCCATCTTTTCCAGCTTGCTTGAAAAAATTGAATGTGTAATGAGGTGACAATGCATAAACGACGCGGGGGTTCCAGTGAATTATGTTGTAAATTCCCACTCCACTTATACACAGGAGCCAAGATATCATGATAGGAGCAAAAAGGCAGCCAACTCTGTGTGTTCCAAAATGCTGAAGAGCAAAAAGGCCCACCAAGATGATGCAAGCAATGAGCACAATGTAATCTGTATGTGAAGTTCACAAAAATAACAGTTACAAGAATTCATTCAAGGAGGTAAATCAAATGAAGCAACCTATAAACAATGGTTCTTTTTGGCAAGAACAACTAAATAAACAAGCATTTGACAATTAAACGTACTTTCAGGCAAATTTGTGGCCTTGGTTTTTATTCCATTGACTGCAGAAAGGACTGTCAAATGAAATTAAGGGGTCAGCAGTTGTTATATAAATGTATACCAGAAAAATAATCGTGTTGCCTGATGTTTTTTTGAAAAGGATAATGAATGCTTGATCTTTCTTACTGAAATGCAATTCATACCAGACATTGTTGGGGTCAGGATTCCATCACCAATAACCATGCTAGTTCCAAGAAGAACAACTAGCAGCATCACGACACGTGAACTCTGGTGTTTTTCAATTAATTCCTTTATGACTAAGCTAGTTCTTGTCTCTTTCGTGGGAGTTCCAGTGTTGCAAGAAGACAAATGATGATTTGCACCATGGGAAGTACTCAAAAGGCCCGCCTTTAAGTGCCGACACAATAGAGAATACAAAGCAAAGGTTCCACCTGTAAAAACAAGGCTCCATTGCATTTAGACAGAACACTACTAGAAGTTCACAACTGCTATATAAACCATATAATAGTAATGTGGATCATTGTGAGCACCTTCACCATTGTCATCAGCTGCTAATACAAACATAATGTATTTGCAAAGAGGGATCAAAGTCAAAGTCCAGAAAACCAGAGAAAGTACCCCAAGAATCTCATGGTCCTCTTTGTAAGAGCGCAAGCTTCCAGAAAACGTGCTTTTGTAGACATAAATGGGAGATATACTGAGGTCACCGTAAACAACCCCAAGACTCTGGTATGCCAGACACAGAGTCTTGTAAAACCTCTGCAAATAATGCATAACGACATTGCTCAGTTCCTAAAAAAAGGTAACAGAGTTTTGTAGACAACACAGGAAAGAAAAGTAAAGCATCTTGGAATGCTAACATTTAATTGATTACTCTTGAAGTGCAGTGCTTTCCAGTTGATATAAGTCTAAGTATGGTTTCGAAAGAAAAGCTTTACAAATAATTTGTGTTGAGACCATCTAAGTAGCCGCAGTTAGGATAGCCGATAGGCATAAAAAAAATTTAAAGCAAGTGGGAAGGCAGTAAAATGAATAAAGTCAACTTTAGTTCATGTGATGGGTTGGCAGTTGTCCAAAAAGACGAAAGAAAGGAAAATGGGTTCGTAGTATTTGGGGATCATGCCATGGAAGAAATCAGAATCCACTATCGTTCGATAGGACACAAAACTATGGGAAGTAGTAATTGGTTACTAAAATTTGATACCGTTTTGTCTGTCACAAGTATTGGAGAGAAACATGGGATATTGTAAAACCCGATTGTACCCAACTTTGGAAGGTTTCTGTGATCATTGTATAGAAATTCAACAACGTATGGAATAACACCTAAGTTTTTAAAATTTTTTTTTTGAAGTCCTGTGTTCTTTGATATTGCCCTACGTAGTGTGGAGCTTGATACTGTCACCTAGTCATAGACTCGTAATCC
This sequence comes from Rhododendron molle, assembly GCA_025413875.1. Classification (NCBI taxonomy): domain Eukaryota; kingdom Viridiplantae; phylum Streptophyta; class Magnoliopsida; order Ericales; family Ericaceae; genus Rhododendron; species Rhododendron molle. The sequence goes on along the minus strand of CM046393.1, from coordinate 53,202,322 downwards.
AAGTAATAAATTGTAGTGCAAGGAAACTTTTATGTAACTTTGGTATTCTTCTCCATCATAGTGACACAACTACCGTGGATGAAAACCCATATCGTATGAACCACATCAATACGATATCCTTGTGTATTTACGATATATACTTGTGAAATTACATTGTGTATTTTGGTGCTTCAACTACTTTATTTTGTGCAATTGTATCTAGGTCCTTTGTTAGGGTACACAAATTCCTAGTACCCTTCCCCTTTCTACTTTCGTAAACCAAGTGTAACAAAGAGGATAAATAAATAAATAAAGTGGAACAAAGAAGTGATCCAAGGTGAAGCAAAATGATTCCCCAATCAGACAATAACAGATCAGACATATGAAGGAGAATTTAAGTTAAATTATTTAACTAATCCGAGGCAGCTATTGTGCAATATGTTTACCTTAGTATAAGGACAAGAGAATTGCAATTTACTAATGATGATGAAGATAACAAACTCAAAGAGAAAAACCCAGCTCTTACAACTTACAACGAAAAAGAAACTGAAATAGCCTTCAAGCTTATCAAACTATGCTACACATCCTTCACATTTGAGAGAGAGAGAGAGAGAGAGAGAGAGAGAGAGAGAGAGAGAGAGAGAGAGGTATCTCGAAAAGAAGAAACACTGAAACAGAGGAAATTACAAATAAAAATAGGCTTACCAATCGACGCGCATGAGGGGGAGATTCCGGGTCCATTTCTAAGAGACCCCAAAATTCAATTTACGGGTTCTTGCTTGCACTACTCCATGAAAGGGAGGGTTTTAGATGAAAATACTACGCCCAAGTAAGATACTTTACCCTTACTCTGTTTTTTCTGTAACCAAGAACAGGATTCTTAGAATGAAGAAAACTCGAAAGAACATGCACATAGATTCCTCGCGCTCTCTCTTGGTAATGTCTGGCTATTCAATAAAAATCGTTCTTGACGGCAAGAGATCGAGAGAAAGAGAGAGTAAACCGAGTGGGGCGGAGGAGGGAGTTCAAACGGGAGTAGAATAAAGAGGAAACATGAACCGCTGTAAACAATACTCCAATCTGGCTATTTGTAGGAGTATTTGCTACGAGGTTTCCAGTTCCACGCACTGTTTCGTGGGTGTGAACAAAAGGAATGTCGTTCACATAAAACGATGGGACTCTGTTGACCAAAAAACAACTAAAATGAATTGACTCACGCCAGTTGATTGATTGGTGGGTATGTTCGCCATACAACTAATTAGTGTCTGAATTTTGAGCTCAGGTTGCAAGATAATATATATATATATATATATATATATATATTTTGGTAGATTCTCTAATTCACATGTGGATAGTTTGCCTTTGATGGAATCGAAGAGAATATTAGTTGAGGTACACGTTAACGGAGTAAGTTGGCGCGAAGACAGTCTAACAATTAAAAAAAAAAACAAGAGAGGTGCTACAACCGTGCAGTGTGTGTGGGATCCTTGTGTTTTGTGAGAAGGTGTGTGTTTGGGTGTGTAATGTTAGGTGTGGTTGTAAAATTTTTGAAAAAAAAAAAGAAGCAACTATGGAGGGCTGAAGTGAGATGTGTGAATTTGCCATTTGTCACTCCCAAGGTCTTCCACAAGTAAAGCCTCACTTGGTGTGCTTATTTGTGTGAACAACGGGCAACGACCGAAATTTCAAGAATGTCACATCTTCTCTCCCCACTGCATACAAAATTACCCTCGAGGTCTTTAACTTCATCACGGATTTCTCCTTCACCATTCAATATCTCTCTTTGTCAATTAGCCCCATCCGATTTGAGAAATCCTAGATTCCGTTTATCCGTTCGTTCCATTACGGCATGCGATTTTGGAGGAAAGAGATGTGGACCACTCCACTCTTGTATTCTCGTATTTTCATTTTAGATCAACATAAAATTCCACAATCCAAGTTAGCGTTTTCCGTACCTCAAATGATGGAAATGATGAAATATGGATAAGTAATCTTGAATCAGAGACAAAACTAGTCCTACATATTTTAAAGAGACGAACATGAAAGAGGTAGTATTTTATAGGAACCAAAACTGCAAATAAGCCTAAAAGTAGAAGCCATAACTTCATGGGAAAATAACCGGACAGTGGAGGGCCAGACCTTTTATTACCACTTTCATGGTTAGCACTCTCCAAATCACATATACATGGCACCTCCTATTTTAATCACCAATACATGGTAACCATGTTCAGAATGGACCATTATGCCCTTCTACTAAAACGGCGTCGTGGAACTAAAATCCTCAAAACCCTTAACTGTTCTCCCTTCTTCTCTCTCTCCACTGGAACGACTGTTTTCCCTTCTTCTCTCCCTCCACTAGAACGTAAACTCCCTCCACTAGAACGTAAACTCCCTCCTTTCTCTCTCTAGGGCTTGCTTCCCCTTCTTCTCCTCTGTGCTGCCTTTCCTCGCAAGACTTGCCCGTACCCCAACGCCCGATCTTGCTCCCCGACTTTCATGCCCTAATCGGCTCCCTCGAGTCCTTCAATCGTCCACGTTTCATCCGAATCGATTCCGACTCAATCGTCGTCAGGTAAGTTGTATCCTAACTTCATTGTGTTTCTTAAGTTTGGTCATAAATTGTTCAAAGTTGGGATTTTTGTCCATTTTGATGTGGGCGTTTTTTTGAGTTTAGGGCTTTTCTGTGTGATTTTTTGCAATATCTTTTGCTTCTATATAAGCTTTCATATTTTGCGGTAGGTGGATGATGATTTTGGTCACCGATCGTTCCTGAACTCTACCTATTGCATAAAACAAACGAGGCCATTATGGTTTCTGCTACCTTATTTCTCTGGAAACCCAAGGCAATACTCAGAATTTTTGTCATGTTTGTTGAATCTCTGATGATATGTTAGCTCTCATTACTAATTTGTTCACCATGATATGTCCTTGTTGCATTTTAACGAATGGTGATGCGTTTTGCTAGTTTCATCTTTTGGTCTTTTGATGTCTCTGTTGGGATCTTTTGTTCTCTTTCCTTTTTGCTGACTGGAAAGTGGAAACTTGGTTCAACCCCAAACCATTTCATTCCCTTCATTCATTCACAATCACAGTCCTCTGGAGAAGAACGAAAACCGGATCTCCTCCTAGGGTTTGCTCGGTCAATTCTCTCGTCTGTTCTCTCCTCCGTCTGAAGATTTGCTCCTCTGGTGTTCCAAAATTCCCCCCGCTGACACCTCTCCTTGCTCCAACGCCCGCTCCCTCCCTCCCTCACTCTCTCGATCGTCCCTCTCCGACCCTAGCCAATGTGACACACCACCACCACTACGAGCGGCAGAACCGAGGACATAATCCAATGCAAAATTATCCTAGAATAACGGAATATGTATACACTTTTAACCGTTCAACAGAGGACATATCTACCATAATCATGAATGGAGGCAAGGTCTCACATCAGTCAAGCGTCACAACCTGCATGGGCTCTTGAGTCTACAAATATAATCCATTTTTTAATAACTCAAGGTGTTTTAAATATGTGCACCTTGACTAGTCCTTAGGGGATCAATCTCACTGTCTACTACCGAGAGGCACATTTGAAGCTGGGGCAAATTTTTATATGGCATGACCCTTTTACAATAGGTTATAGCACCTAGGATGTTGCAAATATAACCCTTGTGTAGCACTGACAATATGAAAGGGGCGTCTTCCATAAGATTAAGGGACACGGGAAAGGGCTCAAGCTTGTCTGAATCTCCTATAAGAGGTTTCCTTCTCCTAGTTAATAAGCTACTCTCCTTTGCTCAACTGAACTTTTAAAAGTTTTTTTTGACCCTTATGAGGTTTGTGTATTTGTAGTCCAGGCCTTCTTTTGCTATTCTGTGCTATTTAGACGAGTGTGGAAAGCTCTTTAGTTAATATTGAAATCCGTTCCCGTTGTAGTTTGCAAAGTTGGCAATCCAGGCAAAATAATGCTACTCTTGATCAAATCCTTCGATTCATTAGGTTTATTGACCTCTTTGTTTCTGGCCTTCATGTTGTATGTGGGTGGCATGCATCTTTTTTTTTTATTCTTTCCTTTTGATATGCCTTACTCTTACTGATCAAAAAGAAAAGGAAGAAAAGAAGAAATAGCCTAAAACCTTTTAGGTAATCATTTGTTTGCATATCTGCACAGAAAGTTGATTTTTGTTGTGACATTAGCATCCTTCATTTACAAATTTTGAATTTGTAGCTATGAAGCCATGTTCATTACGATGGTAGTTAAAAATTACCATCAAATAATTGTGTTAAATGCCACTACCATAAATTAACATGAAACAAACTAAGTGTTGAATGTTATCCAAGATCTTGTGATCTTCACTGATCTTTTCTTAGTTGTTTTGTTTATCTAGTTTCTCATTTCTTCATTTTCTCTTCCTTCATGTTTGGTTGTAATGCCACTCACTCATTTTAACATTCATATTGCCTGCCCTCACGTCTCTGTCACAGACTTTAGGAAGTTGGTAGGCCGCATTAGGTAGCATATCTTAATATGAGTTCTCCTCATCTTATAACATTTTTGACCTTAACTCTAAAGCGAAAACTTATTTACACTGTACTCCCTTAATATGAGTTCTCTCTCTCTCTCTCTCTCTCTCTCTACTGGTCTGTTTCCCCAACCCATCAGCAAATATATCACAGCCACGACATCCACCATTGTCGTAGCCACCTATGACCACGCCATCGCCGAGCTCAACAATCCCAGTATTCCCAAAACAAACTGGTCAAACCTTCATCAACCACCACCGCGTCGTCGTCTTAGATTTGGACCAAGTAAACTCGTACGGTGATCACAATGTAGTTTTTTTTAGTAATACCCAATGTAGTTTTTTTATAATTCATGACTTGCCCTTTTATAACTCAAATAATATGAAGAGTAAAATTATTCACGACAGAGTTGTTTGAGAAAAAATGATTTGGTCTATGTGAAGAGGAAGAATAGTCTTTACTCATACCAAATGTAGTCTTTTACAATTAATGACTTGCTCTTTTTAAAAAAATATGAACAAGGCAGCAAATCCTTCGTACGGTGGTGGTGGTGCAGTCGTACTGGTTGGGGGGGGGATACCGATGTGAAGAGTAAAATTATTTACGACAAAGTTGTTTGAGAAAAAATTATTTGGTCTATGTGAAGAGGAAGAATAGTCTTTACTCATACCAAATGTAGTCTTTTACAATTAATGACTTGCTCTTTTTTAAAAAATATGAACAAGGTAGCAGATCCTTTGTACGGTGGTGGTGGTGCAGTCGTACTAGTTGGGGGGGAGATACCGATATGGTGGCACCGCTGGTGCTGCTCATGGTCGTAGTTTCGGATCCGGTGCGATGAACAAAGGGTATGAAAGTGAAATGATTTTGGTAGGGGGGGGCATTTTTGTGTACAAAACCATGTCTTGGCAATTAATATTTTCCTTTCCATGACTTTTCAATCCCAAAAAACGACTCTATGAGTTGGGGATAAAATACCCCTCTTTCGACTGAACACTGATTTTCCCTAGATTATAAATGGATTGTATGATCAACAGTTCAACAAATTTGGATTAAGAGCTGGAAATTTATTTGTCTCCCTTATGGTTCTATTCGTAGCTACCTTTCTATTTTTGGATGAATAAATAAATTAAGATAAATTTTGTCAATGTGTATATTTGACTTTTTGAATTTCTGTGCATTTTGGCGAACGGGCATTAAATTATGATAGGGCTCACAATGTTAATCTATGAATAGGATAAGATTTAAAATATAGAAGGGTTGGTTATTCTTTTTGGCTTGGTTTGAAACTTGTCGGTTAATGATTGTAATGTCCAATTCTTTATTCAGATAGTGACAGAGTTAGTTCAACATTTTGAATGTTCTATTGATTTGGTTGCTCATAATAGTTTGAATGATTAAAGTTTTGTTATTTTTTCGCTATATGAAGGATGACAACTAGAAAGAAGCAGCCCCGAGTTGTAAAAGGGTCTACGTCAGGAGTAGCAGGAGTAGAAGGGTCGAAGGCAGCAGTGGGAAGTACCCACACCAATCCTTATTTGTTTTTCCTGTACGTATTTGTACAACGAAAATAGTTACTTTGTTATTGTGTTACTTCCATTTTGAAATCGTTGTGAGTTGTAATGCCTTTTCTACATTTCCAACTGCAGTGACGCCTATAAAAAAAAGCGAAAGTTGCTAATAAGAGTCGAAGGTTTAAAATTGCAAAGGTTAGAGTTAATGCGGTTGTAGTTCATATGGTTATTTGGTAAACTTTAGTGCATGATCGTATTAACACCAATCTTTTGTCTCCACTACCCAGTATAGCAAACCAGCTGGGGAAGTATGGAATAAGATGTCCGCTGCGGAAAGAGCGCCATTTGTGGAAATGGCCAATGAAAGAAAAGACCGCATGAAGAAGCCTATTGCGAAGAAAAAAGAAGAAGAAAGCGTCGGTATGGTTTTGTATTTCTTGTTTTTTATAATATCGTTAATCTTTATGTTAATCTATCATGTTTGCGTAGCAATCATGGGTTTTATTAATTTGTAAACCCTTTATATGTGTAGCCGGTATTTCGCAGTCGGTGCTTGCCATTGCAGTTGGTAAAAGTAAATAAGGCATTGACCAAACCCCAACAAGATGCTGTTAAAGGTTTGGGTTTTGGTTCAATGTTTCAATTGAAGTGTACAATGTTAAGTCGTGATTTTATAAATAGGTTAGTTAAGCACTTCAACCCTTGGTCACTCAAATTTCAAAAAAAAGGATTTTAGTTGCATACTCCAATGGAAGTTAACATATTGGTTCGTATTAGTGGTGTATGATATGTGCTACTCTTACATACTTTCAACAGGACGAAATGTAAAAACTTAACTAGTACATTCGCAAGGGTTTTATGTAATGTCAAATGGTGAATCTTGCTGCTGTTTCCTAAGCTGGGAGCTGTTATGTCATGCTAGCTGGTTTTCTGTTAAGGTAGCTGCTGTTTTTTGCAATATGTGAAACAATAGTGCACCTCACGGCTGGTGGAGCCTGTTTTCATGAGCCCGTGTTTGAACTTTTTTTGGCAATGATGAAAAAAAATTTGATATATACATTCAGGACTTAGGCGGGGCAACATTAGACGGTCAATTGGCAACTAATGTTGCCGCCTTAGTGTCTTTTAACATTTAAATTTTTCTGAGCCAAAAAATAGATTTACTTACTTGCTATATGGCATTGCCATATGTTGTGGGCTACGGTGAAATACAGGTGTGTGGGTGTGTGTTTGGAATATGCAGTTGAGAAAACTATAAACTGTAGAAAACAGCATGAAAATCTGGACTTTGGTGATGAAGCATGACTGGTTGTGTTTCTGCTATTTCTGAGTTTAGCAAGCTGTCTTGTTTTGTTTATGGGTTTATATGAGCCAAAACGACTATGAATGGCTATTCTTTGGTTTGAATGGTCATGACAGGTTGTTATGAATAATATTAGGCTATAATGATATATTATCTGAGCCAAAATGACTATAAGACAGGTTTATGGGTTTACCATGCAAATTTCAGAAGGTTTATGGGTATCTATGTTATAACTGTCTTGTGCTATTTTTGGAGGGGTGTGTTGGCTGTAGGTTTCATGTGTCCGAGTGAGTGTGTTGAGCCATGGAGGGGTGTGTTTTTCCTATGTGTCCAAATTGTGTCTGAGTTGAGCATGTTGTTCTCTGTGTTGAGTGTCAATGCTGTTATGGTAGGTTTTTTGTTTTTTCAACTTGACTTGCATAGTAATGTGCAGCAGGTTTATGGTTTAAAGAAATTACAGGTTTCAATGTAGTTTTACTGCACATTGCTATGCAAGTGCAAGTAATGCTGCTGCTGTTGTGTTTGTGTGTGTCCAATCTGCAGTTTTAATGGAGATTGGAAGTTGTTTTACTGCATTTTATTTGTTACTGCTGTGTCCAAATCTGTGTCCATCCTCTGCTATGTCCAAGATGTGTTGAAACACCACAAACTGTGTCCAGAGGTGTGTGCATGTGGTATGACTGTTTTAGTGCAATTTTTGTGTTCAACAGGTGTTTCAAAAGTTTGTAGAGGTGTATGTGTGTGCGTCTGTTCATGAGCAGGTGTATTTGTGGTTTGGCCCATCCAATGAAGTTTCATGTGCAAGTGCATGTTCATGACCAGGTGTATTTGTTTTGTGTATCATCAATTTTCGTTAATGGAAGATTCAAGGTTTGAATGCAATTTTGGTTCCAAACTGTGTCCAATTATTTAGTTGCAGCACCAATCAGGCCTTTTCCCATACTTTTGTGGCTGTGATGATAAATTTGTTGAACACACGTTGAAGACTTAGGCGGGGCAACATTAGAAGGTCAATTTGGCAACTAATGTTGCAGCCTACTAGTCCTTCAACAAGTGGTCTTCACCTTGCAAATTATCTGAGCCAAATGTTGACAACTGTTCGACACGTATCCAAGCATGCCAAGAAGAGCAAGAAGAAGCAAAGGAAGACCAAGAAGAGGATGAACAAATTGTAATTTTTTTTAGCCTTCGTATGTAAAAATTTTGTTGGTACATGGAGTAGTGATCTATGAACATGTGAACCGAAATGAGAACATTTGTAACTTGTACTCGGCGGGGTAATTTTTCAGATGTTAATGAACGATTATTGTACAAGTACCAATGTGTTTGTGCATACTTATCACTCAAATTTGAGCTATCTTTCCTGATTTTCTCCTGATGATATGGATGTACTATCTGGATTCAATGTGGAAGACTGAGCACAAAACCAAATCACTTAAACAAGACATCACCAAACGTACAAGACCTGAAAGCATAAAGCCTAAAGGCAGTCACGCATGCTATGAACCTACAAAATCATAAATTTTATGGAAAAAACAAGTGCTTGGGAAAGCTCGTGACAGATTGTCAATGAAAAGAAATGGATTTCTTGGTTTTCACACTTATATCGAACTCGGTGTTCGAAATTGTGAGATATGCTCCAAATGGGGAAAAAACAGGACCTAATTAGTAACCCCATTATTCAGCTCCTACACTATGACCAAATTTAACAAAACCCAACTGAGGCCCGTAAGACTCGGTCGCGAAAGTCCAAGGAGGCTGACACTACCTTGGATCTCGCATGCAGTGAACCTACAAATATCCCCCCTAGAACAGCTAAGGGCTGGAACTCGACTCCGTGCCGACTTTGCCAGCTTCATCAAGATGTTGGGGATCGGGACGACGAGTCAATATAATAATGTAAATAGCCACTTTAGTGGATTTTTACCAACACCGCCCATACCCAAGAAGATCAAACCAATAAAAAATGTATTTCACCATAGATTGTCAAGGCAGAGCATTTCTGAAGATTGGATTGTGTTGCTTGTTTATGGGTTGGTGAACCAAAACGGGGTTTTTGTACATACTGGAATGGGATTTGAGAGGAGCCAATAAACATTGTATGAGGTATTCAGAAGATGAAGTGAGTATCAGTTCCCTATCTCATATTTATACACATGGAGTTTGACCACCTCAACTACCATTCTCGGAGGTATTAAGAGCAACTAACTATAACTTAAAGAGCACATTACGTTTTGACAGAGAGCACAAATTACAATCATAAAGAGCACTTACTTTTGTATGTAAATTTGAACTATAGAATATGTCGTGTGACCTATTCCAATTGCCCTTTAAAAAGGGCCCCCACCTAAGTGCTCTTCATGATTCTAATTTGTGCTGAAATGACTGAAGAGCACATTATGCTTTCACAAATAGCACAAATTTGAATGATAAAGAGCACATTACGTTTTCACACAGAGCACAAATTAGAATTATAAAGAGCACTTAGGTTTGTATGTAATTTTGCACTATGGAATATGACGTGTGAGCCATCCCCTATTCCAGCTGCCCTTGTGAAGGGGGCCCACCCAAGAGGTCCAGTCAATCTGGTCATAAATGTACCCTAGCAATGGAGTTGAGTTACATTCTGACATTATTTGTACCATAGTGGCCCAGTGGAAGTAGTAAAAAATGGTAGTTGAGTTCAGCACCTCAACTACCAGTCTCGAAGGTATTAAGAGTAAGTAAATATTACATTCGGAGCACATTACGTTTTGACAAAGAGCTCAAATTAGAATCATAAAGAGCACTTAGGTTTGTATGTACATTTGGACAATGGAATATGTCGTGTGAGCCATCCCCTAATACAGCTGTCCTTTTAAATGTGAAGGGGGCCCACCTCAGGAGGCCATTGAATCTTGTCATAAATGGACCCCAACTACCATTCTCGGAGGTATTAAGAGCAACCAACTATTACTGAAAGAGCACATGAAGTTGGCACATAGAGCACACATTAAAATCATAAAGAGCATTTATGTTTGTATGTCAATTTGGACTATGGAATATGTCGTGCAAGCCATCCCCTATTACAGCTACCCTTGTAAATGTGAAGGGGGCCCACCTTAGCAGGCCACTGAATGTTGTCATAAATGGACCCCAACTACCATTCTCTAATAGTATTAAGAGCAACTAACTATTACTGAAAGAGCACGTTACGTTTTTATAGAGAGCACAAATTACAATCATAAAGAGCACCTAATTTTGTATGTAAATTTGGACTATTGAATATCTCGTGTGAGCCATCCCCTATTACAGCTGCCCTTGTAAATGTGGACTATGGAATATGAACGATTATTGTACAAGTACCAATGTGTTTGTGCATACTTTATTAGTCTTCGTTTGAGCTATGTTTCCTGATTATGTAGAGTACCAAATCGTTTTTTATATAACTATGTAGTGTACTTTATTTCTTTGGTGTAAATAATCAATCACTGAAATGAAACACCCCCAAAAAAACAAAAAAACAAAGGACATTTGGAACTGACGTTATGACATTATTTATATACAGTAGTGTCCGTGACAGTACCAAATGTACTGTGGAGTTCAGTACCTTAACTTGAATTTAATCTTTGGTAAGAAAAAGACTAAAAGAAATAAGAAACTTGAATTTAATCAAAAGTAGTCTTACATGCAAACAAGCCTTCGACTTACAAATTAAACTAAACTAAGTGTGGGCAGCATGCCCTTGGAATTTCCGGATCCCAAGGCGCGTTTTTGGCGGGAAAAGAACAGGATTTCGTTCCTCGTCTTTTGCCAAAAGGCAGCCCGATTAGATCGAGGGAGCGCGAGCGGAGAAGCAGGCGCTCGCAAAACACAGAGTCGCCACCTGGGTTTGAAGGTCCGTCACCCAAGGAACCGTATTTTGAAGCACCTGCCGTGCCGTTTTGATTTGAAAAAGTGAAGGAACCAGTCCGTCATAACCATATCTGGGTTCGGGAGCCAGGTTACGAGAGGGGAAGGTTTTTAAGGCACCCCTCTCGCCCAATCCGGAGATCGGTCTCTACTTAGGCATTTTGTGAAAGTATTTGTGATTCGTTTTCTTCTTTAACCAATTTTAAGCCAATTAGGGCGGGGGAACAGTTAATCGGGGATTAAAACTGTAACAAGTTTGCAAGATGTGATTAAATATGGCATGGATGAATAATGAAATAAGTAAAATGGGATAAGATTTAATCTCTGGTCAAACCTGGATCAAAACAGCTCAAAGAGTGAGTGTACCACTTGACTACCACCTTTGCATGCATGGATCTACGTGCATGCAAAGATGTGTATCAGCGATACACTAACTACTGCCATGACGCGGACCATGTTCCAACACGTTACAAATTTTATCCCCTTCAGGCTCTAGAAGGACCAAGCACACCTGTGGCAAACCAAGCGCTTTATATGGATGGAAGTAAATAATTAATCCTAATTATTACAAACAGGAATTGAAATAAATTGAAATACAACCCTAAACAGTGAGGGGGTATGAAAACAAAGGCCAAGGACCAAGTTGCTCATGCGAGGGCAACTACTGGACTCAGGAGGACCATCAGTAAAAAACCATCGCGCGTGTTCTTGACTCGACTTCCAGGAATTGCTTTGCATGTTATGAGCTCTGGCACATCAGATGCAACCCAGAAGCATTCCAACAAATTCAATAAGCAAGAAGCTAAACTATGTATTTTAACTTGCTTGACAGTGAGCTAAAATCCTAACAAAGCTCAAAATACATGACAATAAGTAAATACAACAAAAACCAATCATCCCCAAACCCCACGAGGTCCATCGCGTGGGACACCAGTGTGTCGCGCGAGATAGATAGACCATCGCGCGAGGGTATGACCTGCAAGGTTTCTTGTAACTCTGCTGACTTTAGGACCAGGATTGGTATTGATTACCAACCTTGGCCCTGACAGCCCCCCTTAGGGATCAAAACAGTAAGCAGAACAAGGAATTATACCTTTGCTTGAAAGGTTTCGGGAATGGATTGAAGCTTGTGATGAAAAATGGAGTGTGTTATGAACTGATCTAATATGCTAGGGGTGAGGGCCTTAGTGTGCTTGATGTTCTTCTTGGCCTTGTGTTTAAAACCCCTTTTGAAAATTCATTACCCTTTGCTTGAAAGAGTGAGGGGGTATTTATAGGGGGAGGTAAGGGCAAAGGGTGGTGGCAAACACCCCCTTAGGACCAAACTTAAGGGCTAAGTATGGTGGAAAGGTGATAGGGAGAGGTTGTAAGGGTGGAGTGTTCAAGACTCGCACACTTACTGGCCTGCGTGCAGGAAGAACGGGGTTCAGAGCCCCGCAGCACCCCTCGGCAAAGAAACCAACTGACAAAAGGTGAAAGGGACAGGCAAAGTGTGTCGCGTGGCACAGTTGGTGTCGCGCGCGAGGTAGCCACCTGTCGCGCGTGGGTCAACAGTCAAAGCTTTGACTTTGACCACACCTGGCAAGATGTGTCTCGCGCGAGAGAGAAAGTGTCTCGCGCGATTGTCAAACTCCAGACCAAGGCTGAAATGATTCTTATTTTAAAACAAGGGGTCCAAAGGGTCCAAAAAGAGGGGGCTCCTATCCACACCAAGCTCAAACCTTTCCCATTCTCAAGCCTGCTTCTTGATCCGTTTCATCATCGGGGAAACAAGAAACCGTAAAACGATCAGGAGATTCAGATTGGGGTGTCTACACTAAGTCCTAAATTAAGATAAATCTCTGAGCAATTATATTGAGTATGAGTTGTCAGATGATGAGATTTTTGTCGGGGGTTTCTATCTTCAACTTCTTCTCTTATTTATAGACGCCGAGCATGCCTTCGAACTCCACGTCTTCAATTGATGCACATGTTCCTGCTCGAACTGCCCATGATTCCTCAAAACTCGGGTGAGTGGAGCCTTCGAACGGTTGCTTGAACTGGTTTCTTCAGATTTCCTCTTTCTCCATGTTTTCTAATCTTGATCATGGCTGTTTTCTGGATCGTGGGCTTCCTCTTTTTATGCAACATGAGTTAGTGCAACACGATCATTCCTTCCGAATGATTCCTTGCTTAATTCCCCATGAGACGAAGATTTAATCACCATTGGATGAGTTCTAACAACTAATCAACGGCTAAACCTAATTACCGTTTAAATTACCCTTAATTGAGGCCCAAACGCCGCCGTTTCCCATCAAAACGATACCGTTTATCACTAAAATAATATCGCCATTAACCCTATGATTCCATGTATCTCGGGCCAAAATGGGATATGCCCTGATAGGTCAAAACATTGTTTGATGCCACGTGTGATTTTCTCATTGGGTGGCGTATTTTAGGATGTAAACACCAGAACAAGACCCTATTTACCGAAGCGGTGCTCGAAGCATTCAAAAAATAATTTTTCAAACCAAGGTTCAATGCCCAAACAAACCAATTTCAGCCCGTCCGTTGTTAAATTCAAAACATCATTATGGAAGTCATTATCGTTTAGCTCGTTGACAGCCAAAAATGATGATGCACTAGGCATGTCATGCAACAGCACTGGGGACATGGTATTATCATATATCGCCATTTGCATCTCCTTTTTGAGGAAAGGATCCACCATGTCATAAATAGAAAAATCAGAGTTGTATACAAACATAAGTGCTCTTTGTGATTCAAAGTTGTAGTCGATGTGAAACAACAATGTATGCTTTAAGTAATATGTACTTGCTCTTACTACCTCAGAGAATGGTAGTTCAGGTGCTAAACTCCATAGCACATTTAGTACTTTTACTGCAAAATTATATATAAATAATGTCAAAATGTTAGTCAAGATTTACTGGTAGGGTACTTTTATGACAAGATTCACTGACTTTCTTAGCTGGGCCGCTTTGAAAAGGGTAGGTGTAATAGGGGATGACTCACACTTAATATTCCATACTCCACAGTTATACACAAACATAAATGCTCTTTGTGATTCACAATTGTAATCTATGTGAAAACCAAATGTACGCTTTGAGTACTATGTACTTGCTCTTACTACCTCGGAGAATGGTATTACATGGACCAAGTCCCATTTGGGAGCATATATAACATGGTGTTGCAATTGTTGCAGATTTTTTGCTTCAATTACTCTAGTATTGTGCTTCTAATTAGAGTCCGTAAGTTCTCCAATTGGCACACAAAGCTTTGTTTACTAGGAATTGTTTCATCCCTTCAGAGAGCTCAAGAAATCTCTTATTGAATTGACTAGACTAATAGGACATGACACAAAATCTCAGTCTTATAAATCAAAAAAAAAAAAAACACTTCTCTTTCATTATGCCCAAAACTAATTAGGACACAACACGGATATCGTAAAAGAGCACTATCATGATTGACTGAACCAAGTCGTATTTCGTGACAGGATATTGGTCATTCAAATGGACATTCAACATCACCGCAACAAGTTAGAGGAAATGAACTTTACGAGCATTAACTCAATGGGCAAGTCATCAATTATAAAGCATTATGTCGGGTATTAATGAAGACCGATCATTCTGTTAACATGGACAAAGGCATATTTTCTGAGAGAAAATTGTCTCATATAATTGACCATTGTAATAACAAGACTAAAGGCACATGAGGTGGAAAGTTAAAGGAGACATCTCTCTCATTCAACCGCAACTAACATTGTCTGAGGTATAAAAGAGCAAGTCATTAATTATAAAAGGACTACGTCAGGAATTCGTGAGGACCAATGTTTTTGTTCACATGGACCAAGTCATATTTTCTGACAGAACCTTGTCTTGTATAATTGAGCATTGTAATGACAAGTCTAAGGGTGCACGAGGATGGAAAGTTAGGGGAGATATTTCCCAATCAACCTCAACCAACAGTGTCTGAAGTATAAAAGAGCAAGTCATTAATTATAAAGGACTACATCGGGTGTTAGTGAGGACCAATCTTTTTGTTCACTTGGACCAAGTCATAGTTTTTGACAGAATCTTATCCCATATATATGACCATTCTAATGACGTATCTATGGGCACATGAGGATGGAAAGTCAGGGGAGCCATCTCTTCCTTAATGCACTTCGTTAGAAAGCTTCACATAGCAAGCGAGTGCTAGGTGCTTCATTTACTTGCTAACATTTGCCCAAGAAACAAAAACAATAGATCTCTCTTCCTTATGTGGACGTTTGTATTCAAGTAGTTAGTTTGCATTCCAAAGATTCGGTTATTTATCATTTTGAGACTTTTGTATTTGAATACCCTCTGCATATTATGCGTTTGATGGATACATTTTATTTTATGAAAGTGAGGATATGTTTCATCATTCTGATGTATTTTTTACTGTGCTTTCAATCAATTTGAGGTATTTGATGATATTTTTAGTGAAACATGAATTTTATCCTGCATCAACAGGGTTTCTCCTTTTTCTGGTGATGCATGAATAATATGGTCTTTTAGAACAAAGTTATTGGTCTTTTACAATAAATAACGTAGTCGTCTCTCTTTACTGACTTGCCCTTTTATACCTCTTAGAATGTTGGTTGAGGTTGAATGGGAGATGGGTCTCCCTTACTTTCTACTCTCGTGTACCCTTAGAATTGTCATTAGACTGGTTTTTTAAATGGAACATTGTTGTGTGACAAATTCTCAACCAACAATCTTTTGGCTAAAAAGGACAAGTCAGTTAAAGGAAAAGACTACATCGTTCATTGTAAAAAAGCACTACCATTTTTTACGAGGACCAAGTCAAATCTCGTGACAAGACATTGACCCATTTAAAAAATGGAAGCCATTATCCAAATGGACATTCAACATCAGTGCAACAAGTTAGAGGACATTCAACATCACCAAAACAAGTTGCATAGGGGCCATCTCCCATTCAACCTCAATTAACATTGTCTGAGGTATAAAAGAGCAAGTTAATAATTTTAAAGGATTACATCGAGTATTAGTGAGGACCAATCTTTCCGTTCGCATGGACCAAGTCATATTTTCTGACAGAATATTGTCCAATATGATGGACCGTTCTAATGACAAGTCTAAGGTACATGAGGGTGGAAAGGTAGGTGAGCCATCTCTCATTCAATCTCAACCAACATTGTATGAGGTATAAAAGAGCAAGTCATTAATTATAAAAGAAAAGAAACAGGTGGAGTTTCACTTACTAGTGAGAAAAGAAAAAAAAGGTGGGGGGGTTTCTCACCATCTCATTTATGGACAAAATAAAAAGAGAGAATGATTTCATATCCTTTCATACCAATCTTATTTGGCTAGACAATATAAAAGAAAAGAAAAGAGATCGTTACATATATTTTTACCAATATAACCTTCATAAAATAAGAGAATGCTTCCTTGCTTCTTCACGAGCCAAAAACGGTGATGGCTCCTCGTCCACAGCTTTTTTTCAAGTTCTCTGCTAGTTGCCAAATATCCCAACATAAGACTTGACTACTAGTTGCCAAATATGATCCAACAAGAGCACTACAAGTCAGCTTTACTAGTTGCCAAATATGATCCAACAAGAGCACTACAAGTCAGCTTCTCATAGTGACATAGATACAGACTTGAAAACTTTGCATTAGAATATGTAAATACTTGAAGCTTCTCAAACAAAAAAGTTCTTTCTACCTCATTACTTCCATCAGTTCCAAAAAAATATTCTGGTATCACCAAGGATACCACGAAAAATACTGGTTTCACCAAATTGATACCTGGTATAAAACAGTCTAGACATACAACTTATAATACTTCGCAAAATACTTGTGATGTATCCACAAAATATTTGCAATATTTCCACAAAAATAGTCTAAAATACGAGAGTATCGCCAAGGTTATGGTCTCCAAATCTTAGTTAGAAACGCTTTTGGAGATCAAACATCATGCGCTCCAAAGTGCCTTATGAACTTGTTCGGTTGAAACACATCCATGAGCTTTCTCCATCACAGCATTACCCTCTCTCATGGCCGATGCTATCTTGCATTGTTGCCCTTATTTCCTCAACTTCGGCAACTTCTCCATGTGGCAACCTTCTTTTCTTTTCTTCGAAGAAGATTCATTTTGAGCAGATGACATATCAACCTCGTTAAGATTAATATAGTTCTCCAATGTCGCTTCATTCTGAGACACCATTTGATCAACGCCTTCAATTGTGTCGGTAGGACCATTAGTTGTTCAGTTAGACTAGCAACAGAGTTTCTCTTTGGCAGTTTCTGCACCTTCGCCATTGGCCCTATCTTTTCCAAAGATTTCAGGCATCTTGTCATAGTTGCTAATGGGTGTAGTCATCCATTTTTTTGCACTTGGTTGCACCTATAAGAAAGACATGGAAGAGATGAGAGATTGCATAAATAAACTACAACCAAAACACATAATGAGACTAGTTAAAGAGAGTATGATTAAAACACCTATTGCTATCAAGTCTTTCCAAACTTCAGGCTCAACATTAAACGTCCTTGCTACTTGGCTCCAAGCAAATCCACTTGCAATTTCGACTTGTCGATTCCATGCACGCACTGAATGAATTCTTTTGCCTATTCATTTATCCTATTTTTAAAACACAATGAAACATTCATTGCAACAAAGTTCACCCATGTAAAGTTAAGAAAAGCAACCAAAAAATTGAGTGAAAAAATAGTGAATTCATTCATCTACCCCCAAAAAAGTGAACTTAGAATTTCAATACCTCTGAACTTTGTGAAAGAGATGGGTATCAAAGATCAACCACGTATGGTTACTCAACGAGCTCGGCATCGACCTTTTCATTTTTGTTTTTATCACAATGGTTTTGATCTTTGTCAAAGAGTGAAGAAACTGTGAGGAATATGTATTTGAATAAATTAACCAATATCAAAGATCAACCACGTATTAAGATCCAACAAATCAGTTTTATTGTCTCCAAAGTGAGACTTTGAAGGCATCACAAGGACAGAGAGATCATAAGTTCATCACTTCCCAGGTGATGTGATCAAATGAAGGGGAATAGTTGGTTGAACTTTTCCCATATTTGTGAAAGTAATGACTAACAGGTGGTGTTGTGTTTGATGATCATAAAGTCCTTTCTCACAACTGGCAAGCTTTTAGGAGCTATCAATGTCACTTGTACTTCTTTGGTACCTAAAACTTCTGGCCCATTTCTTGTTTGAATGTCATTTACAAGATTATTATAGAAGTCCTCACTACAAGGCTTAAAACTGTGTTTCACTTCTTGGTTAGTTCTTGTCAAGCAGCTGTTGTTTCTAGTAGATCCATCTCTGATCAGATTCTCATCATGCAAGAGCTTGTAAGCACTATCGCGGGAATGTCACCCCTCCCAGAAGTGGTATGAAAGTTGGCATAATAAAAGCTTTCAGTTATGTATCCTAGCATCTTATCCTTGACATCCTTGAAGCTTTTCAGCTCCACCTTAATGCAGTGGATCAGCGCCTGTATCACATCCCCTAGATAGTCTACATGTTAATCGATGCCTGGAAGGGTACTTTCCTGTTGCAAAAGGTCCGAGGCAAGGGGATCCCTCTCTTTGTACCTTTTTATCTTGGCAGTGGAGTTCTTCTCCAGAGTTATTCAGAATCATATTTTGACGTTTGGTCAGTTCTCGTATCATCCTGAGTGTAAAGACTTGGGGATCACCTATGTTTGCTTTGCAGATGATCTTTTTATCGTACGTTATCCCAACAGTTGATCTTTTCAAGTAGTGTCTAATGCTCTTATGGAGTTTCAAAAGTATTCAGGCCTTCAGCCTTGAAAAAAGAAAAGACGAGCGGAATTTATATATTGGGTATGGATTATCAAGCTAAAGAAGCTTTGTGTACTCTGATGGGCTTCCAATTAGTTTCATTCCTAGTCAGATAACTGGGTGTCCCCCTCATCTTTACCAAACTCTGTGCAGCACACTCTAACTTTCTCGTTACTAGAATTGTGGATAAAATGAAAAGCTGGACCAACAAGTTCCTGTCTTATGCAGACAGGCTTCAGCTCATCAATTCAATCTTGTTCAATATGCAGATTATGCACTTTTCTCTCCTCAAGAGTATATGCTTGCACATTGGAAAGCTTCCCAAGAACTTCCTACGGGAGTAATTCAAAAACTTACCTACACAAGAAAAGTTGCCTGGTTGTCTTTTTGTAAGCCAAAAAAAGGTGTTGGGCTAAGAAGAGTAAAGGATTGGAATCATGCTTCATTTCTAGGACATATCTGGACAGTTTGCCCTAAATATAAATACCTCATCTTGACCGAATATTTTTGGACTCTTGAAACTCCATCAAACTGTTCTTAGACTTCGTGAAAGATTCTGGACCTATTGCCAATTTGCCAGGCCCTTATCAAGCATGTTGTTGGAGATAGCCATAACACATTTGTTAACATGAATCACATGACAACTGGTTACCTCAAAGTCCCCTAAGTATCTACTTTGGTCCCATAATCATGGCTTCTTCAGGAATCCTAAGGATGCTAAAGTTTCAGCAATTGTGTAGGATGATCAATGGACTTGCCTTTCCTACCTCTCTTCTACCTGATTTTCCTCCTATCTATGCGAGGCCTGACCAAATTAAGCATCACAGTTCCTTCCTCTACTTTCAAAGTTGCTACAACTTGGAATGCTATAAGGAGTCATCATCTTATTTGGTACCCGATGTCCATTCCAACTCACTGTTTTATCCTTTCAATGGCCATTAGATGATGTCTGAGGACTAAAGACACAGTTGGGGCATTCATATATTCCCACTGTTCTCTATGTAATCTTCATAATGAATACCTCCATCACCTCTTTTTCCACTGCCCTTTCTCAAGGATTATTAGGAGTAAGTATGCTCTAGCTGTGGTATATCTAAAGCTCAGCAAACTTCGGGATGAGGAGATTTTGTGGTTCATAGAGAGGAAAAAAAAACACACACAACCATTACAAGAAAATATTCAACTGCTTTATAAGACAAAAAATCTAGCAATCTAAGCAAATTATATCCTCTGCCATCAAATCAAAGAAATAATCAAAATTTCAAGGCTTACATGGAGTTTAATCAATTTCGAGTTAGGAAAACTCACTATTTAGGGTATTCAGGGTTCATGGCTGTACATGCTATGAAGATTGCTCCAACCTTTTGAAGATAGAGGTTTATGTCTCCGGTGAGAGTTGATTGGATTTTTATAATTGAGAGAGTAGAGAACGAGAGAGAGAGAGAGAGAGAGAGGAGTCGCCGGTGTGTTGAACGATGGGAGATTGGGGGTGGAATGAGTTTAGGGCTAATAAAGGATATATAAAGGAGGGTAAAATAGACATTTCAAGTTGGGACACCATGTATTAGTCAATATTTTTCCTCCTATCATGAGAGTGGTAGTTTTAAGAGTCCAGACCATGATTTTGGAAATAAACCGGGTCAACGCCTCTGACCCGTAATTTTCCCTAACTTCATTGCTATAAACGTGCTACTTTGAGAAAAACAATTCTACTACGCAAAAAGGTATTTGAGAATGGCTCTCTGTTTGCCACATCATCTACGTACAACTTTGAATTTTATATGATGACTGCACTTTTTTATTAGCCTTAGCATTTTAAATTCAAAGTTGCCCTCGTACCCATGATGATATCTCACCTTGTCTAATTTTGAAATTAGCACTCTCTAGCCGTATATATTGATATCTCTTTGAGCCATAAGTTTGGAACTTACTGTAAGATTCATGAATTTGATTAAGTCAAAATCTTGGTCTACATTTTCTCACATTTGCACAGTATTTTAGATTTTAAATGATATGTATTGTATTGTGTACCATGCGAGTTCATGATCATACTTATGAGGCTCATCTTGTAAAGGATTGTCCCCTTATCACATGGGTAACAAACAAGGGTCGTAAGATTGGATTGGGTCCGACTCCTCTCTAGTCTAATGATTTAGACTAAATGAGACAGTTCAGATCAGGACCGCCCATTAAAGATTTAGATTTTCTCATACGCTCTTATCGGTACAACTCTTTCCGGTAAGATTGTAAAACTACATCCAAACCGTTGATTGCAGCAAATAAACGGTCTCGATCAAAACTCTCCTCGAAAAGTATCCATTTCTAATTGGATCATGGTTGAGACTAATTGGGACCAATAATCCCTCATAAAGTTCACTATAAATAATCCCGGGACCACGCCAACCTTCGGATTACCTTACCACTTCGGCCCAACGGCCAATACTACTACTCAAAACCTTATCCTATCCTCTTATCTCGGAAATGTTACTGGTACAGCAGTTGAGAAACAAACAGCGCGTACAGTGCGCCTTTGGGCCCGTCTCGGGTCCAACAAAACTAATAGGAGCCGTTCATTTTGTTCAATATATTTTGCTTAAGGTTCGTGCAAAAAATCAGTTTCATCCGACAATGATAAGAGTGTTTACGAAGCATCCAAAATTGCTTAAGAAAATTTTTAAAGCGATTTTAGACGCTTCGTAAATGCCTTTATCGATGTCGGATAGAACTGATTTTTTACAGGGACTTTTAGCAAAATATATTAAACAAAATGAGCGGCTCCGATTATCTTTGTTGGACCCGAGACGGGCCAAAATGCGCTCTGTACGCGCTGTATGTGCCCAAGCTGCTGTACCACTCATTTTTCTTTTGTACTGTATTGGACGGTAACTTTATAAGTCAATGGTCGTTCACTAAAATCCCATGAAACAAAAAGTAACTCGAAGACGACGAAGAGTCAAAATTTAATTCCACTACCATCAAAGTAACTTTTCTTTCACTTTTCAATTATATATATATATATACATGTACGTGTTTTAATTTTTTTTTTTTTGTCATTCGTTAATCTTAATCTACTCTATCTTAGAAGATTTGAAGATGGGGATGAGTGTTTATAGGAATCGAATGTTACTCACGTGCATGAAAGTATAAGGGAGATACCAATTGCACCCCACTCCGGACTCCGCTTGCCCAATTATATATATATGTTAAATCATTAATTTATGTTGTTTTTCTCCTTTAGCCTTTTTTCAGAATGATTTTAAAGTTTTTGTTCCATATATATGAGTAGTATTTAGTATTTACGGTCCCTAATATCTACCGACAAAGCTTATGGTTGAGACTATTTGCTTAATGCTTATGCTAGTTTACATTTTACGTCAAAGCAAGAGAACCAAAAAATTAACGCTTTGTCTATGCTAGTGGAATGTCAACTGTTTGGTTATTAATTCTCACATGTCCGAGCTAACTTATGTGCACTTGAACTAAATCTTAAGAGCCCAATCACACCATCCACTTGCAGAAAGCCTAATTAAAAGTGTCGTCGTTGCGTCAGGCCATGTCCGGGTTATGATGAAAAACATCGATTGCCTTGTGATTTACTCATTTTGTATTTGTTAGGTGATTAGTTTGGCTTTGTCCAAGCTCTTTGTAATGATCTCCATTTTGTAAGTGTTGTTGGGGGTTTATGAATACAATCTTCTCACTTTTGACAAAAAAAAAAAGACTAAACGTTTAAGATAATTATTTTAAGATTGAGAAGACAATAATAGTTTTTTGCTTTGGGTCTCTAGACCCAACCCTTTGTTTCAATGGAGTATTTTAATTTATTTTTGTGTTTTTTTTCACTCCAAATTAATTTTCTTGTTTTTTAGAGTCCATTGGTGCCTCTACGATTTACTAGGATGTCAATCTCCATAAAACTTACGGACTTCTTGTCTTTCTCGTTGACTCAGACCATTGTTGGAGTTGTTTTCGGCTTGCTTTGCAATAGGGTATCAGAGAAGTTGGAGCGCATGCGATGCATATTTGAATCTCACCCCAAGTTCTCCTATTTTGCTGTTCTTTTGCTTGATGGAATGATTTATCAAAAGAAAAGACTTGACACCTCCCTACCCATTCCCTTAAACCTTCTCCTTTTGAATTTTGTTGGGTAATTGTCAAAATCGAATTACAATCAATATGTTCAAATAGTGTTATAGCTAGCCAAATGGTTTTAAGTTTGCATGATACTCCTACTTGGGTTTCCCAAAATGATCACGAGGGACCAAATTGAGCAAACTGGAATTTGCATGATACTCTTGGGGGGCCACCTCACCCCATGCGTAAGCGTGTGAAATAATCATGGGAGCTAGGGGTTATAGGGATTAGTTCAAGGTGTGCGCAAGTTGATTTGGAACACCCTGCATTATAAAAAACCTTATCCTATCCTCTTATCTCGGAAATGCTACTGGTACAGCAGTTGAGACACAGACAGCGCGTACAGCGCCCCTTTGGGCCCGTCTCGGGTCCAACAAAACTAATAGGAGCCGTTCATTTTGTTCAATATATTTTGCTTAAGGTTCGTGCAAAAAATCAGCTTCATCCGACAACGATAAGAGTGTTTACGAAGCGTCCAAAATTGCTTAAGAAAATTTCTAAAGCTATTTTAGACGCTTCGTAAATGCCTTTATCGATGTCGGATAGAGCTGATTTTTTTCAGGGACTTTTAGCAAAATATATTAAACAAAATGAACGGCTCCGGTTATCTTTGTTAGACCCGAGACGGGCCAAAACGTGCTCTGCACGCTCTATCTGTGCCCAAGCTGTTGTACCACTCATTTTCCTTTTGTACTGTATTGGACGGTAACTTTATAAGTCAATGGTCGTTCACTAAAATCCCATAAAACAAAAAGTAACTCGAAGACGACGAAGAGTCAAAATTTAATTCCACTAACTTCAAAGTAACTTTTCTTTCACTTTTCAATTATATATACATGTATGTGTGTTTTTTTTTTTTTTTCATTCGTTAATCTTATCTTAGAGGATTTGAAGATGGGGATGAGTGTTTATAGGAATCGAACCCTACTCACGTGCATGAGAGTATAAGGGAGACACCAACTGCACTCCACGCCGGACTCCGCTTGCCCAATTATATATATATGTTAAATAATTAATTTATGTTGTTTTCTCCTTTTTAGCCTTTTTTCTGAATGATTTTAAAGTTTTTGATCCATATATATGAGTAGTATTTACGGTCCCTAATATCTACCGACAGAGCTTATGGTTGAGACTATTTGCTTAATGCTTATGCTAGTTTACATTTTACGTCACAGCAGCTAGAGAACCAAAAAATTAACGCTTTGTCTGTGCTAGCGGAATGCCAACTGTTTGGTTAATTAATTCTCACATGTCCGAGCTAGTTTATATGCACCTGGACTAAATCTTAAGAGCCCAATCATACCATCTACTTGCAGAAAGCCTAATTAAAAGTGTCGTCGTTGCGTCAAGCCATGTCCGGGTTAGGATGAAAGACATCGATTGCCTTGTGATTTACTCATTTTGTATTTGTTAGATGATTAGTTTGGATTTGTCCAAGCTCTTTGTAATGATCTCCGTTTTGTAAGTGTTGTTGGAGGTTTATGAATATAATCGTTTCACTTTTGACAAAAAAAGAAGAAGAAGACTAAACGTTTAAGATAATTATTCTAAGATTGAGAAGACAATAATAGTTTTTGCTTTGACCCAACCCTTTGTTTCAATGGGGTATTTTAATTTATTTTTGTGTTTTTTTTTCACTCCAAATTTTCTTGTTTTTTAGAGTCCATATTGGTGCCTCTACGACTTAGTAAGGATGTCAATCTCGACAAATCTTATGGACTTGTTGTCTTTCTCGTTGACTCACACTATTATCGAACTTGTTTTCGGCTTGCTTTGCAATAGGGTATCAGAGAAGTTGGAGCGCATGCGCATGCATATTTGAATCTCACCCCAAGTTCTCCTATTTTGCTGTTCTTTTGCTTGATGGAATGATTTATCAAAAGAAAAGACTTGACACCTCCCTACCCATTCCCTTAAACCTTCTCCTTTTGAATTTTGTTGGGTAATTGTCAAAATCGAATTACAATCAATATGTTCAAATAGTGTTATAGCTAGCCAAATGGTTTTAAGTTTGCATGATACTCCTACTTGGGTTTCCCAAAATGATCACGAGGGGCCAAATTGAGCAAACTGGAATTTGCATGATATTTTTGGGGGCCACCTCACCCCATGTGTAAGCGTGTGAAACAACCGTGGGAGCTAGGGGTTATAGGGATTAGTTCAAGGTGCGCGCAAGTTGGTTCGGGACACCCTGCATTATAAAAAAAAATTAAAAAAAAGAAGGTTCTCAGTTGTTGTTTTTTTTTAAAAAAAATCTTTGACATAAAAAACGGAGGAAAACATTATGCTTGAGCTTACAAATAAATAATATAAATAATCATTTTCAAAAAAAAAAAAAAAAGCTTATAAATAATCTTCATTTGATTTTCATTAGCAAGGTCAACTTTAATTTGTGGGAAAATTTAAGTGGTAGTAATATGACAACACAATAATTTATTGATGGGTTAACTACCTGGACACCCCTCAAAATATACATCTTTTTCTCGATCTCCTTCTCTACGAATTTAATTTGCCTACGGCCAGATCCCCTTATTAAAGTTTTACTTTTCCCCTGAACCCCTTTCCACCAGGCTTTCGTTAAGAACCGTTAACCCTTTATTGATTAAATAGCATTCGGAGAGAATGAGACATTGAGCTAAAGCACCGACATGGATACAATGTTAAGAATAGTGAATTCGATATGGCTAATCAACTAAGATAAGTCCCTTGTACATTCCTAACTTTTGTCGTAGTCTCTCTTTGTTACTAATTTATTTCTTTCTCGTTGTAGGGTTGTTTCTTGTTCTTCTCTATTGAACTTGATTTAGTATGCAGACTGTTAGATGATTGGTGTAATCCAAACCCAACTGGTATAAGTGAGGGCAGCTCTGCGCGCTTTGATGATGTTGGCATGCACCTGAATTTTAGTATATTTTTAGACGTAATTCCTACCGCTTAAATTTTTTATTTTTATTTTTTTAAAGTCACTGCTAGGCCTAAAACTGTTCCATACGAAGATGGAACTGTGTTGAATTAGTAAGTCTTAGGCTATGAATCTGTCTATAGTGAGATGGAAAGACAGATCATAGCCAAACTCAACCAAATTGTAACAGACATTGAAGTACTGGTTGTAAATTAGCCAGACTTTTGGCCTACGATTAGGCAACTATACACAAGCCAAAATTTGGGATAAATTTGAAAGGAGAAAATCTGGGAATCGCTAGTTATTACGGTGGTGACTGATACGGTCAGCCCAACGCCACGTGCTGTTTTTATGGAGAGAAAAAAAGATTTTCAATAGAAAAGGTGGTTCATTTTTTATTAATTGAGAAAAGTGAGACAAAGTTGTCTTGTAACTCAGTTGATAGAATAGACGATGGATACTTTATTTGCTTATTGAGAGTTCAAATTTCTCCGGCCCCTTTCTCCTTTCACAGAGGATCGATAGAATAGATGAGGATTAATTTCTTGTCTTGCATAAAAAAAAAAAAGAAAAGAAAAGAAGAAGGGTGAGATGATCACTACAACACGAAAGGGCTATAGCGAGGAAATATGGCGAGGAAAATGAATTTCCTCGCTAAAAGTATATTATTTGCGAGGAAATTCAATTTCGTCGCCTTTTCTAGCGAGGAAAAAAAATTCCTCGCCAAAAGGCCTTTTCTAGCGAGGAAAATAGTTTTCCTCGCCAAAAGGTTACATTTGGCGAGGAAAACAGATTTTCCTCGCCAAATGTAACCTTTTGCGAGAAAATCTTTTTCCTCGCCAAATGTAATTTTTTGATGAGAAAATATTTCGTTACCTTTTTTAGGATTCATTCTTTTTTTATATATAAGTTATTATTAATTATATTCCTATGTATTTTGTAATATCATGACGGTATGACATAATAAACTTTACCATTATGAAATTTATTAAAATAGAAACGTGTTAAAAGGGAACAAATAGTTTTCATCACCAATCGCATTGAATTGGTGAAAAAACCTCATATTTGTCACTTTTCTTATTTTAGTTAGCAATGAAAGATATCTTGAAGTGTAGGTATCGATGATTTTTTCCCGTAAACATAGACGGTTGAATGAGAACATAGACGGTATGTACGGATTTTTGCTACTTGCTAGATAATCTTAGATTTTAGGCTTAATTTGTAAAAGCTGAGTTGAGTTTTAATAATGTCTTTAAAAAGTCTCAATGAAATTTACTACATCAGGTACTAGAATATTGTGTATTTGATGCCTAATAATCAAGTTTAATCGCCAACCAAGATTATAGCATCCAAATATTGCCTCCATGTTTCTTACCAATCCAAAATGCAATTCATCATCGCTTAACATTATAGTTGTTTGCTTCTGGTAGAATGCAGTAATTCAATTGCTCCTTCAATCAAGTGGACTGGAGTGGTTCGATAGCATTGCAGACAAGGCTCTATCAGAGTTCCGGTTGAGACCGCCTTCATTTCAACATGATAGTAGGAATGTATAGTGATTACCATATTGCTCATTCAACCGTCTATTTCATATGTATTGTGCATTCATGATGTAAATTTTTTTTCCCATAAACAGTTTGTTGATTTTTATTTAAACCAACTTAGGTGATTCTAATGGCATTCCTTTATAACCAGATAAATATGTTAAGTATTAATTTCAAATGCAATTTTGTAAGTATCATGGATACTTTTATTTATACATATACATATTGTGTGTGTGTGTGTGTGTGAGAGAGAGAGAGAGAGAGAGAGAGAGAGAGAGGGCAATTTAAAATTTTAAAAAATTTGTTAAAGATTAAAAAATTTAAAAAGTATTGTCTTTAGTGCTTTTAGGATGATCTTATATGAATATTTATAAATTTTGTACATATTATTGTAGCGATGATGAAAAAAACTACGAGTCTATAATACCCTTTGTATTTGGCAAAAAAGATGGTCAAACCCACTTTTAAAATTAGAAAATGAGGGTGATTCCTCTTGTTATTCATAATCTGATATTAAAATATTAGTACTAGGTACAAAGAAAACTTACCCCGAAAAAAGCAATTAGTGGTTGAAATTCACTTTGATATATAGGGTCCCACACATCAAACTGAATCTCAACCACTAGTTGCTCTTTTCGGGGAACTCTGAGGACAACAAAAATCTCATTCCGTAAAAGCTAGGACTATCCCATCAAAAAATGAGAATAATAACACATATTATTAGTCCTTCAAAAGTTGTTAGTTAGATAAAATTGTTGTGCTAGCAAAAAATTAACTTGTTCAAATAAAGTTCAGACACTATGAGACTACAAAAAGTAGAAAGGCCAAAATGAATGTCGAAAAAATTAATTTGGAGTGGTGAAAGAGATAATATATAAATAAAGTTTCACCAATTCCACAAAAAGTACAATGTAGTGTGGTTGGTAGTTGTTTCGCGTCTGAAGGGAGAGGTCCAAGGTTCGAGTACCAGGAGCTGCAAAAAACGCGTAGAGATAACTTCTATTTTGGGATTCTTTTTGTTTAGTGAGGAAAAAATTTCCTCGCCTATTGTTTGCATTTGTAGCCTATTTGACGACAAATGGTATTTGCGAGGAAAACATTTAGCGAGGAATTTAACCATTTAGCGATGAAAAAATTCCTCGCAACACGTCAAAATAGGCGAGGAATTTTTTTTCCTTGCTAATACTTTTTGCGACAAGGCTTTAGCAAGGAAAACTGGCGACGAATATTTTCCTCGCTAATACATTTTGCGAGGAAATCAGGTGCTTTTGCGAGGAAACTAAATCATCGCTATAGCCCTTTCGTGTTGTAGTGGATTAAGATTTCCACAAAAGCAGGTAGTTAAGTTGGCTCAAATGTACGTAAAGTCCAAATATTAGCATGTCATGAAGGAGAAATTAAGGACAATACTGAAAGGCACTTGTCATAGCCCCAAATAGTTTGTTAGACAGAGAGAGATCGATCGATGACTATTCTGATTGCGTATTGTGTTGTTTATGTAGGTTAATTTTTAAGTGGGTGATGAAGCAAATTAATCCCATAGTTTACACTCTTTAATTGAAGCTCTTAAAGTAATTAATTAAGGTCCTGTTTGGTAATGACATTGATCAGAACTTAAAATTAAAATTGCCCTTACTTAGTGATGTCCGGTTTGGAATGACATGAAAGGACCTATCATCAGTCCATGAAAGGGGCCTCCGTCAGTGGACAACGGGATTGATCCCTCAAAGATTAATTGAGGTGCATGCATGCGTATAAGTTTGCATTGGGTGATTTGTTTTAGGAAGAGCTATCGTCGAGAGAGCCAGTCCATGGAAGGGGGTCCCCCACTAGTGGAGAGTGTGATTAGTCCCCAAAATTAGTCGAGGTTGCGTACAAGCTGGCCCGAACACTTGATTTTTGTTTTTGGTTTTTTTTTTTTAAAAGGAGCTATATATACATACATCGTCCCTGGGAAAAGAAAACATGCACTACATCTCGTGTGGTAGTCGTTGTTTCAATTTGTCGATTAGTATTTGATGGAGATATAAATGCTAGGATAGTCAAACCACCTTTTTCAGGTGAGAAACAACCAAGAAGTCGATAAACCCGGTAGTCCCCCAAATTCCCCACGTAATACATACAATGCGAACCATGCACGAATGGGCCAACCCATGCAACCCTTAATTAATTAAGAAGCCTTATTATATAGTACTAACCAAAAAAGAACACAATCACTAAAACCAAGCACACAAGACAAGATCAATGGCTTTCTTTCAGTACTGCATTCTGCTTTTTCTGATCTCTACTTTGATTTTGAAGCAAACCCTTGGGGTGGTTGGAGCTGCAAATGATGACTGCATGGCTTGCACAAGCAGAGTGTCACAGCCGCACTGGGGTCCCCGAAACGTGCATGCAGTGCCTCAACTCCGACCACCGCACCGCAAATGTCGAAAATCCGGCGGGGATCGCCACCATTGTTGTCGGCTGTGTAAATAGCCATACGGACAACCTGGTCCAACAAATGACACAGCTTGCTGCTTCCAATCATGACAAGGTTTTGTGAAGAATTAATATACAGGATTTTAATCAATTTTAATTCAAACTTAGAAAGGCAGGCTCTATTAATTAGTTTCAAAACAATCTCACTGGCCTCTTTGATCAAAACAATCCGTAGAATAGTACTTAATTTTCCTACCCGTTCTTCCATTGTCTTAGCAATATTGTCATGTTTCTTGATCTATTGATCGAGTTTCATGATTCATATACGCTTCAATTGTTTATGGTTAATTTCCGCAATTTTTTCCCTATCAAGTAGATAACCAACTATATATATATCTACTATAAAATAATGGAGAACAGGTTTCAGCCACGCCCTTGGAGGAGTGTCGTCAAATGCTCGCTTGCGCAAAGAAAGAAGTAATTGCGGCAGATGAAAAAATACACAAGTACGACTTTGAGGGCGCTGATAAATCAATGGACAGTGCTTATACATACGCGGTCCAATGCCATCAAAAGATTGATGAAGCTTGTCAGAAATCCGAAATGGAGATTTCAGAGATGGTTGTGAACGAATTGTCAGTTCATGAACAACTCTGTGAGGCTGCAATGAGAATTATCGAGCGATGCAAGTGATCGATCACTAGCTTCGTTCCTAGCTAATTAATTATAAGTAGTACTGGCTTAATAACATGTTTACGGCCTCCATCTCTCGTTCCTTAGTTGGATGAGTACTGTACTTTAACTACTAAGATAAATGAGATGATAAACTAAATAAAAGTATTTTTAACCTCCTACGTGACATTCTCTCAAGTCTGAATATCCAATATTCCAAGCTGTAGCTTTATTGCAAGTTAGCCAAGCAAATGCAATTGATCATTTGATCCGCAACAACGTACCACTGTATATAACAGATGATTGACAAGATTACATGTCTTTAATTCGCCATGTGTACTTGTTTGGGGTGATCAATCAATGGATTAAAAGTCTCACTTTTATGAAAGAGATAAGCTTGAGAACAAAAACGTGAGTGAACTGTACCTTTGGAGGCTTGCAAGTGGAAGATAAATCAACATCAGATTTGGGAGAAGAAAAACGTGGACGAAGACTTTCAAGCTTCCGTGATATATTTTGAGATTTGCAATAAATGAGAGACTATCTCATTCTTGTTTTTTCTTATGGTTCTTATAGGCCTTTCAAAAAAAAAAAAAAAAAAAACCTTATCCAATTTTCAAAATGAATCTTTTCTTTCATTGCCGTTAAATACCCTATCCTGGTACATGAGGTAGTGGGCCTCGATTAGCTCTATTGAAATTTTATCATCGTAACCTAAATTGTTATGTTTATAAAGTTTCTAGAATACTACATTTGCATTAAAAAATCAAGTACTTAATAGGACATTGATGTCCATGCGATCAAAAATGGATTTATCTCATAGTGTTGGTATTGCTTCTAGTTGTAACATTTTAAATTGTAGACTCCTTTCGTCGAGATGAATAACCAATCTAAAAGTTTGACATGAATCTAGCAGAAATTCTTAAAAAATACGAAAGTTATACCCAATTAAAAGTTTATGAAGAACATATGACCAACGTGGTCCCATTTGAGCCGTAGGCCCAGATCCAATTCATTACATTTGGGCCGTTGGCCCAGATCCAAGGCTCTCCACAAAAGGAAGCCCGATTGGGTTATAAATTGGCGGTAAGCACAAACCCAGTGTTTATGTACCCGGGTCAGTTTGTAGGCCCGGGCCGGAACTCATATCCAGGTGAAGTGCCCCATTATTAGTAACTCCCATCATTCTCTCTCTCTCTCTCTCTCTCTCAAATTTTGAAGCTGTCTATTCCTTCGAGAGATTTTTGCCGCCTCGTTGATATCTCCTCCAAGTCTTTATCTTTATTGATTCCTCTTAATCTACGTACATACAGACACCACCTGCCTATGCTATCTTTATTCACTTACCTATCCGATTCATCATTCAATCCATTTGTTTTCCTGTTTGATCTGTTTTCCCCAAATCTTGAATTTTTTTGGTAGAGGGAGAGAGAGATTTTTGTCAATCAAAATAGTTTCTATCATACTCTACATTGGAACCAAGGCGATTGGCAGGCTCTGGGTATAGATATCTTGTTACTAATAACAGAATATAATAGAATTAGGGGGTTCGATTGATGTTGTATGGCTGCACCTATGAACAAGATCGAGAGGGCCCACCAGATGTACAGGGAAGGTCGATACGAGGATGCCTTAGGGTTCTACACAGAAGCCCTCGCTATGGCCAAGACCAAACCCCAGAAGATCGCCCTCCACAGCAACAGAGCCGCTTGCTTCCTCAAATTGCACCATTTCAATAAGGTCTCTCTATCTGTAGCACTTTTTTAAAATCTAGTTCGTGTGTTTTCTTCAAGTGGATCTAGAAAGACGTATAGGTTTTTTCGGTTAAGCTTTTACAATGGATGCAATTTCGTTTTGGATCGATAACGTGCAGTTGTGCAATTGACTTAGTCGTAATAGTAATTGCCATAATTGAGCTCATATAAGATTGTTTCGAGTAGTGTATGTACGTTTTAAACGATTGAGTATGCAGATTTTTGATATAAACCTCTCCATATTTATACGTATGTGTTATATGGCAAGATACAGCAAATGCAATTAAGATTAATTGGATTCTGTACCGTTTAGGTGGAGACTGCTGTATCAGAATACCGTCTGCTAAATTGGTTTAACAACTATGACTTTTCATGCCTTGGCATGTTTGATGCCGGGATTGTGATCCCGCATCCATGGTACAAGGAAACATGTGGCCTTGCATGTTTCCTAGGATTAGGTAGTCCCACGTTTGTCTCATGGGACTGAAGATAAGACTGGACTAGAAGGGGACTATTTGCCCACTTAATACCCCACGAAAGGGAGTATCCAATATCCAGACTGGGTGGGAAATAATCCTTTATCCCACCCAAATCAAACATGGTACAACTAATCGTACTACATACAATCCCCTATATTATCCCATAGACGCACATGTCCCCTTTTCCCCCATCACTAATCCCATCCTTTTCAGTCCTTCCAAAAATAATTTGGTGATCAAACGTGCCCTGTTAGGACTCCGATGAAAGGTTAAATAGATGAACACTAATCAGATTACCAGAATGTATTACTTGGCATATTGGCTTGAATGGAGTGGGATGTCTGATAAAAGTTGGCAGTTTTAGTTTCTACTGACCCCATAAGTTCAAGGTCGACTGGCTGCTAACTGTCTGTGTTGATGTTTTCATGGGCTTTGGTTTGTTTTGTTTTGAACCTAATTAATATTTATGTCTAAGTGGAGTGGTTAGGCTTAGGAACATGAGGAACCTGACCAACAGAACCAAAGGTAGAGCTCTAGAGAAAAACAGAGATGGTTGCTGTTGCAGTGCTTTGGTAAAGTGGTGAGGTGACCAATGACATCCTGAAGCTGCATTGGTTGAAATTCCGAGTTGCCAAAGCTGTTTCAGCCCACTGTTGCAAGTGCATCTTTGGTTTTTTGTCTCCTACTTGGCATGGGGTTTGTGACTTTTTTTAATGTATCAAAATAGGTTAGTACTTTGAATTCATTGGTGACCTAGCTTCAGTAATTGATTCAAAAAGCACAAATACTTTGTGTACATAATCATAAAAAGCTGAAAAAAGTAGAAGGCATGTGTTGGTTCGAACTTCAAGATTTGCCATATCGAAGTCTTGGAAATTCTACCTTTTTGTGTGAGGTTTGAGAGCAGACTATGATTGGTTGAGCAGCTGGGCAGTTAGTAAAGGCAAATGACCTTGTCTTTCTCATTAACAGTGCACATTACTATCTAATGAAACTACATTTTATTGCGTACGAATGACAAAAGAGCACGGTGTACTGTCTTCATTTTATGGAGCACAAAAGGATTAACATCCTAACTGCAGAGAATATCCTCCACTTTCTTTTGTATCTTGTTGCTAATGCCCCCAACAAGCTCTACTTTTGCTCCTTTGATAGTTTGGATTTAGACCCATTGCATTCTAATTAAATAAACCAAGAGAGTGCAACATCATATGCATTGGCGGAAATGCCAAGTTTGAAGGAATACGACAATTATGACGGTGAAAGTTTGTAAAGGATGCTAGCTTGTAACTTGAGTCTATTTGATGTGGTAACGGAATGGCAACATTAATCCGTGGTGCAGCTGATCCATAGACTTGGCTGATATGGCTTTATTAAATCAGTTGTCTTGTCACATTGATGCCATATTGCCATTGAGGCATTATGCTAGGAAATGTTTGATATTTAGTACTGCTCCTGGTTTGAACCTATCACGGTAGCTTCATACCAGGCTTCAATGATCCCTCCCCCACCTTCCCTGCGCTGGTCTGATGTTCTGCACTAGACAGGGAAAAACATTTGTTGCTTTTTTTTTTCATATCTTAATCTGTGTTACTGACTGAAAAGTTGTGGGCTTCTTGTTGCTTCTATTGTAAAGTTTTGCTGACATTCTCCCAACAAACCTTAGGCTGCAGAGGAATGTACGTCAGTTCTTGAGCTAGACCACAATCACACTGGAGCATTAATGTTGCGAGCTCAAACTCTGGTCACACTCAAGGAGTACCACTCAGCACTTTTTGATGTCAACAGGCTCATGGAGTTGAATCCATCGTCAGAAGTGTATCGAAACCTTCATGCCCGTTTGAAAACACAAATGGTAATCTCTCCCTAATTGTTTTTATTACGGTTTGAAGATGAAATATATCTCAGCCAGACACAAGGCCTTTGACCCTTCTCACCCATGATCCCACCTGTTGATGGTTCTAGTATCCTGTTTTATATTCTAGTCTGAGTAAGTATAGTTAGTAGTTACGCAGTTACTAAGTGGATGACCACTTTGACCTGCTATTCTTGGCGCTTTGGCATCTACAGCATTTATACAACTCACTCTATATAGTACCTGGTCTCCCTATATGTTCATTCCTTCCCCAATGAACTTTTTGCCCCTGGATAAGTAAGTTCATCTATTCATAGTGGTTTTTTTAATATGATAATATATTAATATGTATTTCAGGTCTTATGATCTACTTTGTCGATAAGAGGAACTATGTATGAACTCTCGTATACATTTCAGATATTTCCTGTCAACCTAGCTTGTAGTCAACCCTTTGGTTTTGCTATGCAGAGCATTTCATGTACCAAAATGGGAAGTATGTTGTTAGCCTTGTTTCTAACAGCCGCATATTACTTTTACATCACCTCAGAGTTATTTTACTTATTCACCTAGGTATTTGGAAAATAGCGGTGCGAATAATTTCATATTTCTTGAATTTGGGGCTGATGTTTTACTAAAGTTTCAAACATTGACTCTGAATTGTCATTAAGGTGTGTTATTTTCATTTTCTTTTTACGATCAAGGAAAGTCACTTGCTCCAATACCTGAAGCTGAGGCAGAGCTTGAAGAAGAGGATGAAGACGTTGATGAGGCAGAACCTCAAGAAGGGGATGAAGACGTTGAAGAGCCAGAACCAACAGAAGATGTAAAAGAAGAACAAGAAGAAAAAGATTTGGTACGTTCAAAAGTGGTAATAGATCAAAACGTTGAGCATGGAAGGACTACCCCTAGTGCTGAAGTTATTTCTCCCCAATTTGAGAGCACCAAGGGATCATCTGAACAAAATTCAGCCGGATGGCAGGCTATTCCAAAACCAAAAGGACACTCACAACTTGACTACTCTAGGTGGGACAGAGTTGATGATGAATCCAGTGAAGATGATGACGATGAAGACGACGATGAGGAGTCTCAACCTCGGTATCGATTCCGTGTGAAGACTGTTGGTGTACTTAAGTGAAAGGAAAATGTGCACATTTAAGGTGTATTAAGTTGAGTCTGCTAATCTCAAATCATCTGTGTGAAGTTGTAAGCGGCCTTACCACTGGGCCTGGGCGAATGGATTATGGTTTTCTTACGGCATCATTGCATATGGAAAATGCTGGTTGGTTTTCTGCCCAGTGGCATTATTTGAAGCTTTGGAGCTGTAGAAATCGTCTTGCGTGTGTAGAAGCATGTGAAAGCGGTAAAAAGGTTGTCATTTTGATTGCATAGAGACAACTTTGGTTTTTCGGAATCTCTGGCGCAAGCAAGGCTTAGTTCTTTGCATTGTGATGCTATTAATCTCTTCAGGCTGCCAAAACTACATGGAGATACAGCTGCTAATTGTTACACTAGGGCTGTGTTTGGAATGTTGGATATGTGGAGGAAAACACGAAGGCAACAGATTCTACTACTTCATTGAATTTTGTGAAAAAGAATTGGATGGTTTTGGGAAGAGAGAAGAATTTGGACTCTACCCCATTATCTTTCCCCGTCTGGAATTCTTTGGGGGAATTTGTGACGATTGAGGAGGAAAGAAAGGGTTGCCCAATGTATCTAATTGTGTCTGTTGTAAATGATGCCTGCATTAGTGCCTGCTGTTGAAAATCCATGGAGCAGGAGTAAATAACGTATAATCTGTGGCTGATTAATCGATTTAGTTTTTTCTTTTTTGGTTATTTAATTAATTAAATTGCGCATTGTTAAACTTTATTCCTTTCTGAAATGTGTCTTTATGTAACTCGCTTTTAATATTTATTTCGTGTCAAACAACAAATTTGATGGTAAGAGCATCCACAGTGGAATAACCAAAAGTCAATAATCAAAAGTTGCCACATCATCTTTTGGTTATGCATTTAAGGGGTTGTTAAGGTTAGCAATGTAGAGATCCGCAATGGTACAATCAAATTTGAATAACCAAAACTTGCCACATCACCTTTTTAATTTATAAAAATCTAAAAATTGTGAACATAGAAAACAATTATTTAAAAATAGGTTTCAAATTAATAAAAAAAGGTTATTAAAAAAAGAGAAATATTTTTGAAAACTTTGATTTAAAAAAAAAAATTTAGGGAAAGTGGAAGAGACTATTTTGAATAAAAAAATAGTTTTGAAAAAAAAACAGTTTATGAAAAAAGAAGTTTTAATAAAAAAAACTATTTTTGCCAAAAAAAAAAAAGAGAAATATTTTTGAAAACTTTCATTTAAAAAAAAAATTTAGGGAAAAAGTTAAAAAAAAAAACATTTTTCGAATAAAAAATAGTGTTTGGAAAAAAGTTTTTTTTTTAAAGAACAGTTTATGAAAAAAAAAGTTTTAATAAAAAAACTATTTTTGCCAATTT
Organism: Rhododendron molle; assembly: GCA_025413875.1. Classification (NCBI taxonomy): domain Eukaryota; kingdom Viridiplantae; phylum Streptophyta; class Magnoliopsida; order Ericales; family Ericaceae; genus Rhododendron; species Rhododendron molle. Next base: position 53,165,061 of record CM046393.1, on the reverse strand, counting down.
TTTTTTTTGGCAAAAACAGTTTTAATAAAAAAAATAGTTTTTGCAAAAAATAAAACTTTTTTTAAAAGTATTTTTCTTAGAACTATGTTGAAAATGGAAGAGAGATAAGGTTTTTGTGTAATGATGATGTATTTGATTGAGGAAATATAGGGACAACTAAATTTGATTATTGACAAAAAATTGCTAGTTTTAATTATCCGAGAGCCAAAATTTAATGAGTTGCTAAGAGGTTGCTAAGTTTGATTATTCCACTGTGAACTCTTTTTTGAGCAAATGTTGCTAACTTTAACAACATTTTAGTTTTGATTATACCACCGTGGATGCTCTAAGTATACTGAAACCCAAAAAAGGGTGCTTTCCAAAAACGTTTCTATTTTTATTTGTCATTAAATTTGTGTTTTCTAAAAACGTTTTTTTTCCCCAAAAGGAAAAATTAAAAACGTTTTAGAGGCGTATTCGTTAAACACGCGTTTGAACTTAAAATTTCCGTTGTAATCGTGTTTGGGAGGCACGCATTGTTCATCTTTTTACTACGTAGTACGTACTATTTTTTACTCTTCTTTCTCTTCACAGATTTGTTAGGGTTCCAAGTTCAGTGCAAAATCGTTTCACGGACTCCATCCCCAACCCGTGACTCTCTCTCTCGCTCGGTCGCTCGCTCATTCGCTCGACCACTACGTTCCCTATCTATCGCCGGCGGCGCTTGCTCCGATCAGCCCAGGTATCTTTCTCTCTCTGTCCTTCTCTGTGTCTCTTTCTCTCTCTGGATCTCTCGGTCTGTGCCTCTCTCTCTCTCTCGCTTTCTGTCTCTGTATGTCTCTCTCTCTCTCTATGTATCTCTTTCTCGCTGTTTGTATGTATGTGTGCGTTCTTGTACATATATGTACGTTCCGGTATTTATCTACAACTATACGTACTCTGGACACCCAAATTTTTAGGGTTGAGAGTAATATGTGTGATTAGTTGCAAAAATGGTATCAATCTACTTGCATGGATAATAATTGGTGCTCTATTTGAAAATTTTCCCTAAAATTTATAGGGTGACTCAAATTGAATTAGGGAGGAAAATTATACAACATTTTTGACGCTGGAAATAAGTAAGTCCCCAAACTGTTGTTCCTCAAACAGCATCGTAGAATTAGGCTATTAGCACTTGTTCACTTTAGTACCAGTAGTCTCTTTTAAGGCATAAGTTCTTAATTTCTTCTGATTAAGGATTGTATCATTTCCAACAACTAAGTAAATCAACCTTGCCTGAACCATTGAAAGAATCGCTTTTTTTAATTTTATTTGGAGATAATGTCTCCTTCATACACATTAAGGACGATTGAAATACGTAATATATAGGTAAATAAACATTATACGATATAGCAGAGACAAAGGTATGTCCACCATAATCTAGCTCCCCAGCAGAAGAGAAATAGTCTTAGTCCAAATCGGAATAGTCAGAGACATCATCATCGGAAGCAAATTCCGAATCCTCCTTAATAGATCAGACTGCCGCTCTGGCATTCGGACTATTCCTTTTGGATTCCCTCACAGCTTGGGCACACCTTTCATGGCAGCGTATACGCCTTGACATTGTGGTGTTCTCGAGTCAAAGTCTATTGCAAAGGCAGAATATGTTATGGGGATATTGACGTTGGTTGTCGAGGTCAATTTCTAGTCTGGGTCGATTTTTAGTGAACTTGCTTTTGGCACCTTTAAAAGATATTGACGACATGCCCATGGCGATTTCGCCACTCGAAGGGGTGGCCATAACTCATGAACAACCTCCTCTCCTAAATAGGGAGATTGGTTCTAAGACAGCCAAGGGCAATACAAATGTTCAGGTGTTAAAAAATCCATTCTCCATTTGAGCTCAATAACAGGCTATTGTCCAACCGGGGAAGGAGAAGTTGGTCATGTCTTCCTGGCCCTACTGGAGGCACCATCCCGTACCCTGCAGGAATACCCTGTCAGACAAATGGAACTTGTTGTGGGCATTCCTTTATCTGTTCCTTTTGGTTTGAAGCAAATATCTACTTGTAGGAAACTAGGAATAATGTTCTTGGTTTAGGTTCTTTAGTTTGTATGGCAGAGGGGACTTGAATTCAAATTACACTTTAAGATGTGTATACAATGGGGTCTATCCAATAAATTTGTTTAAGTATATGCATAGAGTAAACATATAAAGCTGGATCCCTATGGAACGCTGGTAACAACTTACCTTGTACGAGTGATTGGGAACCACATATTAAGCTATCAAGATCTTGTCAAATCACTCTAAGTCTTTTGCTTTGGCAGCTTTAAGCATGTATAAAGCTCTTTGCATTTTATGAGGGATTTGGAAGCATGCTTAAAGATGACAAGGCCTCGTCACTTTCAGAAGCATTTTAAATGGTTAATAAGGGCAATAGAGTCATTTGTTACAGAAGCAGTTACTGGTCGTGTGCATACGTCAATCTTTTGTTAGATTTAATTTACTGGAAAATTGGCATTCTAACTTGTGTTGGAAGTTCAGGCGGTGTATGTATCTATAAATATGGAAGTTAAAATTGGTCGAAGTATAAGGGGGTGTAAGCAGAAGTTCCCCTACAAATACTCAGAAAACCTCAAGACTAAGCTGGACTAATGAAGGCTTATTTAAACTGGATTCCGGTTCGATCCAAGAAAGTGTATTTGAACCATCCTACTTATTGTCCTTGCATGTTTCCCATAAAGTACATACATATCGATAGTTATAGCGCTATGGCTGGAAAAAGAGAGTTTCAATTGTTTACTGCTTGGAAACCAGAGTTTTTGTCTCCTAATACTGTTTGAAAACTAACTCAAGCTTGAGTACTAAAAAGCCCTAGTGGAAAGATCAGAATTACGATTCGGAAGACGACTTAAGTTGCTGGTCGATTATCTTCCCTTCACCAGGGTTCTTTATTTCTCTCTCTCTCTCTCTCTCTCTCTCTCTCTCTACACATAGTATACATACATATCATCTAGGCAATCTATTTTTGCATACTTTGGTACACCGTATTCAAACAAGGTGTCACACACTTTCATTTTCATCTTTTGCTCTGATATCGATATCCTGTGCTCTCTCAATTCGGGAACATATTTTAGGTTTTGATAAAGAATTTGGTATTTTGGAGTTCGGACGAAATATGGGTACATCTGATTTATTGGTTCATTGTGATTTTTCGTTCAAGAAACACTGGCCTAGAAACTTGTAATTGGGGCTTGATTTGTAAGCTACAAAGTCTCAAGCTCTAAATATTGAGTCATGTGCATCCTGTAAGAGTGATTCTCTGCAACCAGGTTACCTATGCTTAACATGAATTGCTTCAATTCCAGCAGTATTTGGTGTTTTAGAGTTTCCTTAGTTAGCGGGAGGGCATGGTTCCATTTGCTTATATAGTGATTGTCATGTTTTTACTTGTTTTGCATTTGCTTTTTAGGACTTATGTGGAAAAGTGCTAGGGGATATTTCGAGGTTATTTTCCTGGATTCAGGTTTTGTCATGGAAAAGGAGCATTTAGCTCTGAGTTGGTTTTAGACTTTGGATTTTCTTATACTAGTTTTTATGTTGCTCTTCATGTTTGTGCGTACTTTTGGAAGTTTTGCATTGCATTTAGTTCTTGAAACCTACTTGCCGAAAAAATTGAAAGCTTACTTTCCTTTCCTTTTATGTTAATTCACAGATGGCATGCTACTAGATGATGGTGATATGGATATTTAGTAGTTGAGGCCTCCCATATAAGAACAGAGAAAAGTAAGCAGACCACGCATACAAAGCTTGTGCACATTTTCTGGAAAGAGATACAGATGGCTAATATGCTACCAGGTGAAGCTTCACATCACGGAATGTACGAAGGTGGGCCTTACAAAATTTCTCAAGAAAAGCCAGAGGATGGTGGACGTTGGTATTTCTCTAGGAAGGAAATAGAAGATGATTCCCCTTCTAGACTAGATGGCATTGATATGAAGAAGGAGACTTACCTACGAAAGTCATACTGTACATTCTTACAAGATTTAGGCATGAGGCTTAAAGTGTAAGTCCTTGTGCTTCACATTCTTTTTTTTTTTTGCTTTATTCTTAGTTACAACAATAGCTGACATTGATTGGCTTTTGAAAATTTCATATATACTTCCAGATACTGAACTGTTGGAGTTCTATTTCTGGTACATTTATTTGATTGATTTAAACAAGCAGTAACAAAGGAGTTATTGGGATAGTTGCATCAAATGAAACACCCCAAAAGTTGTCTTTTAATTTGCAATATTTAGTTTCCAGAAACACACCTTTAATTCGCTAACTAATTTGTTAGTGAACCCAGCTTCGCAAAATTTTACGTATGGGTGTAGGAACAGCCACACAGGTTCAAATTTCAGACTTGATTAGGCCAGGTGTCACAGTTTGCACTCAGCCGTGGACTAACCCCCCTGATCTGGTTGTCCCCTATCTCTTACTAAGCCTTCTGGTCAAAGGGGTCTGCACATTTATGGACACATTGCATGACGTTGACACACTGGACGAAAATGTAGTTTGGGTAGTTCCTATGGGCATGTTTGATTGTCGGGTTATTTTTAGGGAGATTGGAAAATATGGGATTAAGGAGACAAGTGAGGTCTACAGGATAATAGATGAGATTATATGTATACCGGCCTAAAGCCAGGGGGACTTCACTGGTAGTTGAATAAGTTGAAACTCAACAACCAAAAGGGAAAGTAGCTTGATACTCGAAAGAAGAGGAATGAATATCGGGGTCAAAGTCACATGAAGATTGGAATAGAAATCTGTTTCACAATCTTGTGCTCAATGAGGTCCATCCAATCTAATTCATTCAGGATCCTGAGAAAGTAGTTGGGGACTTTGCTTGCTATGTCCACCGACGCTTTCTTTGCTTATCCTGCTTCATCCTCCTGATCTATATACTATGGTTGGTTAGAGTGAGATAAAGATGATGGGTTTTTTTTAATCGTTGGATGAGGAGGGAGATAATCCGAGGAAGGGGGACTAGCTAATATGTGTGCCTACAAATGCGCAGACTGTGAAAAAGAGGGAAGCAGATAACAACGAGATGTATTCTTTTAGTTAAACATGTCCTATGAGTCATATATAATACCACATACCATAAAGCAACAAAACGAGATGTTGTGCAAATCTGGATTCTATTACCAGCCCCACATGAACCTCGACTTTAGTCCACCCTTTTCAAATGCTATACGAAAAACCCACCAGATATGGCTCATGCTCATGTAAGGAACTCTAACCTCCTTGGTGGAACTATAGTTGCAGTCCACTTCCTTTCTCTATAGCTGATTTCCCTCTAAAGCATATCTGCAGTGCCATTTAGAACCCCAACTCACCCCCATCCAAGACATTAGAGACCTGTACACAAGTGAGACAACGATCTCATCCTCTCATTTTTTTGACTAAATTTCATCACTGGTTGTGAGAAAATCTTATTCTAAAAAAAAACCCAGCTTCTTGTCGACATCTACCTCCTGTGTTGAGTCTCCTTGGGCCAATTCTAGTTCCGTGCCATCCTCCTTGCATCCTTTTCCCTTCTCCTGACATCCTACCCCCACCTAAGAAGAAGAGTCGATGTCCTTAATAAGCCTCAGGACTCAGGACATTGCGCCCTGGCCTGCTCCAAATTGGCCTGAGAGTAGGAGAGAGGAGTGAGGCCAAAATCGAGTTTTGTTCTCTTGGGTTTTCTGAACTCAGTTAAGAAACAACTGGTCTTGGGCCCTCCTTATTAAAGTACTTCAGTTGTGTGTTGCCATTAAGTGGTTATGGAGGTTTACTTTAGATATAGATTGCTTTCGTGTAGGATTTTTAAATGTAAACATGGCACTGAAGTAGGGGTGTGTATCTAAGAACTTTAGGGGTTCTTATGTGGTTGATCTATGGAAAAGTAGGAAAGGCTTGTCAAAATCTTTTTAGGTATGGAAGCCTTTGGCATAGGGTTATTAGATGTAGACTGTGAACTTTAGGGGTTCATCTGTGTTTAGCGTAGTGAAAATAACTAGGGAAGGCTTGTCAAATCTTCTTTGACGTGAATTGGTCATCAGAGGTGGAATACAGCAAATTTCCCCATGATGTGTGGTGTGGGAATTATTTGTTAGGGATGGCCTTGTTGATTTGTTAAATACTGTGGTGGTTAAGTGTGGGTGACTTGTCCAGGTGGAACTATTGAGGTGTCTGGAAAGATCGTGTCAGTCAGAGCTTAGGCCACAGGAGACAGTGGAGAGACAAGGCAACCCTACTAACCTAGTGATAGGGGGAGAGAGAATACTGGCGCTGCTATATCTGAAACCAATGGGTATAGTTGGAGATGATATTCGCTATTGTTTCGTGCTGCTGTGGTTTGCTAAATCTCGTGTCCTGTTGATATGGGGCAAGTCGATCTGATCGCTTATCTACTTGTGAGTTCTTTGGTCATAATGTGTATATAACCGGCGAATTGGCTGATACATGTCCGCGCCAGTAGGAATCGGCCAACACTAATAGGTTCAAACTTCAGAATCCTTACAGAATGGAGCAGCTGAATCTTTAAATCTTACTCTAGCTTTCCTAATCCTAATATTACTTGCATCACTTACTTCGTCTTTGTCAACAATGAGTTGGCATATGCAGTCCTATTTGATGCCATTTTTACCACCGTGACTCTAACAGAAACTAAAATGCTTGAACTTTTAAGAAAATTTGACAATTGCAATGCCACACAGACATCATTGAAGATAGGTGATTGTTAGATTAGGAGTTCGTGCTTTGGTTGAGGTTTTCTAGTTTGCAGCTTTCAGTCTTTAACAGGTTCGTGCATTTAGCACAGAAGATAATTGCGTTATACTTATATTTGATCTTTAGATCTTTCTATTTTTGACATCAGTATTGTTGCTAAGGATCATAGATCTTGTTATTAACCACCCCCCTCTATTGCTTAACGAGTGATGAACTCATAATTTTTCATGCCTCTAATCTTATGTGGCTGGAGGACTTTTTAGTTTTTATCTATAAACACGCGATTTCATATTCAACTGAGCATAAAGCTCGACTGAGCTGAATGGAAGAAAATCTTAAATATATTCACCCCAATTGATTTGGAGGCTTAGTTTGGTCTGGTTTACTGAAAATAAGAGATTGTTGATGTTTCCGATTGCAGGCCTCAGGTAACAATTGCCACTGCAATAATTTTTTGTCACCGTTTCTTCCATCGTCAATCCCATGCAAAGAATGACAGAAGGGTGAGTTACTGTTCCTTTGTATCATTTGAACTCCTATTCTCTTTCCCGAGTAGGAATCTTTCCTTAATGATTCTGATTTACTTAGTTGTAAGTTTGACATAACTTGTAGAATACAATCCTGCAAATGTTGCATTGAGCTGTGTAATTTTACTGGAAATTACCTGGTAAGATTGAACATGGATAAGATGTTCTGGACAATTAAAGCTGGCAAAGTCTTTTCCCCTGCTCCTTTCCATAGATAAGGCTCCAAATGAGTAGAGGTCATCAGGTGACTAGCACCTTTGTATGCATATATGCAGGCAGTTTCTAAGCCATTAGCCCATGTAGCACGAACTTGGGCACGGATACAGACATGGACATGGACACATAACACGGGATTCCTAAGAAAATGGGGACACAAACACGGGAGGGGACACGGCAAAAGTAGATGAAAAAATAAATTTACTTTATATCAGTGGAGACGCGGTTATATGTATAAGCATGAAGCATCAACATTCAGAAACAAGCATCATATATACATCATATTACACTTTTATCCCAAAAAATTTAAAGTAATACACATTTACCATGAAAAAGTTTTAAAAAAATTCCATATTTAACTCCTTCCGTGTCCCTATAGGCGTCCCTCCTATGTCCTTGCCATGCCCCCCAACAAAGTTCATTAAATTTTAGGACACGCCACGTAGCATGTCCCATACGTATTTTGCCCTGTCACCCGCGTCTCCCTGTGTCAGATAGGGGGACACGCTGGCCTCTAGAAGTGTTTGTGGTTCATAGCCGTTAGCCATCTTATGGTATTTAGAGGTGGTGATATGTTAGGCATACTTAGGTAGAGGTGGCATGAGTTTTATATGTCCAAATACGCCGAGTTTGTTGGATTGTATGTTAACATGTATGACATATATTTGGGTGATGAAATATTTTACAAAGAAATAATTGCATTTTTTTTCACTGATGGAAGTCCTATGCATAGTCATAACCGACTCATAATACTTGTTAGATGCATGTCCAGCACATCCCTTCCATGCGTTGAGCCTGAGTGTCAGGTTTCATATGGGAGTACACGAAGCATATGTGTTGGATACTTGGATGTTTTATGTTGGAGAGAAACAAGGGGAAAGATGGCAATAGTATTGGCAATTTTTTAGCATACTAATGTGTCGACATGCAATTTTCTGGCAGACATACCATTTTGGATTTCCCTTCTTTCAACCACCATTTGTTTCTCAGATCTCTCTATTATTGGGCAAGACATTAGTGGACCATTCGAGGAGACTTTTGCGGGAGTATTGCTCTAAATTGGCTTTGGAATGACTTATGGCTACCCATTGGAGATGCTCTTAGGGCCTTAGGTTGACTTCATGTCATTCCACCATGCACGGTGGAAGGCAGGGGGAGTAGTGGTTTGTGAGCTCTGCTACTGCGTGGACACAAATACGTTCATTCCTTCAACCCTGCCCAAGAACCATAGAATGAGAAAAGAGTTGAACGATCCTCTTTTTTCTGACCATGGACTTGGTTACTTCGTATGATGTACAGTGATGTAAAGTAAAAAGAAGAGAAAAAGAGAAAAGATGTGCTGTGAAGAGAGGTGAGAATAAATTATGGCTTTTTCCAATTGTAACTCTTATTTAATTAGGGACCAAGTACCAGAATGCCCTAAACCTAGCATAAGTGACTAAAGAGTTAAGACATTTGTCGGGTGGAGGTAATTGTTCCAGGTTATTTTGGATTGAGTGGATGTGAACAATTCAATGTTATTGCATTATTGCAATCTGGTCTCGTCTGTATTGGATTTGTGGGGCTAATTTGTCGGTTGACCCAAACACATGCTCCTGTTTTTTGATGTGTGAATGGTTGAAGTTTCTCGCTCCATGATTCTCGATTTGGTGCAAGACACCAATAACAACACAATTAATTTTTGTGAAGGAAATCATTGAATAAAAATGGTTTTGGGTGGATGATTAAACTTGGAACCTAACTTCTATATTTCCGTCAGACAATTGCAACGGTTTGCATGTTCCTTGCGGGTAAAGTTGAAGAAACTCCTCGTCCATTGAAGGATGTGATACTCATTTCTTATGAAATCATTAACAAAAAGGATCCTGCCGCAGTTCAGAGGATCAAGCAAAAGGTACTGTCATTGTGTGAGTTCTTATGCTACAATCCTCCTTTCAGGTGTCTGTTATTCTGTTCACATATCTCCAGTGAGCTTCTTTGTTTGGTTATGTTTGATATGTGAGAGGTCTATATTCTACCCAATCTTCTTCAAATGCTTCTAGGGCAACGTTTAATGCAATTGCTAGTAGTATTCGTCACTCCTGTAGATTTCGACATTTCGTTTCCAAATATTTAAGGAGCAATGTCAGTATAATCTTTTGTAGCATTCACCGTTCAAAAGAAATATAATAATAATAATAATAATAATAATAATAACCATCATCATCATCATATTTTGTAGCATTAATTTTTCGTACTTACTTGTCATATTGACATCAATCATGCAGGAGGTATACGAGCAACAAAAAGAACTAATTTTACTGGGTGAGAGGGTTGTTCTTGCAACTCTTGGTTTTGATCTTAATGTACATCATCCGTATAAACCCCTTGTGGAGGCAATAAAGAAATTCAAGGTTGCTCAAAATGCCCTTGCTCAAGTTGCGTGGAATTTTGTCAATGATGGGTATGACACATATCATTTACTTTCAATAATGGCCATCCATGGGCGTTCTTCCTTCTCTTTTTGACTGGGGAAAGCGGCATGCAGGCTGCGGACATCTCTTTGCTTGCAATTTAAGCCCCACCACATTGCAGCAGGTGCAATTTTCCTTGCTGCCAAGTTTCTAAAAGTAAAGCTCCCACATGACGGTGAGAAGGTTTGGTGGCAGGAGTTTGATGTCACCCCACGTCAATTGGAGGGTTGGTTGCTTGCCTTCCTTTGAAAAGCAATGATGCACACCTATAGTGGTGTATTGTTCTATCTTTTGTGAATTGGATAAAATGTCATCTTAGATACGTAATTACGTATAGAGCCGAACATCTCCACCATGTAGATGCTGATATGGATGGCACCTCCTTTCTCTTCTTTTAATATTATGTTTATTGTATTTTTTGGTACTTTACTTTAGATATAAGAAGATAATTTGCATATTTATTGCTTAATTGTGATGATGGATATGCCAATTAAGATATTTATTCATATTTTCAATAGTTTCTCGAATCTTGGTTATGGTTTTTGAGAAACCAAATTTTAGATTTCTCAGATTTTCTAGGTTACTTATTTCCTATGATGCACCGACACGGACACCGACACGGACACCGAAACCGACACCGGGACACGGGAATTCTAAAAAAATGGGGACACGGACACGGCGGGGGACACGCCACGTGTATATTTATTTATTTATTTATTTATATATATAAATAAATAAATAATTATATTTTAACTCCCAGAAATTTTAAAAAAATTATAATTTGGTCTCCAATTTTTTTAAAAAATTACAATTTGACCCCCAATTTTTTCAAAAATTACAGTTTGGCCCCCAAAATTTTAAAAATAATTGCAGTTTAGCCTCTGCCGTGTCCCCATCGGTGTCCCCGCCGTGTCCCCATCGGTGTCCCGCCGTGTCCCCAGCCGTGTCCCCCTCAAAATTTAATATTAAATTATGGGACACGCCACGTGGTGTGTCCCCGAGGTATCCCGCCGTGTCCCCGAGGTATCCCGCCGTGTCCCCGTGTCCTGACACCGCGATTCTTCGACCTCTAGAGGTGTCGGTGCTTCATAGCTTATTTCCAAAAGAAACACATTATAAAGTTGTTTCTGGTTGCTTTGACAATTATTAGGAAACATAATGCCATTCAACCCTGGGTTTTAAACTTAGTGATAAAAGGTATATTTGAGCTCAATATATTCATTGATCATGAGTACACCTCTAGACCAACCTTTGGCAAAATCTGCCTCAAGCGGCTGCCACAGGCTCTATTAAATAAGTTATTCACAATCTGTCTTTGAGATAAATGTTTGAGTTCTGTTCTTTTGCATATATGACGATATGTGATAATTTCTCTTGTTTCTTCGTTTCATCTATGTGAGATTTAAGTTTCTGTTTTTGGTAATATTTATATTTTTCTGTCTATATAGCATCCTCTGAGAATGAGCAAAGAAGATTTTACTGCTATGTGATTTATAATGAGTCCAAAAGTTTCGGGATATTGCATATTTTATTTAGTTTCATTCATTGTGTGCAGAGGTTAGCAATCAAATGTTGGAACTCTATGAACAAAATAGAGTACCACCGCCTTCTCAGACAAGTGAAGCAGAAGGAAGTGCTGGCACCACAGTTAGTCATCGTCCCCCTTCCAAAGCTCCCACTGGCAACGACGAACATGCACCTATTGATAGTATGGCTCAGAGTGGAGTTACTACTTCAAAACCTGGAACCTTAAAGCCATCATCATCTCGGCCAGCTGAAGATCATCCGCACTCCGATATCCATGGTGGGCATTCCAAACCCACCCAAAATCGGAATAATGACTATGGGAGTAGTGCAGAGGTAAAGAGTGTTTCGGACCAAAAAGGAGATGGTGAGGTCCATGAATCAGAGGAACCGCAATACCAGGAAAACATTGAGGAAGAACAGAACAGATGCAGTGAAGAAGATCAGACAAGGAATGGTGGGAGAGCAGAAACGAGAGAAGCAGGGGAAATGAAGGACAGATACCATGGCTACAGAGATGGTGGCACAGTTAGTCAGTCACCCCAAGAAGCCATAAAAAAGATAGACAAAGACAAGGTAAAGGCGGCACTAGAGAAACGAAGGAAGGCACGTGGTGACACAACTAGGAAAACCGATTTGATGGATGAAGATGACCTCATTGAGAGGGAACTGGAAGATGGTATCGAATTGGCTGCAGAGACTGATAAGGTCAAACAGGAGAGGAGGACAAATTGGTCCAAACATTCAAAATTACCAGATCATGAGAAAGGGCAGCACTCTTATGGACTAGACTCTCAGAATGTGGAAGAAGGTGAGGTTGCAGCACTTGATGATGTGGGGCATGGGTATCGGTCGCCGAAGTCCAGCAACCGCAAGAGAAAGGCGGGGAGTCCACCCGACCGACCAATAGAGGGGAAACAACGTAGTGATTATGCTCACAGGTCCCACCACCATAGTCACCATGATCTTCCAGACGATAGGAACAGGTTAGCCAGACTTGGTTATACGGAAAGGGATCCAAAAAGGCACGTACAGGAGAACCATGTTTGAAGGGTGCGTAATTAGTACTTTGCTGGAACAATGCATTTGGTAGTATTTTCAAGTGGTTAATAGTTTTCCATATTACCTCAATCTTTGCTTTGAGTCAGCAGCTTGACAGAAGGTGGTGCAGGTAATGATTTCCTGGACTTGGAGCATGGAGGAGTTTTGCCCAACATATATTTGCGTTTTGACAATGTAATATTTATTTGGGGAAAATTTGTATCAAGGAATTAGGGTGATTACAGAGCCCACCAATTTGCGATATTTTTTAATTTTTTTTTCCTGTTTTGATCTCTTATAATATTTGGGACGACCATGTCCAATTTGATGATGAGGTGACAGTTTCATTATTCTGAGGAACTTTAATGATGTAAAATGAGGAGGCTTGATTTTGTTTCCAATTGTATGGGCAATGGATGCTGAGTTTGTTGTTCTAAATACGGGTTTGTATCATGTTTGATGTTTGTAAAGTTCATGTTCATTGTATATTTAATCCGAGAGCACGCTCTCGTAGGGAACTTGAAAACACCCTAAACACCCTTTCATATATCTTGCTATCTCCGCACAAAATTACCCATGCCAGGGGTGTGTTACAGAGAGAAAAATGGATTTGGGGTTCTGGCCTAGACCAAATGGTAAGTAGTTCCAAGTAACAGTGCTAGAATCGCACGTACTTCTGCACGTGTGATTGTAGTTTTTCTCCCCCTTCGAAGTAACTTTGGGTGACTCAAACGTTTGGGCTGTGTTTGGTGACTAGCTATGAGCAAAATGAAGCCTCGCTGTTGTTATTTTTTTTTGCCAATATTATGTACTGGGGGGTAAGAGAAATTAAGAGGTCATAACCCCATACCTTCCCTTAAAAAATCAATAGCACAACGTGCCTTGCATTGAAGAAAGAATCAAATTGATAAATTATGTGTTCGGACAGAGGAATACTTTGTACTGATTTTGCGCTCTTGATCTTAATATTGCGCTCACTCGTTCAATCCTCTCGTGGATTTTAGGGGATTTAATATTGGCTCCAGGCGGTTTTTTTTTCTTTTTTTCTTTTGTTTTGCTTGGTGTATTTTGTTTTGTTTGTTGTTTTTTTGTACTTTCGGACCGGTAGTGTCCACTTTTACTGTACTGTATTTTTTTTTTTGGTTATATGTATATCAAGTTTAATTCCAGTGAAAAATATGTCTTTCAAAGAGAATTCCACACTTGCACTCGTTCTCACGCTTCCCCACGCAAATTATGTGACTTAAAGATCTCAATTAGTAATTTTATTCGGTGCAGAAAAACATAATCGAGATCTTAAAGTCACATAAAATTACTCATCATCAACAACAACAACATAACATAACCCATCTAGTCTCCAATCATTGGGGGATAAAATCTGCATATTACTAATCGGGATCTTTAAGTCACATAATTCGCGTGGGGAAGCACGAGCACAAGTGTGGAATTGTTTTCGAAATACATATTAAATTCACTAAACTCTGCATGAGCGTGCAAGCGCAGTACTAGAATCGAGAGTGAGAGATGCGACCAATTGTAAAGATGGTGAAATTACTTATCTCCGCGGGAAATTGGAGATGGTGTTGTGCAGCACTATATTGCGCACCTCCGAGCCGTCGGATCATACATCCAACGGCTCGGATCTCATCTCGACAATAAACGTTTCTCAATTGTTAATTGCCAAGATAAGATACAAACCGTCGGATGCACGATCCGACCTCGAAAGTACGCAGCATAGTACTGCACATATCACAGCACAACACCAACTCAAAATCCCTCAAAGGTGGCAAAGTCAATCCCTATCGGCAGCCAAAAGACTTATGAGTCGAAGGGGAGAACAAGTGGCAAGTAAAGTAGGGACCCGTAAAGTAGCGTGTTTTCCTTTCTTTACTCCACTACCCGAAAACTTTGTCACCTTTTTTTTTTTTTATTTTTATTTTTTAATCTTGATAAAACTTTGTCACGTTGAGCCGCTACAAATTTACAATCATCACTTTTGTCTCCCTCTAATTTCTCTTTTAAAAATCAAAGAATCGGAGTACTCCCTCCGCCCTAATTTAATAAGTTTCTTTACGGAATTCGTGTCATATTTTAATTGATTATATCTTATAATTTATACTATTATCTGTAATTTTAAAAATATTTTCTTAAAAAACTAATTAAAATCTATCTAACGAGATCTATATTTATTATAAAATTCATTATGTTATGAACTAAAGTTTCATATAAGGAGATTCATGGTGTTCAAATTAATTTGCAATAGTAATCTATATGATAAACAGAGTAAATTAACAAAAACTAAGACAGAGGATCCGGATCTGAAAAATGGACAATTATACATAAGGAAGTTAGTAATTCTAAACGTTTAGATTTCTATATATACTCTAGGTTTGAGAACCTAATCGAGTCGAATACCGGTACGTTCATCTTCATACAGGTCTAAAGCTAGAAAGAGAAATGAGAGAAATAATTATCTATTTTTCGGATCCGTATCCTATCTCTCAATTGGGCAGCCTAATCGAGCTGAATACTGCTCTCATACAGGTCTAAAAAATTAAGCTACAAATAAATTTTTTAGTATGTACATAAATACTTTCATATACATATAAATGACAAAAATATATACAAAAAATAAGTTTTAGTAATTGTAAACGTTTAGACTTGTACATATACTCCAGGTTTGCAAGCCTAATCGAGCCAAATACTGCTACATTCATGTTCGGCTCATTTATGAAACGAGTCTAAAATTGAGGTTCAAGTTTGGTTTATTTAATAGAAGAATCGAACTCGAAAGAGCCTTTACCGAGTCGAGTCTCGAACAGTTCACAAACGGCTCAATTCATTTACAGCCCTAGGGGAATGAGCAAATTCAAAAACAAACGTTCAACAACAACAACAAAAAGTCTCATTATGCATACGTGATCAAAACGTCCAGGTAGTACAACCATAGCCATTTCTTATCTTAAAACAAAAGAAGATTCAGACTTTCTTAATTAAAAACCAAGTACCGTTAGCATCTTCTTAAACATATATATATATATAGAAGATGGAAAAGGTATTCTCTAAAGACGAACTAAAAAAAAAACTAATCCTAAATGATTCATGAATAACTTGTCAAAATGCTTTAGGGAAGCAGAGCTAGCATAAAATAGGCTTGATTTTCCATTCCTTCTCCAGGCATGTAAAACTTCATCTCTTTGACATCGCGCCTGCACGCTGTGTGTTTTGTGTTAATTTTTTTTTGTTGAAAGGTGCTTGTAAATATGATTTCTTGAACGTAAATTATAAACCCCGTGTGCCTTAAGTCATTTACTGCCTAACAACAGTGATCAGGAACCTTTGCTAGCAAAATAGCTGTATACGAGTTGCTAAATTAAGTCAATTTTGTTCGGAACAAACAATATGATTTGCTATCTGTGGGGAGGAGGGATAAAAACGAAGAGATATTGTTTTGACAAAGGGGATCAGCAAGCCGACCGGTAGCATTTTAGAGGCTTGGTAATGTAGATGAAAGGGTAGACAAATCTGTGAACAAAGGATCATAGCTTTTCAAGATCGGAAAACAAATTAAAGAAGCGTACTAGATAGAACAGGAATAAAGTCAAGGTAGAATGGTAAATGTTGAAAAAGGCTAAAGCTGGTTGGAGATATTATCCGTAGTGATCTTATTATACCCAGGATCACTTCTAGGCGACATGCACTAACATGACCATGTTGGAACCTGAAAAAGGACTCTTGTTCGCGCGTTGATTACGATTTGAAGTACTCTTAACTTGTTTGGTTTTACGTTACCGTTTTTGTTAGAAAACTAATATCATGCACAATCGCAGTCCATATGATGTACAGTGAAGATTAAAAAACAACTAGTTGCTGATTACTATATGATTCGATGATCTGAGTATCGCATAAAAAGTCACTTATCTTGTAATCAATCCAGTTTCTAAGTTAATCATGCGGACTGTAAAGTCAATTGCTGTCCTTCTAGATCATCAAACACTACTTTAGCTTAAAGCAGAGGTAATCGTTTGCTTGGTTTTTTCTTTCGGGAAATTATACTCAAGAGTTTTCATGCCCGAGGTTAAATGGCAAAAAAACCAAGATCAAACGGCATGCTGAAAAGTAAGTGTGAATACCTTTTCCGTATACCAAATAGATAAGAGAGAAGCTAATTAATTGGGTCATGATGTTTTTGTGTTGGACACAAGTGGGGGCACTATGGGTGGGTAAGGTTGCCGGGATTGGCAGGGGAAACCAGAGGCACCTGATACCTGGCCGTGACAGTTTGTGCAAAATCTTTTAATCTCTCTTTTAACTTATTTTCCATGTCCTTTTGAGGCAAATAGGCAGGCAAAAATAAAATCTTTCAGTCACAGAGAGAATCCCCCACAGAAGGTATTTCTAAGATAGGGTAGCTGGTCCTTCACTTGATAGGTATGAATTTTGAACAAGATACCTTTTCAGCCTCCCGAAGAAAGGTTGTCCCTCCAACATTTTATGCTTTGATGATAAAAGCGTTTTTTTTTTTTTTTTTCAAACATCGGAATTACAGAGCTCTTCAAAAATTTTGCATTTCTAGAAGCTCCAATATTTTAGATATAAAAAGCAGTCGTTAAGTTATTTTAAAGTTCTTAATTACTGTATGTGTATCTCTTGATCATCGCTCAACTCAATATATATTCTTTTAATTGTAGTCCTATTTTCTCGTATCTCAATCTCACGTCGCAGTTGGGTTTACGACGCAATTGGGTTTACGACGCAGTTGGGTTTTCTTCATACATTACAATCACAACGTACAGTGCTTACTACAAAATTCATGCAAACTTGAGTGTGTGCACGCGTGTGGGTGTGTCTCCCTATTACAGTAGTAGTAATACTTCATTAGCTGAATTAATTACAGGCAGGCAACGCAACAAGACTGTGATATTCTGGATTGGGGGAATATGGTGAAGCAGTGAATAGATAGATGGGTTTGCAAGAGAATTTGGAAGGGAGATATGTTGTAGTGGTTTTGGTGCTACATATCTTACTACCCCATGTGTTAGATTCTTGGTCTATAGATCGATATAGGTATAGGCCTTTCCGGGTATGGCTTATGGTGTACAGCTCTATAAGAATTGTAGTCACATGAGGGGAAAATTTTTCAGTGCCGAGCGGGTACCACGTGGTGCCCGCTCGTGCATCCGAGCCGTCCATTTCGGGTTTGAACGGCTCAGATTTAGAGAGAGAAAAAGGAGAGAGAGTGTGTTGGGATGAGAGGAGAGAAGGTGTTTCAATCCGAACCGTCCGAAAGTGAATCGGACGGCTGAGGTGCGCCGAGCGGGTGCCACGTCGGCAATACCCGCTCGGCACTGAAAAACTTCTCCACATGAGGCCCTCTTCTCTTCTCAACCTTTGTCAGGGGATGCTTCAGGGCCATTCTCGGCCTCTTGATCCTAAGTTGTCCCAAAAGGGGACTTTAATTCTTAACTATATAATTTATCATGTTTTGCCATTGCCTGGATGCATTAATTAATTATGTACCACAAAACTGAAGATAGAGCCCATATCATATGTCACAACCAGGAAAAAAAATTCATTGCCGAGCGGGTAACACATGGAGCCCGCTCGCGCATCCGAGCCGTCCATTCCGTATTTGAACGGCTCAGATTTGGAAAGAAAGAGAGTTTCAATCCAAACCGTCCAAAAGTGTATCGGACGGCTCGGATGCGCCGAGCGAGTACCACGTAAGGTATACCCACTCGGCACTGAAAAATCTCTCCACAACCAGGCTCGGCCGGGCCTTAGAACAAGGTCCAAGAGGTCGCCGCCCAAGACCCCATCTTGAGGGAGAATTTGACGTGGAAAGAAACTGGCGTTAGAGTTATTTGTACCCGGAAATGTCTCATGGCAAAGTACTCGAATACCCTTGTCAGTCATTTTTAAGTCTTGAAAACCAATCCCAAATTTTTATTCGACATAACGCATCTACCTGAATATGTATATTGATCTTTCAATGTTATTTGACGAAGAGAAATGCTACACGGTAATCACATCATCTTAGTGAAGTTATGTCAGTATCTTTTCTTTACATAAACTAGGTGAATTCTATCATAAGTACACACAAACCATAAAACAGAGTATAAATTCAAAAAGTCTAGAAACACAATTTCCACACAATATATTCAGAGTCGTTCGATGTATGTAGAAACACGTGGATCAAACGCTTTTGGACGCAATTGTAGTCTAAATTGTGTTCCGAGCATTTCTCATATAATTTTTGAAAAGAATCTACAGTACATAGCAGATCTCATGTATAATTTTTTGAAAACAATGCGGCAGATCTTTCTGGAAAGGAAATATTGAGTTGACGAAGTGGTGGGGTCAGTGTGGGACAAACAACTTGCCCAAGTCCTGTGGAGTGCACATGCTATAAATTTCAAGTCTTTAAAGGGCCAAACACCATAAAAAAAACTGAACCCATAAGCAGTACAATACCCCCCTGATCACAAGATCTTCAACTTGCCTCTAATGGCTTCCTCTGTTCCACAATACCCCTCTGATCACTTCACTTTCTGCAATGAATACTGTGAGTTTCCAACTCCTATCGGCGGCAGCGCAATGTGGGTGGACGAAAAAGGCTCACCCTTCTTTGACACTAATGGAGCACTAGTACTTGTTGATACTATGGTGCCGCCAGAAACCGATGTCACGTCGTCATTTAATTCAGTGATGCCATTTCCGGAGCGGTTGGGGGTGTCCCCGGACATGGCTGTACCTGTGTTGGCTGAGTTCAATCAGGGGTTAAGTGGCATTATTGCCGGAAGTAGTGAGAGTTTTGAATCATATTCAGCTGGTAGTGGTGTATGCTACGTGCAGGATGTGTGCGAGTTTGGAGAGGATTATTGCAATGGTATCGTGCCTGATTATCAGGCTGTTTATCCCTCTTCCAATCACAATTGGGTAATACTTTCTTGGCCTTCCACTTTTGTTTTTGTGTGTTTGTTTCAATTTAGGTCCATTCTGCCATATCATGTCATGCCTTGCCTCCGGTGTCATGCCATGCCTTACCGATTGATGTGCCATAGAGTGCTTTGCCTTGCCGGTTGACAATTTATTCATACTTTTTCTGAGCCAAGCATCAAGATGCATGGAAATTCAATATATATAGAGCGCTTTACATCAAACTATTGTCAAATATTATTTGTACGTATAACATTAGAAGAAACTTCAATTATAGGGTTTCAATCAAGTTACTCAAGTGCCAATAATGGAGGAACCCAGTTCGAAGGTTGGCAAGTACTCAGTCGAAGAAAGGAAGGACAGAATTCTCCGATATCTTAGGAAGAGAAATCAAAGGAACTTCAACAAAACTATCAAGGTTCCTCTCTCTCTCTCTCTCTCTCTCTCTCTACAACATAAAGGTATCTTTTTTATGATAATCGGATATCCAGATCAGTTTGTGCGTACCTCAACTAATTTCGGGGCCTTAAAGTTAACGATCTGGCAAATCCTCCAGTGACCCCACGTTAAAATATCAAGTATCGAAGTCTTTGATACCTTGACAACACGCGGGCGCACATAGCACACTTGCCAACAGTTCTGTTCTTTTTTTCCCGTAGAACATATCATTGGTTGATTTGCGCTGATGAGTCTCACATGCATTTTCCTTTTGTACAGTATGAATGTCGCAAGACCCTGGCCGATAAGCGGGTCCGAGTTCGCGGAAGATTCGCCAGAAACAATGAGCTGTGCGATGGAGATCATGCAGTACTAACGAAGGAAAAGAACAACAACAACGACGACAACAACAATTTTCAGGAAGACGGAGGATTTTACAACGACGAGACTGTTAAGGTACTTTTTCACAGTTGGCCGCTGCCCAGAATCCTACGTACACGACTCACAACTATATTAAATCTTGATATATGTACATAATACAATTACACGATGTTGTGAGTTCTGTAATAATTTTATCATCTTGCTTTTTGCAGATCAAATATGATGTCGAGGATGATTGGCTACAAGAGGCTATCTCGAGTCTCGTGTATTTACCTTATGTTTCAGGCTGATATATATATATATATATATATATATATATATATATATATATATATATATATATATATATATATATATATATATATATACAAATTTACTTTTTGCAGATCAGCTATGCGTAAATTTACGTATAACTAAGCCGATCGATCCATTGGCAAAATGAGGACGATTCTAAGGAAATTTATTTGTGTAGAAGTAGCCATTGTTGGTTTCCAAAGTTTGATGGAGTAACTCTTTGGAATGCTTCGGATGAGGAAATGAAAGAGAACTCCTTTGTAACGCTTGGTGATTCCGAAGTGTACATTTATTAGATGCATGGCTCTAACAATTTCCCGTTATTTTTGCATTTAGTTTTAACTTTAATTGTTAGCTAGTTTCATGAATTTGAATACTAATTAATGATACTTTTTCGTAAGGACCAAATTCCGGAGTCACTAGCTTGTGTTAGCAATTCTGTATGACAAAACACATATTAATTTAGTTGTAATTTTGTTATTTTTTTTTAAGTTAGTAAGTCTGTATAGAATTAAAGTGAAATGAATCATTACGAAATATTATTTGTAATAAAAATAGAGTCGCGAGACAAATTTTGGCGAAGACAGATAGACCCAGTTAGTTATCAATCGATATCAACTTTTTTAAAAGAAGAAAAACGTAAGAAAAAAAAAAAGGGGGCCCAATGAAGAGGTCTTATTATAGGGTTTGACCGTAGCCTTATAAATTGGAAAAGAAAGGGACGGCAAAGATTTCTCTTAAAAGTCATACTATATACTATTGCCTACTGGAGATTAAATTCTTTCCACTTACGATAGAAAATTTCATTTTCCACCACCACATTTTTCGGCCATACCATATATTTATTGTTGATTTGAACCGTTCATCTTATAGACCTCACATAGTAGTGTATTTATGCAAAAAAATAAATTTCATCGGATATAGATAGGAGTATCAAAAATTGAATTTTATTTTGTAAAATGGATAGTTTATCTTTATTATTATTATTATTATTGACAGAAACCAGATTGTCCATTTTATAAACCAAAATTAAAATTTGGATATATCTATCGAATTCTGATCAAACTGATTTTTTACATGGCAATACTATATTGCTGGTCTTAAAATAAGAATTGCGGGTCTTAAAATAAAAAAGGTTCAGATCACAATAATAGACACTCGGTGGATCCATAATAGTAGTAGAAAAGTGGGGTTTTATACCGGCAGTGGATAGAATTTATTCTCTTGCCTACCATGATAAGTAGGAGAAAAGAAGAAAAAGCGGCAGAGGAGAAAAATAAAACAATGCATGCGCTGTTTTTAAGAGCTATTCCGAAGGGAGTTTTTCGTTAGGTTGATTGGAGGGGCTTGTGGACTCAAGGCCATTGGCGTTTAAGATCACTGAGTGCAGTATACTTGTGACTCGACAGGTGATACTTAGAAAGTTGTGAGAATTTACTCCGTTTGGATAGATATATCTGTAACTACGTACACAATGTTTATAGTGATTTAATTCCTTCCCATGATTTTCATTCATTCTGGGATTTTTCACGTATATCTCTGTGTCATGGGATTAATTGTTTGCGTAGTTTTTGCTAGTAGTATAATTTGGTGATTCGCATTCATACTATTAGGGTTTTTTAAGAATTGTCAGGAAACCCTGATTTTTCAAAAATGAACCATTTAAGAATTAAAGAATTTCGCATAATTAAATAATTTATCATCGTATATTTTAACGAGTGTCTGTGAATTTTAAAGAATATGGAACGGTACTACCCCAAAAATAGAAGATTGGTAGAGTGCTATGTCTCAAACTGAGGGGGTTTGATTTTCATAGTTGGGCATAGAAGGTGGAAAAACAGAATTACGAATTTGATTTTCAAGGTTTGCCAAGTGGTATTGGCCTGGAACTTAGGGATTTGTTCTCTCTTGAGGTTAGATTCAATTCTCCTTAATTGCCATCAATTTTAGGGGTCACCTCACCTCCACGTGTAAACGTGTAAAACGGCTGTGAGATATGCTGTAAGGATTGTCTGAGGCGCGCACAAACTGACCCTGGACACCTTGCATTACCAAAAAAACGAATAACATCTCTACAATACAAACATTGTGTGTGTGTGTTTTTTTTTTTTTTGGAAACGGAAAATTTTAATTAAGAAACTCTATAGGGGTACCACAGACATAGGGAAGCAAGAATTCCTATGGATGGTAGGGAACTAGCTAGGTAAAGGAACAAAAGTAGCTTGGCTTTGATGAGGAAACAATCAATCCAAAATACTATTTATTCCCTACTTATTAGCCAAACGAAGACCATCACCGATGTGCGGCAAAAAACATTGGAGAATATGTTCGTACGTCCGTCGTTGGTTTGACAACAAATGCGCGCCTATCCAGCCACTTTGTGGTCTAGATTCTACACAATCTCAGAGATTATAGTATTGGATTAGATAGATTTGAAGGTGGCACCCACACGGCCCACCTCATGTTCAATGTCCGGGATGGATCGATACTTTGAGATTTGAAAGTGGCACACAAGAAGGTACAATTGCATGCACTTTTTCTAATTAGGAGACCTTACCAGATTTTATTGTGGGCTTATCTTTTTGCGGTATACATGCGCATATAGACGTCTACGGAACAATAATACGTACGTATAACGCATTGGTGCAGCACATTTGAGTACTATTTGATGGGTTCCACGTAGCACATGGAATTGAACCATCTAAGTGTCCCACAAGATACTGTCCCAATAGGGTACACATCACCATTATCGATATACGGGATGTATATTGTGTAGATACTTATATCTGAATGTTTTGCATGCGCTACACCATGTGAGTAATTTTACTAAGTTGATCGATGCATCGACAGCGAGTGACTAACCAAACCAAATCGAGCCTTAAGTCTCAATCAATTGGAGTTGGCTACAATTAACAGCGAGTGACTAATTTTTCAATATGTATGTCTTTACCTACTGATCAGAAACACACCATAGGAAAGTGTCCCAATGGGTGACAACGTTAATTTTTTCATTGTCAAGTATGGAAATTATACCGAATCATTGGTTCCAGAAGATCGATAGTATAATATTCTGCATTTTGCCTGTCAAAAAATATTATGAGACTTCTAATACTACGTATTCAGTTTCTAATCGTGTAAATGTTGTTGTGTACACGTTTTTTTAATGATATCTCGTCTAGTTTAGTTTACGCGCATCTCGACTAATCTCTAAGGGCCAATCCAACTGTCCACAAGCGGGGCACACCAAAGCCGGAACAAAGCTTCGTATAGAGTAATGCCCCGTATATACGAATTGATAGCACCTTGGAGATTTCGAACATGAGACTTTCGGAGAGAGTAAACTCCTAGCTAAGTCTTGTTTCACGAAAGAAAGAAAAAACTCAGTGAGTCTTGTGTATATATAGTGTAAACATAGCGAGGGTTTTGGAGGGTTATGCATTTAGGGGTTGTTAATTAGAGTCAATATGAACATGCTGGAGCAGTGTGGGAAAGAAAGCTAGTTTCTTCATTCTTTAGGCATATTTGGTCTTGGGGAAAAGAGTCTGGATAAGAGGAGATTGATATAGATAGATAAAAGGAGAAAGTCACGTATATAAATGGGTGTTCACAAGCAAGCATTCTGTCACTCGTAAGAAAGCACTAACATATATATGAAGTGACTCCAACATCCATCCATCCATCCATCCTCTCTGAATTTGTCCCCATCGACGCCCCCATGCAGCTTCTAGTTGCTCATGACTTCTAGTTTCGCAATGCAATTTGTTTCGTCAACTGCCTTCATAACGTACGGGCCGGTCTTCCAACATAGAGAAGTACGCCCTGCTCAAGCACTTCAATGCTCAACTCGGCTTCGCTTGTTTAGAGCCCTAGATTTCCCCTCTAATCTTCCAACATAGAAGTGCCCTGGCAGCCGTGCTAGCATTAGATTCTAGTGATTTGCAACCTCTACATTTCAACTTAATTAGACACATCTATAAAAATCATATGCCCTGGAAGGCTGGAACCATTCAAAAACCATTTTGGTCTCACGACCTCCCTCGTTACTAATTTCCATGCCTACCGAGAAAGTGGATTTGCAATATTTTGTCCTATTCTGGGATTTACATCTCAGGACTAATAAATTCACTAAAACTAATCCTTATCTGTCGTAATCTCAAGGTGATAATCTAGTAGCTAGGCACTAATTTAACAGTGTCGATGGGTTTGAAGAATTAATATACAAGACTATACAAATCTAGAAGTGATACTTAAGGGGGTAAAGCAGTGCTACCTAGCTGCCTGGTACATCGAAGGAGCACGAGCAAGCTGGCCTAGAACACCGTACATTAAAAAAAAAAAACAAAAAGAAGAAAGACTATTTGATTGAATCTAAAGTCCAAAATGCGATCAATCACAGGGATCGTTTCAGGATTTGTCGGCAGTGACTACTGGCCCATATATAATGCAACAACTAATTGTGACCCACATACTGTGGGAGGCTAGGGATGCATTGGGGGACCTGGAGATCATATAGGAACAATGCATTGGTTGACCCCTAGCCTACATCATTTTGTGGCAGCAAATCTTACAACATATATATATAGTTTCGAACCAATTTATGGTGAGAGCAATGATATGCTATTTATAGGTTGCTTTCGGTGGGCCTAGATTCTTCAACGCCCACTGTTTTAATTTGTATTAAATACTACTGATTGCATTAATCTCTCCTACTCAAATATAAGTATATGGAGTGAAGTTATGGTTGTCGCACTTATAGAGGCCGTAGGACCAAATAAACAGTACTTGCTATTTCCTCCCTATTTTATAGGATGTACTAGTGACACAAAAGTAACAAAAATTCTACAGTATGTGGTGTTGTTTTGGTCAAGACTTGAATAGCGTTAGAGCATGTGTAAGTGACGAAGCATAAGTTTGTGAGCCATTTTGGCACACTGAATACACCTTTTGCTAGCTAGAAGATGCTCATCGTGTGTAAAAATAGAAGTCTCATGGCGCTAAACTTGCTCTCAAGGAATTTTAGTGGAAATGTTCTCATATTATGAGAGAGGGTAAAGTTCACCGATTTATAAATTGGGTGAAATAAGAGTCGTAGCCAACCTCAATGGAGCTTCTCTGTAAGAAATGCTAATAAACTCGTTGATCCAGTTGTCATGGGGTCGCATTTCTTAAAGGCAAACAGTATTTCAATTCAATAAACAAATTTGTTAATGTTAGAATGTTACAGTGTTAATTACCCGCTCGTGGGCGGGGAGGTTGACTCTCCATAAATTAATTGAGATGCTTGTAATCTAGTTGTACAGAGACATTGGGTAATCAAAAAAGGAAGTATAGTATCATGCTTTGGCAATATGCATGGAGTAGAATTTATACGGCTTCTCAAGCTAGCAAACAAACCTTTCGCCAGTTGAAATATATAGAAACAAATGTCATCAATTTGCTCAACTCGGCTTCAACTGATCACCATCTCTATGATTTGATCACCGTTTACAGGCTCCTACTCACAAGAATTAAAGAACTAGGCCGCAACCACCAGTTAATTATAAGCACACCTTGCTAGAGATCAGCAACAAATGTGCCGATTAATTTGCTTCCAAAAGATGGCTGAGATCGAGCACCTCTTCCGATCCCTTTTATTTAGTTTGTCCTCAGTACCGTTTTGTATTAAGTTCCAACTCTTGGAAGACATGAGGGGTACTAGTTACCCTAGAATTAGGGGTGTAAACGAATCGAGCCGAACCGAGCTTAGTCATTTACTAAACGCGCCTCTTTAATCGACTCGAGTCTCTCTTAACGAGCCTAGTTTTTGTCGAACGAGCCGAGCTCCACTCAGCTCGTTTACTAAACAAACTGAAAACTCGAGTTCGAGCTCGGCTCGTTTACTAAATGAGCCGAGCTAAGCCGAGCCTTAACGAACCGAACTGAGCCGAACTCGTGAGCTGCTCGGTTCGTTTACAGCCCTACCTAGAACTACGTACTCGTAATTTTATTTATGCAATCATTTCCAATTACCAAAACACAAAAAAGCATTCTTTATGGTAGAGCGAAGAAATCCAATCCAGACCACTGGTTCTGTTGGGGAACATGAAAATACCAATCCTGATGGGCCCAAATATATGTTATCGATAGGAGATGTGCGGCCTGTCATAAGCCCAAGGCTAATTCCGTTTAAATTGAATGATACTACGTACTATAATGGAAAGTTATAATATATATTACCAAATTATTTTTGTTAGTGTCAAAACTTCAGTGCACATGATAGTGCACCAGCATTTTTCGGTGTAACAAAAATAATTTAATTTTTTCATTACCATATGGTTCTTTAGTTTCGTATTGACATGGTTGGTTTAATTGGTTCAATTACTACCTGTTTTCAATAATCCATGTCCAAACACTTATCATCCCCCAGAACCAAAACAAACATAAATAAATAAAAGGGAAAATGACGGCCAAATACGTGTTTTAATAATTAATACCCGCCAAGGACATTTTGGTCATTAACAAATGTTCTTAGCATGTCCTTGGCGGGTATTAATTATCAAAACACATTCTGAACCGTCATTTTCCCTAAATAAAAATGAAATTGAAAGTGTGAGTGGAGGCTAAATAACATCAAGTGCATGTATATATATAAAAACTCATACTAATTTATATGCTCTCGATATATACAATATGGTTGATAATTATAATCAGCATCCCTAGATGTATAGGCTTCTCCCTATACAAGGAGGAGTGAAGGGGAAAAAAGCAGCAGTAATAAAGTGGCAGACAATCAAGAATTAAAGCCCATGATTGCTAGTAATTGTAAAGGGTAGACACACTAATTAAGCTGGCAATTTCTCTCTCCTTTTTTGGTAGCTAGCATGACCATAAAGAATCCCCCATGTTGGCATGATCAACCACCATGTCCATGTTAAAAAAGGACTTGGTCTGAGAAGACGGTGTTATGAGCTTGGAGGAGGGCGACGGCGAGTCATTCTCCGGTGAGTTAGTGGCCGGAGGAATAGAAATCGAAGAGAATTCACGCATCCGCATGTGCACAACCTCGGCTTGTGCTAGAGCTAACTGGGTCTGGAGAACGTCGATCTGATGTTGTAATGACGATATTGCCCCTACACAACCGTATACCGGATCACGTACTCTGGCGTTTGCCTCGTAAACCATGGATTTAACCGCATCGCCCCGTTGGTGAACGGGCAACTCCTGAAAATTGCACAACCTAACCAATTAGTAATAAAGTTTATGAAAAAAAAAACAAGGGCATGGTCTTTGAAGACACATCACTTGATGGTGATGGTGTTTTTTTCCACATTCCAAGTAACGTGCTCAATACCTTACACTTTGAAAATTTGTTGGAAAATCATCGATGGAGAAAGGGTATACTTTACTTCGAACCATAAAGTGGAAATATATTGCTCATTTGTCGTATAGTGATGAGGACTTCCACGTTTATAAAGCTGAAAATTTTGAAAAA
This sequence comes from Rhododendron molle, assembly GCA_025413875.1. Taxonomy (NCBI): domain Eukaryota; kingdom Viridiplantae; phylum Streptophyta; class Magnoliopsida; order Ericales; family Ericaceae; genus Rhododendron; species Rhododendron molle. Next base: position 53,137,056 of record CM046393.1, on the reverse strand, counting down.
TAAATCGTTTTGACGATAACATGGGCTTCTCTTCAATCTTTTATGGTCAAAGAAAACCACCGAAAGAAGATTTCAAAGGTTTCCTCGATAGGTGGGTAAAAGGGTTGGTGAAACTACTCATTTTGTGAAGTTTTTCAAAGCATGCTTCGGAATAATGTGATGATTGAGGATAACGATTTGCAAAATGCTAAGGTGACAGACGAAAGTGCATGGATCAGAACTCAAACGTGTCTTTCGAGCAGATAATCTAAATCTGTGCATCTCCGTCTATATTTGTACATTAATTTCTAGATAATTTGTCTAAAACCTTGACTAGTGGTAAGTACCAGCTTGATGATGTCACAATTACCCTACTTTAAGTAAGCTAGCTATTTTAAATTTCGAAAAGTCCCATGAAAAATAAAGATGCATAGGTTGTCGATTCAGCATTGGATGAAAAAAGGATGAAATACCCATTTTTAATTTCCAAAAAAAAGTTCAAATCATTTTATCAAATATTCCAAGAACTAGAAGAAAAAAAGTTAGATGTGTGGTGGTCATAAAGAAGTTAAACCCCCTTATGATGAATGGAATTCAGTCTGAACATATATTGTCGAACTAAAGCTGATTTCCACACTTTCACTTTCATTTTCAAAGGTAGGATAGATAGTGATTTGGAATGACTGAAACACCACCATTAGGAGAGAATCACTTTAATTACCCCAGTTATATATAAAGATGTGAGGTAAATATTTTGATTTAAAAAAAAAAGGGTAAATTAATAAACTTTAATAAAGATGTCACCAGTGGGTTTTGGTGAGTTGGGCATGGGACCATGCATTCTCAACTTCCATAACTGACATCATAGTTGAAAATCACTGTTAATTACTTTAATGATCACTCTGCTACTAATATATTCGTTAATTTTACAGATTATAATATGATATCAAGAGATTCCATCACGCCACGGCCAGTAATTTATTGTGAATCAATAGTCCTACTCACCTAATTAAATTAAAAACCAACAACTTTAATCTACCAATAATTAAAATAAATTTACTTTCCCTTCTTTTAATAATCAAAACAAATAAAGTGATGGAGTCAAATCAAGAAGGTTCCAGTGTGTTCCTCCCTGTAATGTGATCTTTGTGTTAATTTCCCTCTCTCTTTTTTCGTAACTCTTCAATATATTTTCGGGGGGAAATCCAAAACCCTAAACAGTCATCGGAAAATTTTAGCCGGAATAAATTAATTAAGAACACAATCACGATTAACAAGCAGAGAAAAATGATTAATTAGCTAAGGAAGGTACGTAGATATGATTTGGAATTAATTAACATGTGCATTTCTGGAGATTAGTCCAATTAAACTAAGAAAGGTATGTATTATTTCTTGCTCCTACATCTCAAACTGGCTAGAAGCATTCCCGCATTGGTTTGGTGAACAAGCAAGTTGTACGTTCAAGTTGATATCCTAAAAACAACCTCAAACTTGACATGATCCTTGGCTAATAAAAGTTGTTAATCAACTTATAAATGCGTACAGACAGAGATTGTTAAGGATATAAAAAGTTACCTCTCTCTTTTAGACTACGTGATTGTAGATAAGTTGGCTTGTGGTTGAAATTGTAAGATATTAGTACTATTACAAATAATAGGTCTTGTGTTCAAATATCACGGTCTACTTGATAATCGACGTATGTACACTTGTTTAGCTTACTTTATAGAGGAGAGTTTAGTTGGGTACATGGTGAGAGGGCTGGGCATATTGAAAATACGAATATTATAGTTACTTATGTCTCTAACAGCTTAAACTTTAACGGAATAGGATAACGAAATTCATTGTCGGGTAAGTTCTGACTTGCACGAAAGGCGTAACTTCAGAGTGATAAGAGGACTAGTACTAGGCATAGAATTTCAAGCGGAGAAAGATAGAATTACCTGCAACATCTTGTTAACGTTGCTAGCACCAAACACCTTATGCACACTAGCAAACTTCTGCGGCTCGTCGGCCGGAAAGTAAGGAGCAAATACACAATCGTGAGCGCACCTCCGGCGAAGGAGCTTGCATGCAGCGCAAGGGGACGCTGCCCCCTGTTTTCTACTACCAATATTCTCCTTCATTAGTTCTATCTATGTATAGTACTACGTACAACTACCTCAACACTATCTGCCACCCAAAACTAACTCGCCTCACATGATCAAGAGTAGCAAGATTTAGTCAAAGATGGGATGTGGGGGGAAAAGACAAATGAAGGGTAGCTTAATTGAACAAATAGGTAAAGTTGGAAATTGATTAGATCGATGTAGCTAGAGCTAGCTAGGGAGAGAAGAAGGGGGGGCTTGAAGGAGAGGAGGGTTTGGTGTTTTATAGTGAGAAAAGTAGATATGGCAGGATCTCTTTAATGGGTCCTACTAAGTAAGGGCCTTTAGATTTTGCTTACACAAAAAAACAGCCCCCTGCCAGTATCTTTGTCCCACCTCTTTTTTTTTTTAATTTTCTTATTTCATTTTATTTTGTCCTTTTCTATATATAATATCTGTACCCATCGATATAGTAGAGGTTGACGTACAACCTGCAAAAAATAGAACAAGAATTCTCTCTCTCTCTCTCTCTCTCTCTCTCTCTCTCTCTCTCTCTCTCTCATAGAGTTTCAAATGTACAAGTAGATTTTTCCCTTCTTTTTTCTACATTTTCCTATCATCTGATTTATCCCTCTTATGGCGCGATCGAGCACAATCTTTAACGGCTATCAAATTTCCTTTAATTAGTAGCCGAATTTCTGATCGACTTACGCGCACTTCAAGTATAAGGTTATTTTTTTGATCGAATTCATATTGCATTTAATATACTTACACGCGTATAACTTACTCAATTTTGATGACCTGGTAAGTGATTTGCAGTGCAGTTAAGAGATGGCACAAATTAAAAACTTTCAGCTCAACTAGGATAATTCATGTACATACATGGATCTTTTTTCTGGATAACCAGGTATTCGGGTTAGTATGCATGCATCTTGACTAAATCATGTGTCCTGAAGTCAATGACTTAGTAAACCACCAATGAACCAAAAAGAGTTGATAGTACCTAAGAATTAATTTTGAACATGAGAACTTGGGGGGGTGGGTGTTTGGCAAATTCTTAAGTCACAGGCCTTGACCGCTAGATCAACATCCTCCGATAATTTTCATGTGCATGGATTGCTGACCGATCATTCACAACCAAAATCTCTTTGTAAATTCCAAGCGTATCCTACACATGACCGAGGCCACGGCCTTCTTATTGGATACTCCGATATTGAGTAGGGAACTTGGAAAGTCTTCGAGATTGCCTGTAATGCGTGGGACCACCTTGTTCCTGTGAAACCATGTTGCTTTTGTATTGTAATTTTCTATGTTATCATAAATACAGGCAAGCATGGCCAACAAAAGAAGCATATTTTTCGACAAGTCAAAAGGTATCACTAGGGTTTTGTTTCTCAAAAAAAACATACTAATATGGAACTATAATTGGATGTGGGGAGCCATATGCATACATCATAATTCCATCAAAGCAAATCATGCTATCATATGCATGCCCTTATATTGGAAGGTGGTGATGATTGAGGATCCCTTTCATTGACCTTACAGGGTGCTGGACCCATGGCATCATGATCAGGCGATGGAGAAATTATTAATTTGCTGTTGTTGGGCTAGCTAATTAGCCGCGCGAGTTTGAATTTTCATGCAAAAATATTATGAATTTAAGGCGTTTTAAAAAGATGTATATCATATACATCCAATTAAAGGTGCATATTTTAATACACATTTCCCTCAATTTGTCGCAGGAACCAATATTTTAGTTTTGTTTTGCAAAAAGCAATAAATGAAGGTACATGTCATCCAGCAAAAGTGGAGCGGTAGTGAAGTAGTAGGCACCGTGTACTCCCATGCATTTGAGACGGATACTGCAATCCTCACTGAATACAACTAACAATACTGACTTTCTCCGACAGAAAAAAAAAAAGTACATGTCATCAGGTCATTGGTGTAATGGAGCAATATTGCTCAACCAATTAATTGCTTTTGTTGAAAATTGGGTAGGCCTACACAAATAAGCATACCATATCAAAAAAGTGATAAAGTAAAAATTGGTTAGGCCTATCAAAACTTGGAAGCCAACAAGAACGAAAGCCGCGCATGAATCAACAATTCCATTGGGGGGGATTTTGAAAAGTGGTGGTACTCCAATTTCATCTTTTGGTGGGTAGTTCTTGTACGCAAGAGCTAAATTATTGAGGGGTAATTATAGTAATTAAGTGCCTTTCATTAGTGTCGTATTTATTAATTTATTCTCACAAAGATTAATTGATGCAGCGCTTGAGGGAAAATAATCATTATGTCATCACCGACTACCCATTATCCATTATATCAAGAAAAGGTGATTAGGGTTATATACATTACATTGAGAAAGTGAAAAATGGACCAATAAAGTAGGATAAGAGACTATGCATGGATTTGCTAGCTAGGATAAAAAAAAGAAACTATCCTGCAGCCTGATTTGCTAGCTAGAAGAAAAAAGAAACTATCCTGTGGCCTGATTTGCTAGCTAGGATAAAAAGGAAACTATCCGGCCTGAACAGTTGAACACACGTGATTTGTCCCATATCCTGCAGCTGCTAGGTCTACTGTCCACTGTTATTGGATGTTTTCCAATTTTAATGTTGGGGGCTTTAGACGTCGAAGCTGAACCACGTATATATGTCATTTTGTTTTTTTTTGTGATTGCTCTAGTATTTCATTGATATTTTCTCAATTTCATGCTTTCTTAATCTATTAAAAGCATCTCTACGACTAGTAATTTCATTTATTGCCGCTGCATCTGTAAACAAACTACAATAATATTCATACGGGTGGATATTTTTCTGGTATGACCCAGAAATTTTTTATATTGTGAGTCTTCATTTTTAATTTACAAGGATGCGTATATGGTAATTGGCTAAGCAAATTAATTATATATGCAACTGGGATCGATATTAATTTTTTTAACAAAGCAAACGAGAATTTAATTAATCACATGTCAAGATTACAGGAAACTAAAAAGATAAAGATATAACGGCATCACAATGCGGAAAAAACGTCCCAACGAGATAGGCACCTCTCCTCTGCAACAATCGCATGCCACTGATCAAGTAGTCAACCTAGAATTAATCCAAATTAAAAACAAAAATACAGATCGACTAACGATGAACACACAAAATTCACTGCCCCTATTACAAAATCGGCAACACAAACCAAGCATTAGGATCACCCATGGCAGCAGATCAGATAAGACAACTCCCAATATTTTTTTTGGTTGATCCGCGACAACTCCCAATATTTAAGGTAATGCTTCCAATCTCCATAGATATCCACCAATAGTTGCGTGTGAAGTATCAGAAATATATAGAGCGTCAGATGGAGAGGTACGGCAGTAGCAATACCATGAAGCAGTACTAGCTAGTAGCAACGTACGGCAAAGTGAATTCTGTAATGACTCCTGTCCTCAGGTGCATGTCCTGGCCCGTGTAAACAGCAAAGGACCCGGCTTCTTTACGGTTGGATTGTAGAGAGCTTATGCTGTTGTATCACAGTCGTTCATCTTTGCATTCAATTAATGGTCTAAGTTTTAAAAAAAATTTCCGGAAAAAAGTTTAATTTTTCCCCGGGAATTTTTTTTTTTATCTCGACCATTAAAAACACCAACCGACAGTTGCAAACACTCCAACCACACCTTGATCTGCAGTCCAAACGTGGACTACAGCCAAGCCTTGTGCAACAACAAACCTTTTCCTGGAAACTTTTCCAGTACCGTATTAGGCCTCAACCGATAATAAATAATTACATACGTCTATGTGCATGCATGTTTGTGGTTCAGGTTTTGCTATCATCAAAGATTCACAACAAGATCTTGTCCGGAGCTAGCAAGTCATATGCACGCACAAACAAAGGATTGATCGATGTGATGTATTTTGAGCTACTACTATATATCCACACACTAGAAACAAAAGGATGATTATAATAATACGTGGAAATATATTTGTCAGTATATCATTTAGCATCAATGTTGATTATTTTATCAGAAGAGAGATATATAGGGTTAATATACAACCAATAACCGAATGAAAAATTGAAAGATTTGATCAAGCATTTACATTTTAAAAATAAGAATGACTCGGATTATTCGTATGGGATCCCGAATAATGAAACCGAGGGAGCAATTAATTTCACATCTATGGTCACATTTTATTTGATTCCGTTAAATTTACATTATGAATTACAAAGTACTCTGGGACACTACATCAATTGAGAAAAATCCATGAGATAACCAAGCACAACAACGTAACCAATACAAAAATAAGCCTATGATATATAAGAAACAAATAAATAAAGAATGGAGAAACCCATCTAAGGGAAGAACCCCAAATGCGGGTATTCAAACTCCTGATCAGCTTCGTAGTGAGATGCAAGAGTCTTGACTAACTAAGTTAGCTCTAATTGGTTAAATCCCCATTTTCTAAGCTTGATTAATCCATTTCTTTGTTTTTGTGGTAGTGCGAGAGGAGTAGAAGAAAAACGTGCTACTTACAAACCAAGATTAATTAAAGATTCAGAAAGTCTGTCCACACAGACATTTCATGCACAGATTATGCATAAATTTTTTTGACGGGGCCCATCACAAGTCTCACACAAATAATTCAAGCCGTTCATTAATGTAAAACACTTTTTCAAGGATTTCCGTGAAAATCAGCTCAATTTGATACTTATAGGTGCTCGACGCAATTATTTAACTTTTCATTATCCTGAAATCTTAATGAAAAATTAGATGATTGGATCAAGAACTTATCGGTATCGGATTGAGCTGATTTTTGATGGAAAATCCTTGAAAAAATATTTTACATTTAATAAACGGCTCGGATCGTTTGCGTGATACCCGTGGTGGGCCCCAAAAAAAAAACTGCGCACAATCTGTGTGCTTTTGTCTGTGTGGGTAGCAGCTTCCTTAAAGCTTACCCGCGAAGCTCCAATTTTATTAAGTGGAAACTTAACTTTCTAAGGGCACCAATTTCAAGTGGGAGGAAATTTGAGGACACAGCACTAATTAATTAACATCATTAATTAAGAGATTCAGTACTTTGATTCTTGAGATAATTGCTTACACACAATTAGACTGGTAACAGGGATGAGACATTGACATCACGATAGAAGGCAACAAATTAAACTATATTCCTCTTTGTTCTTATGCTAAATTAAATATACATTATGGTGGAACAGGCTTATGAAATCAAGATTTCTTTTGCTTTGAACAACATGAAATCAAGATCTTGCAGTTTATTTCCTTGTCTGCGATCCGGGTTTTTCTATCCAACCACCCAAGATTCTATAGGCAATCAAGACTCTACTTCCCCTTCGATAATCAAAGATATATATTTGTGTATATAGTCCAGATGAAGACGAAAAAGGCGACAACCACCACGGAATGACGGAAAGACCTTACTTGAGAAGATAACGATATGTGGGAAAATTTCTACGGCTTAATGCGTTCCTACATGTCTCTCTAGATACTAGTCTACCTTTCATGCGCGGGGTAGCTACGTAAGATTTTTACAGTACACTATCTAAGAGGTGAGAGAAAATGGAACTAAAGACTAAAATTAAGATGGTATTCTACGCATCGTGTTGCACGCACATATGGATGTATGTTATCTTTGATTAGGTACGGTCGTTGCCAGACAACATGCATTGCACATGTGAAACGAAGAGAAAATGCATGTCAAGCGGACAATGAGACATCGAGACTCCTTTGTTATCATTCTTTTTTGCTAATCAAACCTCTCTTTTTCCAGTTAATGTCATTGTTTATCAGCTTGACTCAGGTGAAAAGATTGGGGATCCAACGTCAACCAAAAAAAGTGGGCCGAACTTCAAAATGACCACACACACACACACACTCCCACACCCTTCTCTCTCTGTGTGTTAAGATAATGTTTTTCAAATTTAAATATTCAAATATAAATTCAGTATTTCGATATATAGTGGACTGTGTTTGAACATTTCAATAAACAAAAAAAGAGGGGAAAAAAAAAATTAACAGTGCTCTCCTTAGAATGCAGAACTATATAGTCTAGCGATTAGAGTCTTCAATTAATTACTCCTCAGAGATTTGTGCTCGACTCTCTTAGCCTTCGAAGGGCTCTGAGTCCAGGGATCAATCACATGGGCCTGCTCGCGCTCGCCCCAATCTCATTTGATTCCTCTCCTTCCGCTTAGCCCTTGGAGAAAAGCCCAATGTAGATTTTAGACCAAGAAAAAAAATAGTAGAAAAGCCCTCTAAATGATATTTTCACTTCGGATTTTCAGAACCACCCACTCTCTCTTATTACGTTTTTTAATAAATTTTCTCTTCACTCACTACTCTCATCTCTAATCTATCTATCTCCACTTATTACTCCCAAAACCTCTCTCAAAACCTTAACCGAACCACCTCTTTATGTCCTCGTAGTGGCTTGAACTTGAAAAATTAGGTACTGTCATATTTTATGTACCTGTTCGGTCTGGGTTCTGAGACCTCCAAACTTTACCCGCTGAAAATAACTATCTGGGCTTTCTATGACCAGCCCAATTTGACCCTAAAGGAAGAAGAAAAGCCCACTAAATGAAAAAGCCCACTAAACAATTATGTGGGCCTTCTTAAGTGAAGGGCCAATATTACCCAGAAAGAAGGACCAAAGCCCAGTAAATGATCCGTTCCCTCTCGACCCTCTCCTGTGTTTCGCTCGCTCTCTCTGGATTTTCTTGCAAAAACAGACACGCACAGTCAAACATGACGAGCAACATGGATTCAGATAAAGAAGAATTCTTGAGGGAATTCGGCGACGATTACGGGTATCCGAATGCTCCAAAGAACATCGACGAAATCCGAGCTACCGAATTCAAGAGATTGGATCATGACGGTCAGCTACTTTTCCTATTCACTTATACCTTTTTCGAGCAAATTTGCTCAAGAAAGTAAATGAAACTAAATTTGATATTTTATTGTCCAAAATATGAGCATCATACGCTGTGATTGAGGGGACTTGCTATTTTGCCACCACCGGGTAGACTTGCTCTAAGTTGTCAAAGCAAACAGGTAGCAGAAAAACAAAGATAAACTCATGGCTGCAAGGTAAATAGAAAAAACACTCAAAAATAAAAAAATGCGTATATAACACAGCAAGTAGGAAAGAAAACTTTTGCAATGTAGCTCATACGAGTTTCTGAGTAACTGAAAAGAGGATAGCATTTTCCTTTACTCATTTGCTTTTTTTCCGTTCAAGAAAGTATAAGAAACTAGTTTTGTTATATTTTGTCCAAATTATTAGTCATCACATAGCACAGGAGTGAAAAAGTAGGAAAATTTTTGTTCTTCGTTATGATTCATTTTAATCTCAAAGCGAATAGGTAGCTGGAAAAAAAAAAAAACTCATGGCCACAATGAAAACCGCTGAAATTGTGTATATAACACATCAAGTGAGACAGTTAGAACTTTTGGAATATAGCTCCTACTGGTTTTTGAGTTACTAAAAAGAGGAGCATTTTCCTTTGCTCATGCGTTGTTCTAATTCAGATTGGGATTGCCAGGTCTTGTGTACTTGGATCATGCTGGGACAACTTTGTATTCTGAGACACAAATGGAAGCAATCTTCAAAGGTCTCACCACGAGTGTCTTTGGAAATCCCCGTATCCTTCGCATCATTTTCTGTTTAACCTTTGTCATTTTCTGTTTAACCTTTGTGGTACAATTGGTGCTAATGAGAAGTGAACCAGGTGGCGTTTGCTTGTATTTGAACCATGTGAGATTTGCTAAATTTTTTTTACTTAATACATTTTGCAAAATTCAAATACTGCTCACTATGTTGGCTTTGTACGACTAGTGTGAATAAGTCACCCGTTTATTTTCAGTGGTTGTTGAATCATCGAGCTCAAAACTAATTGGTACTATTTCACAGTGCATGGAGAGAACTAGCTTGGGAACTCATAACTATATGCCCATATGGGACAACCTAAGACAAACAAAGGAGAACCGAAGTACTGTAAAATTAATATTGTCTTGCCCAAAGCCTCCTAAGTCCGACTCTGATACCAGGTCAAAGCATATAACTGGAAAGTTATTGAAAGTGAGCAGAGAGGCCCACAAGGTTATATATTTGTTAAGGAGGGCAGCAGGGTGCTAATATGCCCAATGAGGAAGTCTATAACAATGGCAATCTGCTCTTGATGCCTGTTTTTTTTCTTACAAAAAGGAACATTGGTTGCAGCTACTTTACTCTTACAAATTATGCGCCTTTTAGTCAGATATTCATTTGTTGGAACCTTAATGCTAGAGAAATTCAGATAGCCAAAGTGATTCCAGCTTGGCCACTGCAGAAATTATAAGGGAAGCTCGGCAACAGGTATGAATATCATTAGTTTCTCCGTACTGTCAAGTAAATTTTAAGACCATCATATAACTGTCTACTGTATGTGTATTTTGCAAACGTTTGGACCACATTTGCCAGTGATATTGCTGAAAGAATCGAAGATAAAAAAAAAGAGAGTGTGATTATTATAACTGTATACTCACTGGTGTCTGGTTGTATCAAGATCATTGTTTTGTGTTTTGTGTCTAGCTTATATGAGCAATTTATATCGGCTTCCTATTTGTCTTGCGGCACAGGTCCTTGATTTCTGTAATGCATCTGCAAGAGATTACAAATGCATATTCACTTCTGGGGCAACTGCTGCCCTAAAACTTGTTGGAGAGGCCTTTCCTTGGAGCAGTCAAAGTACATTCATGTACACAATGGAAAATCATAACAGTGTCCTTGGGATCCGTGAGTATCCTTTTGGCCATGAAACCGTGCTTGTTGGCCCCAAGTAGCCAAGACAATGAACAGCATAGGTGTACTTTCGTGTTACTTTGTCATACATGTGGCCCCTACTTGTGGTTTATTCAATTTGGTACGATATAAAGAAGGCAACACAGCATGGTCGTGGGGTCTATATATAAACATAATGACATGCTTTCCAAATTCCCACAAACGTCAACGATATCATTAGAGAGAGAGAGAAGAGATGCGTCATCGTCGGAAGATTAGGCGCTTGAGAATTTTGGCCGCTGAGTCGGCTTCTCTTCGGATCATCAGGCATCTTCCAGGTCTGATGGTCGTGTTGCGAATTGCACCGCCATTCCGTAGTAATGACTGTAAGGTCCATAACAGACCATTGACTGGTTACTTTTTTTCCCAACTGAAGCAAAAGCTGAAGTTTTTATGACATTTTGTCCTTAATAATGCATTAAATGCGTTGGCATGGGAATGGGGTCTTGAAAATAGGCGCCAGGGTGGTGGATATATTAAGTGCACGTAGTTGTGATAGCATCAAAACTCTATTCCACTTTTTTTTTCTTTTGGGGCTGGGTGCATGGAAAGTGATATATAACATGATGCAAACAGTATTTACATGTTTAACAAGTGTGTTACCTGTTGTAATGTTAGAACTCAGGAATATATCAAATTCCATCGAATAGTATAACATCATGCTTCTGAATCTTGGACATACATTTGCATCTCTACATGTAAATGTTTTCTCTTGTGGATGATGTCTGGTTAGATTTCTCTTTAATACAAATTAAAGACCTTGTGGCTGTCAGTGTTGACAACATCTCCACATCACCAATTACCAGAGATCAAGTATTCTATTCTTAACGAATAATGCTGTTGCGGACATGTTTGCCTTAAATTTTTTTAGATATGCCCTCAGTAAAGGAGCTACATCCTTTGCAATAGATATTGAGGAAGCTGCTCATGATGGTGGAGGATGTAAAAGCCCTGTATCTTCCATCAAGGTTTTACAGCGCCCTACACTAAGGAGAAATGAAGCGACACTCCTGGAAGAAGAGCCTTCAGGTGCCTCTTTAGTTTAGAAACACTAAACCATCTTTGCAAAAGATCAAGAGAACTTTTTTATCTATTGACTTTTTTTTTCCCTTCCTTTCTTTTCTTCTCTTTCCCCAATTTTCCTTGTCAGCTTCTTGTTATTGAACTATATGCTTACAGTAATTCATGGTCAACATCCAATAACAATAGGGTTGTATTATACAATTGGAATATTCTTATTATCAATCCTTGATGGTTAAAAAACGTGGTATGCTCTTTCTGACATGGTGTTCAATATCATTGGGTATGATCAGAGAAGTTCAGGATTTCTGTATCTGGTTGGTTGAAAGTTTCCTGAGGTCCATCAAGAGAGGTTGATTGTCTTTCTCCCTATTGAGTCAAGATTTGGAGTTTCGGTTCATGCATGTTTCACTACTTTCATGTTAGGGTTTCTCTAACATGTTTGAGGAAATAAAAAGTTGATTGTTCCTGCTGGAGTGATAGCTAAATTATGTAACATTTGGACGGGGTTCCTTGTCCTTTTCGTACTTTATTTAAGTGTTTACTTTGCTTGTTGCAGGGAATGCGTACAACTTATTTGCTTTCCCCTCAGAGTGCAACTTCTCAGGTTCGAGATTTAGCCTCCACTTGGTGAATACTGTCAAGGATGATACTGCAAGAGTTTTGGAAGGCTCTCCATATCGCAAGTATTTACCTAACATGTTATTTCACTTAATAATTCATTTCTTCACAAAACTCTAACCATTGACATGTTTTAGACTCCATATATTGTCATTAGAATTATGTATCATGGAATGTCTTTTGTTAAAAAGGTTAATTTCCAGCATCAGAATTCTCTGGACATTTTTTCGACGAATACTGACTCTGCTTTCATGAGAATAAAGATCATGAATTTTCTAAGGCGCTGTTAGTTTGCACGGATACTACCAGCCATGGATTGAACTCTTTGAATCGCAATTTCGAACTGCTAAGGCCAATATTGCTTGGACTATAAAACTAGCTCATTAACTTAGCTCTATAGGGATTATGGCCTCTTTTTATTGAGCAGAAATATGTGTTGACATATTATATCCATGGAAAAAAGTTTATTCCTTGAGAAATATTTAAGAGAGAGAGAGTACTATATTCAGAAGCATTCTTACGTTTTTGTAGTGTAGATGACGTCTCTATTGAATCCTGTAAAACAGATGTTTGACCTGATGGGTAAATGTAGGGGTCGCTGGATGGTTTTGATTGATGCTGCCAAAGGATGTGCCACGAAACCACCAGACTTATCAAAATATCAGGCAGATTTTGTTGTCATTTCATTCTACAAGGTACCTGTGTATGACTTTGTAGTGGTCTGGAGCAGAAACTACTAGCTATGCATATCTGTGTGTGATTCTTATATATTTTTTGTTTGCGTAGATATTTGGTTATCCAACTGGTCTTGGAGCTCTCGTTGTTAGAACTGGTAAGCTGCTGATTTGAAAGTTTTATATCCAGTTCCAGATGTATTTACCTTGGTCGTATCAAGTTTAGGATTCTTGATTGATGTTCTCTTTCCTTCTCTGTTGGGTTCATTTTTTATTTCTTCTTACTTAAATAAGTAAAAGTATATTTAAACAAGTCAGTGGTGTCTTTTTATTCTACCCTGGTCTCTTGGAATCTTTATATTTTGGAAATAGCAGTGATAACGAGGTCAATGGATTGCTTCCTGTTATGTATCCTAGAGAGTGTCTCCCTGTCCAATGCATCTATTGGTACAAGGGCATGCACTCTCCATTCGTCGGGGTGATTTTTCTTGTTGCTCATTTTTTCGGTGAAATCTATGATGATCTGATGCATCATGCACCTTTCTTCCCCCCTCACTCGTTGATTTGGATAGAATATGTACCCTTTACGCTGAAGTGTTTATTTGGTTTTCCGAATGCAATTCTACAGAAGCTGCCAAATTGCTGAAGAAGTCATACTTTAGTGGAGGTTTGTGCTGAGTTCTGTTCGCTCTCCTCTGCAATAATGTACGTATTTCTCTGTTTATATTGCTTACCGATCGAAAGGTTTCTAGGCACTGTAGCTGCGTCAATTGCGGACATTGACTTTGTTAAGAGAAGAGAAGGCATTGAAGAGTTTTTTGAGGATGGCACTATATCATTTTTGAGCATAGCATCGCTACACCATGGGTTTAAAATCCTCAATACTTTGAGCATGTCTGCTATATCCCGGTATGCCATCTTTTTTTCATATCCAATTTGTTATGACATAGCTAGAGATCCCTCCTCTATGATCTTGTAAAGTGCCTACTTTGGAACACACATAGGTTGAGTCGTCTATGTGGATGGATGGGGACATGCTTTATTCTGGGTCAATTTTTTTTTAGTCTTTAACATGTTCAAGTCGCATCTTCTCCTAATTGTTGTGCACCTATACTAGTCATCTTTGTTTAACATGCTAAGAGTTTTTTTTTTTGGATGTTTTCTAGTTCAAGTGGTCATATCCCCGCATTATACCCTTTAAGAATATGAAGTTGGATGTGTTTCCTCACATAGATACACATATGATAGATGTGAACCACAATGTTGCAGTTGTATGATTGTGGGCAGTAGGTGTGGGGATCTCCAGAGGTGCGGAAGGTGAGAGCTTAGGGCAGCCATCGAGAAAAAGGGATGGCAGTAGAAATGAGGGCACCTAGTTGGAGGTAGGGGAGAAACAAGATAGCCTCGACCATGGAAAGGGAGAAGAAGTTCTCGACCGATGGAGAACTAGAGAAGAACATGTCGTATGCCTCAACTTCTCCTTGTACATAAGGGTTGGAGGAGGAGTGGGATCCAGCTCTCTTGGGGACACGTTGCCTCTCGTTGTTGGTTTGTGGTGGTAAGGCCTTATGATCCCCCCCCCCCCCAAATTGGTCACATGGAGCTGCCTCATGGAGGGCGGGCCTCATGACCTTGACAAATCCCTTGCTAGCATCCAAGCCACACGTGTCTCCTTTGGAAGTGCCTAGGTCCTGTTCCCAGCCTAGATACCATGGTGATTTTGGACGTGACAAGGAGTCTGTGGGTGAGGACCCCCTTTAATATAATAACTTAGCAACAGATAGTTGGTTTAGCTGAGGTGCCCCAAGCTGAGATGGGTGAGTGGCGACGTTCTAGAGGTAGGAGCACTGCAAAAAAGAGTTGTCATGTAGAGCCAAGGTGGCTTCCTTGTTACGAGTATGTCATGGAGTGAAAGAACCTCGTACGCAACGTCATACCATAGAGTGAGGAGACTCGCTTGTTTGGAGTATGTAATAGAGCTAGGTTCGCCTTTGAGCAATATCAGAGCTAGAGTAGCTCGACCGCTCGTGATTTTGGAACTAAGGAAGATTGCTCGCAGCTGGTTATGGAGCCAGGGTGGCCTGCTCGTGGCGATGTGATGTGGATCCCTCGGGGGTGCCACATGCTTATGGCCTTACTGGTACCCACACTGATCAAGTAGAGGTTAGCTATGTGTTGAGTTGTATCATAGCTTGGTCGTGCCTGTCAATTGATCTTTTTTTCATACAATGAACTGGTAAGACTAGTTCAAATCATATGTAAAGGCTTGGCATAAATTGTTTGGTCCATCTGCTAATAGTTGAAGTTTCACTCCAGAGGTTGCCTAATATTATACCAAAGCGTTCAGGTTCAAAGTAGTCTGGGACAAGGGATTTATTTGGTTCCCTTTAAATTTTGCATTTCTGCCTTTGTTTTCTCATGTGGATGATTCTTCTCTCTGTTTGACAAGATGTCGAACGTGAGGGAGATTGTGAGAGCTTGATGTTCCTTGCTTGGCTTAGTTCTTCATAGTTTGTCTCATCGTGCGAACCCCATAAATGGACTATAAATAGCCACGTCCGTGTTGATTTGAGATGCTTCTTTGGCACCTATCTTCTTATTGCTCCTCATTTGTGGGAATGACTATCAACAAATGAAGTATTAGTTTGGTTACTTCTTGCTCTTAATTGAGTGCATAGTCTTGTGGGTTTTTGCTCCTGAGGCAGTACAAATCTTAGCGTAGTGCCCTTTCCTGCATAAGGAGATGGCTATGGACTCTGGAGGCAAATGATTGTACAGGCGAAAGAAAATAATTAGATTGTTTGTTGTGTCGAATTTTTTTTCCCCAATTTCATAAGTCTCTTTGATATAAAAAAAAAAAGAGAGAGAGAGTTTGTAGATCTCTGTATTCCTCTCCCTTCTTTTCTTTGCCTATGGTAACCTGCTTTATTATGTTTTATGTTTCGTGTTGACTATGCATCCTGTCTTGAAACAATCTTCTGTTCTAACACAAGCATATCTTGTTCAATATCAAGCCATACTGCATCACTTGCCACATACGCAAGGAAGATACTTTCAACGTTGAGGCATGGAAATGGTGGTTATGTCTGCACATTGTATGGAAGGCATGAGTCAGAGGTTAGTATTGTAAATAAGTACTAAAAGAAGAATGTCTGCCCACATTGTACTAATCTACTTTTCTAGTGTGCTCGAACACTTCAATCTTATTAAATTTTTCTGTAAATTATGGTCTATTGCATCAAAAATCCTTCAACAAATATTTATGTATTGTCACAGTCTTTTGTATTTTCCTCATAGAAGGGGTACAACAATTTCATTGCATTTTTTGTACTAGAAAAATCTTATTTAAGTATGGGGTCTCACATTCTCCTATTGGACCGTTAGAACAATACTCTCATTGTACTATTATAGTAAACATTTCTTGTTTAATCTTTGAAGTTCCTCTGCAAGGAGAACACGACACCATTAAAATTGATGTACATAATTGGACATAGTGAGAAACTACGCTTCTCTAAAGTTAAAAAACCATATACATTCGTAATTTCTTAGTGTAGAATTGCAAAAAGTAGAAGGTAAGTGTCAGGGTTTGCTTTCAAATATCGGAGCTAGTTGAAAGTGCACTTGAGAATGCGTTTATGCCCTGATTAATTAGATTTTGGGGCTGAAAAGTGCAAAAATACTTTGGTTGTAAACTGTGAGATGCGAACACTATGAGTTCTTGAAAGAAAGGAAAGTTATACAGACGTGCTTAACCCTCGTCCAATGCCTACATAAATTTGTTGAATTCTTTGTCAATATCTAATAAGCTCAACCCATCATGCAACCTGGGCTGCTGGGTTGTTCCTTATGGGAAATAAGCTACTATATTCTCCAATCCTTACAAGGCCTTCTATTTCCAATCACGAACTACTAAACCTTTACTTAGTAGTAGTATATTATGCAAGTTTTGAGCAAGTGTAAGTGCTTCGAAAACTTGCTTGGATGACTCCCTCATGTTTGATGCAACGTCTGTAAAGATGGTTTCATTTGAGAATTTTGTTAAACCAGAAGAAGTAGGTGAAAACCGTGAAATCCCAGTTGAATTGCTCCTGGGAGATCGAGGATGCTGTTAAGATGACCCTACAGTATCTAACTTAAGTTTGCTTGCAATACCTATTATTTTTAAGCCATCGCAGATATCGAAAGTGTCAGTTACTCTTCTTGATGTTCTTGTAAGATTCTTATGAAGTAATAACTGCGGTATGCCCAATTTAGCTAGTTGTTCAACTGGGATGTTGAATTAGTGTTCATTGCTGAGGCTTCTGAAATTCTCTGCTAATTTTTTACTAGCCTGTTTTAGGTACTATATGATGAACTGGGTCCAATTATTTCATTTAACTTGAAAAGACCAGATGGCTCTTGGTTTGGTTACCGTGAGGTGGAAAAGCTGGCTTCTTTATCTGGAATTCAGCTACGGGTAAGATTTGAGAAAGGCTAGTCAGCCTTGTATATCTCTATGTTAGTGAAATTTTTTATTTGTCACCAAATATAGTACCCAAATTCAGTACCAGCTGCTGCTAAATTTTCTTCATTGCCGTTTTTACCATTTTGTTCTTGACAGGTTCTCTAGTCAATTATCATTGTTTAGACTACGCAAAATTTAAGTGAATGTGGAATGTTTTAATTCTCCACTGTTTTATGTCATTTTGTTTAATTTGCATAATGATACATACTTTAATGGTATTCAACAAGCCCGTCTCTTTTACTGCCGCATCCTCCACACTTGAAGGGGGAGTGAGAGTGTTGTAGAATATGAGTAACAATTTCAGAAATTGATTAATTCCTCATATTTGGTCAGTGGTATATATGTATAGCTCTTGCTGAGTACCTGCAACTGCAAATATATGATTTATGTTTGCTTGCATGCAAACTATATTGTTGGTAGTGAATTGCACCTTAAGTTTATGCTGTCAAGAATGGACCTAAATGAGCAAAAGTAAGATGAGAGAAAATAGATTAAGATGGTTTGGACATATCTATCATAGATCAATCGGTGCGGTAGTTAGGAGGAGTGATATGGTTACAAACTAAAGAGTAGATTGTAGCACTAAGAGAAAGGGTTGACAAAATTGAGTATAGAGGCGCTAGTTTGAAAAGTTCTAAGTTTTTGGATATCACGGAACATGATGCCGCCGATAGAGAACAATGGAGAAAACATGATGCCCTTGATTGGGACTTGAGGCTCAGTTTGGTTTGGTTTGGTTTACGAATAGTCTGTCAAATGTTCTCAAGATGTCGCCCCATCCATCAGGTGAATCCACACATGAAGAGATAAACTAATAATCTTTCAGTGTTATGTTCACTTTTTTAAGCGGAGAGGATGGGCATAATTTTTTTTTTGGTATTTTCTTGTGTTAATTATTTTTTATTATTCATGTTAGAAACGTAATGTATTTGTTCTTTCACTTCAAGAGCTTGGTATTCATTATCTCAAGAGAAGAAAACTGAATTCAAGTTATCCACGATTATGGTCGCTAACGCTGGCTTTTTTTTTATTACTTTTCTGGTATTTGTGTAGACAGGATGCTTTTGCAATCCTGGAGCTTGTGCAAAATATCTTGGCTTGTCTCATTTGGATCTTCTTTCCAACATTAAGGTACTACTTATCTGTTTTTCTTATTTCTGCCTCTTTCCGTTTGTTTGATTATTCTTCACAAAGCATTGTATAGATTATGTCTATGTCCTTAACCAATATCCTTATTTTTTTGAACTCAGGCAGGGCATGTTTGCTGGGATGATCATGATATAGTGAACGGGAAACCTACTGGAGCTGTTAGAGTGTCGTTTGGTTATATGTCAACATTTGAAGATGCCAAGGTAAAAGTTTTTTCATGTATCAGTACAATTCCCATTGTTAGAAAAGGCAAAAACTGATATCACCTCAGTTCCCTTTCTTCAATCATTCAAGTAATTGCTAGTTCACTGGTTCTTGTTTTAGTCGCACACATCTAAGCAACAATCTGTTTTTACCAAACCAAACCAACTTAAGCCTTGTTCTCATCCAACTGAGGTTGGCTACTTTAAATCTTTTTGGCATTTGGCATTCCATTCTGTCAATGACTCCATGTTCAGTTAGATTTAACAAATTCACATTTTTTATACCCTTCCTATGTCAATTTATGTCTTCCTCCCTCAAGATTATCAGTAACAGTGGTGTTATCAATTTTCTTTTACTATTTCATATTGTGGTCTTCGTCGTATATATGACTAAATTCATCAAACCACCTGAGTCTTTTTGTAAGCAGGAATCATGCTATTAGTCTGTGATTGATTATTTTCCGTGATATATATGCACATTAAGTCTTATCAGACTTCACTTTTTCTCCAATATCAGGGAAAATATTTTCTTCCCCTTTTCTCCATTTGGACGCATAACATTGAAAAAAAGAATGCTTCGATAGGGGAATTTAACTTTGATTATCTGGTGTATCTTCATCGTAATTCTTCTCAACCTAAAGTTCTTTTCTCTCTGTGGATGCAGAAATTGGTAAACTTCATAGTGAGTTCCTTTGCATCATGGCCAACTCAGGCCGAATGCGTATATCTATCAAGAGCAAGGTCCATTTGCTTTCCAGATGAAGGTGATTTTCCATCGCTTTACTCTACTGCTAGCAGAATGCAACTTATTCTCTATCCTTTTAAGATTTTACCTTTTTCCCAGGTACTAGAAGGTAAAATAGCTAGTCTTTTCAACTGCTAAGGTAGCTTCATTTGTCACAACAGTTTGGTCTGCTTTTATATGGAGCAAAGTAGATTTTTACAATATATGCAAATTACTAATCCCAATGCTGATTTATGTTTCCCATAGAGTAATAAAGCGATCTGATTGTTCAAACATGATTGCTGAATTTTACATGGGCTATGTTTCCTCATCTTCAACTCAGTTGCTTCTTCCGTCTTCAGGAATCATATGAATATCTTTACATGTTACTATTTTGCTTGTATTGTGAACCCCTTTTCCAGGCACCTGAAGCTGTCATTTCCTGTGTTATTTTTGTTATCCATATCCCTTCTTGGACCTGTCTTTGTTATTGTTTCATTGGGCTATACATGTGTATGATCTCTTACTAACTGTTCGGAGAAGTATTCCATTGACTAAAACAACGCAGGATAACTGTCTGATGATAATTACAAGCCAGTAATACTACTTGATTATGGTTTCATCTTTGCTATTTGTAACTTTCAGGCCTTAAAAGATCAACTCCAAAATATTTTCTTCGGTCTGTGATTGTCTACCCAATAAAATCGTGTGGTGGTTTCAGAGTTGACAGCTGGCCTCTAAGCAGCACAGGTAGCTATTTACTGGTAGCACTATTTTGTGAGCTTTTAGGGAATTCATGTTGTTTCTCAGAATTTTTGGATGAAAATTGAAAAACAAAGGTTAAAACACATGGTAATTTGTAGCATGATGTGATGGTATGACACTAGAGAACCATTTTATAGGGCAATATCATGTAATTCTGTGCAATTATCTTACCTGCCATCCCTAATGGTTGAGGCAGTTGCGTTCTTCCACTAGCTACGACAGCATTTCTATTTAGTCTAAATACTCCCACCCAACCCCCTCCCCCCCTTAGTTGCATATTGTTTGTGTATGAGGGCTTTAACAATGGTTTAATCAGCCAGTAGCAGGAGTCGTGAAAATTTACAAAAAGAAGTACAATTACTGTATCTTTGTAAAAGAGAAGCACCATAGTGAAGGAACAACGACACCTACCTCAGATTGGCCAAAACCCTATGTAAAACAGCTTAACTGAATGAGGTTTGAGGGAAGGCAGCATTGCACTGGAGAAATCTATTGAAGGAAGTGAGGTGAAGCCAAAAGCCCGGTTCATATGGTGCCCAGATATAGGCAAACATACCCAAAAAATGGTGTCATGAATGCACAAATAAAAAAGTAAGTAGATGTGTATAAACTTGTGACTAACTTGTTATTGTATTGTCTCTTGAGCAGGCTTGCTACATGATCGGGAATGGCTTCTCAAAAGCCTGAGTGGTGAGATCCTTACACAAAAGAAGGTGCAATATCTGTACGTATGCATGCTGTTACATTTCTCGATACATCTCTCCATGCATGAACAAGAGGGATTATCTAAATTTCATAATCTGATAACCCAGGAGGGATTATCTAAATATTAGGCCAAAAGGTGTACGATTGTCCCAACGGGTAGAATTATTTGACCTTTGAAGGATTATTGTTCACAGAGCATGCCTCAATACATATGCATATGTCTGAACGGAAATCTCTGCTGCTCCTCATTACTAATCCACGAGGGCACTATGTTACTCAAATTATATGCATCTTAAGCGGAGTTTTCCTCTGAGAGATTATCGTGTTGTGAACTTGTTATTTGCATCGTAGCAGCACAGGGTAAGATTCTTATTTTTGGCAATCTGAGGAGACAGATTCGCATGAATTGGTGTTGTGGATCTTTTTTATACGTGGGGAGGTGCTAAAGTGGGAAGAGTAGGATAAAGATGTGCAATTTGGTGCAGTCTTATTAAGGTTCATTTGGTGGTAGTGGAATGAAAGGACCTTTGAAGTGGTGAAAGGGTGGTTGTTTAGATTAAGGATTGAACTTACGTTTTTTGGGTATGCGTTGTTTTAGGATGGGTATAACTGTCCTCCAACCACTTTTGGACTACGTTGATCTCGATTAATTTTGATGCATAGTTGAGTTACTCTTCTTTATGCTTATTGTTGAACAGGGCTGTTTCTCCCTTGGTGCTTTATGTACTTGGTTGGCACACTCTGATTCCATGTTTATGAAGTCTTTCCTTTTAAAATGAGAGATCAGATCAGAGTTAACAGAATTAGCTGATCATGCACCTGGTCGCAATCTTTTAAATGACCTTTGAATGTTTTGTAAAATATCTGAATCTTCAAGTTTGTCAGTATCACGTTAGCCGATAGACGTGCCTGTACTTCTTAGGTGATGATTGATTTGAGAATGGAATGTGAGATGGAATTTACTGCATACATATTGATTAATGAAGCTCATTAGGCTTGTCATTTATCATCAGATTTGCTTGTACTTAAATGATTTTTGATCTTCCATATCAGTGATATTACGAGGCACTCTTAATCTTATTTTTGACACTTTTTTCTTGGGTTTTGTAGGTTCCAGAAATGTGCCTTATTAGTACATTTATTGACCTCAATTTGGGGATACTGTTTGTTGAGTCACCTCGTTGTAAGGTGAAGCTGCAGATTCGATTTGAAACAGATTTTTCTACTGCTGGGGGAGATGAATTAGATCTATATTCCCAGAGGTCTGCCCTTAAAAGCTTGTCATACTTTATCTCTTAATATTGTTTGTTGCATTTCAGATCTATTGCCTTGTCAATCATGTTGGTAAGAAGATAGAAATATGGAGATTCACGGAAATGGACTAGGATTGATTGTTTACTTTAGTATATCTAGAAATAAGACTCTTTCATCTCCTTTTTACTACTATTAAGATACTTATTTTCTGAAAAGGAATTGCAGTTCAATTGCAAATTGTCATGCAATGTTTTTCGCAGTATTACATTTCATATACTGACAGTGAATTCAATATTGTGAATCATTCCGCTGGTTTTACCTATGTTCATCGTGTCATACATAGGGCATAGTCATTATATCAACAAGTCAAGTTGCATAATAATCAGTTTTTTTTTTTTTTGGGGGACAGATATGAAGTGCGAGGTTATGATAATGAAGTTAGCATTTGGTTTAGCAATGCTGTTGGCCGACCTTGCACTTTATTAAGATGTTCAGGCTCAAAGAATTCATTCTGTCCAGAGAGGGGCAAAACCAAAGGCATGTGCAGAGATGTGGAGACCAAATTGAATTTTGTCAATGGAGCTCAGTTATTGTTGATCTCTGAGGAAAGTGTATCCGACCTGAACAAAAGATTAAGCCTGAGTATGTTGTGAACTCCTTTTCTTCTCATACAGTTCCTTAAGTTTTCCTTCTACCATATGGTGATTAGAAGTTTAATATTTTCCTCTCTGCTGTTTTCCAACAATAGTCCAGCATTTTAAACAAATTCGGGTAAACAATTTTATGTCTGGTAGCAGATGTGCAGGAAGGCCTTGAAAGACCACCAATTCAAGTCAATCCAATGAGATTCCGCCCCAACCTTGTCATATCTGGTGGAGCACCCTATGCAGAAGATGAATGGAGAAGTCTTAAAATTGGAAATCAAAATTTTGTGGTAAGTCTTATTCTTCTAGAAATATACAAATCGAGGTAGACAAAGAAAAAAGTTACCTACAGATTGTAATTACGAATAAGTTGCACAGTCACTTGTACTCAGCCGTCAGCACACTGATGATTGCCGTTAGCTTTGTGACTCATTAAAAACTGCATTTGTTTTGCCCGTTGCATCCATGTTCCATGGCTTGCTCAAGTTATGTTTGCATTCCGTCTTTGGTGATACATGTGGGAGAGTAAATATTCAAAAGGATAAGTGTTGTGCAATAATGCCTTGGTTGCTCAATTGTTGTTCCTGATTACTCTCTAATCTGTTCATCTTATATTTTCCTTCTCCTGGCCAATATTGGAGGGAGCAAAAGACTTCAATTTAGAATTTTGAGAAATGGGAATATTCCAATGGTTACCTTTTGTGCTAGCCTAAACTATAAAGGAACTTGGGTTATGCACAACCAATAAAAGATTAATCAAATTTCACTGCTGATATATGAACAATTTCTTGTACATGCAGGCATTAGGTGGATGCAACCGCTGCCAGATGATTAATTTAAATCATCAAGAAGGAGAAGTGAGGAGATCAAGGGAACCCTTGGCTACTCTAGCATCATACAGGAGAGTGAAGGTTAGACAAAATTAGCTTACCCGAATTTCATTTCTTTTGGTTGAATGAAATCGAATATCTATATTAATCATGTTATTTCCTTGAATTTAGGGGACAATACTTTTTGGCATTCTACTGAGATACGATAATAGCGACGAAGTAGGGCAAGACATGGATTCATGGCTTCAGGTGGGACAGGAAGTACATCCGAAGACAGACTAGCTGTAAGGATCTACTAGGAACTGCATAAAGATTAAGAGAGAAATAATTATTTCATTCACCTCTTGAATTAATCACTCTATATCTGCGAGTACGTTACACTGCAGCCTCGCCAAAGAAGGTGATATAAACTATACGCAAATCATCAATTACCATAGTGAAGGTCTGGCATACACTTGTGTTCATAATATATGAATCTGTACCCGTGAAAATAACATAAATCTCTGTTTGCAATCCACTCTGGGTACATGTAACACCAACACGGATATACGCAGTCTTTGCGCATTCTATTTAACATGCAAGAGGAGACTTAGATCTTGACTTTTGTCTCCACACTTAATCTCACATTTTGGTCATATTACAACTAAATCTTGGTCCTTTTCGTAATTCGGGGCTTGACGCGCACCTTTTATGTATGTATCCCTTATTTGACTTCCGGTTGCAGAAACTTGTTGGGTTATTTGTTGGATTAACTGAAGTCGTCAAAGGGGCCTGTTTGGTAGGAGTAATATAGGAAACGTCAATAATTCTACAATGTCTTCATAGCTGGGAAATAGCGCAAGGATACGGAGTTTTCTTCCCAAAATGAACTGGACTTTTTGTAATTACAGTAAAAGATATTGACCAAGAAAAGTTGATTGAAAGCTACAACACCGATAGTGAGGTCAAAACAATTTTCAACCAGTGGGGTCCTCGATCGTTCACTTTAAATGGCAGGCTTAGAGCCTTTTCTGGCGATAAAAACGACATTAGATTCAAAGTGCCATTTCGAACATGTTTCTTGACCAAGGACTTTTAACCTTTTCTTTTCTTCATTATTGGCTTTTGGGGTCCTCTTTGTCATGGTTTATTGACTTGCTGGCTCTCTTTGTTATGTAGTAGTCTTTCACGTAAGAACGCATGAATCTACACTATTTGCGCCACCATTTTGTTCGCCGTACCAGGTGGTGGTATCATGTGATGAGAAGCTGAAATCCTGAAACCGTTCCCGGTTGCAACCGTACCTAGATTGCCATTGCCAAGAAACTGGATCGCATTTCTTTGTCTCCATTCGGTGTCTCAACTTTTTTTTTTATTGCGAGACGTTGCCACTACTTTAATTTATACTGTATCAGATACTAGAATGATGTGAACTGCACATCAAGTTTCCCATGCTGTCCACATAATTTTAGACCGATATCTCCACGGTACACATGGGATGAGTTTGAGCCACGTAGTTCACTTTTTTTTGTGTCCCACTTGTGAAGAAAAGTGGAATGATGTATTATTGATTGTGTGTGAAACATAACTCTAACATGCCTTTATATAGGCTACAAAGACTTGGTAACCAAGATACAATAAACCAATAAAGGAAATACGCATAACAAGGATACCTAAACTAATTAGGAAATATAAATAACAATCTACCTAGCAGAGGAAACATTATAGTAATAAAGATTAGAAAACATGGTAACATAATATTAGAAAATAGGAGTATTATGTTAACACCACTAATGGCTTTAGATTTTTTGGCAAAACCTATGGGTGCACTCACTTATGTACCTTTCAATTTGAATTTTACTAGTGCAAACTACAAGAACCTATTGGCAAAACAGAAAAACAAAAATTGTGGCAAGTTAGCAGCAGGGCCTTATGGTGGCAACCATGAGAATTTTTTTTATCGGCAAAAGATGAAATTTTATTAAAAATGAGAAAAAGAGGAAAGGGATTCAACAAAAAGTTGGACGAAACATCACAAAGGCACAGCCTAAACCACCTAAAGGTCTACAAGTGTCCAAGACAAATAAACAATAAAATTCAACCCAACACCCAAGTAATATAGAAAAAGTCCAAAAAACCCTACCTCGGTCCACCCGAGGACTGACCCACCCAATCCAGCCCCCGAAACCCTAACCACTTCAATCACCACCGCCGCACAAACCACCGAAAAAACCAACTGAGCCGTTAAGTCGAGCCGGCCTCTCCCAGATATAGAGACCGGCGGCGGAACCCGGCCTACGACAATGAAAATCAAAGTAATCAAGGCAAATGGGAGCAAACCACCACCATCAACAACACGCCCCAAACAACCCCAACCAAACACGAACACCATCGGAGAAGACCAGCAACAACAACAACCCCGAAGGATGAACTACTGGCCCCGCACCCATAAGAGAGCTCGGAGTGGGCGCCGACCGAACTTCGGCCCATAAAACAACCTGTGCATTCCAGCCATGGGGCCCACATCCATCTCACCACCACCGGATTGAACCAACACAGATCAACACCCCCATCTTCACCGATCATTTTCTGAATTAAAGATAAAACCTGCAAAACAAAAGTCAGAAAAAACACCCACAAGAACACCGCACTACCACCCACCACCTACGAACACCTGATCCACCACGAGAATTGGAGTAGAGAATAGAGACAAAAAGCAGCCGAATCCATGGAAATCAGGTCACTTTTTTTGTTGTAGATTGAGCACAATGTAACCCACGATAGTGACATTCTTATTTGCCCTAAAATATATAGAGAGGGAGGGGGTATTTCGTGTAACGAATATACATCTCCTCCTCTCATATTAGAGAGCGGTCTAGTTTTGAGCCTTTGTGAACCCCTCCTGGCTCCTAGGATCACAGCAATGATCAGACTCTCTCATTTTGTAGAGCTAACCTCGTAGAGTGCGTCATTCACATAAATAAATAAAAAAAATTAGCTTGATCTAATATAGATAACTAGTACTTACCCATGCCTATGGCACTACCCATCCCAATTGGAATTTTTCTTTGAATCTTGATAGTTCGGCATTTTTGTAATATATTTGTAAGAATGTGGGTTCTTTCTTAAGATAGTTGGGGAGCACATATCAGCCATTGGATTAAATGAATCCCAACCCTCCTAACGATTTGTGTTTGTATGAAAGCCACACCCTTGTTTTATACTGTAGAGATTATACAAACAAACAAATACCGATTTGTGCAAGGAAAGCCCAGATGATCTTTGGTCGGCCGCTTCTCAAGTTCTTGCTATATTTGTTCTCCTTCCAATTAAACAAAAATTATGACAATTGAATTAGCTCTCAAATGGGCTACATATCTCACAAATATATATATATATATACACACACACACAATTAATGTTGTTTATGCCCCAATACTATAATGGTACGTGTAAGTATTGCATATTGCGGGAAGGACTGAGCGTTATATATTTTTCAGATAGTAATATTTTGTTGTATTACCCCCTATCACTTAATTAAAAGCCATCAGTACATGCAGCTGGTACTTTTTTGAGTTTGAAGGTCAACGTACTGCAATTTTATTCAGCCTGCCAGCTGATCACTATCTTGCATGCAAAATAAGGGTTGATCGATTTGTTTTCTTTTGTACTACTGCTACTACTACTACACATCTAAAATTTCTAAGACTAGTCTGTCTATCTTTTGAAAGATAAACTAGTACTCCAGTACTCTTACAAAAGCGCACACCCACACGTTACTCTTATCACGCATAGGCTATTTTTCTAGCTTGGTGTCTTTTATCTTTTTTTTCCTTCTTCTGAAAAAGAAAGTAATGCTATTGCTAGCTAATGATGCCAAAAACTAGAACTTCAATTGAAACTTCCAAATTCATTTTCAATGCGATTCCCGGTTAACGCGCATTTTTTTGACTTTGACATTATTGCTATATATTCGCCGGGTAACATTATACTCAGCATTGCATGGAATGCTAATTTATCTTTTTGGTACGATCTAGAAGCAATCAGAATGTGTGATTTTCGTCTCTATGTTTTATCGTCATCAAAAGTCTATATCTGCTCCAACAAAGTCATATATGTAAAAGAACACGTATGCGTTATAATAATATAATATAATATATGTACGTATCCAATGTAGGACCAAATTAAAGCAGAAGATTTATGTTCCAACCCAGTACAAGTTGAGTGTCAAAAATGGATGACCAGAAATATTAATTAAATTCGTCATTTTGGAAACATCCAAAATGGAGGTGAAAAAGAAGGCCCATATATATATATATATATATATATATATATATGAAAGTAATTAAGAATATAAGTTGGAACTTGGACGTAGTCAAATTGGTGAGTCTTCTAGCTCTTGCTAGCAAAGGGCATTCCATTTTGGGGAAAATAATTCAATAATTCGGGAGTATACTTTTTTCTCTCACATAACATGTCGGGCCCATACGAGGCCTATATATAGACCCCAGGGAGGCAGGGAGTAAACTGAATAATTACCCCATTTTCGTCCCCTACAGTTTTTTTTATTTGATCTGATTCTTGCAGTTTTTGTTTTTTTTTTTTGTTTTTGTTATTCGATAGATGACCAGCCTACTCCTAATTAGGTGAAGGGTTACCGTTAAGCTGCATACGGGTGGAGCAAGTTCAAAGGGCATCGACCGCCACACCAAGCACTCGCGTTCTTGTCGAGACTTAAACCCAGATCTCCTTCCATGTAAAAGAGGTGAGAAAGTGTCATTGGGCTACAAGCCCGTTGGTGACTCTTGCAGTTGAAGAATACAGTTTTTGTTTTGTTTCGATTTCTTACATGTTGCACCCTTATCTTTTACCAAGGGTACTTTAAACCCTTCAATTTCAAGTGTAAAAACTAATATTCTCTTACACATATGGCCCATTCATTTTGTGAAATTAATTAACTGTATAGAAATACATAATTTTACCAGATGCACACTCACCGAATTAACAGTGCTCGAATTACTAATACCATTTTTTCTTCATATTGTGTATCCCACGTTTTGTGGGATTATATGACAAATACATGTTTAATCCGAGATCTAAATATTTTTTCACCTTAAATATATTGTTCAATCTGATACACATATCCGATCAAACAAATTAATGGGTCCAAAAATATGGTTCATTGTCACTCTTTCATTCAAAACATCATTAATGGTTTACTAGAATCGACATGTGTTCTACACATGATGTTCAAAATTAAAAGAAGAGGGACCAAAATAGAAATTTTATGGAAGTGTGGGCAATAAAATGGAATTTGAGTCAGAGGGGACGCTAATGTCTCATGGGGCAAGAAAAAGTATCATGTGCCCATAGATAGACTAACGAGACAAGAAAAATATCATCGGCCAGCATCATAAAGAGACAAAATGGTCATGTCAAAAAAAAAAAAAAAAGAGACAAAATGGGGATATTGCAACTAAACTTACTGTTTGAGTTGATAAAGAAATTTTTGGATGCTGAGTGGGTACCATGTGGCATTATCCATTGTCCAAATATGTTATGGACGGCTCAGATTTATTTTCTTTCTCTCCTTACTCGACCACTCTCTCTCCTCGTTTTCTCTTTCTAAAATTGAGACTGTCCAAAATACGTTTTGACGGCTGAGATCGCCGACAGGGGTGTGGTACCCGCCGGCACCCAAAAACTTCTCTGGGTTGACTGACCCAAATAAAGTGGAGGGACTAAATTGAAACTTTGTGGAAGTACAAGGGTCATACGTAGTTGTAATGATTTGTTTATATACATTTCTTTCTCTTTCTGCATGGGTTGTTGACCTTGACGATTTTTTTTTTTATAACCGAGAAATAGCTCTACAGCCGAGTCTCAATTGGACTTGATTATGCAATTCAAATCTCGGGAGAACTAGCACGGCCACACCAGTCATGGCCCCCCACTTACTATCAAGGTACTCACCCGGTAAGAAATCGAACATTTGACCTAGAGGAGTTCTCCTCAAAGTCAGTCATTCGTCCTTACTACTGGAACAATCCCTAAGTGTGTGATCTGACTATTCATTGCTATTGACTCACTTATAAAAACCTTTTGTACATACATGTGCGTGTATATATCTATAAAAATATAAATTAAATGGCCTTTTGTCCAAATTATTTTACATCCCCTAAACTTGAGTTGGATCGTCAAGAGGTGTGCGGCTGTGGGATACCAGTTTACTCAAAAGTACGGTCAAAGACTAAGAGAGGGATTGGATTGTCAAAGACTTGGACCCAGTTGTATGTTTGAATTTCAGAAATAGCTAGCTAGTTGGGTCCATTGTGGTTGCTTCCGCATTGAAGTTAACGAGATTGACTTATTCACAGAAGGACTGTGATTCTCTTATTTACGGAGTCGCGCGATTTCGGTCGGTCGTAAACTCTTGTCCAAAAAAAATTTATTTAAATCCGGACTATCAAAACTCGATCAAAACAGACATGTAAGATTCACATCCTTAAACAATTATTCACGAAAGCTCCGTTAAAAAAGATATTCTCGAAGTTGACATGGCTTTGGAGTCTTTGGACCAACCGCTGCCGCTTGGTCAGTCGCCAAATGCGCCAAACTTCTCTTTGAAATGTTCTATATAAAGTTCTAATATATAATTAAGGCGTGTGCAAATGCAATATTGTCAATTCCGTTCCGTATATAAATTGGTACATAAAAGTTGGTGTTCCGTACCGCTAGCTTCAAATACCAGCCTGTGCTGGTCGTATCAGCTTGTACTAGACGATACCGGGCTTGGACATGGCATGCTGGCCGGGACAAAAAAAAAAATTGTGTATTTTTTTCTTTCGCTTAAAAAATGCTTAAATTTTTAGATAATTCAACAAAATTTAGAGTCTATAATTTGTTAAATCATCTTAATTTGTTATTATGAGTAATTTTATGTATATATCAAAGTATTAAAATTTACTTTACACCTCTAATTTAAGTTTTTTCAATTTTTTTTACATATATTATATAAAATTTATATTATGATCAATCTGAAACGGTACCGAAATATATTCCGATACCGATATGCACCAGCCTAGTAAGAAAAATAGTACGCTTGTTGGTAAGGGATTGATAACTTTGGGCAAATGAGCCATTTCCTTTTCTGTTTTTTCTTTTTTTTTTTGACTTAAACTCCGTTCCGAAAACCTTCTTAAAAAATAAGTACTTATTTTGCAACTTCTCATTCAAAAATAATAAGGGTCATTCCACAAAATTCAAATGAAAAGGTTTTTTCATATTTTCAAACTCAAAAATAATTGTAAATCAAAAAAAAATTCAATTTTTTTGGCACCATATTAAAGATCTCAATGAGATCTATCAAATAAGATCCATAGTGATAGGGAAATTATTTGTGTAAACACATGATTTTCGAGCTTAAAGTTGCGGTATACAAAAAATAAGACTGTTGCTATGAGAATGGGCGCCGGCGGAGGGAAATCGTACTATTTCATATACACACGGAAAAGGGGTGCTCGGATCAAGCACCCTACACACCTCGGATGCAGTTGATTCCCTCGTTGGCCCCCTCGATTTTTTTTAGAATTTTTGGACTGCTCAGATCCGCCGTTCGGTAGCCGGAGACAACCCGGCGCAGCCGTGAGTACGATTTCCCTATGGAAACTGGCGGAATCACATATCTTTATCAATACTTACTTCTTTTTTTTGGAACACGCCTTCTTCTGGAACAAAAAATAAGAACTTTTTTCGGTTCGGGAAAATTAGTGGTGGGGAACGAGTCTCGAGAAAGACTATTTAGGGAACGTTCCGGTTTCCCTTCTTTTTTTAAAAGTTCTTTTTCTTTAATTTTCAAACTCAAATATAATGAAAACGAAAAATAATTTTTTAATTTTTTTTGCACCGTTTAAAAGATCTCGATGAGATCTATCAAACAAGATCCATATTGGTAGGAAAATTATTTACGTAAACACATGATTTTTGGGCTTTAAATTTCCTCCGTTTGAAAAAAAAGAACTTTTTACAAAACCGGAACGCGCCCTTAATACACCCGAACAATTAAACGGGACAAAGTCATAGATGTGTGTACAGGTCTCCTCGATCGTCGCAATCCAATAATAGCACAATTAGTCAGGGAGAGTTATCATGGGTGATCCTCTGTTTTACAAAACAATCATTCTATGATCACATTCATTTACACTCATTCACGCACTTATACTCATAATAAGAATGGAGCCTGCACATATTACACATCCAATGTGTCTGGGTCCCATCTTTGTTGTGAATATGAATGTATAAATGGGTGTGGTGATAGAATTTTCCTTTTCAAAACGCCTATTTTGGAAACATCAATGTCAACTTCATTTACAGCATCCCGAAGGGGTTGGCTTAGTGGTTAATGTATGAGACTTTTAGGAGTTTTATCTCTCCTTTGGCAGTTTCAGATTCGAAACCTTTTAGGTGCTATCGGCTCATTTGGCCTAGTCCATCCAAAGTTTTGTTCTGGCTTTAATTGGAACTCCTACAAATGGGCGGTGGAATTGGTTCCCAGGATTAGTCAAGGTAAGCAGAAGCTAGTTCAGACACTTGAGTTATAAAAAAAAAAAAATACTTCATTTACACGTGTAGTACGGCTAATTTGGCCGTCCATCTCGTCAATAGACGACTCAGATTTTCACCCGAACAATGGACGACTAGGATTTGTAGAAACTCGAATTAAATCCAAACCGTTCTCACCGAGATACACGGTCGAATTGACCGCACTATACGGTATAGTTTTACGAGTGCACTACAGTCCCTCTCATTCCTTCTTTGGTGCTGGGAATTGTTTATAGTTAGCCGGCCTTTACCACATCTTGGATAGTTTTTGCATGGGTAAAAGTACAAAATTCTTTGGTAGTTGTGTGCGTACAAAATTATTATTCACAGCTCTCAAAAAATTATATATATCTTGCAATTTATAATGCTATTTATAATTTTAAAAACTTTATTTAATAAATTTAAATGGGATCTATAAAACGGGATCCATAAAATATTATGCAATAAAAAATATTGATAACTGCTTGAGAGGTGTGAATAGTGGTTTTAGACTTTTTTTTTTTTTAGTTAGAATAGATTTCGCTCATTAGTGGTGTTTGAATTATTATTTGTGACTTGGATATATTATTTTTAACCTTGCATAGGTTAGCATATATGGGGAAATTAATGTAATTGGAATTAGGTGAATAGATTATGTATCATCTTGACGAAAAAACTGAGACTCCAAAATGAGAATGCAAAAGCTTTTTCGGAGGTAATCGTGAGATTGTGCCTATATCGTTCTTTCACTTTTGAGATTACATTATCCGATAGGAAATTGAATTCTACACTCCCTTTTTTTGACATTTACATAGGCTAGCTAGGTATTAATTAATAAACCTAGCTCCAACTGCTTAATTAATCACACAAAACAAAATGGCTTCTTTTTGCAGTTGGGACTTTTTAAAGGTATATATACAAAGACACAATTCAAATACAGATGATATTCATGCATGTATGTACCTGTCATTTTGAAAAATCCTCTAAACTGATCATCCTATTACATAACATATACATCGATCTCACGCAAACTGTCACTCATGTCATTCCGAATTATATTAATTTTTCAGGAAAATCCCTAGACAGCCATTATATAAATCGTTCATTTTTTTTTCAAAATAAGATATCTTTAAACCGCGTACGTAACAACTGTTCGGATCAATAGGATTATATGTATAGTTTGACGAATTTTTCAAGAACTTAATTGGACCAATCGGATGTTGAACCAGCTGTAATAACAAGCTTTGTATTTTTTTAAATTCCGCCATGTAGTTGGATAACTTTAACTCGTATAATCCAACTAGCTAGCCGTATCAATGATCGATCGGCCCAACGGCCCTTCGGTATTATTCTATACGTTGAGTCAAAGCCTGATGAAACAGTGTCGACACCAATTGTGATGATCAAACTTATTAATCCAATTACATAGTAGCTCCAGCTACAAAATTTTTTAAAAAAAATAGAAATAAAAAATACAGTAAATCTCGTTTTCAAAATACTACTAGTAAATACTAAAGAAAATTCCTAGACCCTCCAAAAGATAACGTTTGGGACCTGGACGTAATGTCATCCCATGGTTACGTAATGTCATCCCATAGGGTAAGGGACCACGCGCGGAAAGTAATTGGATGTGGGATACACGCTCCAATTAGAGAGGAAGGTCAAAATTGTTTGGTCGGAAAGTCAACAGGTCAGTTTTGACAATTTCGATTTCGATTTGTCGGGGATTGGATGTGTTCAGCTCAGCGGGGTGGGTTTCACTCGGTCAAGGTCCAACCTTCAACGTTGCTTAACTAGTCAAAAAAAAAAAACCACGCGCCCTCTCGAAGTTTATAGTAATTTTTTAATTTCTTGTCCTCTTTAGTGGAAGTAGATCTTTGGAGAAATTCTTAGTTGCCTCAGAGGCAACAGCTGGCGCTGCCCCAGCACATCCGAGCCGTCTGTTCGGTATCCGGACGGCTCGGATTTAGGGGGGTGTTTGGACAAATAAATCACTGTGGCTTATTTGTCACAAAATGCGGAAAAAAATATTTGTGACAATAAGCCATAAAATGTGAAAAAAAATTTGAATAAGGACAAAAAATAAGCCAAAGTGGCTTATTTGTCCAAACGGGGCCTTAGTGAGAGAAAGGAGAGAGAGAAAGGGGAGAGAGAAAGGGGGAGAGAGTGTGTTTCAATTCCGTCCGTTCGGTACCCGAACGGACGGCTCGGATCGTGCCGAAGGGCACCACGTCACCCCTGCCTCTGGGGCAATGAATAATTTCTCAGATCTTTGGCTGACGTAAGTAGTGTTGCTGTACTACTGTACTGCTAGATGCAGCCAAAACGAATGTGCGCCTTCCTACTACTGGAGGAGTAATTCTTCAGTGGTTCGATCTCGGACACTCTCTCTCAAATGGTCACTCCAACACTCCTTGACATGCATCAAACATTTTTATAGAGTACTTCATACTTGTGTAATGGTGATTGGTGAGCTCCACAAAATTTTTAGGAATTGAGGGATATTAGGACATTAATCACGTAATCCTTTAAAATGTTCATATTCTGCACATACTTTGTTTACTTAGGTTAGAACACAACGTGGTAGCGCCCCAAGACGTAACTTTCCGTACATGAGTGTAAAAACTCCAAATTAAAGGATTAGTAAAGTTGTACTCTATCCATTTCTAAATGAGAGTCCACTTTCAATATTATGGAGCTCTCAAAAATATGTGTATACTTTTAAATTTATTTTATTTTGTATATGCAACATGAATGTTGTTTAAAACATCTGAGATATAGGCAATTTTGTAAGGAGCACATATGTAGAAAAAAAGGCTATTATTTAGGAACGGATGGAGTAAAAAATATATGAAAAATACAGTTTCATACTTTAAGCAAATTTAACCACTACGATTGTTTAGGTGGGCTCAAGATTTCGCACAATTCATTGTACATTATAAATGTATATATATACGTAATGGTGTACTCATAGGTTTTTTTAGTTCTTTTTAAGGACACACCTCTTGATGGAGTCATTAATCAGGTGGCCTCCAAGAGCTATCACATTGTAACGACTCGTTTCAACTAACCTGCATACTCTTAGTCTAAGAGTAGCTGGACGGCTTTATCTTATATGCCATATATTATCCTTGAAGTCTCAATGTGGGAGTACTCCACAATCTCTCCACATTATGATCGATGCAATGTTCTCATTGCATTGGTCTAACAACATTTCCTCTAGTGGTCATTATGTGGCACGTTAGCTCTGTACAATTCATCATCAGGCTCGTATCAGATCCTAAAGGTGGCACCTCACCATATAAATCAGGGTTGCACTGTGATACCAACTGTAACAACCCACCCCAATTGTCCTGCTTATCTTTAACGACCTAACCACTTAACATCAAGTTAGTTGTAGTTTGTAAGCATTATCCTATTTACCATTTAGTAATTATTTCCTTGAGGTCCCAATATGGGACTCCACACACACTCTTGATTCTTGTGATTGGGTGTCTCAAGTAATTCTTGAATCGTAAATTTGACGGCTGAGGAAATTTTTAGTGACCACGAATATCTTCTTTTTTTTGCTGACGTTGAGAGCCGAATATGCGAGATTGAAGAATAAGCCCCTTGCTTAGGCTTCACGTCTTGATGTGAGTTATAAAAATGGCCATTCCGCCCATATCATCATCAAATAAATAAGCTCATTAAAATAACTTCAAGAAGATATGAAAATGACAGTTTTATTTGAAGTTAAATAAAGGGAATATACACCTCTTTACCCCCATAACATCAATTAAATAAGTCCATTATGCCTTGGGAATGAGAGACACACAGGATTTGCAAAGATTTGGCTTTGTTCGGAATATTCTCCCTTTGTCTTCAATTTGATCACAAATCTTAGGCCTGTTAAATTGGCTTGTTTTAAATATTTCTACCAAAATAAAAAAACACTCTTAATTAATTGAGCCGAGAAATGACACGTACGTGTTTAAACTTGGTATATAATTAAGGTCTCAAACAAAATTCAACTATTCCAGCAACAAATAAGTTTATTTGACCTCAGCCAGCTGAGCATGTATGGAGAGATTGAGAATAGTTTCATTATCTTTGAAACCAACTCATTTGGAATTCAAACAATTCGATAGACACACAACTTTATATTAATTTTGCAAGCCGGCCCCCTATAACCGGACCAAATATGTATACGATTCACTGCCAACACTAATATCATGTTACGTTTTTTTTTTTTTTTTTAATGAGCATAACTTGTTCGGTTGGCGACAACTAATTCACCTCATCTTTTAGCTGTTACGAACAACGATGGATAATTTTACTAATTAAAATTTTGGCAAAAAGCAACCGGCCGTAGACATCATCGCTATATTTACCTTTTTTGGTCATAATTTACATTGCCAAAACAAAAGTCAAAAGGTTGAAGATAGAGATCTGTACGGTCTACAAACTGTACATTCTGCGTTATGGAAATATTTTGTAGGGTACAACATTAATATGAATTTTAAATTGCCCTTGCTTTTGAATCGATCTGAAGCAAAGAGTTCTTGTTGTTATTGACCATAGAAAAGAGAATTTTAAATTGCCCTTGCTTTTGAATCGATCTGAAGCAAAGAGTTCTTGTTGTTATTGACCATAGAAAAGAGATTTTCAACTCGATCGAGCAATGGATAAATCATAGAACAGCCGTACATACATATATGGATGACAATTTCAGCCGAATTTGATGGACCTACTCGAACTAATTTGTCTCCACTGTCTGCTATGCTTCTGAACTTTTTTTTTTCCCTAAGCAAGAAGAACTATTATTAATCTTTATAAATGATTACAAAGATTAAAAGGATTAAAAGATTCCTAGCTCGCCTACGTTTAAAAATATTTGCTATGTATTAAAATTTTTCGATATCAACCCACAATCGATATATCAACCGAATCAATCACCAGAAAATAATAAACAAAAGAACACCAAGATATACGTGGAAAACCCTAAAACGGGAAAAAATCACAGGAATGAATCAAACACTATAAAATATTGTGCAGTTATAAGTAATCTTACCCTACGATTCTGAATCCTCACAAATCGCTCTAAGACTTACTTGTCGAATCCACGTTCACCACACCCAGTGCTTGACCGCCACTGCCTTGAATCCACAAGTCTTTCGTTTGCCTTCCGGAATCCACCGAAGGACTTTGCTAAGAGATTAACTGAGTTGATGTTGTAAACTTCTTAAAGTTGTATTGAACGCTCAAAGATCCATCGATCTTCTTTTGTACTCCAAGATTCAAAAGGATAAAAAACAAAACCTCCCTTTCAATATCCCGCACAAATTAATTGATATAAAGTTGTTGTCCCTGTGTGTAACAAAAAACCTCACAGACTTGTCTTTTTATATATCAAGACCAGCATTCCTTTTTGCCTCACGTAAATTGAAGGCTTCCACCACTAAATGTGCCAATAAATTGGAAAACTAATCTCATGCATTTGTTAGACATGGAGGAAAAGATCCGGCTTCATCTGATTTCCGTTTGTAGCGATTCTTTCCTCACACAATCAAAGCTTTCCTATTTTATCCGCCTGATATGCTCACTCTCAATTACATAACAAGATTCCTTCCACTTCCTAAACAGACACTCTAAAAATAAAAGAAAATAAAATACAACACGATAAATAGGAATACAAATAAATGTGTGTTTTGTCTTGGAATTTGCCAACACAGAAAGACCGTGGCCCGTGGTCCTAACAAGGATCAATGGCACACCGACACAAAGCGACTCGATGTTTTTGAACTTTCCCTCACCATGGGCCAATTTTTGTTTCCAATTCGAAATGCCAACCCTAGGACGCGTGGTTTGAGTATGTACAAGGTAGATCCGTACCAACCAACATCGATTAGGATTTGAAATTGATACAAATAAAACGCTAGGGCGACTGGCAAGTTAAATAGTTTCATTTCTTCCTTCTATATTCATAGAATAAGTAATGCCGCAGCTACAGACAGTACAGTGCCGTTGGGGTAAAAATCATACTCGTTGGACATCAATTCAGTTTTGGTGAAAATAAATGCTTTGAATTTGAGAGCGGATATTGCAAAACCAATACCAAGTCAATCGACCTATTGTACATCATCCCTAGCTAGATGTATTAGTTGGTAAGATAAGTATGAAAGCACGAAAAATGTTTATAGAAGAACGCGCCACTACACCCCAAAGAGTACAAATTTGCAAGAGATTCATGCACTTTGTGGTGACCTATTCGTGAAAGTAAGTTTTTTTTTCTTATAGGAGAAGAGAAGAAGTTAAGACTAATAGTTACGTTACTAGGGTAGCAAGTATTATGAATTACTACACAAGAAAGACCATGAAAACGTGTTTGGACTTAATTTGCAGAAACCCTAACTATTGCTGACGCTTCATAGTTGGTAAAAATGGGTGAATATATGGCTAAAATTGCTTCAAAAATCAGAGCCATATTATTAGAAATGCTTCATATGTGATGTCCTCCTCCTTTTGTCCCCACATACAATATTTGACCGGTAAATATGTACGGGATGTTCTCCTACGATCCCAACACACAAATCTCTCTCTCTCTCTCTCTCTCTCTCTCTCTCTCTCTGCCGTAATATCGTATAATATTCAATAAGGTCCTCAATTAATTTGGTGTGAGCACCAAAACGACTCTTTCAAGATCGCTGGGCCCCATCAAATGACAGAGTCAATGCTCATGCACGACTTGACTGAGGTAAGTAGGTCCCTCTCTCTCTCTCTAGAACAATTCATACTTGTATATATGTAGGTTATCTCATGTCCCAGTATCTCCTTCTCCATCCAGCGTACAAGAGAGAGAGAGAGAGACAGAGAGAGAGGCAGGCATATATGGAAGGTGAAAAGATGATTACTAGTCGGAGCATGAATAATAATAAGGGTGATGATCAAGATCGTGAAGACGATGTGCCGCTACCGGGGTTCAGGTTCCATCCGACTGATGAAGAACTTGTTGGGTTCTACTTGCGTCGTAAGATTGAGAAGAGACCCCTCAGCATCGACCTTATCAAACAGGTTGACATCTACAAATACGACCCTTGGGATCTTCCAAGTACGTATATATATACCCTTATTAACTACTTCCACTTCTTCACTCTACGTACCTAAAATTACTAAATATGTTTCCAGTTTTAGTGATT
The DNA here is from genome assembly GCA_025413875.1 of Rhododendron molle. Lineage (NCBI taxonomy): Eukaryota > Viridiplantae > Streptophyta > Magnoliopsida > Ericales > Ericaceae > Rhododendron > Rhododendron molle. The sequence continues at coordinate 53,097,332 of CM046393.1, read as the reverse complement.
TCTTAATTTCCCAACCCAATTAGAAACAAAAGTTAGGTTGTTTGAGGGCTGTCTCCTCTCGTGCCTGCATGTACTTAGTTCGCTAATTAATTCTCTTTTTAACTCTTTGTACTTCGCGTTTTCAAGTTAATTAAAAAAATTCTTTTGCCGTTAAAACAAAATAAAGGGGAAGAAAAAGTTAGATTCTGGGAGCAATTAGGTTCTTCGTAAATATTTCCCCGTATATCGATCATAAGATCGAGTTGGAGGCTTATTTGCACGCTTGACGGGGACTTTAAAACTCTATCTAGGCCACTTAATTTGAAGGAGTAAAATGACGAAAAAAAAATTAATTTTAGAAATATATCGACGCTGCTAATTCCAGTTATAAATAATTTATCACGTCGGATCACTATTATAGGTTTCCACCAACTGATGATTCGGCTGTGCAGTTATATGAAACATGATGAATTTGAAGCATTAAATTAAACCATAAGAACTCAAGACACTTTTTCAAAAGAACAAGACGTAATCAAGTATGTTGAGAGCCGGCCAGTTTATTTAATTTTGTTGAATGTTTCTGGGGGAAATATTAAGTACAACATACATACATATGCATAGATATATGTATATATACACTCATCTCAATATATATCGTTTCCTTCTTCAAACGTTTTTGAATTATTATCATACGTAGGTGATGGATGGACAATTTTTTTTTGAACTTGTATAGTAGATTTTATCAGAATCCTATACTTCTTTTTGAAAGTGAAAAAACATTTATGTTGCCTGATGCATAAGCTTATTAATAAGCTCTTGTAGGGATGGCAAATGGGCGAGTTTTAGTTGGGATTACGCCGGACCTAGGGATCCTGCAAGGCGGATCCCTACAGGGCACCCTGTAATGCACTTACAATCATCTAAACGTGCTTTCAACGGTTCAGATTTAAAAATAAACTCTTTGCTATAAGAGTTATACTATTCACGCACGAAGAATTTATTTTAAATCCAGATCGTTGAAAACACTCTTGAACGGCTGTGATTTGGACTGCAGCCCCTGTAGTGCAGAGTTGCACTGCAGGGTTTCTGAGTCCATGAGTTTGGTGACTTCTACATAATCCTCTAATTGGGTATGGGTATTAATGTAATGGAACGCACGTTTGGATGGTTGTGATGTGCGCTATAAGGTGCCTTGCAGGATCCCCAGGTCCCCAAACTCATACCCATATGAATAACTGTAAAACCTAGATACCCAATATCAAACTATACATCTGAAAAAGAAGTAAACACCAAAAACAATTCCAAGCTAGCTAGATCAAGAAAAATAGAAAGAATAGCAATATCTACATAATAAGGAAGAACAGTTTTTGAATCTTATCTCTCTATAAATCTTAACCATTGATTTGGTCCATAAATCCTACGGCCCTCTCTCTCTCTCTCTCTCAAACAATAGTAATTGCACAATTACTACTAATTAGATCTCACGTTCAAAATTCATATCTTACTCTCTTCTCCTCATTCTCCTCTCTCTCTCTCTCTCACACACACACACACGTCCTCTTCTAGCTTTCCGCTCTTAAAGCCGACGCCCACCTATGATTTTCTTTGAGACCGAACACCCTATGTGTGTGTGTGTGCTATTTTGAAATTTTGAAAGATCCCTCAGTGTTACATGAACAGGTTGATACTTTGTTCACGATTACAGTGTTGATTTGCATGTGCATTGATTGTTTGATATGCGTCTTTGGGTACGAGCATTCACTAAAAGAACTCAATTTGAACCTAATTTAAAAAAACATATTCCCGTATGTGGTGGCAAGCTTTCTCCGATCGAACCTTGTGAGTTAGGGTGGCTAGGTTTGTTTTGAATGAGGTGGTCCTGCACGAGAAGCACCCGCGTCAGTGCCCAAGCCCGGATCGTGGGAGTCCGGGATAGGCCTCCGACGGTTTAGTCAGAAAGAAAGGAGAGCTCTGGATATATAATTAGGGTTTATGGGGTTCTAACTTCAATACCTTCTTCTTAAGGGGGATCCCTCCTTTTACAGGCAGAGGGAGCGTGGTGATCAACCCACGCGTGCCCATCACGCGCTCGATGATGGATCCGCCAGTCTCGGATCTGGATAGGTTTTCCTATCTCAGATAAGCTCTTACTCCCACGTTTCGCTCCTATAACAAGGGGTTTGGGATAAGCTTCCATTCCCACGTTCAGCTCCTATAATAGGGGGATATATAATTAGGGTTTATGGGGTTCTAAGTTCAATACCTTCTTCTTAAGGGGGATCCCTCCTTTTACAGGCAGAGGGAGCGTGGTGATCAACCCACGCGTGCCCATCACGCGCTCGATGATGGATCCGCCAGTCTCGGATCTGGATAGGTTTTCCTATCTCAGATAAGCTCTTACTCCCACGTTTCACTCCTAGAACAAGGGGTTTGGGATAAGCTTCCATTCCCACGTTCAGCTCCTATAATAGGGGGAGTAGGGGTATGAGGTTGGCCTCTCTTGCCCAACTCTTCCCGACTTCCTTCTCAAGTCAGGGAGCATGGGAAGCTCGGCGATTCCCGGTTCTGCCAATCATAGGATACGGCTATAATCAATCTTCCATAAAGTCACCAATCGGTTCAGCAGCGCTCTGCCGATATAGTGGGCACGTCCAGTAAACAGATTCACGATTCTTCCGGGGGTGTACTAACTCGGCTTCGGCACATTATGGAAGGCTGAAATCTGCCGAACGTTGTCTAGCCGAGCCATACCAATTAAGAGCCCATGGGGTCAGATACTTGTATGACGTGGCAACCGTCCTGGCCCTCTCGCTGTGCCACTCCCGCCACACCGTATAAATCAGTTTCGTTGGCGGAGGTGATCAATAGTTTCGTAATTTATTTTAGTTGTGTTCAAAATGCGTTGCGCCGTGTCTTCAGACACGAACAAACCCTAGTATATACTTAATGAAGAACGGATACTACGGGGTATGGGTGTTTGGGTATGGAATAATGAAAGCTAAGCTTACTTGACCGCGTACCTCATACCCAATTTTATCAAGGTGAAAATCTTGATAATACTCGCATCTAAATGACCGGGTCAATTCATATCCAAGCGTATGGGTATAATTGTCATGACGGGAAGCTAGAAGAGAAGGACAAAAACAACCTTCTCGCTAGGGCCATTTCTGAGTTTTCGTAGGCTCGAAGCAAGCCTTTGAATTAGGGTCATTTATATATAGAAAATACAAACAAACAAAACTAAGAAGATAATTCAAAAACACAAGTACAAAACACTTAACGATTATTCCATCAATTCGAGAGGTAGACATCACTCTTCTCATATTTTCAGCGACATATACAGTAATTGTTCTCTCATAATCAAAACGTATCCAAAAGCACTTTTAACGGTTAACAGAGCTAGTGCATTCAGCTAATTTATGTACATATAGACATATATCTAAGAGCATACAAATTTGGGGGCCGGCCCCAAAATACAATAATGTTAGAGAGTCCAATGCGACCGTCCGATCCAGCCACATCCTTGACGTCCGGCACTGCTTCTCGCCTAAAACTGGAGGAAATTTGTATGTTCTGCAATTACCAGATGTATTAAGGTCTACCATAACCTAAAAGGCCATGCAAAATTCATTAAATTTAAGCCACGGTTATTTGTAGCTCCCTTTCACATGCGTGGACCCCACCCCACTTGAGAGATGCATTACAAATAATGTTTTTTTTGGATTGAAAATTTTCTCCTGGTTTTGACTCGTATCCCAATTGAATTAAGAATCTCTCTCTCTCTCTCACACACACAGATATACTAGTATATGGTTTCGAATCTCTAATATTCCTTTGCTATACGTGCAGAGGGCACTACGATGGGAGACAAAGAATGGTACTTCTTTTGCAAAAGAGGTAGAAAATACAGAAACAGCATAAGACCAAATAGAGTGACTGGGTCTGGGTTCTGGAAGGCAACAGGCATCGACAGGCCAATCTATTCAGCCAACCAAGAAGGCCGTGAATGCATTGGACTCAAGAAATCACTGGTTTACTATCGCGGGAGTGCCGGAAAGGGGACCAAAACTGATTGGATGATGCATGAGTTTCGCCTTCCCACTGATCACGATGATAAAAGCACCAAACATGTTGATGTCAAAAGCATCGCTCAAGAAGCTGTAAGAATTACAACTATTTACTAATTAATTAATCCTTTCTTAATTTTTTCATTTTCATTGTTTTTTTGCTTGGGTCTTGCATTAATATTGCCTACCCTTGGTACGTGTGAATCTAATTCATTCCGGATGTGGCCGCGTCATCTTATGCTTTTTCTTCTTGCGTGCGTTATGCAGGAAGTTTGGACACTATGCAGAATCTTCAAGCGGAACACATCGTACAGAAAGTGCATACCAGATTGGAGAGACCAGCAATCTACTAAAAAAAGTGTTAATCCAGTGGATGCAAGTTCTAAAACCTGCAGCATGGAATCAAACAGCCACGAAAGTTACATCGACTTCCGATCAGCACCTCAAGTAGTTCGACAGAATCATGACCACCATCAGAAGAAGAACAACTTTGTTCATCATCATCTCGGTCACACTAATCAGATGGTTGTAGGCCAATTGAGCTCCATAACTAGTCAAGCTCCCTCAGCTACATCATACTCGAGCTTCTTTAGTCCTGACGTTAATGAGTTCATGAAGTATGGGGATTGGGGTGAGCTCGGATCGGTTGTAGAGTTTGCTGCTCCTGATCAAGCAATATTCCATATGTGAAATTACTAACAATGCATGGGATTTTAGTGATCGGTTATAGGTTTCATAAATTCGCAATTTTTATCACAGACAGTTATTTAATGTGTGCAATTTCTTTGATTATTATGAATTTTAGGAGTTTGAAGATAGTGATCTTTTTTTTTTAATCAAACCCTGGAAATTGTGATACATATGTTTATGTCAGTGTTTTCAAGCTTGGGCTGCTGTGATCCCTCGAATCTGGTTCTTGATATCGGAGCATTGTACGTGTCACCCTAATTTCTATAAATTGTTTTACTACATGGCATGATTTATGCACTACAAAATATTATAGTACATTTGAATTTTGTTTTGGAGAAAATTTCTTTTATACTTTCACCGAAAATTCATTTTGATCCTTCACCTTTCAATTCCGACTTTAAAATACTTCGACTTTTCAATTGAATTCAATGTCACCCTTTACACAGCGACGTTAACTTCTTGGACGGAAAAAGAGCATGTGCCCGGCACGTGACCCTTTTGGAGGGGTATTATGGCCCATTCCCCTCCTCCCCTCCCCCTTCTCCCCTCCCTTAATGGATTAATAAACCAAAATACTTTGTTTCTAAATATGGGTTTTTAGGGCTATAATTTGTGAAGCGAGAGTTTAAACGTCGGCCAATTGGAAGTTGGAACAGAGGCGGCGAACCGGAGTCAAATACGTCCGTATTTCCCACCCCATTGAAGATTCCCTCCATCTCTCTCATCTTCTCCCATGGATTGGACCTTCAGGCTCACCTTAATTTCACTGTTTCTCTCTCTACACCCAGTTGATTAAAAAAATGAACAGCCAACAGGGGAGTTTTATTGGGAATGGGAGAATCTGATTTGAGAAGGGTTTGGAATGAGGGAGGAGGGTCCTGTTCTGGGTCGGGCGTAGGTTCGAGGGAGGGGAATTGAAGACCCAACCCACCATTGGAGACCCAGAACAGAGAAATTGAATGGAAATTGAAGTCTTTATGTATATTGATATTTTTTGTGTGGATGGAAAGAGAGATTAAAGGGAAAACAAAAAGGGATAATGAGTAAATAAAAAGAGGGCTTCTCTCCTCCTCCACTTGCAGATAGAGAATATCTCAATTTGGTGTTTGTTGTTCCTTGTCTTCTCTCTCTCCGGCGAACTTGACTAACATCGGAGTGGTAGTTGCTGGCGAGGTACCAGTAAAGCCTCAACTCTCAAGGGTCCACAAAATTACAGACCCAGAATCCCACATCGTCGTCGGCCAACAAAATCTTCTTCTAACTATTTTTTTTTTTTTTTTGACAAATTTTTAAAGCCCCAATCTCGTTGGAGAAAATAAACCCTTCATAACCAAACAAAGTTAAACAGCAATATCGGTACCTTCAAGTTTCATCTGTATTAGAAGCGAGAATGATTAAATTTCAGAATGACAGGAAAATCGGAGACAATCATCTTCTCCTAACAAAAACAAACATGGGAGAAGTGAGACCCTAGTTAAGAAGTGCCCCACACTACTATTCATCGTCAGGAATCTCGTTTGCCCCGTCCTCCTGCATGTCTGAGGTCTACAGAGTGGCGGCAAATGTTCCCTCCAATGGAGCTGAGTAAGGGAGGGGAGAAGGAGGAGGGGATGGGCCATATTACCCCTCCAAAGGGGTTACGTGCTAGGCACATGCTCCTTTTTCGCTCAATAAATTTTTGTGTTTGAATTATTGTATGAGTATTATTTTTGTTGGAATTAACTGAAGTGTCAAAGCATTTAATGTCAATTTTAATGTCAAAATTGAAAGGTGAATCATCAAAATAAGTTTTCGGTGAAAATCGAAGGGATATAAAAGAAAATTTTCCTTTGAATGTGTCCAATTAATATTCTTTTGCTAACCGGTTATTCTACTAGATATATGAGCATCAGGTTGAAATTTATATAATCGTATGTTAGAAGTTTGGTTAAATATTTTACCAGCTAAAATAAATCTATCTAATAAAACAGAAGGGTTGTCCTATGTGACACCCTTTGTCCTAGGTGGCATCCACCACGCACATATACACACGTTCACATACGTCGGCACACACGTTCACTGTTCACACATCAAAAATGTGATTAAAAAATTAAGTGCTCCAGTTTTCAATCCGGATGAACTGGTGCGTAGTGCCGTAGGCACGGACAAGCACTATTGTTCTATAACTCATAAAGTGTTGGATATATATATATATATATATATATGGAACTAAAAAAAAGGCGTAACCCAGGGGAGACTCTCTCATAGGCTACACCTTAGGAGAGTCTCCCTTGGTTGTGCTGCACGTAGTGGCCCCAAACACCGCACATCGGTTAAGTTCAGAGTATGCAGCTGTCAAGCATCGGACCTATGCGCAGAGTATGCAGCTGTCAAGGATCGAACCTATGCGCAAAGCCTTGGTATGTTTAAACCTCAACTTGCGGCCCGATCCTTGACCAACTGCACTACATCCCTAGGGGCATATATATATATATGGAACTAGGGAGATCATAAGATTATCAATGCGATTATTATCAGTTCCCCGAGACTATATATTCCGCAGTTCAATAGTTCTTCATTATTAATCTCGTCAAATCAATAGAGCCTTAGTCAATTAAATGTGATAGCGTTGTATGTATTACAAAGTTTTAGCAGTGCATTGAATTCTTAGTTTTGGACCTGTTTGCAAATGTACCTTGATAAGCTGTGTTGAGGTATAAACGGCATTCTAGTAGTGTCAAAGAGTTCAGATCACAACAGTCTAGGATAGCTCGGTTTGGTACTGTTTCCTCCTAGCTCATTGATATTTAGAATAATGATATTAGATCGAGCATTTCCGGCCTTGACCCATTTTAAGATTCAAACTCAAAATTTGGACAAAACCCTCAAAAACTCCTCTCCAATCATGACCCAAACCATTTTTCATATTTGGGTTTTACCCATTTCTTTGTCCAATTCTGAGACAAGATAGACTCAAACCCATTTTTTTCTCAACTGTTCTTGAAAGAGAGAGAGAGAGAGAGGAAGAAAGTGCAGACGAAGAAGAAGGTTGTACCTAGCCAGAGAAGAAGATCAAAGAAATTGCAAACGAAGAAGAAGGTTCAGCGAAAAAGAAGGTGCAACGATCCAAGTTCTATATGAAAATACAGACGAAGAAGAAGGTTTTACCTTGTCGGAGCTGCTGAATTTCGTCGGATTTTGCCAGACTAATCGTCTCCTCTCTGTTATTTACCTCTATGCCATTGAATTGAGTCAATATAGGGTTTTGTCATTGGAGTGAGCCTGAACCAAAATGAATTTTGACCCCAAATTGGGTAAAAATCTGGTTCAAGGGTAGAGATGCTTACTTCCTCCGTCCCCATTTAACGGTATCTCATTATATTTTAACCGGATAAAAAAATAAGTAGTATTTCTAAATTGATAGTAATAATTTTTATATACAATATGGATCTTATTTGATAGAGTTCAATTAGTTCTATTATAAAATGTTTTCAAAATCATATAAAACATTATATATTACAAAATATAAGTAGTTGAAAAGTGGCATGCGTGAATTCTCAAAAATGACTATTAAATGGAGAAGGAGGGAAAGGTTTTTTTTTTTTTTTTTTGAATTATTTCTGATTTGTTTCTCCATTTCAAATTGGTTGAAGATCCCGTAATGATGAGTCAATCTCTACCTTTGATTAGAAAGGAAAGAAGAGACAAGGTAATGTCATCCCATAATGGAATAACTATTATGCTGCGGTATAATCGTGCTGACTATTCGATTTCATTGTTCAAGCTAAGTTTAAAAACTTAACAATCACGAATTAATTTTCTGAGTAGCTTAAATTTTTTAAACATTATAATATAAGACGAACAATTGCTTATTTGAGCTTATAATTAAGTTTTAATCAGCAAATACAAAGTCGAATTTAAACAATTTGGTTCGTTTATCAACCCTAAGGAAAAATGATTTAACATATTGGGCTTTTCATTCAATCAAAACAATTCCTTGGTCTATGTAAGAGTCAACAGTCAACACTTAACACCCATTTTTAAGGGAGATGGATTGTCAGCAGTTTGGGAACGGTTGGGTATTATTGAACCCGATTATGGAGTATTCAAGGATTGGAATCATTCATCTCTTAGAGCTCGCAGAAAACAAAAATTAGGGTACAAAAACCATGCTGATCGTATTTCAATAGCTAATTGAAATAAATCCATCTCTGCAATTCTTTTAAAAAGTGGGTTTCATCCAGTGTGCAAAGTCTATTTTTTTCAAAGGAAATGTGAACTAATCAGTTAGGTACTAATCAAAATTTGATCATTCTGAATTTCCCCACAAGTATGTTTTTCGACGAACTCTACGAGATGAACGATTCCGATCCTTGAATTGGACTCATAATGGGGCCCAAAAATACCCAACTGCACAGCGCGCAGTTTGTTCCCAAACTGTTGAGAATCGATCTCCTAAGTTGGAAGGCACCCGTAGACTCCCCTCAAAGAAGAATTTTTTGATGCAAGATGGGTACGACGTAGTTTTCGCTCGGCTCAAATGTGCAGAACGACCATTACGTAGGGTATATCCAACCGGCACCCAAAAATTTCTCCCCCTGGAATATGCTATCCCCCACTCAATGATATTCCACTTTATACACGTGGTCGTCACGCAACAGTACAAACAGCTCCAAATCCAACAGTAGAGGAGCGACTACCCGCAGCCAGCCATATGCACTAGGGTTTTTCGACCTCATATTCTCGCTCCCTCTCTCAGTGTTAACGTATCACTTAGAGCGCTCTCTCTCTCTCTCACCTCGCCGCCGCCTTCTCCTTCTCTAGCTCCCGTAAGCCTCCTCTCTTCTCGCTCTTTACGTGCACATGAGTATGTGTGTCTATATGTGTGTGAATTTATATGATTGCATCAACTATTTCTGCTCCGATCTATCTGTTTTTGCTTGTACCTGGTAGTAATTTTGTGCTTCTTCTAATTTGATTTCTTATCGAATTCACTGAACTTTGTGTAACTCTTGAATTTTCGTTGCTTTGACCGATGGATTCTCTTCTATTTGACAATCCTGTTTTCGATTTGTATTATGACGCGTTCTCATGAAGCTATGCGCCTTTTCCCGAATAGATCTGTGCAGGATACTTACTGGTGTGACTGATAGGATTCTGCCCTGTTTTGCTCCATTTTATTGCAGTTGGTATTTTAACTTTTGTTTTTGATGTGTTATTCTGCCTTGTTGCGTGCTTTTGCATCCAATTTCATGAAAGTCAGGTCCAGGTTCGATTAGGACTTGGTATTTGCTCCATACACTTACGAATCCTGCACCTCAGTTATGGAAATGCTTGAAATTAACTGCGGAGAATGATGATGCATAACTCGTTGGACCAGTAGGAGTAGCGTAGGACATACCTCCATTCTTCTGGTTCTAGTTTTATTTCTGCTTTTTGGTGTTGAAGCTTTTCGTGAATCTTTTTTTCATTTTCAGAAATTTGTATGATCGTAGTTTGAGAGTACCTAGAGTAGGCTTTGGCATAGTGTTTTTATCTATGACGTGTTTTGTGCACATGAAGCAGCAGTATGCATATCTTGTATTGCTGTGTTTTTTGTATGGGGGAAGATAGTTGAAGGCTGAATACCCGCGAACATTATTTACAAGGATTCGGTTGTCGATTTGTATGGATGTATCCCCTGTCTTGATATCATTTCTTATATTGCATTTCGTATGTCAGAGCCTGATGTTTATAAGTTGTAGCTGTATTTGCATTATGTTTTTGTTTAGGAGAACATAGTTACGGGCTGAATACATGCAAGCATATTATACATATTTTATGAGTATTCAGTAAATTCAGCTCTATATTTCCGTGGTGTCTCCGCCATGATATCATTTCTAATTTTGCATTTTCTGTGTCAGAGCCTGATGTTTATTTGTCGTTACTGTATTCGTGTCATGCTAAGCCTTCAAGGAGCTGTTTGTTTCTGATGAAGATTATGATTGTTGTGTACTCTTATTAAGGTTTTTTGTTTTTCTTGTGGTCAAGCCGCATTGTCATGTAAGCTAACCTCTTTCAGCTGCTGATAGTTTTTTACCTCCTGGATTGCAGGTGGCCTGGGGTGACCATCTTTCGTTTTAGAACTTTGCTGTTATTGTAGTTGAAAAGTCATCAAGATGGTAAGTTGTTTGTTTCGACTACTTTTGGTATCAGCTTCTGTTGTCTGAAGTTGTGTATGGTTGAGTGTTTTAATGGATAAATTCCCGTAATATGTGCAGGTGAAGTTCACAGCTGAGGAGCTTCGTGGGATTATGGACAAGAAAGGCAACATTCGTAACATGTCTGTTATTGCACATGTGGATCATGGTATGTATTATGTAATCTATCTGAGTTTGGTGTATCTTGCATTATGGAGGCTTTATCGTTTGCAGTGTTTGAGAAGAGTTCCAACTTTCCCATGGAAATCTTTTATCAATGGAGAAAATGATTTTGAATTTTGATCCTATGTGCACTGTTCCCCCAATCATGCATATTACTGTATCGGTTCCAGGATTAGAGCTGTGGGTGCCACCTCTATTGGGGCAAAAGTGGTTTGAATTTATTGTCCTGTTCCTTTCATTTTACTATGTAATTTGAAGTGATTGTGCCTTCATGCAAATACATTCTCATGTAACATAACCACACCAGCAAAGAAAAATACCTTGACGAAATGATAACACTTGACATATATTTGCTTTGGTACACATACTGACACAACTGTTGCTTTGTTACTCCTCCCAGGTAAATCCACACTTACTGATTCTCTTGTGGCTGCTGCTGGAATCATTGCTCAAGAAGTTGCTGGTGATGTCCGGATGACAGATACACGGGCAGATGAAGCTGAACGTGGCATCACCATCAAGTCTACTGGCATCTCTCTCTACTATGAGATGACTGATGAGTCACTAAAGGCGTACAAAGGAGATCGTGATGGAAATGAGTACCTTATCAATCTAATTGATTCTCCGGGACACGTTGACTTTTCTTCTGAGGTCACAGCTGCCCTCCGCATTACTGATGGTGCGCTTGTGGTGGTTGATTGTGTTGAGGGTGTCTGTGTCCAAACAGAAACTGTCCTCCGACAGGCTTTGGGTGAAAGGATCCGACCGGTGTTAACTGTTAACAAGATGGACAGGTGCTTCCTTGAGCTCCAGGTCGATGGAGAGGAGGCTTACCAGACATTCCAGAGAGTGATTGAAAATGCTAACGTGATCATGGCCACGTATGAGGATCCTCTCCTTGGTGACGTGATGGTGTACCCTGAGAAAGGAACTGTTGCTTTCTCAGCTGGGTTGCACGGCTGGGCTTTCACTCTGACCAATTTTGCTAAGATGTATGCTTCCAAATTCGGTGTCGATGAGTCTAAGATGATGGAGCGGCTGTGGGGCGAAAACTTCTTTGATCCTGCCACCAAAAAGTGGACCACCAAGAATACTGGCTCTGCTACTTGCAAGCGTGGATTTGTTCAGTTCTGCTATGAACCCATTAAGCAGATCATCGCCACTTGCATGAATGACCAGAAAGACAAGCTGTGGCCCATGTTGAAGAAGTTAGGCGTCACAATGAAGTCGGAAGAGAAGGAGTTGTTGGGGAAGGCTCTGATGAAGCGTGTCATGCAGACCTGGCTTCCGGCTAGTAGTGCCCTCCTGGAAATGATGATCTTCCATCTCCCTTCTCCTGCCACTGCTCAAAGATATCGTGTAGAGAATTTGTACGAGGGACCCCTTGATGATCAGTACGCGAATGCTATTAGGAACTGTGATCCCGAGGGGCCTCTCATGCTGTATGTGTCCAAGATGATCCCCGCTTCTGACAAGGGAAGGTTCTTTGCCTTTGGCCGTGTGTTCGCCGGGAAAGTGTCGACTGGTTTGAAGGTTCGAATCATGGGTCCAAACTATGTCCCTGGAGAGAAGAAGGACTTGTACACTAAGAGTGTGCAAAGAACTGTCATTTGGATGGGAAAGAAGCAAGAAACCGTGGAAGACGTACCGTGTGGGAATACAGTGGCTTTGGTTGGTTTGGACCAGTATATCACTAAGAATGCTACCTTGACGAATGAGAAGGAAGTGGATGCCCACCCAATCCGAGCAATGAAGTTCTCAGTTTCACCCGTCGTCCGTGTGGCTGTTCAGTGCAAGGTTGCCTCTGACTTGCCCAAGCTTGTTGAAGGCCTCAAACGTTTGGCTAAATCTGACCCTATGGTGGTCTGTTCTATTGAGGAGTCTGGGGAACACATCATTGCTGGTGCTGGAGAGCTGCACCTTGAGATCTGTCTAAAGGATTTAGTGGACGATTTCATGGGTGGAGCTGAAATTATCAAGTCAGATCCTGTTGTGTCTTTCCGTGAGACGGTTCTTGAGAAGTCGTCACGCACTGTGATGAGCAAGTCTCCAAACAAGCATAATCGTCTTTACATGGAAGCTAGGCCCTTGGAGGAGGGCCTTGCTGAGGCTATTGACGACGGACGTATTGGCCCAAGGGATGACCCCAAAGTCCGATCTAAAATCTTGGCAGAGGAGTTCGGTTGGGACAAGGATCTTGCGAAAAAGATATGGTGTTTTGGTCCTGACACCACTGGGCCTAACATGGTTGTGGATATGTGTAAGGGAGTTCAATACCTGAATGAAATCAAGGATTCTGTCGTTGCTGGGTTCCAATGGGCGTCGAAAGAAGGGGCACTATCGGAAGAAAACATGAGGGGTATTTGCTTTGAAGTTTGTGATGTGGTTTTGCACGCGGATGCTATTCACAGAGGAGGTGGGCAGGTCATTCCGACTGCCCGTAGGGTCATTTATGCATCCCAGCTGACCGCCAAGCCCAGACTTTTGGAGCCTGTGTACTTGGTGGAAATCCAAGCGCCAGAACAAGCCCTTGGGGGAATTTACAGTGTTTTGAATCAAAAACGTGGTCATGTGTTTGAGGAAATGCAGAGGCCGGGTACCCCTCTTTACAACATCAAGGCTTACCTTCCTGTTGTAGAGTCGTTTGGTTTCTCTAGCACTTTGAGGGCAGCGACTTCAGGCCAGGCTTTTCCGCAGTGCGTGTTTGATCACTGGGATATGATGATGTCTGATCCTTTGGAATCTGGGTCACAGGCGGCCAACCTTGTGTCGGAGATTCGCAAGAGGAAAGGGTTGAAGGAACAGATGACACCGTTGTCCGAGTTCGAGGACAAACTGTAGGCTATCGTTTGTCAGATTATTCAAACCATGCTAGAAGTTCAGCTTCTTAACGAGGGAGAATGTTTGATAAGAGTAATGCAGGACGCTATAATTTTGTTGGTTTTTGTTTTTGATATTCTCTTGGCTTCGATTGTCTGTGAAGTACATTCGGTTCGGGGGAATTGATTCCCAAGGTCTTATGTTTGCGTCCTTCAGATATTACTTACAACTACTTGTTTCCTGGAACTATTTGGATCAGTTATGTTTTTCAGGATAATGATTTGGACTTTAGACTCTGGTTGGATGTTGTTTGAGCCTTTGAGGTGCATTTTTTTCCCTGCCATTTTGAATGTAGTTATTATGCTCCATCTGGATTGATGATTAATTTGCTTTTGGATGTGATGTGGTTTGTCATTCGCGGTGGGAGGTTAGCTTATTATTGCAAGTGTCTCCCTTTTCTGAATGGAAGGGATCTTTAAATCCAACGTTTGATATTATTGGTGCCGGGCCTGCCGGCTCTTCATCGACTAGAGTGTCGGAAATGATCTTTTACTCCTGCAAAAATAGAAGCATACTTTTCTGCTTACTTGTATCTATAAGCTTGTGAAATTTTTGTTAAGGGCAGCACTTGGTCATGGACTCATGGGCCTGTTAAATATCATGGTATATGGCCCTTTGTGCGCAATCACTATAACTTCAATGAGTTAAATATTACTCATTCCGAATTTTTAAACGTCCAAGTTCGCAATTTTAACTTATTAAAGAGATATCATGATTAGCCTCTGTTTGGTAAAGTTGTCAATTTTTTGTTTATGAAAAACAAGAATTTGTTTATTTATTAAAAAATATAAACAAAAAACAAGTTTGGTGGCTATAATAGTTTTCGTTGTTTGGGCTGCCAAAAGTGTTTTTAAAATAAAAGAAAACCCAATTTTTGTGTTTCTAGAATTTTTGTAAACTAGTGGAATTGATTATGTATTTTATTTAACACAACATATTTATGGTGTGTTTCAAAAAATATCGGGAAAAAAAAACTATAAATAAAAACTTTTCCAAACAGAGCCTTAACGTTTCACGTCTACTTTTACCTATTAACTCTTTACCGATTAACTTTTCAAAAAGATAATAGTTGTGCCTATTAACTTTTTAAAATGAACATTTAGGGGGTGTTTTCGGTAGTGAAAATTTGTAAGTTGTTTCCGGTAGTGAATAAATTGTTGATGGGTTTGTGAGTAAAATTACTAAAGCTAAAAAAAAAAATTATTGACAACTTTTTTGTTAGTAAAAACGAGATGGTGAAATGCTGAAATTTTTTTATTAATGAAAAGGAGATAGTAAAATGCGTTTAGTTTTTAATATTTTTTTATTAATAAAAACACCCCCTTATTAAGGGAGAGATAACCAAACATATAATCAAAACTTTTACGAAAACTGACGCCGGCCACCGACTACTGTTGGAGCCCAATAACGTTTTGGGCTTTTGATCCAATTATAGAGCTGCGAAACCACGCTCTTACCCTAGCCTTATATTAATAGGGTTTTTGGGTCCTAATAATTTCGCCTACCCCTCTCTCTCAGTGAAACGTGTCACTGAGATCTCTCTCTTTCTCTCTCTCACACCTCGCCGCCGCCTCCTCCTCCTCCTCGTAAGCATCCTCTCTTCTCTATCTTTATATATGTAGTACTTGATTTTTCTTGTACCGATCTATTCGTTTTTGCTTGAACTATCCCTTTTTCAATCTGTTTTATTGTTATTCTGCGTCCTCGTGAAGCTTTTACCCTTTTTTTTTTTGTTAGACCTGCTTGAACTACTTTTTCTGTGACCTTGGAATGAGCAAATAATTTCCGTGTTTCGATCTGTAACTAGTACGTCTGATTGAATTCTGCTATATTTTGCTTTCATTTATTCGAGGTGTTATTTGAGAACTGCATGTTAGATTTCGGATCGTAGCTGCTTTTTTTCATCAAATTTAATGTACTTATGATCCAAGTTCGATTGCGGTGGTGTATTTCCTCGATACACCGACTAATCCTGCATCGCTTCTGGTTCAAGTTTTCTTTGTTCTTTTTGTTGTTGAAGCTTTTGTTCTGTATTTTTTTGTTCATTTTCAGAAATTTGCTCGATCTTAGATTGAAAGTAGACTTTCTGGCATGAAGTATCTATCTGTGACATATTCTGTGCATGATGCAGTATCAGTTATGCATATTTCGTATTACTGTGTTTTTGTTTAGGAGTAGATAGTTACGGGTTCAATACGTGCAAGCATATTCTACATATTTTACGAGTATTCGGTAACTTCAGCTCTATATTTCCGTTGATGTGTCTCCGTCTTGATATCATTTCTAATTTTGCATGTTATGTGTCAGAGCGTAATGTTTATTTGTGGTTACTGTATTCGCGTCATGTTAAGCTTTCGTCAAGGAGCTGTTTGTTTCCGATGACGATTATGAAATTATGACAATATTGTAAACTCTTATTAAGTTTTTTTTTGTTTTTCTTGTGCTCAAGTCGCATTGTCATGTAAGCTACCGCTTTCAGCTGCTGATAGTTTTTTACCTCCTGGATTCAAGGTGGTCTGGGGCGATCATCTTTTGTTTTGGAACTCTGCTGTTGTCATAGTTAAAAAGTCATCAAGATGGTAAGTTATTTGTTTCAACTGCTTCTGTTGTCTGAAGTTGTGTATCGTTGAGACTTGAGAGTGTTTT
Source organism: Rhododendron molle (assembly GCA_025413875.1). Taxonomy (NCBI): domain Eukaryota; kingdom Viridiplantae; phylum Streptophyta; class Magnoliopsida; order Ericales; family Ericaceae; genus Rhododendron; species Rhododendron molle. The sequence goes on along the minus strand of CM046393.1, from coordinate 53,080,729 downwards.
AATGGATAAATTAATTTAATATGTGCAGGTGAAGTTCACAGCTGAGGAGCTTCGTGGGATTATGGACAAGAAAGGCAACATTCGTAACATGTCTGTTATTGCACATGTGGATCATGGTATGTATTATGTAATCTATCTGAGTTTGGTGTATCTTTCATTATGGAGGCTTTATCGTTTGCAGTGTTTGAGAAGAGTTCCAACTTTCCCATGGAAATCTTTTATCAGATTTTGAATTTTGATCCTATGTGCACTGTTCCCCCATTCATGCATATTACTGTATCGGTTCCGGGATTAGAGCTGTGGGTGCCACCTATATTGGGGCAAAATTGGTCTGAATTTATTGTCTTGTTCCTTTCGCTTTACTATGTAATTTGAAGTGATTGTGCCTTCATGCAAATACATTCTCATGTAACATAACCGCACCAGCAAAGAAAAATACCTTGACGAAATGATAACACTTGACATATATTTGCTTTGGTACACATACTGACACAACTGTTGCTTTGTTATTCCTCCCAGGTAAATCCACACTTACTGATTCTCTTGTGGCTGCTGCTGGAATCATTGCTCAAGAAGTTGCTGGTGATGTCCGGATGACAGATACCCGGGCAGATGAAGCTGAACGTGGCATCACCATCAAGTCTACTGGCATCTCTCTCTACTATGAGATGACTGATGAGTCACTAAAGGCGTACAAAGGAGATCGTGATGGAAATGAGTACCTTATCAATCTAATTGATTCTCCGGGACACGTTGACTTTTCTTCTGAGGTCACAGCTGCCCTCCGCATTACTGATGGTGCGCTTGTGGTGGTTGATTGTGTTGAGGGTGTCTGTGTCCAAACAGAAACTGTTCTCCGACAGGCTTTGGGTGAAAGGATCCGACCGGTGTTAACTGTTAACAAGATGGACAGGTGCTTCCTTGAGCTCCAGGTCGATGGAGAGGAGGCTTACCAGACATTCCAGAGAGTGATTGAAAATGCTAATGTGATCATGGCCACGTATGAGGATCCTCTCCTTGGTGATGTGATGGTGTACCCTGAGAAAGGAACTGTTGCTTTCTCAGCTGGGTTGCACGGCTGGGCTTTCACTCTGACCAACTTTGCTAAGATGTATGCTTCCAAATTCGGGGTCGATGAGTCTAAGATGATGGAGCGGCTGTGGGGCGAAAACTTCTTTGATCCTGCCACCAAAAAGTGGACCACCAAGAATACTGGCTCTGCTACTTGCAAGCGTGGATTTGTTCAGTTCTGCTATGAACCCATTAAGCAGATCATCGCCACTTGCATGAATGACCAGAAAGACAAGCTGTGGCCCATGTTGAAGAAGCTGGGTGTCACAATGAAGTCAGATGAGAAGGAGTTGTTGGGGAAGGCTCTGATGAAGCGTGTCATGCAGACGTGGCTTCCGGCTAGTAGTGCCCTCCTGGAAATGATGATCTTCCATCTCCCTTCTCCTGCCACTGCCCAAAGATATCGTGTAGAGAATTTGTACGAGGGACCCCTTGACGATCAGTATGCGAATGCTATTAGGAACTGTGATCCCGAGGGGCCTCTCATGCTGTATGTGTCCAAGATGATCCCCGCTTCTGACAAGGGAAGGTTCTTTGCCTTTGGCCGTGTGTTCGCCGGGAAAGTGTCGACTGGTTTGAAGGTTCGAATCATGGGTCCAAACTATGTCCCTGGAGAGAAGAAGGACTTGTACACTAAGAGTGTGCAAAGAACTGTCATTTGGATGGGAAAGAAGCAAGAAACCGTGGAAGACGTACCGTGTGGGAATACAGTGGCTTTGGTTGGTTTGGACCAGTATATCACTAAGAATGCTACCTTGACGAATGAGAAGGAAGTGGATGCCCACCCAATCCGAGCAATGAAGTTCTCAGTTTCACCCGTCGTCCGTGTGGCTGTTCAGTGCAAGGTTGCCTCTGACTTGCCCAAGCTTGTTGAAGGCCTCAAACGTTTGGCTAAATCTGACCCTATGGTGGTCTGTTCTATTGAGGAGTCTGGGGAACACATCATTGCTGGTGCTGGAGAGCTGCACCTTGAGATCTGTCTAAAGGATTTAGTGGACGATTTCATGGGTGGAGCTGAAATTATCAAGTCAGATCCTGTTGTGTCTTTCCGTGAGACGGTTCTTGAGAAGTCGTCACGCACTGTGATGAGCAAGTCTCCCAACAAGCATAATCGTCTGTACATGGAAGCTAGGCCCTTGGAGGAGGGCCTTGCTGAGGCTATTGACGACGGACGTATTGGCCCAAGGGATGACCCCAAAGTCCGATCTAAAATCTTGGCGGAGGAGTTCGGTTGGGACAAGGATCTTGCGAAAAAGATATGGTGTTTTGGTCCTGACACCACTGGGCCTAACATGGTTGTGGATATGTGTAAGGGAGTTCAATACCTGAATGAAATCAAGGATTCTGTCGTTGCTGGGTTCCAATGGGCGTCGAAAGAAGGGGCGCTATCGGAAGAAAACATGAGGGGTATTTGCTTTGAAGTTTGTGATGTTGTTTTGCATGCGGATGCTATTCACAGAGGAGGTGGGCAGGTCATTCCGACAGCCCGGAGGGTCATTTATGCTTCCCAGCTGACCGCCAAGCCCAGACTTTTGGAGCCTGTGTACTTGGTGGAAATCCAAGCGCCAGAACAAGCCCTTGGGGGAATTTACAGTGTTTTGAATCAAAAACGTGGTCATGTGTTTGAGGAAATGCAGAGGCCGGGTACCCCTCTTTACAACATCAAGGCTTACCTTCCTGTTGTAGAGTCGTTTGGTTTCTCTAGCACTTTGAGGGCAGCGACTTCAGGCCAGGCTTTTCCGCAGTGCGTGTTTGATCACTGGGATATGATGATGTCTGATCCTTTGGAATCTGGGTCACAGGCGGCCAGCCTTGTGTCGGATATTCGCAAGAGGAAAGGTTTGAAGGAACAGATGACACCGTTGTCCGATTATGAGGACAAACTGTAGGCTATCGTTTGTCAGATTATTCAAATCAAGCTACAAGTTCAGCTTCTTAATGACCGAGAATGGTCTGATTATCCAATCCAATTTTGTTGGTTTTTGTTTATGAAATTGTTATCTTTAATGGTCTGTGGAGTACATTTGGTTCGTGGGAATTGATTCCCTAGGTCTTACGTAATTGTTTACTGGAACTATTTCTCTCATTTCTCTTTTCAGGATAACGTTTTGGTTTTTAGAGTGTAATCGGATGTGGTTTGAGCCTTTGAGCTGCATTTGTTCTGGCATTTTGAATGGTATTTTGTAGTCACAATTGTGTTGCATGTTTATTTTTTTGGGGAAAATGACGTTCAGGACATGTTTTGATAATTAATATCCGTCGGGAACATGCTGAGGACATTTGTTAATGTTAAAAATATTATTGGCGGGTATTAATTATTAAAATACATTTTTGATTGTCATTTTCTCTTTTTTTTTTTAGAAAAATGACGGTTCAAGACGTATTTTGATAATTAATAATATTCGTGAAGGACATGTTGATATCAAATGAGTTGCATCTAATTTGATGATTTATGGCATTTAACGCCCACTTGTTAATCCCGAGGTAATGAATCACTAGCCCAATTAGAAACCGTGCAACACCAGTCGTCGTCTTCTTCTTCTTCCTTTTTGTTTTGATCCATGCCAAACAAGGAGTACTTTTACTTGGATGAATTGGAACATTGTGAAAATATGATCCTCAGCCGTTACACTTCACAAACTGGTCTTTAGAGTATTCACAATGAACTAACCAAAACTAAAAGGTTGTGGCTAACAATTAGCAACCTCTAAAAAATGTGCTCACATTTAAAAAAAAAAAAAAAGAACCATTTTTTTTCCAAAAATGATCTATCTTTCTTTTCTTTTTTCTTTTTTTCAAAAACTGGTGTTCGAAAAAGTGTTTTTGGAAATTATTTTTTATTTATAATAGACTGTTTTATTAGTTTGAAAATTATTTTTAGAAAAAACGGGTTTCTATGTTTACAGTTTTTTATTTTTTGTAGTTTGAAAGAGTGATTTGACAAGTTTTGTTCATTCAATTTTGTTTATGCCATTGTGAACTTCTAAATATTGTTAACTTAGTTTTCCAAGGATAACCAAAAGATAATGTAGCAATTTTCGGTTATCCAATTTTAGCTAGGTCATTGTGGATGCTATTAAGTGTTCATAGAAGAGGTCTTAGGTTTGAGTAGATGCAACTTGCTATTCTAATCTAACTTTATTATTAATACTCCACACATTAATGCTATTTGTGTGAAAGAAATTCCGTTAGAGTCCATCCCAACGATTTGTTTCAAATATTAATGTACTCAACAAGGGCAAAGTTAATTCATCATTTTTCTCGCCACTTGGTAAAAAGTTCTTTCATCTATCTTTTTGAGTGTCCAACTTCTAAATTTATAATTTTTAATGAAAATATCATCATTCTTGCTCTTTGAGTCTTTGCGGAGACATTATTATTACCCTTTTATGAGATTCTTAGAAATCTACGAAGGGAAAAATGAAAATGTAGTAATTTTGGAAGCTAGTGAATTATTCAATTTTCCTTTGATGTGATGAGCTCGAACTTCTTGAAACCGAAGAGTAGCCCTTGGAGTAGAAATCCCTTTGAGCTTAGCTAGCCTCAATGGGTCTCATTCATCTTTTCAATCAGCCCAAAGTCCAAGCAGAGCCCACTGGACTACTATATCTTAACCGCGACGGAGCAAGCTCTCTTCTCGGCCCAAATTCATTCAGTTCAATCTCTCTCTCTCTCTCTCTCTCTACGGCGACGGTGCTGGCGGCCGCCGACTTGCTACACAGGAGAGGTCAATCTCTCCCCCCCTCTCTCTCTCTCACAACTTCTGTTATAGCTATTACACCCACGCACTCACTATTGACAATTTTTTTCTCCCTATATTTATTAGGTATACAAGCAATCAAATAGCTTTCGGAAAAGAGTGATTGAAGTGAAGTTGGGGTTTTTGGTTCCTAGTACAGATGGGGAATTCTGATGAGAACGGATTCAACAGCGACGAGGCAGAAGAGGCACAGTTGAAGACGACAAAAAAGCACAAGGGAAAGCACGACAAGCCCAAGCCATGGGACGACGACCCCAACATCGACCACTGGAAAATCGACAAGTTCGACCCTTCTTGGAACGAAAGCGGCATGCTTGAAGTCAGCTCTTTCTCTACCCTCTTCCCTCAGTACAGAGGTAAACTAAAACCCCACCCCACCTCTCCTTCCTTAAAAATATCACAGGCAGGCCCCGTTTGGGGATGTTTGGATTTCCAATGATGGTTTTTTTCATTTAGGTTAATGAATAGATAGCTTGTTAGGCTTCAAACGATTCACCGAGCTGTTCACGAGAAACTCGAGACTCGAGGAGACTCGAGTCATTATGGGCTTGGCTGGACTCGGCTTGCTAGTAAACAAGTCGAGCTTGAGCTCAAGTATTAAGCTTGTTTGGTAAACGAGCCGAGCTTGAGTTACTTCTAACTCGGCTCGTTATAGGCTTTGCTCGATTTGGCTCGTTAGTAGATAAGCCAAGCTCGAGCTCAATATTTAAACTTGTTTACTAAAAGAGCCGAATTAAAGTTACTAGATTCAGCTAGTTATGGGCTTGGCTCGACTCGGCTTGTTAGTAAACGAGTCAAGCTCAAGCTCGAGTTTTAAGCTCATTTATTTAATGAGCCTAGCTCGAGTTACTTGTAACTCGACTCGTTTATAAAAGTTCAACTCGTTTATGGAGGCTTGGCTAGTATATAGGGGCTCTTTAGTAAACGAACTGAGTTAGAACATCTCAATAACAAAGGAGCAGAGCTCGATTATTTAGGCTCGACTCCAGTTCGAGCTAGGCTAGTTTTGAAGGAGCCGAGCTTGAACACTTAAAAGCACGGCTCGGCTCAGCTTGTTTGCAACCCACTTGTGAGTTGTGAGGATTACAGGTAGAAAATCTAGTCTCTTGCTGCCCCATGGGTGTGTGTATCGAGCTCGTTGTAAATTTTGTGATTTTTGGTTAATAAACTCTTGCATTACCTAAGAAAAGATTAGAGGTAGGAAACAGGAGTACGTACTTTATTGGGGTGTTATCACTCATTATTGTTATCTCTAATTCATCATATGAAGTTCCCAGGCTGAAGTGGAATTCTTGATTAAGCTATGGAATAAAAATCTGAGCTATTCAAATTTCAAAGTGAATAATATTGCCAAACCCGTTCATTTGATGTTCATATCCAATCCAAACAGTCCCTGATTCGACACTTACCTGTTCCGGGTTGATTTGCATCAATCCAGTGATGACAATATGGGAATGTTGGTGATATGACTACACTTAATTGCATTTTCTTCTGAAAACTAGGGGCCTGCAAATGTTTGTTATAATGAACTGTAAATAGGCTCGCAGTAGTCAAAAAAATTCCTTCAAGTTTCCTGTCAAACCATGGCGACACATTCAAAATTTGGTGAGGATGTTGTGTATGAAATGGAATATGGTTCTATTTACATGATTTCTTTTGGAGCATAGGGGGCTGATTGACTATCTATAAATTATGGTCACTGAGTCGGATCACAGTGTGAGTTACACAAACAAATATTGTGGGGTTTGTTGTTCCACATGATGCCAATTGAATACGCATACTGATTGTCGTTATTGGGCTCCCGATTTTGGCAAAGCTAAGTTATTTCTTCTTATAATTGAAAAGGGGAAAGAGGGTTGATTAGTCACTTGTTTCAGAGCTACTTCCATTTGATTACATATTTATACATGCTGCAGGGAATTTTGATGAAAATAGGACCGAATGATTTTGAAATAGTTGCTTGAAACTCTTAGTTTATTATCACCCCCATTGTAATCTAGGTTGGATACAGTGGCAAATTAAGTTGTTCACAATCTAGTGTATGTGTATCTACCCCTAGAGGGGGTAGAAAGCTATAACTGTTTTGATTTGATTTTCGCTTTCGTAATTTTTATCACTCATTCTCAGACTCATGTATCTTTCTTGGTAAAACTTTTTGTAACGTGAGTCGTGACCATCAGTTCCTGTTTTAGTTTGCAATGCCACACCCGTTCCTAATGCTTGGTCCACCATACCATTTTGGGATGTTTCAAAGTGTTTGTCCCTCTTAGAAAGCCAATTATATAAAATTAGTTATTTTCCAAAACTATCTCATAATATCTGTAATTGTAATTCGAATGAGTTATGCCTTGTTCACATCACTACTCTACTCAAAAAATATTTCTCAACTCAATCATTACTCTCATTTCTATCTCTAACTTTTCAATCATTACTCTCATTTCTCACTCTATCTCTCTCTACTTTTTACCTCTCTCTCCAATCATTACTCTCATTTCTTTCTCCACTCATTATCCAAAAACACTACTCAAATTACAAACCAAACAAAGCATTAGAATAAGGCCAATAAATGAAGTAACCCATTGAGATTTTTCTTAACCCAAAAAAAAAAAAAAAACCCCATTGAGATTTGATTCAAATTGTACTCATTACATGTCCCCTCAAAAAGTCAGAATTCCTAGAAGAGACTAACAATTAGGAATGTAGAGAGTATTTGACAGGGAGACTGTCAGAAGGGTAGAGGAAAAGTCTAGAATCTCCATAAAATGCTCTTTTGATACTACAAATCCTCTTTTGATGCAATTGTGGGCATTTACTAGATCTATCACTTGGATTTTGTGGGCTTAAATAGCAATGTGAAGTTGTACAGATGTATGTGTCTATGTATGCACTCACATAAAAGTATAAGACTAATTTTAAATTTTAATAAGTGAGATCCTTTTCCTTGTTCTATGCAGAAAAATACTTGCAAGAAGCTTGGCCTATTGTGAAAAGTGCTCTGAAGGAGTATGGAATTTCAGGTGAACTCAATTTGGTAGGTGCTCATATATGTTTTTGCTCGTGTATATGCTAGTGGAGATTCTTGAAGTAGATGATTGTTTTGACTTCTAAAAAGTGAAAAAGAACAAGTTGACTAATGGTGGACTTGATTACCTACATGTATGCTTGAATTTGGAGATGGCTGCTACAAGTCGTTTGGGCAGGTTATCAAACCCAAGGAGATACCAAAACCCTTAAGGATGCTAAATTACAAATTTTGTTCCACGTGTTACTTGAGCACTTCTGTCCGAAAAATTACTTGATTCTGTTCATGCCAAAGAATGCAAGTAACTGCTCATATCCCTGTCATCCCAAGAGTCTGAGCCCTTTTATGAGATCCATGGCCTTTAATGTCAATAGAGAGGATGACAAATCACCCAATCAACCTCCGCCAACTGAAAAACTTCCCATTAGGCCATCATTTGGATAAAATAAGATACGTACTTTCACCCAATCAACCTCCGTCAACTGAGCTTTATATACTTTATACACTAAGAATACTGCTAAATTTGGAGATGGGTTCCTTATGGTTCATATATGGACTCATTCTTTTGGCTAATGCCTCAAAATTTTAGGTAATATGATCATTGGGTATGATATACTCCTATTAACTTTGTAATAAGATTAGCTATTTGGCTGGCTGGTTTTATTTTTTTATTTATTTGGCTGGCTGGTTCAAACATGAAAATACCCTGAAAAGTTTATTTGCTGAAACTGTCTTGAAGTCTTAACAAATGGGTATTTATTCCTGACGGATTTGTATCTGGAGAAGAAGAATCTTGCCTTCCAAAGTAGTTGGGGCAAGCGTTAAGGGATTGTCAATTTTTAAAATGAAGTTTGTTGTCTAACATTAAGTACAGAGGTTTACCTTATTGACTTTTTATCGAATGTTTTACTGCATCTTTTCTAGTCAATTTGATTAAGTGTTTGCTTTGTCGGTGCTCAGGTTGAGGGATCTATGACTGTCTCAACCACTAGAAAGACGAGGGATCCCTATATTATCGTGAAAGCGCGGGATCTCATTAAACTTTTGTCAAGAAGTGTTCCTGCACCTCAGGTATGTCGTTGGCGCTTTTTCCTAGGTTTAGTTTTGTGATAACGTTTTTCCAGGGTAATGCCAATTCAAAAATCTCCTTTTCTTCTTAACATCTGATGATTAAAGAGTACATACAGCTTAAGTGATGGGTTTCTCTATTGTTTGTCCCTTCGTCCTTTTGGTTTCTTGAACGACTAACCTTTGTACCTCACTATAGTTGGGACACCTTATCTGTTTTAACCTTTTTCCCTTACAAATGTAGATGTTTTGTTCCATTAGGAAATGATTTTGTTCCATTTGGTTTTGTGCTCAACCACTTTTTGATGTTGTAGGCGATCAAGATACTGAATGATGAAATGCAGTGCGACATCATCAAGATTGGCAACTTAGTCCGCAATAAGGTGTGTCCTTTAGAGTTCGAATAATGGCATGTAGTAAAGCGTGGTATTTTTTTGAATCGTCATATGACATTACTAAAAAGACAAGGGGTTATTTTGAGTTTTCAGTTTTCGTTGCCAACCATAAGGTCTTAGCAGATCTGCAACTTGTAGCAGGGGTTAGATATAATTTCAAAGTCTTGAGAAAGCTTTTGATGGTTATAAAAAATGTTTTTGAGCCATTTCATCTTTGTTATATAATTAAGAGGGGGAAAATGGAAAAAAGAATGCTGTGGAACTAGATGGAACTGGTGAATGTTTCTAATGCTGGAATATTACGCGTGACCTGATATCAAAGTAGCGGAAAGGTGTTGAGAATTATTATCATCTTTTGCAGGAACGATTTGTCAAACGAAGGCAACATCTTGTGGGACCCAACTCATCCACTCTGAAGGTGTGTGAAGTCAGATTCTCCACTCACTGGATTGGATTACCCTTCTGAATCCCGTCCTTTTTTCCCTTCTCCTGATGGAGAAAAATGGCCACAATATGGTGTCTTATTTATGTTGTTAATACCCATGCCGTGAAATACTTTGCACTGTGTGAGATTTCTCTCTTTGCTGGACAGCTCACAATTTTCTGGTATGCAGGCGCTGGAGATTTTGACAGGTTGTTATATTCTTGTCCAGGTATATTTCTATGATTGCTATACCCCCTTGAGTTGAATAACCTTAACTGCAGTTTCATAGTACTTTTTTTTTCCACTTTCAAAGAAAAAAGAAATAGTACATGTTTTTTTGTGGCTGAATTACATCTTTAATCATCACCAATATGTTTGTCAAATGGTGACTTCATTCCACTTGTGATTGAGCAGGGAAGCACGGTTGCTGCTATGGGTTCATTTAGAGGTTTAAAACAAGCTAGGAGGATAGTGGAGGACTGCATGCTGAATAAAATGCATCCAGTGTACCACATCAAGGTGAAGTTGCTGCTGTTTTACTCATATTCAATTCTTGTTTGCTCTTCTGAACTGCTGATGTTTCCTTATAAATTGAAAATAGATCCTCATGTTGAAGAAAGAGCTTGCAAAAGATCCTGCACTTGCAGATGAGAACTGGGACAGGTTTCTTCCGAAGTTCAAAAAGTATGATATATTCTGTTTTGTCCTATTTAGATGCAAGAAGCATCTTTTAGTTCATCGGATCTTACATTTTCCATCACTCGAATATCATTTTCAGGAAAAATGTTAAGCAAAAGAAAGTTAAGAGTAAAGAGAAGAAACCTTATACACCTTTCCCCCCTCCACAACAACCTAGCAAGGTAAGTTGCACTGGTTGCTGGATAGATCTAAATATTAAATTTATTTCCTTACCACCCTCTCTTGGATCATTTCTAATGACTATTTTAGTTGATTGTGTTTGTTAGATTGCACTAAGAACGATATTGCAAATCACGCAAGTATTGACTTGTTTAGTTACAGTTCAGTTTCAAGACCGAGTAAGAATGTCCTGAACACAAGAATTAGAAATGACCAGATATGGGTTATTCATCTGTTTGTTAGGTTGTATGCAGTCAAGGAGTTCTAGAGCTATGGCTGCAGACATTAGTTTTCTTCTTTTCTAGTAACAATTTGTAAGGCAATTTTCTACCCTTCCGTCTTTTTATGGGTGAGACATTCATGAGAAGGCCACTTTTCAATTTGCAGAAAGTTAAATGTTTGTTTGATAAAACTGAACATTTTAAGTTGAATAGGTGTTTGATAAAAATATCAATACCTGAATTAAACCAACTGATACAAAGATAAATGATTGTTGGTCATATTATTTGTGATTGTTCTCTTTTAGTTTAAATAATGGATGTCATGTGTTTGTGGTGGTGGTGGTAGTAGCAGAGGAAGAGTGGTGATGGTTATAACAAAAGTGGTGTGGTGGAAGAATGGCGAGTGGGGACTGTTTGTGGGGGTGGAGTGACGGTGGTGGTAGATGTTAGTGCGAGTGATGACGGTGGCGAGTGGAGGATAGTTCTGGTGGTGAAGAAATAGGGTGAATGTAGCAGCATAACATGATGGAGATACAGAGAAATAGTGTTAGCGAGCGCTGGTGGTGGTGTTGGAGAGATGGCAGTGGAGGTAGTGGTGACACCTTTGGAGCGCTGGTGGTGGTAGTAATTGTAGCGATCATGGAGTGGTGGTGGTAGTGATGGCAATAGTAGAGTGGGGGTGGTAATGGCGGCAGTGGTGGTAGTGGCAAGTGGCAACAGTGGCGGCGGCAGTGATAATGGAGTAGTGGTGATGGCGGTTGCATGGTGGTGGTAGTGGCAGTGGTAACTATTATGGTGGCGGTGGTCGTGGAGGAAGGGTAGTACATAAGTACTGACAAATTCGGTCAGAATTAAATGCCTACTTAATTTTTGTAACTTTTTAACCATACATTTTAAAAGGCACTTAAAAAATATAATGTATGATGAATTTTCATTATCAAACCAACTTAATTACTTTTCACTTTACACATTCAGTATTAAGTGTCAATTGGGTTATCAAACATCCTTACTTGCGGATCCAAAAAGGATCCAAAAGAAAACACCTTACTTTGACTCTACTTATAATATTTTTGTTCCAGGGGTTCATTCTTTCATTCTCTGCTACAGCTGTTATATTTGATATACCCTCTTGCTTCTTGGTAATAGACATTTTCACTTTGTAGATAGTGTTGTACTCCCTCCGTCCCAAATTGGATGTCAATTTTTGAAATCTGTGCCAATTTCAATTCGTTATATCTTTCAATATGAATCTCAAAACATATGCAATATGGATCTTGTTTGATAGTTCTCGATTAGTTCTATTATACAAAATTTTCAAACTCATGAAAAACTTTATAGATTAAAAGATATAAGCGATGAAAAATGACATGGATTCCAAAAATTGTCATCCTTTTTGGGACGGAGGGAGTAGTAACCTCCGTGACATGTAGTTGTTTGAACTTTGACGCAGTCTAGGAGTTACAACTTGCACTTAGGGTCTTGACTTTTTTTTTAAGGCAACCCCTAAGAAGCTGTTCCCCGGTTAGCAAATTTGGTACATATCTCTCTGCTGACCCTCTTGTGGTACATATCTCTCTGCTGACCTCTTGTGGGACCTTTCTTGTAATTGCTTTGTGTTATGCAATCTGCAATTTGTTTTTCTCCACATTGGTTCTTAAGGAGAACAATTTTGTGAATTACATTGCTGAAATGATAAAACCTTGTTTCTCAGTCTGGTTTGGTTAATTCAAACATCTGTGCATGATGTTATTTGATCATTAAAAGTTCTAAAATCTTCTCAGATTGATGTGCAACTGGAAAGTGGTGAATACTTCTTAAGTGACCAAAAGAAGTCAGCAAAGAAGTGGCAGGAAAAGCAGGAGAAACAAACAGAAAAAACAGCTGAAAACAAAAGAAAGAGAGAAGCAGCTTTTGTTCCTCCAAAGGTTTGTTTCGGGAGTTTTGTCCTCTGCGTATTGCTTTCAGTTTTAATCAAGTTCACGTTTTTAACCCAGTCGTGATTGTGCAACCACAGGAACCCATAAGGCAGGATATCGGTACATCAAATGCTGAAAAGAACGATGTGGCCGCCATGGCCATGTCTTTAAAGGTAACAAGATCCAGAGACTTTTAACTTATCCAGAAAAAGATCTTGTGCTGCGGAGAAGAGTCCATTTAATAGACTTGCATTGCACGTACATTTTATTTTGTTAATGCTTATACATTTGTGTTGCAGAAAAAGGCTAAAGAGTTTGGAAAGCAGAAATCTATGGAGAGCATTGATGCTGAAAAATATATTGCTTCTGGAGACCAGCGTTCTAAAAAAAAATCCAGGCACTATGAGAAATAGGCTACTGACTGAGTAGCTCCTGAAACTGTCACATGCCATGGGAGTTAGCCTATTGAGTAGATTCAGGCAAAAGTTAGGCGTGACGATGATGGTGTCATTGAACTGTTGTTTACGAGGGTTCAAACTTTTCTTTTCCTAGAAATCTCTCTCAGGGCGTCAGCCCCGGAAACTGTTTAAGAGATTGTTTTGTATCAAATTATGTCACATTTAATTGAAGGGATGCTTCTCGGCACTTCCTTCAGAAGACTTGCACTGGATTTAGGATTATGCAAGCAAGTATGCTTCGTTTTTGAAGGAATGACGCGATCATTTCCAACAATCTTTCCACGAGGAGTGTGACTAATTATAACCATGTAGGATTCACAGATCAAACTGATCCCTTCCGAGCGCAGCTCTGTACAAACAAGGGGCCGAGGAAAACAGGTAACGTTCCACCAGGAATTCCCAATCTATCTACTCATGCGGGGGACTGCTTGCCCACCTTACCGACGACTTGATAGGATGAAAATTGGTGAATCACTTTTCCATGACTACAGCTTTGCAAGATAATTAATACTGTAGTATTTATCAAATACATGATCGTTAATTTCTCGAACAAACTCTACATGCAGTACCCTTAAGTATTTCGAAGTCAGGCCATTCCATAGCTTGGCTTGTTTGCCCAAATAGCATGCCTGTTCATCACGACAATCAATCCAGAAAGATGGAGCTACTACTATTATTGTCTTCATTCAACCGACGGGGAAAAGGGGCCACCTCAGAGGCTCAAACCCACACGATCCATTATCCAAGACACTGAAAAACCAAAACCTCAATCTGAAAACGGAGCGTTCCAGAAACTCATCCATATAATAAGAGAAGCAAACACAAGACCTTGGGAATCAAAGAAGGGATCAGGAAGAACTCCTTCGCTCCAAACCCTATGTCACCGCGCCATTGAAGAGCTCGAGAAGCTCAGCCCCCCTTTGCCGCGGCTGTTGCCGATATCAACCTCTCCGTTCAGCGTCACCAACAGGTATCCTCCATCTCCGCCACCAGTGTGTAGAATTATGACTGGCAAGGGAGTCCCACTGCCTCAAGGACTCTATATTCAAATATTAAACCCAGGTTAGAAACTCGGGGAAGCTATAATATTGAGCATAAAACCTGCTGTTGCAGGTGGTGGTGACTGGTGAGGTACAACTTTCTTCCTTTCTTTTCGTTCTTTCCGTCCCAATCCTCTCTCGGCCCTATCTCTCTAATCTAGTTGGCAATAGTGTGCATTTTGCGGCATGAGTAAAGCCTAACCCATGCCACCTCCTCTACAAATTAATGCGTCAAATCGTTACGAAAGAGATAACAATCAACATACCATCCATCCAGGCAAGATATGCACCTGATGGTTACCATGTTCAAACAGAATAAAGTGCACCTTCCCTCTTCCTATGTGAACTGGATAGTCGTAAGCGAAACTGCCAAACTTGTTGTGTGGGAGAGAACCGAATTTTTAGTGACTATATAGGTTCAATCCTGATCCGATCCCACATACGCATCAAAAACCACAACGAAAAAAATCCAAACACGGCCACATTTAGAAATTGAGATTTTTTTTACTTACGAAAAAAGATGTAAACGCGAGCTAATTAAATGTTAGCATTGATTTCTTGCAAGGTCCAATGTAAAAAACAATGATAACTCAGGTGTCCAGGACAGTTTTCGCTCACTTCGACTGATCCTCGGAGACCATTCCCACCGTCCAGTTGCAGGGATTCAAATTAAAACCAGAGTAAAAGCGAGCAAAGCTCTATATGGACCGGCTTCAAAAGAGTTGATAACACCTAAGAAATTTCGAACCTAAGACCTTAGTAAGAAGCAAACCCCTAAGTCTCAAGCCTTGACCATTAAGTGGGTTGCCCTGGGCCTTTTCTTAACTATACATTGTGGTAGAAAAGAGACTTATGACACACGTGGCGATGCCCTAGGTGAATGATTTTTCTAATTATTGAAAATTTATTTTTGAAGTGCTAATATGTGAGCTCCTCTGAGGGAAAAAAAAAACCCCAGAATTTCCATCACCCCCACCTCCATCCTCCACTATTGTTTGGTTTTTGGAGGGAGAGGGAAGGAAATAACAAACCAAAATATTGGATACAATACAATCTTTCCTATAATTTTTGTTCACATTTCCCTCTTTATTCAAAAAAAACAAAAACAAAAACAAAGCCTAAGTACTATTTAACTTCAAAAAATTAAAGTACTCGCTACTACTCCTACTATTTATCTTTGAAAAAGGAACAAATGAGACGTATTCGATTAAGTGACTAAACTATACTGAAAAAATTGCTTCGACTTTGCGATGATCATCGAGTACAATAAAAGTTGCCCGTGACAAATTTTTCATTTTAAAACGGTCCAGTTGTACTATTTTTTATACGTGTTGATTCTGTTGTAAGATCACAACAAATCGAGTTGAGATCGAGCAAATAAGTATTCATAGATTGAAAACTCGACGACAACGTTAAATTCGAACTTAGATTGTTCATGAGCCGAGGTGATCTTAAAAGTGTGTAGTGTGCTTTGATTTTAGTTAGGGAGAAAAATAATAAAGGTATGGTATCAATTCGACTAGCTTTGTTTCGCGGTTAAAAGTGGACCGAAATGGGCCAATCCGTTCTTCCTGTCGCCGCGCTGGATTTGTCTATGGGCCGCTGGTTACCAACCCCACTTCACTTCGTAGACCTCAGTGACCCGAAAATGAATGAAACAAATCAAACAATGACACGATTTCAGAAAATTGAAGGCTTTGAAGCATGGTGTAGAGGCAGCAGAGACGAAAGCAGAAAGGGAGGAGAGAGAAATCGATATCCAAAAGTTTTGATTTGATCTTTATTCTTGGATTTCCTCTTGTCATTTTCAACTGTTCTGACCTTCAAAAGTTGTGCTTTATTGGGAATTCTTGTGCAATTCATGGGGGTTGTTTTCTCTATTTCTATGGCATCGATAAGATTCGTGTGCTTATCTATGGATCAAAGATTCACAATATAGTTATCAGTAACAAAGTCAGGAAATCATTCTTTGTTGGTCTAAGTAATCCCCCCTCTTGGCCCTTGTGAAATCTTGCACGCTACTTGTTCGATAATTGGTCGTAGTAAAATTTAATGTTCTGGCTACAACGACAATGTCTTGGATCACACCCATTTGGAAAATCAAGTTATATGAGGGTCTCAATAATGCACAAGACCGGTGGAGGAAGTAGACCCAAGAAGAAAATCTACTCCAGAGTCCATGAACTTGACAGAGCCATTGATCTTCAAAAGAAACCATCACTAATATTGCAGCTCAAGTCCATCATTCAAGCACAGAAAACCCAGTCTCTCCTCCTCAGAGACCTTGAAAAGGAAGTTGGGTTTGTTCAGAAATGGAATTTCATGGCTGCTATTGAGAAGTACCCTACAATATTTCATGTTGATGGTGGAAACGGAACACCTCCCGCGGTTACGCTGACAAATAAAGCACAAAAGATTGCTGCTGAAGAAATTAACGCTAGGCAGCTAATGGAACCCATTTTGGTTAAGAACCTAAGGAAGTTGCTGATGTTGTCTATTGATTGTCGGCTTCCCCTTGAAACTGTTGAATTTATTCGATCCGCTATGGGCTTGCCTTGCGACTTTAAGACGTCTATGATTGCTAGATACCCAGAGTATTTCTCTGTGAAAGATGTTAATGGGAGAGGATATCTTTGGCTAGAAAATTGGGATTCAACTCTTGCAGTAACGGCTAGGGAGGAGAGATTGGCACGCGAAGGGATTTTGGACTCCATTGAACAAGCAGGAAAGGTTAGAATCTCGAAAGATGGTAACTTTCTGGGTCGTTTTGCTTTTCAGTTGAGTTTTCCTGCCGGTTTTAGACCAAACAAGAGTTATCTTGAAGAAGTCCAGAAGTGGCAGAAAATGGAATTTCCTTCTCCGTTCTTGAGCGCGAGGAGATTTGAATCTGCTGATCCGAAGGCTCGAAAAAGAATTGTGGCAGTGCTTCACGAGCTCCTAAGTTTGACCATGGAGAAGAGGATGACAACTGCTCAACTGGAAGCATTTCATTCGGAGTATCGGTTGCCTGCTAGATTGTTGCTGTGCTTAATCAAGCATCATGGTATTTTTTACATCACCAATAAAGGTGCAAAGAGTACTGTTCTCCTTAAAGAGGCTTATGATGGATCAAATTTGATTGACAAATGTCCTCTATTGGTTTTTCAAGATAAGTTTGCTGCACTTACTGGTAGGAGAGATACTTATGGTGTTGGGATGCCTTCTTAAGTTTTGTAAGTGAATCTTTTTTTGATAACCTTTTGTAAGTGAATCTTGAACGTGCCTAAGATGGTTCCCTCCTTCTTGAAGCTTATACATTTATGTATGGGCATTGTCATATAGTATCTTTTATTGAATCGAAAAGATCTTGTTAACAATCATAGATTCATGTTGTCATTCCTGCATTTAGTTCTCTTTTCCATTCTTATCTTTGATGCCTTAACCAGACAAAGAAGTACCCATAGAACAAGTTAGCAATTGATGACTCTACAAGTTCCTAACTGATATATATATGTACATTTATTTGCTCAAAGGTTTTCAAGAAGGATTATCTGATCTGCAATGAACCCTTTAACTCAGAAACAAATCTTCTTCAAGTACCTATGGGCTATGGCGCTATGCAAAAGGCAGCCTAAAAATTTGTGGCAAACATAACCATAGTCCACTCTTATTCCTTCCAGCATAATAATACATCAGACTTTTTCTCTTCGGATTTGGCTAGAAAATCTGAGAGGTTCTCAGTCACATGTAGATTGTGATAAGGTTGTAACGTACCTTTCAAACCAGTTTATGCACTTTCTTTGTTATGACGAGATGAAATCTTAGTCTTATGTAATCAACCAAAGTAACTTAAAAAGTATAACCCATTGTCCCTTTGGTGGCTTCAGTTGGACATCCAATATGGTCTGGCGTGATTCCACCCACAGCGTAACCTCACTGTGATGTGTTGTATAATGAGCAATTTACCGTGATAACTTGATACTGGTGGGACAGCAATGGTAAGCTTATAATCTTCACATGTTTTAGTTTTTCGCTCAAAGAACCTTCTTGATGCAACTGAAATTTCCCTATACCTGCAAAAAATGACATGTTAGAGAGCTGTCAATTGAATCTTAAACTGTATTTCCCAGGAAGTGTCCATGCCTGCACCTGAGTGATTTATCTATTTTCTTCTTTCGAATTGGAGTGTTGCTTAAGCATTTGAGTAGGAGTATTGCTTAAGAATGGGAGGAGGTCCAGCAGCCAATTCCTTCTTTGTACTTGAATGCGAGGAGATTTGAATCTGCTTATCCAAAAGCTCAAAAAGAATTGTGGCAGTGCTTCACAAGCTCCAAGTTTAACTATGGAGAATATGCTGACATCTGCTCAACTGGAAGCATTTCATTCGAAGTATCGGTGGCCTGCTGGATTGTTGCTTTGCTTAATCAAGCATCATGGTATTTTTTTACATCACTAATAAAGGTGCAAAGATTACTGTACTCCTTAAAGAGGATTATGATGGGTCAAATTTGATTGACAAATGTCCTCTGATTATGGTATTGGGATGCCATTGTAGATTTTTTAAGTGAATATTGATCATTCCTGGAGATGGTTCTGTCCTTCTTGAAGTTCATACATCTATGCATTGGCCTTGTCATATAATATCTTATCCATTGAATCGAAAAGATCTTGGTAACATTCAAAGATTCATGTTGTTAGTCCTGTATTTAGTTCTCGTTCCCATTCTTATCTTTTGTTTGCTTTAGTAACTATAGTCACTCTTGTTTCCTTACAGTTTTTCCATTCATAAGACTCTGTCTATCATTTCAGATTCGACTTGAAATGCCAAAAGGATCTCAGTTACATCAGACTTGTAGATTGTGATAAGGTTGTGACATACCATCCGACCTAATTTATGTACTTTTTTTTTGGTGTGAGGAGACGAAATCTGAGTCTTATGCGATCAACCAAAGTAACTTAAAAAGCATAGCCCCTTGTCCCCTTCGGCCGGCTCCAGTTGGAGATCCCAAATGGTTTGGGGTGATTCAGCCAGTCGCCCACAGCCTAACACCAGTGTGCCCTGTTTTTTTGTATTTTTTTTTTATCAAGCCAGTGTGACCTGTTGGATAATGAAGAATTTACCCTCATTTGTGTTGCAGTAACTTGATGTTTGTGGGATATCAAAGGTGAGCTTATAATGCACTTAATCTTCACGACTTAGTTTTTCGCTCAAAGAACCTTCTTGCTGCAATCAGATGTTGCCCAGGCCATGCGGTAGGAATCCTTGTCAGAACGAAGTCAAATACCAAAATTTCCCTCTACTTGCAAAAACATGTTAGAGAGCTGCCGAATTTTATAACTCTTGGATTGTAGTTCCCGGAAAATGTTAGTGTCCGGACCTGTGTAGAGTGATATGCCCTGTATGGAGTGACATGTCTATTTTCTTGTCTGGGATGGGAGTATCATGAGGAGATGGAGTGTTTGTTGAGAATGGGATGTTGTCCAGTAGCCATTTTCCCCAACCTAAGAGATTCTTTTGGCCAGAGACCACTAGTGTGAGAGACTTTCCTCTGGTTGCAATAGTCTGATATGATTTTTGCAATAGCCGGCTCCAGTATGATTTTTGCAATTCACACTAACAAATCTGAATTAAGCAACATGTATATTTAACATGCCAAACCTTTCCGGAGCTAAGATCCTTCAGTATCTTTCTATCCGCAAACTTGATTTTCTTTAAAGTTGCATTTGTCTACGACTCTACGTATTATACTTGGTCGTTTGGCCCCTCAAATTAGGATCTCATTCTTCTTGCTGTAATTCTCTTATGCTCAAAGCGTTTTATTTTTGGATATCCATAAGCTATTCATCATGTTTCTGGGTTCCCAGATTTTCAAGTATTCAGGCCAACACAACAACTTGCCACCCCATTACTAGCATGTGACCTCTGCGATTACTCTGCATGTGGTTATTTGGGTGCAATATTTTGGTACTGCACCATTTGAACTCTATCATGAGACATGACTCCAGAGTAGTAAACCATTTTAGCTAAGTAACTGAAATACTAGAATCTATTGGGGTAAATGCATTCATTTTGATCACATTTGCTTGGACCAATGTAAATTTGGAAGGCTAGATTGGATTGTGACTTCAGTCTTGCAACGATTGTTTGCCCAATGGGCCGATTGATGAACGGCCTTTCAACCGAGCCCATTGATCCCCAGATTAGATTTCAAGAAGCTCCTTACAGCAGTCTTTAACTGCTAATCACATGCCGCTAATTTCGAACTGTCCAATATCCCAGGTTCCTATCTGATTGGCTTGTTTTGCATAGTGAGTAGTGAATGAGTTTAGTGTTACAGTGGTATTATGAGCATCGAAATAGACTCTGTATAAACTGCTTTGTTTTCTCGTAAGCATGACATTTCTAATTTCCGTGCATTTTGGGAAATTGATAGCATTCTTATGATATATTTTATCAAATTCAGGATCTGCAATAGATTTGTTTGGACAAATTGTCACAATCTGCTGATACATCACCCTATATCCAACAAAGAGGTGCACATGAGGATTCACTCTCCACTAACAAAAGGGACCACAAAAGCTGTGAAGGAAATGTTAATCGCTCCAACAAGTAATGGACTCTAGCTTCACCAAACCTCTTTATTAGTCATAAGGCCAGAATATATCTTCTTGAATGCTTGTCTCCTTTAGCATCATGAAAAATGCCTTTCTTCCTAAAGTGGGTAATGTCCTTATTTGTTATTTATTTGCAGTTCATTGTCAGAGAGATGTTAGATTGAACATGGAAGAGTTGGCTTTATCTCATGAAGACCCATATGGGTTGTCATTTTATTAGGTTTCTATTATGTCATATAAACGGCTCTATTAGGTGGTTGAATAGCACAATGTAGTTTATCATACAAGACACAGGCTAGCCCCTAAGGATGCGTAAGTTTTACCAGATTTTCTGTGTAATGTCGCGGATAAGTTTAGCCGGCCATAATGTATTTTATTCGCCAATTAAGTTAGTCATTTTACGATCTTTGTGTGAGTGCACGTCAAGAATCCTATAGACTGATATAGGCTATAACAAGTATCCACATACTCCCTCCGTCTCAAAAAGATTGCCCTTTACGCAAAATGAGAATATAAAAAATATATTTTTTTCAAGAAAAATCTATATTTGATAAATTAAAAGAACTAATTGATATTTAGTAATCAGCGACAAAGTTTTGAGTTTTTTTTTTTTTTTTGACATAAGTGCGTTATTTTTAAGTTCTTGTTTTGCAGACTGGACATTCTTTTTGGGAAGTAGATAGAATGTTTTATTTATATAGACAATCTGTATTCATTACAACACACAATAATATGTTTATTTTAAGGATGCATAATTGTACTATAATATAATCGTTATTGGTTCTTTTCATAAAGATTTTTGCATCACTACTATTTACTATGGTTAATTTATTCAACAATGTAGTTTAAAGAATTCGGGCGCCAAAATCCTTCTTCAGAACAGAATCAAATGATAAGAAGCCAGGCAATGCTTTCTTTGCTTCCTATCTTTCTGTAATATTCTTACTCTTCCTCTAACAACAACGAAATGAAACACAAACATCTCCCGTGTACGTAACGCAGTAAGAAAATGATTTCTCCTCATGCCGAATATATGAAATATGCTTCCAGAAAATGAATCAAAAGGCATGGAGCTCATATGTTATATGATGACTTGATGAGACAAAGCCTAATCTGTGCAATCGCTATACACTGTAAAGCATAAAAAAGGAGTGGGGAAAGAACTTTATTGGGTTATCTAGTAAGTATGTGATAGCGGATGGAAGAATAAGGACCATTCTGCCCATTATAGTGGGTGTTAATGGGATTGCTTTGGCCATTACTTGGGCTGGAGGAAGGGGGTGTTAATGGGATTGCTTTGGCCATTACTTGGGCTGGAGGAAGGGTAGTTTATTACTGTTCTATGGAACAGATAAGAAATGTGAGGATGCATGGACAGAATCCAATGAAATTACCATGTTTGCAGACTTGGCGGACTAGATGAATTTTGCATGTTAACATTGCTTGTGCTTTTTTCAATGATTTGGTTTCTAAATCGCGCTATCGGTACACATACTTGCGTTGTTGATACGGTCACATATACAATACACAACGGCCGATATTTAAAAAATTCTGTAATTGTTTGAGGAACAGAACACATGAACTTTAATAATCATTTTGTTGCTTTTGTAGATATGTTTTTGTATGAAAGGTTTAGGCATGGACAGAGTACATTCAAAGAAACTTGGTTATCCTTATTCGGTGTGCCTATTTTGGCTCTATTTTGCAGGAGTTAATGTACTCGTCGAACTGTTCTGTAGACGGTAGTACGCAATTTAGCTCAACCATTAGGCCCCAAATGCCTCCACGGCATACACACGGCTTCAGAATAAGGTATCATCGGATAAAGCATCGGTTTTTCTAGATGAAAAGTTGAACAATCTGAAATGATCAAATGTCTTCCGAATTGTGATTGATTGAATGGTCAAGTAATTTCGATAAGAAATAAAGGATTGCATGTTGATTTAGACAAGCCAGTATATTGCATATAGACTAGCCGTAAATTCGTAGGCTTTGTTCATATTTGGAGAAATGTAAAACGTGAATCTTCCTGTTCTAATGCCACCAAAACAGACCCGATTGGGTAAACATGAGAAAAAATGGAACTACCCCCACCCATATAAAGTCATTGGAGGACCATTTTCTTTGTCATAATCATGCAACTTGGAACCAAATTTCCAATGAAAAAACTTATGGACCATCAATGGTGGACCCAAAATTCCTGCATTTTACGCGTTGAATTGTCAAGAACACATCATGGTGCAAAAAATAATAATATTTCCTGTAATTTACTTAAGTGTATAGTGATGGGTGATTCTTTGTTATGTCACTTTCAGCTCTCTTAGCTCTCAAGTCATTGTCTATCTTTAGTACTGTTGGAATGTGCTACTTTCAGGAAAGGGGTAATGGGAAAAAGGAAAGAGAAGATTTGAAAACATAGTACATCCATCTGCTAGTCTTGATGGTGATTATTCTGGCATTGGAATCACTTTTCAAAGTTTTTTTTAACTCATAGGGTAGACCAATCCAACATCTGAATAACTCATCTATCTATCTATCCACATAGAGAGCTAGAGACCAATTCCTCCTGCTAGATGTCATGTGTGGGCACTGCTCTCTCCCTGGCCCACCCCAACCAAAAAACATCAATGATCTTGGTGATAATCTTTTTCCCAGTGGTGCCAAATGCCAATGTATACATCAAGGAACAATTACCACACTTTTCAGCAAGTTCCCACTAATAATGCATATATATAAAGAGAAAGAGGAACACAATCATACAACCACTTGATTGGTGGGTTTACTCCCAACATGTTGGTCAGGGTTCGATTTTTGGAATCGAACCACAAGAAAGTACTTTCTAGTCTCGGCGTGGATAGCCTGCATTTGATCAAACTAAGGAAGGGATTAGTTGAGGTGCAAATAAGTTGACCTGGACACCCCTAACCCGAAAAAAACCACAAGATGGGGGGAGTTTGGTTAGAAACCACGAACTCCAAAAACTGCCGTTAATGGGATGATCAAGTCCTGATAGTGTAGGCACATGGAATCTGTGATAGTGGGAGAAGCTGATGTTTACACTTGACAGCTCCACTTTTTACTCTTTGTGATTCTTTTATTTTAGTACTTTTCAGTGCTTCATCAGTAGTGGGAGCTTTTTAGGATTTCAAATTTGCCATAAACAATGTCTTCTATCTTTAGCCTTACTCCACCTATCACACACAGAATCCATATCCATGTAAAGCAGCAGACCCATGGCCCAAGTCATTGAAATTCTCATTGTGCAAGATATGATTTCAATGTCACTTGTTAACACTCTCTTCTTTTGGGGAGTTTGTGGATTCTTATCTTGACCCCACCATTGCCTTCCCAAAAAGACGAACACAATGCACTTGCATATTAGAAAGGGAGAGAGAGAGATATATATGCTGGCTAGGAGGAGGACTCACCACCTAACCGCATCCATTCAAATTGGATTTTGGATCTAACACCAAGACTATGTATTAGTGGAAAATTTTGTTCGGGAAAAGAAAAGGACAATCAAGAAAATAATAAATCGCTACATTGAATCTCTTACAAACTAATGGGTACGTGTAAACAAATAGCGCGTCCTTCCACTAAAATGGGCTGGAAGCCTGTATGCCCGATTTATGCAAAGTGGGTATACAAATCTGAAAGAACGAGAAACTAAATTTACTTATCATTTCTTTGTCCTTTCCTTTCCCTTAGAAAAAATATCTCTAAAAATCATGATCCAAACGGTCATTGAATCCCTTACAAACTAATGGGTACGTGTAAACAAATAGCGCGTTCTTTCACTAAAATAGGGTGGAAGCCTGTATGCCCAATTTATGCAAAGTGGGTATACAAATTTGAAAGGATAAATCGATCAAGTTTGAAAAGGATCTTCCTGATTTTCGAAGAATGAATGGCGAAGGGTTTGATCAAGAAAGAACAAGAAACTAAATTTACTTATCATTTCTCTGTCCTTTCTTTTCCCTCAGAAAAAATATCTCTAAAAATCATGATCCAAACAGTCCTAAAGTTCATCATGTTTCTAGATCTATGACTATGGTGGGTCATAATTATCAAATGCTACTATTTGGGAGCCATGCCAACCTAATATGACCAGCTTATTAAAGTTCTTCCAGCACTTGCATTTTTTCCCCCCTGCTTATGAGATGGTTATTGTGGGGTCAGCTTGAAAAGGTGGACAAATTATGAGAGAAGGAAAGGAAGAAACAAAATCAATTTCTAAGATTGATGGAGTGGAACATGAGTGCCCCCTTTCACAAGGGAAGAAAAAAGTTGGGACTATCCATCATGGCCCCATCTCTCTTGGATTTGGATTTGGATTCGTATTCTAATGTTTTTTTTTTGATATTCATTCCTCCAACCATCTCCCACCTCAACTGAAACTTTTGGAATATGGATTTATATCTCACCAAAGTGGACACACACACCTTTAACACAAAAATGTCTTGAAAAAAGGCACATGCAAGCATGGCCCTAGATATTTAATTTAGGGCTTCCTTTTTCTGTCCTCCAACATATTAAATGGCAAACATTGGTTTCGGTGTCTCTGTTGTAATCGTTGGCACATCGCCGACCCAACGCATCATGTGTACGTGTCCTGGCCATGGATTCAAGCATGTCTAAAATCTCTCCTTCTTCTTCTTCTTCTTCTTTTTTTTTTTTTTTCCTTTCGTGATAAAAAAAAAAAATTCACTAACAATCACTCACATGGCGGTAGTAAAAGTGAAAATAAATCGAAGTTAGCATAATGCTTGTCTTACGTCCTTTTATATCTATTCAAGTTTTTTTTTTTAGGATTATATTTCAAAACACAAAAGAGTTACTACCTGCTATCTCTGCATATAGCTTTTAAGTCATCGTCTTTATTTAACGTAGGAGACAATCACGACTGAATATTTTACGATTAACAAAGAGGAAGAAGATAAGGGTTTTTCGAAAAAAAGTATATATCTATGACCCACATGACATTGATGTGTGATTCTTTGGGCACCAAAGCAAAATAGAAGTCGGGTGGGTTAGTTTATTCACACAACTTTTTCTTTGTATTCAATCAAGGGAGGTGGACATGGGGTTTGTGTGGTGGTGTTTGGGTTGGTTTTTACTATCTTTTCTATGCCAATATAAAAGTAGTAGTACTATATATTACTAAATGTGTGTTTTGGAGTGGTGATTTTGATGGGAATTCCAATGTGAAATGCACCACTCAACCAAAACACACCCCCCTTTGATATATGTGTCGTTTTCGCTATTTTCTGACGACTACTTAATTCCACCTTTGACAATCCCCATTGTCTCCAAAGAAAAGATACCTTAACTTAAACAAAGGTTACTGGAATATCATAATGCAGCCAAAAATAATTTCCAAATCTTACCGGCTGCTATCAAATTAATCAGATTACCCCGTGTATGACGTGGGGTCCACTATTATTTTGAGTATGCACTTATCGCAAGCGATCGATGATGCTTATTTGGTGTCTTCCACAGACGACTTGCTCGATCAATTGCAATAAAATCATATGAAAATAATTAAAAAAAATTATCCTCATGTAAATAACAAAGTCCTTCGATTAGGTCAGTTTAGGTTGTGCTTAAGCAATGAATACCTAAACCTTTCTTTAATCAAGGAAAACTTTTTTTTAGAGAAGAAAGGATTGTCTAGCTAACCCTTTTGTTGACAAGTCCAACAATGTTTTTAAATTTTTGCTTAGATCCCAATCTAAGCACATCGAAACGACCAAAATTAGGAATTGGGTCAATTGTCTTTACTTGCCAAACCTCCAAAGATTCCAATATATTGTGTTCACTCTTAATCTTCTTGAACTCTCAGCAACATGTCTCTTCGAAAAAACAAGAAAGAAATGTCATTGCTAGTGTGGCAGAAGAGATAGGTTTTCCTTTGGTCTTTAGCTAGCATTGACATAATGTGACTATGACTTCACAATTTATAAAATTACAATTAATATAGCTTTTATAAGATGCTTTGTGACTACTATTAACTTCACAATTAGTTGGTGGCCGGATGTTTTAATTTTGGCCTAATAGTCATTTGATCGAATCGATCACCCTCTATTAATTATCGCACTGTACCCATCGTTCGATGTGCATATATGACCCAGATCGAAGACGGTGATTTAAAAACCATATCATTTGAATAAGTTATCATCATGATCGATCATATGTTAAATATTAAAAGAAACATGGTCATCTTGCGCTAAATAATTATTTGCATGTCCTTCTTTTTCATTGCAAGACTTTAGACAAAATTAGAATCTCCATAGCGTGTTTGAGGAAAAGATTTAGTTTTCATCCAGGGGGAAAATTTTCCTATGCATTTCCCAAAAAAACAAATATACTAGTAATCAATTTGAACTAGTTTGACAGGTAGTTCGAAGAGATAAAGTAATTGTCATTGGAGGGGGATTATAGCGATTTGTTGAAAATAATAATACTAATAGATTTCGAGAATGAAGCCAGCGAAGGATCCCACTAATTCTTTAATTTCCTGAGGGGAAAACAGTCACTTTGAATGAGATTCCTAAGAAGCACCTTAAAATGGGTCTATTATTACAGGTGAACAAAGTCAAAAGAGGAAATAGAATTACTATTTGCTATTAAGGCATGTGAAAAGTTTGAGTTAAAAGTTATGTTGAGGAAATGTGTTTTCATTTACTCATAACTCATTTCATTTAAGGGTAATAGTGAATCGTACGGAAGATTTTACCCATTAATAATTTGTTCCTGTTCGAACTTTTGTAACTCCAACAGATATTCTTTAACCGAAGCAATATTATTGGTCTTTGAGAAATTATTTGAGATATGCATAAACTGGTCCAGACATCTTATATTAAAAAAAAAAAAAAAAAAAAAAGAGTCAAGCTTGTAGTCTTGCGAGCGATACCCACTAAAAATTTGCCCGTCTTGCGAAATCTAGTTGTGTACGTTTCATTAGCCTCATGCATGGCGGGGAAATAGAAGCTAAGGCTCTTTGGTCCCTTTTGGTGCCTACGGTCGCTACTGAGAGTCTAAAGTCTTTGTGAGCACGTTTTAGGGGAGGGCTGTTACGCCTCTTTCACCTCCTCCTCCTCCTCCTCCTTACTTTTCATCGAGAAAAAAACAAACTTAAAACCTCCAAAAGGAAGGACCGAGGGAATAGTGGACAAAACAAACGAGTAGTAAAAAATGAATGGCGAAATTGGAATTCTATTCACGTGTTTGGAGGCTATGCAGTATGCTATGCCGGTCATAAAGGAGCAGATGGTCCAGATCTTGTAGGGTCCCCAAATCACCTATGTCTCTTCATTACAACAACAAATTCAAAGAAATATGTGGTAATATTTTTTTTCCTTTTGGTAATACATTGACGAATAATAAAAGTATAGTATGCTATCGCTCTGACAATAGTTAAAGACGCTAGCGACGAGCGAAGGTTCCATAAGGGCCTAAGGAACAAACCACAAAGTACTGCCTCGCAAACACAAAAATATACCAAAGGTTATACTATCGGCAGAAGATAAAGGCTAACAAACAGCCCAAGGACACGGACGACAAGAGCAACAGAAGGGGCCTAACTGTGGTATTATTTTTGTTTGTGTTACCTTGTTATTAAATGCCAAACTTTGGCCTTATATATGCGTACGCATTGTGAGAGTGGTGGGGTCCCACTATTGATCTCACATGCGTCGTTTAAGTGCTAGAGACGAATATGATCCAATAATTTTTTAATTTGTATTCTTTTTTTTATTTGTATTCCTAAAATAAAAAATTGTTTTTGTTAATTTTGCTGTCTTTGTTAATTTTGCAGTATTTTTTTGACTTATTAGTTCGCCTCGATAAGGGAATTAAAATTCAGAAATTGAAGGTCTGTTTTAATTTATTTTTGTCTTTCGTGATTTTTTTTTAGAATTTTGATCTTAATTTTTATTTTTTAGATTCCTATTTTGAGATGAACTGAAAATCCAAAAAAAATTACGCAAACTAACGAATGCTAATTTTTTCAAGATAAACTGAAATGCCAAAATAAAAAATCACGCAAAACTACCAAACGCTAATTTTTTCAATAATGACAAAAAGCTACTCCTAATTCTTTTGAATTATTAGGCTAAAACCCCCCAATACTGCAAATTTTATTTTAGTGCAACCTAGTTATTACATGTTAATCAACTTTCAATCGGATCAGTTAGAAATTGAGTCGATCACGCGGAGAAATTGTGAATCACTAAAATAAAAAATTGAATCTAAAAAATAAAAAAATTCTAGTCTCGATTTCTTTTTATACCGATTGAACATATTCATACGTATTATAGTATGTCCTCGCCTTCGGTCTAAGCTTAAATTTAAATTTTTGCCTACCACCGACAGTTGCCCGCCAATCCCTATTCCCTCCGTCACAGTCACCCTACCCATCTAATTAGAAAAAAATTAAATTATTTTTCCCCACAAGAAGTAATTAAGAGAAAAGAAGCATTGTTTTGTGTCCAATGATGTCACCGAATTGCCAGGACAACACCGAATTGCCAGGACAACAAAAACTGTTGACATAGGAAGAGAATCGTTTCAAAGTACACCTACTATACATTGCTCCCTCTTGATCACTTATGTCAAATTATTGACTTTTTCATTGATATCTTGTACTAAATTTCGGCCAGTGATTTTGCCACACCCTTTTTTGTTATTGCCACACCCCTATAAGTGTATTTAACTTATTTTACGCGTACGGTGACTAATCTTCGGAGATAAATCTTATCGTTTAGACTTGAGTTCTAAGGAAGAATAAATATGTAGTCTCCTGCTTTGACCATGAAAGCCTAGGCTGTGTTCGGTTGTAATTTCTGGAAAACATTTCCGGGAAAAAAATTTTGAGTTATTAGTGTTTGGTTTTGTTTTTAGAAATGGTTGTTGGAGTAATGATTTGATAGAAAAATAGGGATAATGATTGGAAATAGGGTAATGATTGGAGAGAGATAGAGAGAGAAATAGGGGTAATGATTGGAAGAGAATAGGAGTAATGATTGGATGAAAGAGTAATGATTAGAATGAGAGAAAAGTGAAAAGTGGAATCTTTTACACTTTTTCCGAAAATGTTTTCCGGAAATTTTCGGAAATTGCAACCGAACACAGCCCTAGTCTCTATTCCCTCCTAATGTTTTCAGGGTCAATTCTCCTTGCCTTGCCAGCAACTATCGAGGCTACCTCACCCTATCCCGCCATGCGTAAGCGTGTGCAACAGTCGGGAGGGGCCGTAGAAATTTGAATGAGCGGGTGCGCGCATACTGGTCCGGAACATCCTGCATTGCCAAATAAAAAAGGATGATACTTAATTTGATTCAAAATTTGTAATTGTAACGAGTTGTTCGGGTCGTTACAAAATTGTCAAACAAACTGTTGTGCCCTTAATTAGCTGCAAAAAAATTCTTGTACAGTAGTATTAAATTGGCTGTAGGAGTTGGAGACCGATCCCTCACACGCATTGATGATGCAAAACTGCTACCAATTCCAAGTTTCCAAGAAAGAGATTGATGAAAGCAATCACCATCTCCATCTCCATCCCGGATAGGTTTCAAGACTTTTTCATTAAGTATTATTAATTAGTGCCTTCCCACCACAATTGACCTTAACAAAACAACTCAAATCAAACGCAATTAATGAATTTTTTTTTAAGAGTTGAGGGAAAGTACCGTCGCATTGAACTCGTCTAGCGTCCGCTGTCCACCCTTCACGTTTCCCCCCCCCCCCCCCCCCCTACCCCACAAATTACAATCTGACTATGGTAGAAAAATAGAAGAGTTGTGGCGTACTATTTGATGTGCGTCTTTCAAATGTTCAACATAATTAATGACATGCAACGACACACAAGACTTTGTCTATGATAATCTATTTGAACCGTTTTGCGGCCGATGAATGCTTAAAATTTTTGTCGGAATGGGGGAAATGATCGGGGGCAAATCCATGAAGACTTCATAGTAGACAAAACAAAACAAGACGATTCTGTTTCATTTTACAGATTAGAGACAAGTCTTCCCATCAATACATTACTACTATTCATTAAAATAAACTTCTTTTAAGGCTTCTGTAACTAAATTTAACTTCGTTTTTGAATCAAGATCGATCTTTTTAGGTGACGATATTGCATGTGAGTCCTCTAACCACTTCTTTGACCATCCCAATTGTTTTTATGGTTTCGGCATGCACATCATGGTCAGGTATTGGAACCAATTTTTTTTTTTTTTTTTTCGAGTGAAAAGTTCATCCCAATTAGTATATTAATCCGAATAAAAAATTACAACTAATACAACAGCGATGTCGGAACCCAGGAGGAAGGTGGCGAGTCCAGGAAATCCAAAATGGTAGGTGTGTTCCCGCTGCAACGGGCCAGATCAGGACTGAAAGATCGGAGTCGGATAAGCTGCACACCCCTTCACTGTCGCTGTCGGAGAGATTGGAAAACCGTTGCCAAGCGGATCTGAGTCACAAGCCAAAACCTAGATTTGGTATCCGTCCCTCAAAAATGAAGGAGAGGGAGGGAAATCTTCATACACCATCTTTCGTCCACGGCAGTAGGAGAGGAGAAAGAAAGGCGAGAGAGGAGGGGGGCTGAGAGATCGAGAGGAAGAAGAAATAGATTAGAGAAGGGAAAGAAGTGGCAGCGGGGTAGAGAAGGGGAGCCCCTCCCCACCAAACACACCCTCTCCAGAACTGTCTCGGACTCTCTTAGACTTTTTTTAAATCGAAACTAATATTGAATGAATCATATTATACGTAGTTGACAAAAAATGATTTGACCAAACATTTTGCCGATGCTAGACCAACGTGATTTTTGATATAAATAATTTACCCATTGAATTCTACAAAACAAACCATTCGAATCAGTAAAGAAAGTAAAAGTAAAATCTCCTTTTACATCAAGCAAGAATCGCATGAAATTAAAAGTCGTCATCCTCCTCTCCTTTGATTTGATGCACACCAATTCACCGTAGCAAAGAGTAAATACAAGGACATCCCCATTAATCTATTCCTTTATGTATATAAATTTTATCTGCAAAATTTACCATATAAACCGTTGGAATCATCATTATAGTAATGTACTTGATAGATTGAAAATTAAGTTAAAGTGTTTTTAACCCCTATCTATGCCTTGGAATATTGTGAATAGGCTAGAATTCTAAGGCTTATCCCAACCCCCACAAATACCACCCATGATGAATGAATCAAACAAAAAGGGTCCCGCCCTTTGGGCGTTTTCGCAGGTTAAAAAAAAAAAACAAAATAAAAAGGGTCCCGTGTGAAAGCAGCCAGCCAGCCAGCCAGCCCTACGTCACACCCCCAAATAAAGCAATGATAAATAGACACGCCAAAAAGGGATAGCCACATTATGACTGGACTACTATCATCCCCAGCCAGCCCCATTAATTCCTCCTCCTGCTTTCATTAATTTGTCTCTGTCTTCGCTCGCTCTGCCAAATTTTAGCACTACCCCCACACCTATTCCCTTCTTTTTAGCTTCATGGTCTCTTTCTGACAAGGACGACTCCACCCATGAACGTGCCTCGGACGGGATCTCTCTCTATCTCTCTTTAAGTACAGTACCAACCTCACCACATCCATCCATCCAACCATCCGAGAGAGAGAGAGAGAGAGAGATTTCAGGGCTTACCGCTTACGAGAAAAGGAACAGATGCCTTACGTTTTGTCCTTTTCCCTGTTTGTAATGATGCGCAAAATACGGTCCAAACAAAAAGAAAAGAAATTTCCTAAGTAATTTTTAATCTTTGTAATTTTGCTCACCTTTTTCCAACCTCGGTTTTGGCGCGACTTCACGACCGCCCCCCACGGACTGCACACGAGGTTCTCTTGAGGAACAGACCGAAAAACCAAAGAGGAGAAAAGTTAGCCAACCTCTGCGCACCGTAGCGTTACTTGTGCTTGACCAACGTGTCAGCCTTTGCGCTGCACGTGTCACTTTCACTTGGCCGTTGACTACACGCTCGCGCTCAGTAGAACATGGGAGTACTAATTAATCCACCATGCAAACGACATTGAACCTACTGCTAATCCGCTGTGCACCAAAAGCTTAATCCTAATGCCTTGCTTTAAAGTACGCCATAGCCAATCGAAGTACCAAAAAAAAAAACGAATAAATGGCAGTAATATTGCAGGAAACTTTAAAAAAAGCAAAAAAAAATGGGCGCTAAACATGAGGGCAAATGGTGTTTTTTTGCCTCGAATTTTTCTACAAAATATACTCGATTTCTTTTCTTTTCTTTTCTTTTTTCTGGATAAAGTTCAAGAGGGCATGATAACGTGCAAACTGGCGTCCTTGACGGCGTTACAGACGGGGCAAGCATGGACCGACGACCCACAAACAGCGCAGAGACAGAGATGCCTGCACGGCAACAGCAACACGCACGACTCCACCTTCCCACACTTCCTGCACAGCCTCTCATTTCCACTCCCACCACCACCGCATTCAAAACTCCCCTTGTCCTCGTAATTGCTGCCGCAGCACGACTCCGCGTCGTCCGTCATATCCGCCCGCGCCGGCGGCGCTTGGTCCAACGCGCCGGCGAGGTTCTGCTGCTCGTCGTTGACGTGCGCGAGTACTTGTTCAAGGTTGGTTCTGAGAGCGTTGGCCGTGGCCTCGTTCGACTGGGCCAAGTCTCTCCATATCTGGTTCTCGATAAAAAGCGACTTCACTCTTTCTTCCAGCGCCCAATTTAACTTCCCAATCTTGTCTATCTCTTCTTCCTTGGCTCTCAATCTCTTCACAACTCCTTCCTCCACCGCCGCTATAATCCTCCGAGAATACCTCTTTCGCCTCTCCTCCATCTCTAGTCTCACCTTTTCCGTCTGGTTTGCACACAACCCAAATTCTAATATCAATATACGTAATCAAAACGAAAACAATACTAATTTAGCAAGAATAAGGCCATAAACGGAGACGTACATGTTGGGCAATGAAGCGATCGATCTCCAACTGCTGTTGATGGATCTGCAACGAGACGTCTTCGCCAAGGAAGGTGAAAGAACTGCATCGATTGTTGCTTTGGTTGTAAATCTGGCCGTTGGGGAAGGACAGCAGTGGATTAATCGAATCTCTCGTGCGTTTTCTAGAAACCGATGGAATGGCGTAGGAAAGACCGCTGTCGGATTTCATCGCCGAGTTATTGTTATACAGCGGGAGCAGAGTCTCTGTCGTCGTTCCAGATAACGGAGGCAACCCGTATCCGATCAGATCGTTGTAGGCATTAATCACGTTGTTTTCTGTTCCGTTCATCATTTCTCTACGTAACATTCAAAGTCCAACGTCAGGAAATGTATAACAATATTGGAAAATGAAAAGGGAAGAAAATAACATAGACAGTACCTGTTGCCGATGATTTGAGAAGGGAAGATGTTGAGGTGCCGAGCCTCAACAGCCATGAAAAAATGATTTATTCTTTCTTCTTGTTGCTCTTCTCTCTCTCTCTCTCTATATATATGTATATGTATAAGTAGAATCGTCACAGAGAGATGATATATATAGGTGTTTGATTGATTCTGTTTCGGGGAAGAGGAGAAAAAGGGAGGAGGGATGAGGAACCGAACAAAAAGCATGCAATAGATGTGGCAAGGGCGTATGGAGGGGTTTATTAAGGGTTTGGTTTAGAGAGAGAAAAAGAGTCCGTACTTTATTTATCCCATCAAAGAAAGAGAAACGATTTTTATATGCAGAGAGAGAGAGAGAGAGAGAGAGAGAAAACGACGAGAGAGGAGAAATGTTTGGTTGGGGGGTTTTTGTCTATTTTCGAGATTTTTCAGTTACCGGAACGGCCCTCCCTATTAAGAAAACTTTGACTCCACTCCCCGCAAACCAACAAACAGAGATGCGGTCAGTGCGTTAATTCGGCTTAATTTCAGGGGCTATTCCGGGATATGAGCGGCTGTTTTTTTTATCTTTTCGAGAAATTAAAAATTTATGACTCCTAATTTTGGAGATAGTACTGGGAGTATTTAATTGCGTAACTGACACTATGGGCAATCCGCCACGTGGACACATGCCGACTGGCACCTGCCACGTCCGTACACATAATATTAGCCACCTTCTAGCTCTTCTTTCTATGATTTTATTTAGTTTTTTTTTTTTTACTTTTTTGGTCTTTTTCACATTCAATGCACTTTTTCTTCGTTTTCTGGTGCGGGGGTTGGGGACCACACACCGTAACACGTGTGGGTCCGGAGCCACGCGTGTGGGGCATGGTGTTGTACTGGTGGGGCATACTCTCCTACTGCGTAGGGCTTGTGGGTCCTAGTTCAAGAAAAATTGATGGTGGGGTGCGATGGCGTGATGGCCGGTTTTGATGGGCAGGGCAGGGCACGGTTGTCAAACACCTCTTGCCATGCATCTCTTCTGCTAGCTCTGTTTCTTGCGCAGCACATTTTTGTCGGCATTGACATCGTGAACCCCCTTAAATTCTGTGCAATTAATTTTTTTGCTTAACAAAGTAAAAATTTGGAAACACAAATAAAGAAGTTTACCCTTTCCTTGTGAACCAAAAATAGGGATCGGGAGATGTTACCAAACACCTTGTCGAGTTTATTTGGACCGTTCAAAAATATTTTTTAACGGTTCGAACTAAGAAACGAACTCTCTTCTAGAAGAGTTTAAGTTTTTTAATTGGGACCATTAATTGTCGAAATGGACGATTCGAAAGCGCTTGGTTGGATCCCCAAAGTAGATGGTACTAGGTACTAGTATAATTCTCAAGATTCATGCTGAACAAATTCAAAAAACAATTTCATACTCTAGTGATGGATAAAAGATTAGTAACATAATCCTTAAAATATCTTACGTCTAGCTTGTTCTTTAATCATATCTCACGGCAGTATTCTCTCAGATTTTAGTAAATTTGAATGTGTTTCAAAGACGCTGCGTGAAGGCACTGGCGATGAATACAAGGATAAATCAAATTTGGAGATGACTTTTGGTTTGTATTTTCCTTTGCGTCTATTTGGGGAGAGAGAGAGAGAGAGAGAGAGAGAGAGAGAGAGAGAGAGAGAGTTTATTGTCATACGAAGGAATCATTTAACGTAATTAGTTCAATTTTTTTTTTTTTGTCTGCAACTAATAAAAAGCTCAGACACAACAGAAACAAACAATGATAAAAACTAGTACGAGAGAAAATAGCAATAGGCCAAATGAAGTCTTATTATTTCCGTTGCACAAAAAATAAAAAGGAAGTCTTCTTATTCATGTAGTATTGTTAAAATAGAAAATAGATGAAGATGAAGAAAACAAGGACGAGAAGATAAACCAAAACACTACTCCTACCATATATACTTCATCAGCTACAATAATTAATCATGGGTTGGATTAATTGGAAGTGATGCTTACAAGGCAATCCTCCTCTTTGCGTTATTAATTACATCATTAACTCCCATATTGTATTGATTTACTTAATCTTCACATAAATCTGTTTTAACTTATGCACCGCTTCACAAGAGAGCTCCTTAATTTAGCGGGGGACAAGCACAACAAAAATAATCGGGAAGTAAAAGTGACCAACAACTCTTTTACTTAATTAGCACTAATTAATTAATATCGCCCCAGCTACTTGGCTTGATCCTACATGCACTTCCTCTTCTTCCCATTTAAGAATGCATAAGTTAGCTAGCATTACGAGTAACCTTTGTTTAGGACAACTTACTACTTTAATAGAGTAATGCTGACAGTTTTTATTGGGCCTTCTTAAAAATCATAACCTCCCACTTGCCTAGGTTATTTTGCTATTTATTTACTTGGTTCCGCGTACCGTACCGTCCCTAGGTGGGGTTGGATCAGTTTCACATTGCCTTGCCAAGTTTATGGATTGGTGGGTTAAAAACTCTCTATTTGTCTCTAACGAGTTAAAGCTAACAAAAATATGAATTTTGAGACATGTCATTCTTTTTACATACATTAACTACAAAAATTATTTGGCAGAAATCGAGAAACGTGTCTAGAATTCTTAAGCTGTAGGCAAATTTTTCAAGGACTTTGTTTATTCTTTTTCTTTGTTCTTTTTAAGAGTTGGGTCCAATTATCTCGTTCTTCTTCTGGTCCATCTCAAAGAAAGGAACCGAAATAATTCACTGTATATGGCAACAGAAGTAAGCTTTTGTTTGTCTTTGACTTAAATTTCTCTATTACTTTCCCCAATTTTGGTTTATAATTTTTTACCATACCATACGAAATAAGTTACAAACATACGTAAAAAAGATGAATCAAGAGTCTGAGACATCTCAAATTCCGAATACATATATACATTCAACAATGAGATCATATTAACAAAACCAAATCATTTGAAGGATCGGAACTTGAGTGCTAGACCAAGTGGATGGGTGCTTGCATGTTCCAAGTTGACATAATCAGATGTTCTCATACTTTCTAGAAGCAAAAATAAAAAACGGAGGACTGGCCTAAGATTTGAAGATACAAAACTCATGTGCGCGAGCGGGAGCGTGAAAATATCTTTGAAACGGATCACAGACTACTAAAATCGGCAACACAAAAATCAAAAGGGCAATAGCGATACGAGAATCGAAGGCAAGAGCGCATGATCCTAACATGAGGGTAAAAGTGCAAGACATATATAACATCAAGATAAATAGTAGTAGTACATTAGTAATTAGGCATGCCCGGTACGTGTGACAAGTCACAAGGCATTAAAATGCCAACCACACTGACTCCGCATTATCCCCGGGACCTCGATCTTGTTGTTTAGTTTGGTTTTTGCTTTGTACGACCACTCGATCACAATAAAGGGGATAGTGTAGTACTACTTGTTGGTTAGTAGTAGTTGTGGTGATTTTTGTACGATAGAAAAAGCAAGACTGGTCTTCTTTCTGCTACATGTCTCTGATTTTCAAGTTGCATGATTTGTTTGTTACATTATGTTCAGTCCATTGGGAAGAGAGAGAGAGAGAGAGAGAGAGAGAGATTCCTTTGGGCATGAGTAAAAAACAGATGAAAGGTAGATGGGTGGAATCTCCAATGAGATCTTTCTAAAACTCCATTATTGAGATCCCATCAACCCACCCATACGCCACGCCATTTGGTTTTAACCACCCAGTACGTACCCAAAAATCAAAAGAACGAAAAAGTAAAGTTAAAAATTAAAAAAAAAAAAAAAGGAGAGAGAGAGAGGAAAAAGTAAGTGAAAATGGGTCACAACACACATTGCATTTGGTTCATTTTATGGTTACATCACCAAAGAAAGATATACCTAATTTGTGGAGGGCTTCAAAGATTGTTGAATGCATGCATTTTGCCATAATTTAATCACTTTAACATTGAATAATTAATTATTACGACAGTAGTTATTTGAGCAGATAATTAGGTATTACTGCCAA
Source organism: Rhododendron molle (assembly GCA_025413875.1). NCBI lineage: Eukaryota > Viridiplantae > Streptophyta > Magnoliopsida > Ericales > Ericaceae > Rhododendron > Rhododendron molle. The sequence goes on along the minus strand of CM046393.1, from coordinate 53,042,523 downwards.
TGTGTGTTACTATATATGCGTACGTAAGGGATCATGTGTCTTTGTTCTTCCCCCTCTTTTTTAATGGCTGTTAGAGCATATATGCACCCTTGACTTTGTTGGGGGGTAATCTCTTTTCTCTATTGATCATTTAAACGTATCCATAAGGTAATTGTATTTAACTTGCGCATGTGATCTCTGCACCCATTTTAAATTATGAATCCCATCCGGAGAGATCATTTGTCTCTTCCCTCAAACATGGCAAGTACAGAGAGAAGAGTAAGCCTGACAAAATCAAAAGATTGGTTCAGATATATATACATGTTTCATGTTTGCAGAGGTGATGGAATATGAGAGAGGGGGACCCACAATTGAACTGATTCCTGAGATCATGTCGTAAGCAAGTAATTTTTGGTGAAACTTCTAATCCTGGCGTGGATGAGACACCTCCAGACCGAATAAGATATTACTACTATTTGAGATGCGTGTAGAATGGCCCAGACGCCCTGACCGTAGGGGAAATTAAAAAAAAAAAAAACAAAAGAAGAGAAAGAATTAAGGCTAAAAGTAAGGAAAGAGCACTTTAATTTTTGCCCTCATTTCTTCATCCTTGAAGTGGGTGCGACAAAGTCCCCTCGGTGGGGGGTGTTAGCTATCATTATTTCTTGTAATGGACAAATACCTCACCTTGTGCCCACGACACAAGGACGACCTAAAAGTGATCAACTCTATGGAGTATTATTAGAGTTGGAGTATTATACTATTATGGCCATCAATGCCAAAACTAGACCGTTAAGTTTCCAAGATATTGCCGGGAAGGTAGCTTTAGCTTGTAGGTAGCTGCATGTCAAGGACCTTTTTGATTGGGCCCCCTCCCCTCCCTTCCCATCTGCGCGCGTTGTGGAGTGATTAAGTGGTGGTTGCCTTTGGGCTCGCTGGTAGACCCACTTTTTCTGATTCGATCCGTTCCGTTCAATGGACGCCAAAACTACATCTACTAGTAGTAATTTATTACTCCTTTCCTATCCTATGGACAAAGCTAGCATTGAAGCAAAGATCAAATTATTTTACTATGATCATATAGCCTAGCAAATAGTACTAAAAGAAGGGCAAAACATAAAAGATGTAGAAATGGTCGATCTCCTGCCTCAAAACCTTTTTTTTTCTTTTTATTTATAGGGGAGGGCTGCTATATATTATTGGAAAAGAGAAGAAAAAAAAAAAAATTCATGCACCTCTCTCGATGCTTTTTATGTGACATACTAGCTAGTTGATTTTCTTGTTTTCTAGAGTACGGGTAGTGCCCACATGGAGAAATGCGCATGAGTTGCTAGAGCCGATGTAGGTTTTGGCCAATTGTGGTTACGGTCCACCCCTATATTTGGATATACTAATACGCATTTATATTAATTTTTTTCATATATTCAATGCGAAATATAAGTTTGCTTGTGATTGCAATGTATATGTCATTCTTACTCTTATATTTAAATTAGTAGCATAAATATATTGCTCTCATATGTATAGTTTTATTTTCTCATCGTCAATTTCTAATTTCATCAACATTACATGCATTATCGATCACCACGTACCATCCAATAGTAAATCACCACGGGAGCAGACTAAATTCCAGATGTGTTGTGATTCCTTATTTTGGAAGACCTTACGTACGTAAAAATTGACAATCATCATACAGAAATTTTCTCTGTCCTAATGTGGCCCCTCTCAAATCCCAATCCTAGTGCCATTTGAGTTGTATGAATACACACATAAGAGGTGAAGACACGGTGATGCTATCCATTGACATGCTCTGCTGTTTCAGTTTTTGTACTAGTATTTATTCCAATCATTAACCCAAGAGCAATAATGGGCTATTCCAAGCCCAGAATGATCCAAAGAGAAGTCTTGCCATGAGATTGGGCTTCACCCAACTTAACAATTTGGGCTTTGAAATGCTGAGCATCCATCCGGTGAGCATCCATCCGGCAATTATCAAGTGGTTGGTACAACTTAAGCCCTCTCCGATTCACCTCTTTCCAGCCCACCAACGCCGCCGATTCACCTCCTATTTTCTGCCACTATCTCCTCCTCCGCTGACCTCGCAGCCAACCTTGCAGCCAGAGAAACCTAGGTCTATCCCATCTCGTTTCCCGAAATGGTCAGTTCGGTCGAGACCCTCCAGACCCCGACGACTTAAGATCTGGCGAACGGCTGCGAAGAAGATGAATCGAAGCTCCAGCGATGGTAGCGGCAGAGTTGCGGTCGCGAAATGACTCCGCCAACTGAGTCAGCTTCGATGACAGAGCTGTGACAGAGTTGCCATCGCGAGAGAGAGAGAGATCAACTGGGCTTGTGAAGAAAGAATGGATATGGCTTTCGATTTCCAACAGTCGGCTCGGATTTTGGTCGATCTGGTGTAGTGGAGGTGAGGTGGTGTGGATTTGTTTGGGGCTTGGGCTCAAAGACGGGACAGAGACAGAGTCCACAGACATGTTGGAAGAGGGGAGGGCAATATCGTCCAGAAATTTTAAATGGGAGGGGCATGTGACTTGCACATGTCTTTTGCCATCCAATTTCTAACAGAAGTAAACGGAATAAGAGTTTCTATTAGTTAGAGGGGGTTAAGTGTCAAAAATAATAGTTAGAGGGGATAAAGTGTCTCGAGCCATAGTTAGAGGGGGTTAACTGTAATTTTCCCTTTTTTGTTTGTCCTCCGTAGAATGCATTGAAACCTTAACTTAAGTCATGTGATAGTTATGGTGAAATTCAATAAAGATGAGTAGACTGCATGGCGTGCAGTGGTCGGCTAACGCAGACCTCGTTTCGCGTCCATTTCAATGATCGCATCCATTCTCAATGTAGAGCTCATGAAGTACTATCATCAGCGGATAAAAAAAAAAAAAGGGTACTACAATCACATATAGTAAATGAAAATCATATCTTCTTCTTTTTCTTTTACAACATACTTGTAAAAGGTATCTCCATTCTAAAACGAGATGACACTAATTCACTTATGGCTGGTCGTAGAAAACCAACACTCACAGAAAGTAGTTAGAAGCAACTAAAAGAGGGATCACTGGACTCGCCCATGAGACTACCCACATGACTTAACCTCCCAAATGATTGGCCCACTCCCGAGAATCCAACTCACACCTCCAGGATGCGTGGGAGCAACCCCCGGCCAGTGGAGACAACGTACACTCGTTAGGTGAATGAAAATCTTATCGGAGCACATTTTATTTGCTCTTGAAGTTGTAATGCGCGCAGTGTATATGCCCAACTTATTTTGTTTCTATATGAATGTGTTCCGATCAGGTATTATTCATTCTCCAATTGACTTAATCTTTTACGTGATCGGAGTTGGCCGGACTGTACGACGTGCATTCCAATACCCAAACAGCAGGCAAGCCGTTTCCTTCAGGTTGCACATTTCCTTGTGAGAAACGTGAAAGAGATATTACACCAGACAAACATGTCTTTCCTGGAATTAAATGTATGTACTACTACTATATTGAAAACGTGTTCCACGAGGAAGACTTAAGTGCTTCCAATTTGCAACGACGTCTCGTCACGCTGAAGCAGGAGGCGCTGCCCACTCCAATTTAACGCTGCCGTTTTGCCTCAATGAGGGGGTCCCCACACGTGCTCTCCTTTTGTTTGTTAAGGTCCGTTTGGAGCAACAATCATAGCAAATAAAACTTGTTTCACAATTAGTAATGCCTTACCGATATCGGGTTGAACTAACTTTTTTCAAATAACCCATAAAATATATTCAAGATTAATGAGCGGTTTGAATTATCTTTGTGAGACCCAAAATGAGCCCCACAAAAAATCAATAAATCATTAGTCCGAAGTTAAGTGGCTTTTTCACTCACAATTCCTAACGTCTAACCGATATTAGGTTGAACTAATATTTTTTAGGAACCCATAAAAAATATTTTAAGAATAATGACCGGCTTGAATAATTTTTATGGGAGCCAAAATGGGCCAAAAATAATAAATAAGTAATCAGTTATTGCATTTAGCAAACAAAAGAAGAGCACAAACAAGGACCTGAATAAATTCAAATAGCTAATTATTTTTAATACAGTTTACGGGTTCCTAAAAAAAATTAGCTCAATCCGATATTGGTAGAGTGATACGATATGTGAAAAAACCACTTAGTTGCAGAGTAATGATTTATTGATTTTTTTATGGGGCTCGTTTGTCCCACCTAAATAATTTCCAACTGCTCATTATATTTAAAATACCTTTTATGAGTTTCTAACAACATTAGTTCAGTCCGATATCGGTGGGGTGTTACAATATGTGAAAAAATCACTTAATTTAAGACTAATAGTTTATCGATTTGTTGTGGGACTCATTTTGGGTCCTACAAAGATGATCCAAACTACTCATTATTCTTAAAAACTTTTTTATGGTTCTAAAATAAATTTAGAATCAATATTTTTTCGGAATCAATCTAATATTGATAGGGCATTACGAATTTTGAAAACGCCACCTAATTTCCAACTAATTATTATTAATTTTTTGTAGAACTCATTTTGCGTTCCACAAAGATAATTCAAACTGCGAAGAAGGGCGTTACGAATTTTGAAACAGGTTTTTGTTTGCCTTGTTTATTGTTTGCTCCAAACGGACCTTAACAAACAAAAGGAGAGCACAAGTGTGGACTCCCTTGATGAGGCAAAACGGCGGCAGCATTAATAGGGCGGGCAGCGTCTGCTGCTTCATGGGGACAGTAGAGTCCCCGTGTCCTGATTTAATTGCCGCGCCCAACACTTGACTTGAGAATTACACCTCCTATAATTGAGGAATTTTTCAGTGCCGAGCGGGTATTGTCCACGTGGCAAACAACAAGCTTTTAACAGCAACAATCAGGGCTTTGCATTTCATGTTTTTTAGCACCCTTTCCATTCCTAACTAGTAGGAGTAGTAGTTTGTTTTCGACGCTTATTATACAAAGATTGTGGAGAAAGTATCTGTGTACATGATCTGGATTCGCGGTAACTACCACTAGTAATTAAGCATTCAACAACACAACTCCAATTGGAAGAGAAGAAAGCTTTTCAAATTTGTTACTCTAGTATATTTTGTTACTAACAAATTAAAGAAGCAAATTATTCATTGTTCCAACAATATATACATTCTCAATCCAACAAAGCCTAAGAAAGGAATCCACCACCACCCAATGTTTAACCTGATTCATTCAATATGAAAATGAATCGACTTCATATCACATCTGTCCATGAATTGAAAAACTGACGATCGAAAAGCACTGAGATAATGAAGCTGTGACCCATACGCCTTTAAAACTATATTTTCACTGAAGAAGCTAAAACTTACGTCGGGTGCGTTTCCGCTTGAACTAAATAGACTAACGGAACAGAAAAAGAGGAAACAATCGTTGATTGGTTTGGGGATTAATTTCCCCTATATGCAATGTAGTTCGCGAGAGCAATCAAGGGAGCCGCCTTGTGTTCATCGAACCCAGAAAGCTGATCCTTGGCCTCCCTATTCAATTCCTCCGCGAAATCTCTGGATTTCTCAACCCCGATCAGCTTCGGATACGTGACCTTATCCGCCACCAAGTCTTTCCCCGCCGTTTTCCCCAACTCGTCCGACGATTTTGTCACGTCCAGAATGTCATCCACTACCTGAAACAACAGCCCGATACACGTCGCGAACTTCCTCAGCTTCTCCACCTCCTCGTCCGATCCGCCTCCCAGGATCGCCCCTGCCACCACCGCCCCCTCCAGCAACGCCGCCGTCTTGTGGCGGTGAATGAATTCCAAGTGCTCTAACCCCACATTTTCAGATATCATTCCTTCGGAACTAATATCCACTACTTGACCTCCAACTAACCCCTCCACTCCGATCGACTTGGCTAACTCCCCGATAACGCGGACGATCTGGTTGGAGGAAACACCATCATCACCAGCAGCAGCTATCGTGGCGATGCGCTCGAAGGCGAAGGCGAGGAGGGCGTCGCCTGCCAAAACGGCGACGTCCTGGCCGAAGACCTTGTGGTTGGTGGGCTTGCCGCGCCGGAGATCGTCGTTGTCCATGCAGGGCAGGTCGTCGTGCATTAGGGACATGGTGTGGATCATCTCCACGGCGCAGGCCGCCGCCATCGCCGTGGACTCGCTGCCGCCGACGAGCTCGCAGGCGGCGATGCAGAGGATGGGGCGGACGCGCTTGCCGCCGGCGAGGAGGGAGTAGCGCATGGACTCGTGGATCTTGATGGGGTCCCTGAGCGGGACGGCGGCGTCTAGGGATTGGTTCACCGAATTGGCTTTTCGGAGCATGTACTCCTTGAAATTGAATTGTGGGTCTTTGACATGGTTTTCTTCTTCTTGTTGTTTGGTGAGAATTGCAGAGGTGGATAAAGGAGAACAAGAAATGGGTCGTGATGGTTTTGGATTTGGATTTGGATTGTGAGAGGAGAGAGAAAAATTGGATGTGGATCTCCTCCTACTGGGACTGGGTAGTGAAACCATGGGAAGGGTCTGAACCCAACATGAAATCGCGCTAAGATTCCCAACGCTCATTGTTACGAGGATAGGAGTATATCCTAATTGGAAGTACAGAGAGCGAATCAAAGACAGAAGAAGGAAAATCCAGTCTACTCAGAACTCTCCACCAAGAGAAGATCTCCCACCAAGAAATGCCTGATAATTTCCCAAATAAGAAGATGCCCTTTCACTCCCGTAATTTTATACTACTAGTACTATCAGGAATTTGGTGACGCTTGTTCCGGTGTGGTTTTGGGCCCTTTTTGGCCATAGGATCTAAATGTTTAGGGATACAAGTTATTTAACTTAATCCAACGGTCGGAAATGAATGGGAACAGAAGAACGGAGGAATTTTGGTACGGAAAGGCTTGAGCTCCTCATTTAATAAGAGTGAAGAAAATCGGACTCCAAAGGAATAATTATTTATGAAGTGGTCCACACTCATAGACATGAGCCCCGACGAATTATTGAAATCTCTCTTCAATTGATCAATGAGTAAAACTCCAAATCCTCGTTACTAATGAAACCAGATGATATTGAGCGGATTCTTCTCCCAATCAATACAAATCCGTATCCAGATAAGATTGCCACTAGATGAAATTTCGCAAACAAATTCGAATGGAATTGCAACATAAAGTATGAAATTGAACATTTAGTCTGTAAACCAATGACTCATTCAGTCATTTGTTTCTTGAAAGATGAGAAAAAACATGCTCAACATCAAGCTAATTGAATGAATAACCCAGTCCATGCTTTTACTAAGAGATTACACGATAGACTGTTGCCTGTTGGTGACTTTGGACTGTCTATTTTGCTTTTGAAAATTTCTGTTTGGCATTTGGCCTTGATTTTCCACTTACATATCTTATGTACTACTACTAGTATCCCCAGATTTAAGCAACTTCCAAATGAAACTGAACCCTAGGTAACGTTTTGCCCATATGAATGGAAACATCAAAGCAAAGAGTAAATTCTGCGTCAATGTCCCGAATCTATTTTCTCCCCATAGTAGATCAATGTTGGAATCCATTCTCTCCATCGCCATAGAAATCTCTAATTCAAGAAACTTAAGACCAAACAACTGCCTGCTTCCAAGCCTAGTTTAAGAACGAACAACTATCGAGAATCAAATTCACCAAGTACGCAACAAGGCAGCAGCTATGAAATTTGGGGGAAAGCCCCCCTTAACATCTTTTTTAATTCCGTTTGGGAAAAAAGGCACAATCACAAAAAAAGGATCGATTAGTTACTTCCATGCTTTTCTACCTAATCTCATGTGTTCATTCCACAGGTTGGATTATCAAGTTCCTGGGCAAGTAAAGTGAACAGCTGGGTACAGTCAATAGGCAACATATTTCGAGGTCATCACTCATCACTTCCCTTTTGTTTTATCACTCAAATAGGATATACCTACCCGCACCTCTACAGCTGCTTTTTTCCTGTGTTGGAACAAAAAAACAGATTTCATACAACAAGAATCCAAGAAGGATCGGTATGCATATACTGCAGATTCCAACATTAAAAACCATATTACCATTCCATCAACTAATTGATAACCCTAACAACCACGCAAGTTCAGAGAAGTGCTCCTCAACAACAGGAACTTGATGGAATGCTAATACAAGTTACACGAAAATAGAGAAGTGCTCCTCAACAACAGGCACCGATTGTGTCTATTGAAAGGGTTCACTACATAATGACTGCTAATACAACTCGCAAACAGAGAAGTGCGCCTCAACAACAGGCACCGAATGTGTTTATTGAAAGGGGGCTCACTACATATAGAAGCAATTAGCAACGCTCCATTCACCAAACAAAATTAGCAACCGTCCATTAGGCTTTTGAGTAATGACTGGTCGATGCTTCAGGGAATTTGCAAGTGTAGCCAATTCAAAAGCTATAAACAATCAGACTAACACATACTTCTCCCATTCTTTATGCTTACATTTATTTAAACTCCTCAAAACACAGTTCCCAATTCCTTGCTAACCACGTTTTGTGTCTACAAATATTCAGAGCTAATCCAGCCCCAATGATCACGTTTTCTTTTACAGCAATCTTTCCTCCATGATAGTTCTAGTTCTGGGAGGATTACTCTTCTTTTGGGGTCATTTGCCAATAGACTTCTCGAAATTTTGTTCAAAAAACCAATCAAGCAAATACGGTCTTTTTTCAGTCAAGGCACCTTGTAATCTATTGGACCCACCCCGTAAATTTGAACCAAATTCTAGGAGGCAGTGTGAAGTTCTGGATCCAACAGTTCATGGTAACGAAGCTATCACAAAATCAAGGTAACATACATCATATGTAAATTACATTTGATTGGATTCCCAAAACAACTTCCGAGTGTAGAGCAGCCTCACTACTAGGAATCACAAACTAGCGAACAGAAGCCTACTACTACTCATGCATCTTATGAGTAGTAGTCTCGATAATTTGCTAAGATTTCCGAAATAACTTTCCACATATCCAGTAGCTAGGACTCACTAACTTGTGACCAGTAAGTAGCCTCCTACTAGGAGCTACATTTCATCCTCAATACTACTAGGAACCAATGCTCATAAATTACAGCTCATGTAAGGGCCATTAGTCTCAAGTCTCAACCACCCCTTCTTCTCCGTCCATGAGGTTAGGAGTTTATTTCACATGCTAGGAACCACTCTTTTTCCTCTATCAAATAAATGATTCAATTCCACTTAACTTTATCACTAGTAGTCTAGTAGGAGCTCCGATAAGTCATGCCAATGTATCATTTGCTTAAACAGCAATCTGCAATCCGACTAATGCAAATAAGATAACACTTTACCACCTACTTTATCCGCTTTTCACTCTCAACAGCGTTCAATAGAAGCAATCTGATGGAAAGGGGGCCCCTATTATCAAAATACCCCATGCACATCCTACCACCAGACTACAATATATGCTAACAAATCTCACAGCCCAAAAAACCACATGCCTAACTTTAAGAAATGGCTATCACAACAACACACCATTTCTCAATTATGAAAACAATGTCAAATAACACACAATCAACAACAACAAAAACTATAACCAAAAGCTAGAGCATAATCAAACATAACTTACAGCCCCTTTGGATTGTCAGAAAGGGTGTGATAAGTAATCAATCCAAATGAGTGATTGACAAAAAATCTAACCCTTTCCTTCCGTCTCTTTTCTTATCAAATCCCTCAATCCAAAGGCACTACATAAAACTGGGATATGTACAAACATAAAAGCAACTGAGAAGCATAACGGATCCATGAAAATATAACCAAGTTCAACATTCAAATCACAAACTAAATTCAAAATCCAAGACAAAATTCGCCAAATATCACGAAGAAACCCTAAACCAGAACGACCATAAAGTTGTCGTCACTACAATTATCAGAAACCATAACATAGAACCGGAATAAAACGCGACATTTTTCAGAATCGGAGCTTGGAAAAGAACCACCTGTTCTTCCCAGTCTTGAACCGCTCCTCGAACCGGGCCTTGGCCTCCTTGGCCGCGGTCACCTTCTTATCCCTCGACTGAAGCGAATCCACGGTGACGACGTCCTTGAGATCCACGTCGAGGGTGTAACGAGTGGGCATGATGTGGTTGTAGTTGACCAGCTTGATAAACGCCTTGACGCGTGACTTCTTGGCCGTCTTTTTTGCTGAGTCCTTTCGGATGACCTTCTTGGGGTACTTGGCGACGCCGACGACGAGGCAGTGGCCGTAGGGGCGGTCGCGGGTGCCGTCGTCGAAGGATCGAACGATGACCGCCTTGCGGCCGGCGAAGCGACCCTGGAGGACGATGACTGCCTTGTTTGGCTTCAAGAACTTCACCATTTCGCCTTTGGAGTTGTCCTGGTTACGCCGCTCTCTCTCCCTCTCTCTCTCGGTGCTCGCAAGTGAATTAGGGTTTCTAGGGTTGTTCGTTTACATATGGTTTGGTGAGTGGTAATTGACCTGCGTTGTGAGAATTATTTACGTTATTGCCATTCTATTTTCGTGAATGATTTTCATTTTTAAACGGGTAAATTACTATTTCCCCCTCTAACTATAGGTCGGGGACACTTTACCCCCTCTAACTATTTTTTTTAGTACTTAACCCCCTCTAACCAACAGAAATCCTTATCCATCTGACTTCTGTAATGGAGATACATAAAGTTACGAATTTGCCCTCTGCAAAAACACAAACCTGCAAAGGTCGAAGAGCCATTTCTTTCTCCAACCCTAAAACTCGATCTATCCAGGTGATGCTACAGCAGCAGCATCAACAGCAGCAGCAGTGTCAACAGCATAACAAGCAGCAGCTCCTCCTTCAACAATTCAAACAACAACAACAAAAACAACAACCATCTCTCGTTTCCCTTCCAACATCGACACCCACCTCCAGCCTCTTGACCTTCTGCACTGCTCCCTTAACCCCGAACAAAAACATCATCAACAAACCCCAAATCTGAAGCTACCCCTAACCGTAATTCTACTCAAAATAATCAAAACTCTAACTCGAAGTCGAATCAACATCAGCAGCAATCGCAACAATTAGAGAAGGAAATCCGACCACTGCCCACCTTATCGATTATGCATCTCAGAAATTTCTTCATTTATTGAATTTCTGTCTGCTTCTCTTCATCTCTGTGGAATCGCAGCAGTGCAATTTCTGGACAGAAGAAACGAAAGAGAGAGCGGAAAGGGAAAATTTAGGAAAATAAGAGAAAATTTAAGATAGGTACCACTGATTTTTTCTTCAATTTCTTCTACTGTATTTTTTCTACGATGGGTAACTGATTGGGGAAACAACGATGTTCTGCTCGATCTCGGGCACCTTCGTCAGCGCCAACACCTTCACCCCTCTTTCTACTGACCTCGTCGACCGTCTACGGCGTCAAGAACGTGCTTGATTACCCGTTTATGGCGGCGACCGGCTGTCTCCACCTTCGTCGCCGGTAACTGAAAGCTGAAACGGTGGCGCCATCGTCGTCTGTTCCATGCTGCCTGGAGGAAATCGAGTGGTGCGGGGTTGGGTAAGAGAGAGAGAGAGGTACAGAGAAAGAAGAGGGAGTTGTAAAAGTGGTGGGATAGCTCTGGTAGGAGGAGATGACTGTTGCTGTTGAGGAGAGAGAGACAGACGTATGGATAGAGGAAAGAGAAGGGGTAATAAGGTCTATAATGAAGGCATGTGACTTGCACATGCCACTTTCCATCCAATTTATAACAGAAGTTTAACAGAATAAGGGTTTTCATTACTTAGAGGGGGTAAAGTGTTTGCGAGACATAGTTAGAAGGGGTTAATTATAATTTACCCTTTTTAAAGGGAGAAAATCAATTGGTTGATAGTTGGGGCAAAAATTTTAGCATATCTTGGACATTATCTAATGTTAGAAAGGAAAACGAATAATTAATAAATTTCGCAAATCTCTTATTCTTTACAAACTTAAAAACGGCTTTCAGAACGTTATTTGTTACTATATGTCTTTGGATCTTTTTTCCTTTTGGAATTGTTTCAAGTATATGGTTTTACTAATATAGTCTTATTAAAGGACTTTTCAACGAGATGTAATATTAGTGTCCAATTATTAATATCCAATTTGAAGTGATACTCTCATTAAGGTTGTTATTCATGTCCTCTTCATGACATATATTATTTTGTGATGTCAAAGAAATACGTAAACTTTTAAATTTTTCACTTAGAAATAGGTAATACTGTATCACAAAATTAACAAATTAAGCACTTAAAATTTTCCACTTAGAAATAGGTAAAACTCTATCACAAATTATCAAATTACGCATGGAAGGGACCATATCAAATTACGCATGGAAGGGACCATATCAAATTACATTACTTGGGGACTTTTTGGCATGGTATATTTTGATTATTTTCTTTTAATATTAGTAGCATGGAGTCTAATTTTACATCACATTAAATCAGTTTACGAGAAAAACAAAAAAAAAAATGTATTACTAAAAAAAATATTTATAAAAGTTGAAAGACACGTGGCAATAATCCAAAAGTGGTGCAAAAAAGGGACAGATAAAATGAGGACACACGATCTCAAGCCCGTGTGGATGATGCGGCTACGTATATTCGTCCCTCTTCTCTCCGTGAACACAAAAATCTCTGTTGGGGTTCCTGGATGGATATTGTTTTTTGAGCAAATGTTCCAATAATCACTAGTACCCAAAACGGCAATGGAAGCGTGCTCCTTTCTCCTTTCCCACTCCCTTGCCGGTGTTTTTTTCGCCGGCAACCGAACTCCCGGCGACATCCGGCTTCTGGGTCGTGGAGAAGTCAATTCCTCCCTGAGACGAAGATATCTTTCAGGACCTTTGAAAGGCTCCTCTTTGTCTTCTCCTATGGCTCTTGGCTCGGTATGATTCCTGCATCTATTTGCACCCAAACTTGATGCTACGCCCACTTCTGTTTAAGTTTGAGGGTCTTGCTAATTGCCCACCATTGGTGGATAATATGCATATAATGCCAAATAATTTAGAATTTAAATATAAATCTTACGGAGTTGAACGGTTCGCCTGGTGGTCTAGGCCTGGGACATTGGGATTTGCTGGATTTGCTCCCTTCTTATGTCTCAGGTTTGAAACTCTCAGGTGCTATCAACTCCTTTAGGACCAGTCCACACGAAACATTTGCTCCGGCTTAGAACCAGTGTATTATAATGTGATGATATAGTTTTGTACCCACTTGTAGCTCTTCTGTCGAATTTAGGTGGTTCCATCGGGTTACTGTTTTAGATCAGTGTGTTGTAAAGATTCATCCAAGCATATGAATTTGGGTATGGAAATATATTGGGTGCTTTTATTTGCGGGATTTGTGGTTGAATATGAGTGCTTGCTGGTGTAACAGTCTGTCTTAACAAACATAAGTCTAGTTTCTCGGCTTCTGAATCCAGTCCCAATTCTTTTGGTAGTTAGCAATGTCGTAGCACTGCAGCAGACCTACACCTTATTTGCCTCTGAAATTTATGCTAGCATCAACTAGATGAGGAATTGATGATTCGCATATGCACTGAAGGCTCGAAGAATCGAAGTGTGCATTTGTGTTTATCAGTTGTTGTTCAGAATTATGCTCCCATTCAATATTTCATTCCCATGTATAATGATTATATTTTGTTGGCCTGCGAATAAAACCACTTCGTTGTTTGAGTATTGGTTGGTTAATGAAATTACTCTTCAGATTTCCGTATGTAATGTAGTGATACTGGTTATGGCATATGGATTTTGACACGAAGGCCAATAATTTGCAGAATGCAGGTGCGGATACAGATGATATGTATGACGACTTGTTCAAAAAATATGGAAAGGTGGTATACAAAAGAAAAGAGCAAAAGTCTCCTACCGCAGAGGTTGACGATGATGCTAAAAGCTTGTCCTGTATGCACATCTCACATGATTATCTCAATCTTCATGAACATGGATACCCGTTTATTTTCCTCAAGCGTTTTTTTTTTTTTTTTTTTGCTTCGTTTTATGTTTCTGCTGATATCTGCTCATTATTCTCCCCATTTGAAATTGTAGTACTAGTCGAGCAGTCTCCAATATTACTTTTACTAAGCTGTTTATATTTTTCTTTTCTTTCCAACAAAGGGGATGGTATTGCTCTCAATACTATATTCATATGCATTTATCTTTTATCAATAGTATAGCAATAGATACTACATCTTCTACGTGTTTCAGTCCAAGTCTAAAGTGCTTTTGAACAGCATTTGATGCATGCTTAAAGTAATTCTTCGCTAGAATTCTTCCTTGTTTCCCAATTGTGAAGAGTTGTCCTTGCCAATTCCCTAGTATCATGGGCTGCTGAAAACCTGATGAAAAGCATGCAAGTCAATTTTTTGAGCACAGAGAGTTGAAAGAGAAGAAGATGAATCTACTTGGGCATGTGGAGTCAATTGCAAATGTTCCAGAAAACATGCCCGATACTTGAAGATCATAACATTTCATTAGCTTCTTATCACTCTGGTCTGCTTTTGTAGGATTCCAGTTTCTGTGTTTTGTGTCTTTTGGTTTGCTTTGTGAACCTTGTGTTATTTTACTTCTTGTATTTACTTAGTGTGTCTCTCAAGTCTCATGTACTGCGATTATGATTGTGTCCTTTAGAAAACGTTTATATTTTCTGAGGAACTCTGAGACCTTTGTGAATTTGTACTTTAAGAAATAGCCGCATGATTGACCATGTTGCTCATAATTGATGGTTTTGTGGCACATGTCTAGTTGCTGTTGCGGCGGCTAAGGTGGCAAGTGATGTAAAGGCTGCAGATATTAAGGTCCTCTTTGTAAAGCCTCTAGTTTACTGGACTCGTTTTTTCATCATTGCTACTGCATTTTCTCGCCCACAGATTGATGCTATTGGGTATAAGCTGCTATTCCAAATCTCTCATCTTTTTTATGATTGGAATGCATAGGGTTATTTATATGTCCTTATTTTTAACAAGACGGACTGTATGTTGTAATTTAGGTCCAAGATAAAAGACCTGGCTGAGGAACAGTACGGAAGAGTTGCTACTGGGGACACAAAACCTAACACCTGGACTTTGTATGACTTCGGTATGTATCTTTGTCTTTCTGGAATACATTAATTAATCAAATTGATTTTGGATTTCGATTTGGATTTGGAAGAGAAGTCCTAGAGTCGTAGTTGACTCTGACCGACCATCGGGCTGATTCCCCTCCATTGACTTTGAACCAAGGTAGGCGGCGTGCTCAGGTTCCGCCTCTTTTTGTGGTGAAACCTGAAACCCCAAGTTTTTCAGTGAGAGTGAAAGAATGCATTAAGTAAGGTAAACTATGATGAACAATGAAGATAAACTTTTTACTCACTGAAGAGTGCTTTGTCTTATTTGAAGAATTTTTTTTAAAAAAAAATCAGAACCGTAATTCCACGATTTTGAAGGAAGGTAACAAAGGGAAAGTGAGGGTGAAGATTTTTAATGCCACAAACTTGGACATATAAAGGGGGCTACCAAAATTTTAAAAATCAGAACCGTAATTCCACGATTTTGAAGGAAGGTAACAAAGGGAAAGTGAGGGTGAAAATGTTGAACGTCACAAACTTGGCCATATAATGGGGGCTACCAAAACTAGAGAATTGGCCGCATAGATCTGGAAATGGGTATTGTTTTCCTGGAAGTCTTGGCATTCACATTCCTGGTGGACTTTTGATCCTTAATTAACTGTGTATTTCATCTTGAATTCTCATCAATATGAGGAATGGACACGGAAATAAGTTAGGATGTATGTATCGATGTTTGAGCATTAGCATTTCGTGTCTTCTATGTGTTGCTGACTTGCTGCCACTTCGTGGGAGGTGGGGCATAAGCCTATATCTGCGCGTGGAAACTTACATTAAATGGTGACATCCAGTAGGGCAAGTATGGTTTTCTAACCTTGTTAGGTACTGTCTGTTAAGTAGCTGAATGTGCTCTTGCAAAACAATGCAGTAGCCACTTCCAGATGCTGATGGCATCACATGTGTTAATGGTATTTGTCTTTTTTATGCCCCTTATGTTTATCTTGTACCTTTTTACTTTATTTTACGAAGTTCTTAGTTTCATACTTATTTTGTTGTTGGTGTTGATGATCTTTGAATTGATTCCAGGTGATGTAGTTGTCCACGTTTTCCTTCCTCCAGAACGGGCTTTCTATAACTTGGAGGAATTTTATGCCAATGCAACGCCCATTGACCTGCCTTTTGAAAATCAACCACCTTTTCGCGGCTGAGAAGGCTTCTCAAGTTTGTCGAAGGTTTGAAAGGCTTCAAGTTTAACTGATATGCATAGCCATAACAGTTGCAGAGATCTGAATGGTGTTGATTGGGAATCTCCTTTCTCAGTTTGCTTGCTCAAGATGCTGCTGTGCCATTCATCAGTTATAGAGCAGTAGGGACAGTGGTAGCGTATAAGCCAAAATGTATTTCTTTCTCTTATTGTAGCAAATAACTCGAATTGACTTGTAATTTTGTTGCTGCAACAGACACCACTGGTTAAAGGAAGAGGCTCGAACCATTAATTGATTCTAATTTGTCTTTTATATTGATTCTAAATTGTCTTTTATTGGCTGGACAGAGCTCCTCCATTTTCAAATACAATAATGATATGAGTACCGACCGGAGGGTAGAGAAAACGTACCGACGGCCGCCGGCGGGCCCTCTCCGGCCACCGGAAATCCGATCCGATCCGTCCAAAAATTCTAAAAAAAAAAAAAACCGAGGGGGCTTACGCGAGAATCAATGGCATCCGAGGTGTGTAAGGTGTTTGATCCGAGCACCCATTTTTCGTGTATATACGTATGTACGTGTATATACACAAAAAATGGGTGCTCGGATCAAGCACCCTACATACCTCGGATGCCGTTGATTCTCACGTAGGCCCCCTCGGTTTTTTTTTTTAGAATTTTTGGACGGCTCAGATCGGCCGTCCGGTGGCCGGAGACTGCCCGCCGGCGGCCGTCGGTACGTTTTCTCTACACCTCAATCGGTGCAAATAGCAGTACTCTTTCAAATATACTCACTCGTATGGCCACCATGTGCAGACTCTCAATTCTACTATTACCTGCTCGGGGACAGTGATTCTGTGAACGTGATAATTTCACCGTTGTACCCTTGATAGGGCTAGGATTAAGCTACGGCTGCAGCCTCCAGCACTACTTAACAGGCCCCCGGCTTGTTTACAACCTCTACAAGGATATGTCATATACTGCACAAATTCATCTCGCCACTGGAAAGCGAGAGAGAACTTACCGATGAGCTGACCAGTGAAATGGCCATCCTCAGCGCACCACGGTCCACAAATGACTCAAGAAATTTTTGGAAAACCAACTTTGTATGGCATGAGCAATTACGGAACCAAGAGTGCAAGGTAACAGTAACGATAAGCACAAGGGACTAAAAATTGTAGCCATCATGTGTCTTCGTCGCACTGAACACTAGTTTCCTACTGTTGGGGGGGCCAAAAACAAACAACAGCAAAAATTGAAATGAGTTTAGGTTTGTAGCTGCGACAGACACCACGGGTTAATAGAAAGTAAATGGCTTATTCAGATCTTGCAATCTCCTCTTATAGGTGTTTATAGTTGCTTACAAGTCCGTACATGGAGTAGTAATTTGTGTTCTCGACGTTGATGAATTACTGCAAACTTCCATTTTATACATATCATTTACTGGAAGAAACTTCTTGTTCAGAACAAATGATGCAAATACAAAATCTCAGAGCGTAGAAGAGCAACTAATTTGACTGGCACACATGGTTGGATGTTTGATATTCAGCATGTAACTACCACATTTCATAAAGTTATGAATGTCCACTGAAAGCAGAAAATAAAAAATAAAATAAAGAACAATACTTTCAGTTACAGTTCACCCGAATGTTGACTTGGCTGCCCAGGGTCAATTAGACTTAGTTCCATATCATGAGTAGCTGTCCAACCAGGTTCATAAGTTTCCAGAAATCCAATCTTTGCCTTGTTAGGCAAATCATGCGGATGAACAAACGGCACTCCTGGTGGCCACCCAATTTCCAACCTTAAGTTGGCACATGGGCTATCAAGTGAGCGAATGTGATTCTCACACTCCTTCAGAGCGCAGAACCTCAGTTTTATGCCCTTCTTGTCAGCAATGTCCTGAACCCTCTCCTTTAGAACTCTTTGTGCCTCAAGCCGCAATCTCTTTGAAGGCGGCAGAGGTTTGCATCTTGCATTACTTTTCCTCCTCCTCAACAATGGCTTCATAGATCCTGTATGAGCATTTGATCGATCCAAGGACCTGTTATTACAAGCTTCTTACTAAGAGCTACTCAACACGTTACCAAAAACAATAACAATAATACCGAGCAATGACAAAAACGCCAAGCAAAAATGATTCAAACAAATGGAATAACATGTTATTCAAACGAATGGAATGACGATTCAAAAATGCCGAGCAAAAATAAAAAAAAAAACATGCTACCAAAAACAAAAAAAACATAAACAAAAAGTAATCCAATAAGGCAATAACAATGGCAGTTTGCCAATTAATCCTTTTGGGGGATGTTGGGGGAGTTTGCATTGTTACTACTCCCGCACAGCCCCCCAAAGCAAAACCACACACTGCAAAACAATATAGAATCCTGAAGATTTTCGTCCTCTTATTTGACAGAGTATTAACAATGCCCAAGATAACTAATTGTGAATGTCTACTTCATGATGTTGAACGGCTGTCCCTACTGTTTTTTTTTTTTTCCTCTTCAAATTCTAGTCGATGACAACTTAAAAGTAAAACAACAGAATAATTAATGCTTTTCATCTTCCACTGAAGATCAACATCTTTCATATCAATTGCCCACATAATGGGAATTCCTACATAATACAAGAACTAAAAGAATTTCTTTACCTTCTTGGGCTGCTGGAAAATTGAAACTTGGGAAATTTTGCCGGTTAAAGAGTTGATCAGTTGGGTGTGACCTCTGCATGAAGTCATCTACAGGCACCGGAAGCTGAAATTGAGGTTCAACTCCATGACCAGCAGCTCTCATTTCTGAACAATTAAGACTTGTCATCGCTTTAGGCATTAGTTTGAAGGCCAGAGAACACCGCCCAAACATGTTACCTTGTAGATTACCAATCTCTGTCCTCATCAATGCAGGACTTATATAGCCTGCAGTTGCCTGATACAGAGCAAGTCCAGGACAAACAATGGCTTCTTGGGGACCAAGATCACCATCTACAAGTACCCACCGACCATGAAAGTCTTTTATATATAAGCCTGCCTTATCTGACTTGAGAAGAGATAAAAGGCTTTTATCAACTTGATGCTCGTGCTCGTGCTCGTGCTCAGAAAACATGACTAACTGCCCATCCTCTTGGGTTGTTAAATTATGGTGCTGAGCACCCTGAAACGAAGGCCTTGCGTGACAGCAAATTGACAGTACCGAAGAAGAAATTTCCCTATTTCTCAAGGGAACATTATCGAGTATTTCAGTAAATGGAGAACTACGCAGATTCAAATAGAAGCTTATTGCGTCCAGTATGTCTCTAGCAGCTTTCCCTAGCAGCGCAAATATGTCAGACAAACCAGAAGGCGGAAATTCCATTTCATTTTCAGGCTCTGTGGGAGTGAGGCCTGGTCTGAAATCATAAGTTTCTTGCCACAGTTGGGGATCCACATAATAACCAGAGGTCTTGCACCACTCGCGGGAGTCATTTGTTTGAATCGTATCCGCAGAAGGGTATGATGGTCTTTGATGGAAGTATAGACGCGCAGATTCAAGAGAAGCCCTCAAAAGAGCCGCATCCGTCGGACATAGTTGAATGATAGCAGCAGAATATTGAGCCAGTGATTGTGACAAAGTGGAAACAGATAATTTGTACAAATCAGACGGAAGGCCTTCAGAAGGTATCAGATCACTGAGCTTCACACGGGCCAAAGATGGTAGGTCATTGCCTGCCATGGAAGCCCTTTCAATACTTCGATGCTGTTACAAGCAAATTGCTGCATACACCAAGGAAAGATACTTTAATGGCTGCATAGAAGGTGGAAAAATAAGAATTAGTAGCAGGCATTAAAATCAGATGCCTACAAGAAGAATGCGATAGGCAGAGGAAACAAAATAACGTTCCGTTTTGCCAGATGTAGATTTCAAATGCAAGGATTTAGTGTTCGATTTCAACACAAAATAAGAGGTTTAGATATCGGGTTGAAGGTAGATTAGAACTTAAGTACGTATTTTTGTGATCATTTTGTAACTACAAGCCTTGTATTTCAAATCACTCCCATCAAATAGTCTTCTCAATTTTACATCATATGATAAAACTCCCCAATCCAATGCTGTGATACATATGTAAACGGATCCAAATTTGAAATCAACACCTATCCAAACAGAGCGTCAAGAGAGAGAGTTTTCAAAGTCATCTCAGGACATCAAAATTCATAAAATTCCGTCACGAACTAGATCGAATTCAACCATAGCAGCCGTCAGAAAAAGCACAAAATTCCAAAAGTTGCTAATTTGTATTTCCTTCATTCCCCTTAACAGTTTTCTCGTCCGTTATAACCATTTCCAAAATACTTGTCGAAATCAAAAGAAGCTATAGCCGAAAAACACAGAAACTTTTATTTTGCCAATAAAGAGTCAGATAAGAACAGAAACAGGTTCGTACATCAGTACATTTCGCAACATATATCCACGTATGTCCAAGGAGAGGTGATGGACTGACCTTCAGCCGAACTTAACCGCCGACGGAAAATTAACTGATTCTCCTGCTTCCAGAAGAATTGCTAGGGCTCTGTATAGGAGGAATCAACTCCGATGTTGCAGAGAGAGAGAGAGAGACAGAGACAGAGAGGAAGAACAAGGAATCGGTAGAAACCCAGAAGACGAGGAAGAAAAACTTCACGGTTGCGGCCTTGAGGGTGTACTTTTTCCGGCCAGGCCAGTCTACTACTCCAGTAGTAAAAATCCTCTAATTTTAGTTAGGCCTCTTCTCTTTCTACTGAAATTATTTTTACGACTTCATGGGAATCTTATGTTGACCTCCGATCAGATTTTGGAATTTGGCCCCCATTCTTCGAAACTTTTCTGTTTAGTAGTAGTACTTTTTTCCGATGTTTTTTTTTTTTTACTTTTGTAGTTATTACCTAAACCTTTATTATAATTTTTAAAATTAATCATTCATCGAATTTTTAAATTAATCAACCCAAAAGCAGGCGAACATCTTGTAATTATTTAGCCGGGACATGAATAGAAGGTGTTAAAGAATACTCATCAAATGTAATATAACGTGACATTGCACATTGATTAATCGCATATCCTTGACAGAGTGTCAAGTAAATCTAGTTGTAAGTTTTCTCCTTTCTTTGTTTATAATTGTTCAGACTTCGAACTCTGATTTGATGAGCAATCTCCTTTTCTTGTCAAAGATTGTTCAAACTCTGATTTGATGAGTAAAAATATTGAGCTTAACGATGATATCAATTGGTAATAATCCCTCCCTAAGATGAGAAGTTTGACACATTAAAAGGGTTAAAAAAAGGAAAAGAAAGGCAAATGAAATTGTTTTTCCCTCCCCAGGTTTGGTTTAGGAAGAAAGTGAAATCACATTTTGAGCACAGTACATTTCCTTCACACTTTCTGCTTAGCCATTTTTTTCTTTCTTGTCCTTTCTGTCCCGTCGTTACGTTGGCAACACCTCGCAAAGCGAAGACCATAATTCATTTATTGACACATCAACGAAGTTGTATGTCAATTTATTTTGATTTTCCCATAAAAATTAGAGGGGTGGCTTATACTTCCAATTTTTCAGAAAGCTTTTTTGGAACTGTTTAAGTGATTTTGTTTTCCCGTTCTTACGGTGCATTAATAGAAATTTATAGGATTATGCACCTTTCATTAAGAGATCAAAGCTGTTTTAATTATTAGTAGAATATTCCAAAACAACCCTTCTGCCATTGTAAGCCAAACCTCGACCCGCATAGTAAAGCAAAAACTTGTTCTCTCAGAAAATGAAAATTAAAACCACCTCAACAATGGAAGAAGACGAAGGCCATCCAGCAAAACCTAGAAAGGAGTCACTCTCACTAATCCAAAAAAAAATCAAACGGGTAACAAGTCATGAAATATTTCATTAGCAAGTCCATTTCAATGTCTTTCAGCAATAATATCACAAAAAAGTTTTTTTTTTTTTTTTAATCCGCATTACCAAAAGTTGAAAACAGGAGCACATGGTACAGAATCTCAATTTAGACAACTCAAAAACCAACCATAACATAATTCTCCGGAAAGTCATAGCTACGATCGACAAATAGTAGTTACATAGGCAATGCGGTGTAAGTCCAAAGCTTCGTCATTCACAACTCATGGCTTACGAGGCGGTGAGCTGCTACTGCTGCTTTTGCTAGAGCTTCTCCCTCTCAAGGGCCTATGCAGAAACCGCCATTCATTAGAATATTATGAGCAGGAAAACAACAGCAAGTGAATCAATAGTCACTAAACCGTAATTTTAACCACAGTAAAAAAACGAACAAATTGCACAAAAACTAGCGCCCTAGTCCTAGGATGTGTCCCAAGTCCAACCTATAAAGTCTAGGAGCCTAGTCCTAGGATGTGTCCCAAGTCCAACCTATAAAGTCTAGGAAACAAGAGGTGCTGGGATACTGCCAATTGATCACAGATTTTACTGGTTAAGCACGAGGTTTCCCCAGTATAGCAGTCCCAAAACAATATGTCAAATCTCAATATGCATAAAATGAACTGAGCATCAACCTTCATTTCTCTTAGTACCTCAGAAAATGCAACAATGTCAAATCTTAACTACTATACATCTTCTGTCAATCCTACTTTTTTAAAAGGACATCTAGGTTGCTTAGCAAAAAAAAAAAAAAAGGTCATCTAGGTCGTCCAAACACTCTTGAAACATCACAATTGACGCACTCAAGGTGAATGTGGTTATAGATCTCAGCATCCTCACTTGTAGATACATCACAACTCCAACAATACAGAACACTTCGGTAATTACATACACGCACATATTGGATGCATTTAATATCATAACGAGAAACATTGAATTGGCACATTTTACCATCATACTGCATTCTTGAGGGAATCTGCACCCCCTATAGGTATTTTTCATCTTAACAATTTTATGGTTTCATAGACACAAAGAACCATTCCTGGAGATGAGAGAATACCTTCTAGGACTGCGAGATATCCTTCGTGCTACCTGCCAAAATCAGAAAAGATGAAGCTACATTAGATGGGTGCTCAATAAGGGTAATATCATTCTAAGACATCTTCAGATACCAACCCTGCGTGGACTAGGCGATCCGGAGTATGAGGACGACCTCCCACGTCTTCCAACTGGTGCTCTACCTCTGTTGTAAACAAATGCAACTACTTAGAAAGGTTAACAACAATAGGTAGATCTAAAGTTCTAAACCACCTTCATTCCAGAATCCTACCCAGACAAGCAACACAGTGACCCCTAACTACAAAGGTACAAAAGCATCAGAGCATGACATATACCGTGACCTCAAAAGAGAACTTTTCTTTGTGTTTGTTTTGCATCCAAAATGAGTCCGTGTTTAACAAATAACGTCAAAAAAAGGCACACCACAAAATTAAATAAAGAAATTCATATAATTATATCAGCACATTTGTAATTTACCTCCTTGGAGAGACTGATCTTGAGCCTGACCTCACAGGCCTTCGAATAGGAGAGCGGCTTCGTCTGCGATTAATAGGAGATCTTCTAGGTGGACTTCGAGCTCGTCTGGGAGGGGAACTGCCAGCATAGAAATTCCAGTCACCACTATAGAATCCGAGATAACCACGAGAACTAGAGAATGTTACGGTGCTACCATAACAATGCTACGGTGCTACAATTGAAATTCAGTATTACCGGCGCCTTGGTGGAATAGGAGATCTTCTACGCACAGGACTGCCACGCATCCTCCGGGGTGAGGCCCTATTTGAAAGGTTAATTAATACAATAGCTACCACGACCAAACAGAAAAATAAAAAGTCGTAGTGCAACAATAGCAAACCTCGCTGGTGATCTGTTCCTTCTTGGTGGAGAGGAAGGTGAACGACCTCGCACTGGAGACGCAGGTCTCCTCCTAGGAGGTGTTTCACCTCGGCGGTAAGGAGATTCTCCGCGACGACGAACAGGAGAGTCCACACGACGACGAACAGGAGGAGAGTCTGGATTTCGTCTGGGAGATCCACCTCTTCGTGCGACAGGAGATCTCCTTCGCAAGGGGGATTGAGGCTTGCGAGGGGGAGGAGCTGATAGTATGACTTTGAATAAGTACTACTACGCTGGAAACAACATAACTAATTACTCCACGATAATATAACTACTACCAGGGACATACATTCTCTCGGCCGCTTTGGTCCACCCTTTTCAACATCAGCACCAACAGCATCAATTTTTGGACCATCTTTCTTTGATGCAGCGGCAACCACCTTAGGTGGTGGTGATACTTTCTTCCTCTCGGGTAACGTAAACTTTGCTCGAACAACATTCCCATCAATCTGGGCCTGCATTAAAGAAGTTGACATAAAATTTGCAGACATGATATGCTTAGATTATAGTAAAACATTGTAATACCACATCTTAATCGAAACATACCCCATCCATGTATATCTGGGCTTTTTCAGCATCAGCTCTCATCTTGAACTCCACATATCCGTATCCTTTTGAAAGGTTAACCTGCAAACATGAAAATAAATCTATGTCCTTCTTCCAAAAGAAATCTTATTTCTGCTCCATGATCGGGCATGCTATTGAAACCACTTACAGCAGAATCCATTGCCAACCGCACTTTTACAACATCTCCAAAGTTACCTGCAGAAAAGGAAGAAGCAAAACAAAATCAAAATTGCACCATTTGAAGCTCAAATATGAATTACTAACTCAGAAGTCACAACTCGATAGTTAGATATGAGCCAATTTGCCATGCGTTTGAGATTGCAAATCCCCAAAGAATAGTTGAATTTCAAAACTTAATATTCTAATAGCAATCTTTCAACTGCAACACAACTGAGTAAGAGCATCCGCAATGGGTGTGTTATATTTGTGTATCAAAATGTTTGTTAAAAGTATGTGTTAGGATAAAAAAATGGGTCCCACAAGTGTGTGTTAACTTAGGAGTGTGTTAGTATATATATGAGTACCTCAATGGGTTAGTTAGGAGTGTGTTAACTCTTTAAAGAAAGTAGTGTGAGTATTTATATTTTATGGTTGAAGTTTGAATTTATAGGGATAGGACCCACTTATTGTTTGTTAGATTGTTTGCTAAACTTGATAACCATGCTAACACACTACTACAATTAGCACACTCTAGCACACAAGCATTGTGACACAAAAAATACAATTTTGTTTGTTAAGTCTTAACATACACAATTAACACACTAGTTAACAAATCCATTGCAGATGCTCTAAAGAAGTAGCTTCATACATTTTACGATCTAGACTATGCTGATATACCACAAATTGCGTGTGTTCAACCTTTAGCAGCCCAGCTCATACCAAATAAGATACTCGTTGTGTAAGACCTATTAATACCGCTATTCCCTCATCGATGAAATTTACAATTGTTCAGTACTTACAAGTTTACAACAGATTATAGTCAAACCCGATTACTTATTGTCATGTCATTATGTCTGCTTGATAAACTCACAAACAGTCATGGTTAAGAATGTGCAATTCAGAATGCCCCTTAATTAGATAGAAATGTCAATGTCGGACTGGCAGTCAATAGTTTCAAACTCACATGTCATGATTGTAACTACAGGTGGACAACATGCATGTGCATGCATATATGTCTCTATGTATAAGCACAAAAGGTATGGAACATGGACACACATTGTTTGTCCACATCATTTAACATAAAAGGACGAAAATCAACATAAAGAGACCTTAATCATAAGGACATAAACTCGCAGTGTGCCACATAGCTGGAAAATAAATCCGCCCCACAGGCCACTGCAAACAAGTAATCCCATATACGATTTCTATTGCTAAGATTATACAGTAAATGGGAAGGATTTGTAGAGATTTAAAACTCAGAAAATCATATTGCAGCGAACTAAAACGTACTCAGTACTCCATACACCAGAATAGAAGTACAGAACTTACTGAATATTTCTCTAAGATGGGCTTCATTCACATTCCTGCTGAGCTGGTCAACATGAAGTTCAAGCGACTGGAGTACAGGAGAAGGTTTCCTGAAATAAAAGGACAACAATTTGGGCCATAACACAAGTGAAACAGGAGGTTAACTAAAAAACGAATATGGCTAGAAATAACGGCATGGCAAACCATTCCATTCACAATGTAACAAACCCGAAGTACCATTTCTAGAGACCCAAAATGACAAATGTATTCACTCTGTGAGTCATAGACTCATAAACATAAACCCAAGGGATCAATTTAATCAACAGTGGGGAAGTAGGACAGGAGGCAGCCTCTAACTCCATTACAATTCTGGAATTTTTTTTTTTTTTGAACATCATACTCCGTTACAATTGTGAATAACATATCTCAAAACAAAATGCATCCAGGCTTCCTTACTGCACATGCGCCCATATGTCGAGCTTTCAATCCCAAACCATTGACGATTATCAGATGTCTAATAAATTATCTCCTCATACACAAAAGGAAATACTGAAATAGTCGAGTTGTTTAACTGTCAGCTTCAAGCTTCGGAATGCCAGCATATATACAATAAAGTAGGTAGATACAATTTCCGACATATCAGAATACTTTTCGAGTATTCCAATTCTCACAAAAATTATTTAGGTTGAAAAGTGTATGTTTCAAAAGGTTACAACTTACAACACTTTCCAAACATCAACGTGTTATTAGATAAGGGAATAGAAATTTAAATCCATGGAATTTACTCATGAATGATAACTGATTATAGACACAACCTTACCTTGGGGGAGGAGAAATTTTCTTCGATTGTGGTGGAGGGGAACGACCTCGCTTGGCTCCTTCAACCGGGCTGCAGACAACAATCACGATCAAAATGCAGAAAAATTTAATAAAGAATTTAGACTGAAATTAAGGGGAACGCGAGGGGGGAACACAAAAAATAAATTAAAAATGGACAAATCAGGCAAAAAGTAATGCTTCTGCAAAAGAAACATGCACGGCATTGATTACTATCGCTAAGCAAATAAGGTATCAAAATCCACAACCTTCTAGTGTGCATCTCATCACAGCGACGATACAACTACTAGAAGAGAGCAATAGCATGCATCACAAATAACTAATCAGAATGCTAAGGCTCATTGTTTTCGTAGGTCATTGCACATAAATATTCCTCATTTGTCCTGCATGATGACGACCCCCACCCTACCACAACCAACATGCAAATTCCCGTAACCATGCATTCAAGATAAACAAACTAGTCACAAAAAATGGACAGCAAAGAATGCACATTTCCAAAGGCGAGCAACTTAAATGGCAACCAATGTTATTATCAGCTCAGCATATGCTGACCAGACAATCTACTTTTAAATCAATACCCAATCAAATAAATTATCAGATGTACCGTTCCAATTCATTGGGAAAACACAAGTAGCTTCATGACCCAAGAAAATCATTGTCCGGAGGTGCCAAATTGATAGATATAAACTCTAATCAATGAATTCTCATTACTGCACATTCTTCACTTTCATGTATAATATGTTAAGGAAATTGATATGTTCTTTTCTTCTAGTAATTAGAGTAACCACATACTCAAATAGTACTCAAATTTGATTATATTTTATGAAACAATTATTGAAATTGAGGAGCAAATTTGATTAAGAGAAATTTTCAAGGTGCAATGTCACATTATTGGAATTGAGGAGCAAACTTAACTTTATATACAATTTTAAAGAACAATTTTCTATCTACATCATAACTAGTTTAAATACACATAAATGTTACTAAAAATATACAAAATTTGGTGGTAGACGGGCTCCACCCCTGCAGGAAACCCATAGGCACTTAAATAACACATTCAGAAGCACAAAAAAAAGTACGAAAAGAAAATGAACAAAGTTGTGAACTAGGTCATCATTCATATAGAGCACAATGAACACAATGAGCACCAATAGCCAGGGGTGGAAGAACAAGTCAACAAGGTTCAAGAACAAGATCGAAAACCCATGTGAAAGACGGCTAGAGCTCGCTCTCCATTGGCTTTGGTGGAAAATAGCTCCTAAGAAAACTTCTAATGTGTTTCACTGTAATGGAATTTTGCATTCCAACCTATCTGGGAATCGACTTCTATGTTAGCTAGCGGGCCTGGCTTTCCTAAGCAGCTCTTTAATACCCTTTCAGGTTTCGACTTTCAACTATGCTAGGAGGGGCTAAAAGATGGGAGTCTTGCGGACAAGTGTTACCAAGACATCAACAAAGAACAATTTGTACCTTGCTTCGAGCATCAAAACCTACGAAAATGAAACTCAAGATACATGTTTATCAAGGTCAACTGAAGTTACTGAATAAGAGTTTGATTTTGGCTGAAACCGTTTTCCACTTTAAAGGTGCAAAACGCCTCCGAACTAAAACTACAACTCCACCGCTGCTTACGCTCACTGCCATCAGTTTGGCTGTTGCAACCAACCAAGAAACCCTATTTTTGTAAAAAAACAATTACCACAGGGAAAAACGTTTCCTGAAACAGACAGCGTAAAAACTACGCATACCCTAAACTAGGAAGCTGAAAGTAGCCAAAACATTGTGTGTATGTGTGGATACGTATGTATACCTATATATACACGAAATCCAAAACGTTATAACTACAATCGCAGAGCTTCTCTTCCCTCTATATGATCCAAAATCTTGACATAATTTCTAGTGGCACTAATACATATCCAACGGCCCGCCTGGAAAACTATATGAATTATGAAATCACTAGTCAGACAAACCATACAACGTACAAACGTGCGATATGGATATTGGCATGAGGGACGGACCTTTTTCTCTGGGGAGGGGGGCTTCGGCTACGAGAACTGGCGCTGCGAGATACAGAAGAAGAAGACACGGAACGCGAATGAGATCGGGAGCGCGAGCTGGAGCGAGAGTCGGAGCCAGTGGACCTGGACCGGGAGCGAGAAGGAGACCGGGAAGAACCTGAACCGGACCCCGACGGAGTCGCCGGACGACCTCGGCCTGGTTTCGCCATAGCTGGTTCACAGTGACCACACACTATAGTGATAAACGAAACCCTTGGAAAACCCTAGCGAACGAGAGAGAGAGAGAGAGAGAATCGATTACCTACGCCAGTCAAAAGCTATTAATGGGCCTGTTTGTGCAAATAATACCGATGAGGCCCAGCCCGATCCGAGGCCTGTGACAAAGTGAGCTCAAATAGGCAGCTAGATACAAAATCCGGACCCCAAAGAAGATAAATTAAAAAAAAAAAAAAAAAAAGTAGAGGTTGTTAAACTCACAAGATTCCAATAATTTATATTAGCTCAATGGATTACGGAATTTTTCGTGACTGGTTTGGATACAAATGAGCATGTTCAATTTTACGATTCAAATAGATCAAATTTCGGCTCCATTTGTTTCAAAGTAAAATGTTGTACCTGACAAAATATTTTTCTGTCTTTTGCACAACCGAACACCAAAAAATAAATAAAATACCCAAACAAACGGAGCCGAATTCGATATAAGATATACATTATTTTCTTGTCTAATCAATGAATTTGGGCCATGTTCAATAAATCTCACCAAAGGGTTAGACTCAGCTGTCCAGTGGTAGAAAAGGGGAAGTAAGTTTGAGAATATGAAAATTCTTAAATTTCTAATTTTTTTTTTTATTTTTTTTTTTTTACAAAATAGAGAAAGATTATATAAATAATAGCTCCATGACATCTACATAACGGGGGTTTTTACAAAAATCTTGGACAAAGCTAAATTAATCATCTTCACCCCGACCTAGACGTTGAGCGGCACTTGAGCCTAACGCAAACAACGTACTCGCAATTTGCTAGATATTCATACCTAAAATCAGTCGTTTCAAAAAAGATAAAGTGCTAGCCAAAGATAAAATACAACAAATACCCAAACGATCAGATGGACTCCAACCAAATATGAACGCACCAATGAACTTCTAAAAACTACATATCTGACAAGCCACCACGAGTTGCTCCATCAAAAACATCATGTACTGTAAGAGCACTGTTGACACAGATATTATTGTGAAGCAACATTATCTTCGAAAGAACTCCATCTGTAGACGAAACTAACAATTCTCGAGAAGTAGTGGTGCAAGAATGGCGCTGATTATGCAGGGGTGAAACAAAAAAAAAAAAAGAAAAAGAAGAAGAAAAAAGTAAACTATAATGGTAGGGTGGTTGTAGCCAGTAAGTAGACGGTCGGCAGTGAATGAGGAGTGATTACGTAAAACTATAATGGGTAGGTTTGGTAGGGTGGTTGTGGTAAGTAGAAGGTTGGCAGTGAACGAGGAGTGGTTATGTATCTCTCCATATCTATATGTTGTTGGTAATATTTCAAGTCGATCATAATTGTAGGTTCCTAAAAGCCGATTGCAGGAAGTTTGAAAGTTTTAGAAGTCTCGAGAAAATTCAAACACGCAAGAAGATTGATCGAGGCAATTTGACTAAATGCGCCTGGGGCGCAGCTTAATTGCTCCCAAGGAGCATTAATCTATCGTGGAATGTGCCCAGGGCGCATTTAGTTGCGCTCGAGGCGCGTTGAATCTAAAGATAATGCGCTCGGGCCGCATCCAATTGCGCCTGAGGCGCATTGAATCTAAAGGTAATGTTCCCGGGACGCATTCAATTGCACCTGAGGCGCTTGCAACCCCACCACCACATTTTCACTCCTCTACCACCGCCACCACCAGCTTACAACCGCCACCACTACATAACCACCAACAGCACCTCTCCACCCTAAGGACCATCATCATTCACCACAACCACCAAGACTATCATCAATTCACTATCTACGCCATCATTACTTTACCACCACAACGACCACGCATTCACCACTACCACCTCCGCCGTCATCATTTCACCAACACTATTACCACAACTCCACAGTCCACCACCTAAATCAAGTTAACCACCGGATTTCCACCACCACCACTGTAATTTGTACACATTACTACTACTACCACCGGTAACACCATAGTAAGCTGAGAATACTCTTAGTTTTCTAATCTACCGCGTCATCACCTCAAAACTATGGCCTCCACTGGCATCACATATTATTTGCCTTTGAGAGACCGGACAATAGTAAGATGCAGATAGATTGGCCCGGACACCTCTTACAGCTAAACAAACAGAATATAGATACTTCATTGCCCACGCCGAGTTGACTTGACGAATTAGCCTAGTGTAAAATCCAAAATAAGCATTTCACAATGAATGAAAAATGCTCTCTCTGGAATTGTTAAAACTTCATAAACATGGTTCTTATATTTCCCCAACGGTAAAGGCTACTTCCATCATGGAAGTTCCATGCTTCGTAGTTTATGAAGTTGTCCAATGTCAATCCTTTTGGGACATTAAAGCCAAATATTTTCCTATCCAAATGGATAGAGACTTGCGTATCCCAGAGCAGAAAGGAAGTCACAACACCAAACCACCATACACAAAATCAAAAGTTCTCCTAGCTCCAACCACAACTAAAAACTGATTTAGATTTAGAAATTGTAGTTCAAAACCTAAAGTTTCATGTACTTGTCGAGGGTTCGGACCGCCTTCTCTTGGGGGGTTCATTGTCACCCAACTGCAGAGAAACATAGAGATCCTCATCAGGGTCAGCTCTGAGTGCAGAGAGATTCTCAGATGCCATCCTATCCAGTTTATTGTTCTGGTGAAGCGGAGACCTTCCATTGAAGCTGGGGATAAACTGATGTTCGACACTAGGACCCGCCTTGACCTTATCTTCTGATTCAAACTCAGTTTCGACCGGCGATGAGTTGATATCCAGGACTCCAGCTCCATCTTCCAACGGGATATGAGGAATGTGAAGACCAAGAGGCTCAACTATGTCCTTTGGGAGCATTATATCGGGAGGCGAAGAATCACCGACTGTCGAGCCAACTGCAGTTGCCGAAGCAGCTCTCTGTTCTTGCACTGCCACTGTAAATAACACGAATATACAAATTATCAGCATGAGAGATTAAAGTTACACAAAGCAGAAGGAAAGAAACATTAGTTATCATTTCATCGCTATAGTTCCTCCAGGTCTACAAAGCATGTTCTCTCCCCCTTCATAAATTGGTTATATATTCTAAGATATGATAAACTAGTAAGTAGACAGCTAACTAAACCAACTAAAATGAAGAGAGTTCCTCAAAATCTAAGAAGCAAGGACAGTTACAGTTTGACACTGACAATCCTCAAATACTCTTGCACAACGTGTCCAACACCTGTTCAAGCGTGTCCTTAATAGTGCTTTTCTAGAACCACACAGTCATTGGAAACTTAAGAATGCACATTTCCATCACTTGGTCCTACATGAAGTACGCTAAATTTGGAAAAACTATTTTCGAAACCAACAATAAAACAAAATATGGATTCTTTTAGATTGTGGAATATATATTATTGTTAGTTTAACCTAGTTTTAGTTGCATTTTTCCTTATCAGTGAATAAAGCAATCAGTAGATGGCCAAATATCGGGCGGCACGTGGCCCAGGCTCATCAGGTTAAGCCCAACGAAGAGAGGTCCAAGAGCCCAACAAGAAAGGCCCCTGGCCTGCTTGATGTCCAGTTTGGCGCGTTAAACAACAAGCGGGGCAACGTGTTGGGCAATGGCCTGGTTCGGTAGACGTTGGTGACAGGGTGGAGCCATGCTGGCACTGAGTGGAATGGCTTGTCCACGTGGCGTCCACCTACATGTCATTTGGCAGCCATCATGCATGACGCTATTCCCAAAAATGGTTATTGGTGATGTCATGAAAGGCCCCAGCTTAGCACGAGCTTACTTGGAGCCTAACTACTGTCTCCCTATATAAGGTATAGAATAAACCCCAGAAAACTGCATTGTTATTATCTTGCTAAAGAAGCTCTGTACCCTCTCTCTTGGCATCGGAGTGCCTTCCAGCTGTGTACAGCTGATTCAGCACTAGCAGATGGTTGGATTTGCAAGATTAAGAAGGTCTCAGAGAGAGAGCTCAGATCAGACCCGTCCCATCTAGAGGTTTAGAGGCAGAACCAGATTACACCCCCACATAATCACAAATGTAACATCTAGATATACGTTAAATCATAAATGAACATGTCTAATGTGTCCTAGCCTCCTAGGCATGTCATGTCCTGCATATCTTTGGAAATCAGTGGGTTGGCATCCATCCATGTTGCTTTGTATGTCCATGTACGTGTTTATTAGAGCTCAAAACCCAATCATCGAATGAGTGGAGTCAAGAGTACATTGTTATCACTAGTCAGAATTATATGACCAACATGGACAAGAACAAATGGACTAGATATACTATTCAAGGAAAACACAAGTATGAGCATGGACAAAAAAAAAAAGGATGTGCAACACTAGTCCCCTAGAATTACTACTGTAACGGCACAAATAGAACTGAGAAGTGAACATACAAAGGCAAGGAATCATTGACGACATATCGTAGCAAATATCAGAGCATAAAGGAACCAAACCTTTAGGGGAAACGAGATACCTTTTAGTGCTTCATTACTTATGATAAGGTCAAGTTCAAGGAGGTTGAGTAGGCGCCCAAGATCGACCCCACTTGTCCAATTTTCCGGAGGTTGACCAACTTTTAACTTAAGCCGACCCCTATTAGCAGTTCCACCCCATATGATCCCAATTGGCCTAGGCTTCTCACCATTCCCACCCTTTAGTATGATTAGGCTTCCACTGTCTCCTTCAAGATCAAACGTTTGTTGGTTCTCACCCACAACCAGAAAATCAGTTAGAAAACATATCCCTTTCTCGTCATTGTACTCGAGGGCATAAGCCAAAATAGTTCCATTTGTCAGTCCAGAACTTCTTCCAACCTTCATCACTTGCTTTCCAACAAGACTATTGATTGGAGACTGCAAGTCTACGATTCTTACATCTCCTATCTCTCCTACACCTTTCACTGATGTTGTTACAGTGGACATGTCAAAATCATCAGCAAAAGGGATGAACGCCCCATCTGCTCTCACAAATGTCTCTGCGAGTGACCCAATTGCAATATAATCAGGATAATGTATATGCAGTGAAAGGTCTAACAGGCCTAGATCATCAAAAATCTTCAGTGTAGATGTTAAGTAGTAGAAGATAGGTATGGAGGAAATGATCAAGGTAAAATGCATCTAGCCCAGATAATGAGCAGGACATAGAGTCCCAATGAGCATCTTTCTGTCTAGTTGGTTCAGTTATCAAAAGAGTAAATCTTTAGGTGGGACTTGTTTGACCCAGAGTGCAACATGTTTACTGTAGTTAAAACAACTGGGCTACACCACATGGTTTTGGCACTTGGATATTTAAGTGCACGCACTGGGATACAAACCTCCAGTTGGAGTCATGTAAGCACTTAGAAGCTAGAACTATTAGTAGTTTCCCTACTGCAAAAAAATTACAACCACCCTTAAACTTGTTTCAGGAAGATTTTTCCCTCAACAAGGTTAAGAAAGGCAACGATGAAGAAAGCATTCAAAAACCATGTCCAACACATAGAAAATATAGGCTTCAAGAGCACAAAGCACAAAATAAAAGCTGAAACTAGTCCCCCAGAACTATGAAGTACTGGTATCAGACCAGTTATCTGAAAAACTTTACCTGGATTGATGCCTGCAAAGATCCCATACCAAAGCTCATCTGTGATGAATGAAGTGGCTCTCTCCACTGCACCAAGGTATATACCAGGTCCAAGTGTTGGCGGCAATGGATGAAACATTTTCTGATTAGGGTAATCCAAGTCAACTGCAACATGCCGGTTTGTGAGGAAACCAACTTGTCGATTGCCTGTCTGGCTCCTCACTATAGCACCCAAAGTCCCATAGGTCTCCTGACTTGCTACCTAAATAGAATGATTGAAATATGGTCTTATGTATCTAAAGATATTACATATGGGACGCATAAATAATCTTACTTGAAGAATCATCTCAAGGAAGAAACAAATACAAACAACAAAGGAAGGTGGAAATTTTGGCAATTCATAAAACATATAATGAATGTTCCAAGATGCTGCCCTCGAAAAATACTTATCCATCTTAACAAAGGCAGGCTTCCAATACCCTATGATTTCTAACAAGCCAGTATTTTGAACAAGTTACGCAAGCCTAATCTGTTCAAGTGAAAGCACCAAGGAACTTATCATCTTAATCAATGAAGATTTGCAGTTTTTCATTTCAAAATCATTTTATCCATCAGTCTCCTGCAGCATGCACCACCCCAGAGGCATTTCTCCACTTTATTGATCACCACTTAATACTTTTGTTGAGATTAATTTCCACGAGATTAGGTTTCATATGCTTTTCCTCATAAATAAATAGTAGACAGAAGTTATCTGCAACAAGAAATGGATCACATGCAGATCTAAGTACAAGCAAGTCAGTAATCAGTGGACCAGGGAATCTTGACAACAGCATAGCAACTTCCCTTGGTTCCAAAATACCTAGCTGAAACTAGGCCATTAGAAATCCCAGCATACGTGTGTAGGGGATCCCAGCCATGCTAGGTACACTAAACTCATACACTGTACAAGGATTTTATGAGCTCTTTGTTATTCTTGATGTAGTAATGAAAGAACTTCACACCAAGAAACTATAACCACAATAAAATGAGAAATGTGCAAGAAATACTAATAAATTAATGGGGACAGAGCGACCACTTAAGAGGTATGAGAACAGAAAACTACAAGTACTTGGGAATACCTGAGACCCTGAACCAACGCATGGGTCACTCCCACGGAGGTCGTCAACAATCTCTGTATATAACTGCTCCTTGGGAGCTGGCTCAGGTGCACCAAAATAGGCAAATTCCACCACATCCACGTCGCACCACACACCTCCTGGTCCCTATAGATGTAAAAGTCATCTTAAGCTCAAATCAAATGTTAAACATTTGCCAACCCTGGCAAAGAAGAAGGTTAAGAAAAAGAGCCACTGTAAAGCTTAAACAACGGTGACCCAATGGATGAGGAAAATAAAAGCCAAAAAGGGTTACAATGTGAGTACATTTTCCCTCACCGGTTAAAATCCCCAGCAACATAAAGGGAAAAAAGGAATCAATAGGGATAGAAGAGTAACCATAAAAATCCTTCCCTCACCTCTAGAGCAGAAGGTAGACACTGGATGGGGCTGAGCCATTGCTTATGAACTTTCCGGGAAACAAAAACTAGAATAGCAGGAGTATCTGTCAGAACACCACGCCGAATACGAAACCCAACAGCTGTGCCAAGACTGTAACATCTCAAAATTTTGCTATGAAATGCCCTAATCGTCAAGAGCTCGAGCAAGGTGGTTGCTTGCTGCCCTTTTGGCTGGCCAAGAGTCTCAGGGAGCACCCCTTTCTGTAGGTTGGCAAAATAATTCGCCCTCTCTTCGGCAGCACCATTTAATCGACTGGAAGTAGGCCAAGAAAAGTAAGCAGCATTGCTCTCAGAATGTTGTGCACCAGACGCATACGGTTGCAGTGTTGGTGGACTTAGTGACGGCAGATTACTGTGGCTACAACAATTTCGTTCGATATCCAAAGCCGATTCCTCTGATGGGGTTGTACCAGAACCGCGACTCCTCATATTCAACCTTGGCTGCTCCATCTTTACGAATGTTATATAAAGATTTAGACGCTTTACATACCCCGTAAACATACAAAAACTACAGGAGGTAAGCTTTTATTTGGGTTGTTCTCTTTTCTTACTTGAGATATAACCCCTGCCAAGTTCAACACACCACATTACAAGAACGAAGCTCTACATCTACCCATCTTTTAAAAAACATAAGGAAAGCTTATACTACAATGCCCTTACAGATATAAAAAAATTCTTATAGCAATATAAAGGTATAGAACTAAAACTAGACACAATTAAAATCCAGTAAAACTAGTCAAAAGATGCCACAATGGAGCTAGATTAAGGAGTAAGAAAAGAAAGATAAAAGATGTAAAAGAGATACATACAGCACAACTCGCATAGTTAACGAAATTCCAACCATACAGCTAATAAAGGTGTGCGAGTCTGTCAATTGACAAGCTAACGGAGTAGGTAAAATGACAAGGCTTACTACATTAACCTTATAGTACGTAGGAAGTACAAACAAGCAGAAAATCAAGATACAACTATACAAGAGACGGATCAACCAAATCTTCAATTTTTTCGTTCAAAAAGAGAACTTCAATTTTAATTAAACAATCGAAGTTTATTTCGATGGGTACAAAATACAATATCAAAGTGGAACAATTCAAGGTCTAACGAGAACCAGAGTAAGAGACACGATTGTGCAGAACAACCCAGAACAGGAAAGCGGAAACCAAAAAATAAAAACAAGTTTGAAGATAAACGCAAAGAAGAACGATAACTATTCTTTCTTTGAAACCCGGGAAGCAAAATTAAGATTTTTACAGGAAATGCACTCCATAGTGGCCAGTTCATGCACAAAGATATCAAACAAAATTGAAGGAGAAAATCAGTAAAGGGACTCACTGATCAATCGCCTGAGCTTATCTCACATCACCCAAGAACCAATCTGAGTAATAATGAAGTTAAAAAAATTTAAGATAGTGAAAGCCACCACGGTGATAAACCCACGAACTGCATAAATGAGGAAAGAGAGTTGAATCGCATGAGAGAGAGAGTGAAGAGAGTATTTGCTGTAGCTATCCTATGAACGGGCTCACCGTGCAGCTCTCCGTACTAGCCGTTGGATTGGTTTGACGAGACTAATGATTTGACAATTTGGTTTTGATGGAGTAGTAATCTTTTTTGGATTACTATCATTAGGAGATCAGTGCGAATTGCTTTGGGTGGGGCCCGAGATAAATCTTTGTTTTTTGAAATTCCAGATTAATAGTAATACCTCCGTGCCAAAATGTTTGTTCGGTATGTAACAATAACTAAAAAATAATGTATTTCTTTCAAAAATAATAAATTAAAACAAGTCATCAATATCTAACAATTTGTTGAAAAAAATTTAAATTTTTCTTGCAAAAATTGTATTTTTTTTACGTTCTTGTCTTGCGGACCTGACAAATATTATGGGACGAAGGGAGTAGTATAAATTGGAGTATAAATATTTTGTGCATATCTATGGCATGTTTGGTTGTGCAGTCTTCTGCTAGGATTTGAAAATCTCTCTTTATAGAAAAATCCTAACCACCATTCCTATAAAAAAAATAAATTTACTACTCCAAAATATGAATTGTAAATTTAGTTTTGTTCTAGGATCTACTCCCTCCGTCCTCATTTGTACACTTTTGTTGTCCCAAAAAATTGGACGTGTTTCAAAGTAATGGACAAAATTTGATAAGTTTACTAATTTATCTTTCCCTTTTTAAAATTAATTACCAATAATAACAAAAAGGTAAGGATAATGTTCTTAAAAGACTTAAAATCTTAAAAGAGAAAATTAAAATATGACAGGTGCAATAATGATAATCTCTTTAGTTGAAATTCATAATGGACCAACAAAATGAAGATGGAGAGAGTATTATAATTGATCTCTTAACCATTACTCCTTTTTTTTATTGCTAATAAAATTTATAGTGCAAGTAGTATACCCGTCAATTAGAAAGAAGTGTTACCCCATCACACCACACCAGTATCTGTAGGGAATCCCACCACACCGGACCGAAGCTAAACCTCATTAAAAACTGCATCCTTCTCTTTTTAGTTAAAGACAAGATGTATCCTCCACCCACAAGGTAAAGTTAGATTTTATTAGGGGGTGTTCCACATTATCTTCTTTAAAAAAAAAAAGTACTTATTTCTATTTTTCAAGATAGGTCATTCTCTCACAATATATCACCTTTAATTAAAAAAATAACCTACTTTTCGAAAAATAAGTACTTATTTCTAAAACCGGAATGGGCCTTAGATTTTCCCCCATAAAGCCCATGGCCCATTACAAAACTGGTTTGATAGCCCAAAGACACACCTCTTTGAGACTGATTGAGGCATCCAAGTGAAACGGACTTGAGGCCCATCAAACCAAACGAACGCAACTCTTGGCTGAAGTTCATTTTGAATTCAAAGACCTATTTATCTTGAACCCACTTGAGACCCATTCCTCTTCTTCTAGTCCAAAGCATCAGAGTCATTTTCCCACTGGTTATGGGAGCACCTGGCCGTGAATAAGCAAATCACGGAGGCACCAAATTATAGTCGTTCGTTTAAAAAATTAACGGTTTGGATTTTAATGAAACTTTTCAGGAAAAGAGTTTAATTATTTCTCGAAATTTGTTTAAAATTCAGACCGTTCAATACATTTTGGACGCCCACGATGGGGCTCTGTAAACACTTTTTTATGGAAGTCACCGTAAAAAAAGATTATCTCCCTTCTGGCCTCCCACCCGAATATTCTTCAATGGTTGAGATTAGAAGTTAATATAAAAAGACACTTCATCTCAATCATTGAAGCCAATGGTTGAGATTAGAAGTTCACAAAGAATTACTTCTGGCCGCGAAGAATTACTCCTACCCGCGCAGAATTACTCTTGGCCGACAAGAATTATTCCTACCTTCAAAGAATTATTACTACCCGCAAAGAATTACTTCTACCCGTGTAGAATTACTCTTGGCCGCACAAAATTACTTTTGGCCGTGAAGAATTGCAAGACTATAAATCATTTTTTGCGGCCATGAGTGATTCTTAGCGGCCATAAGTAATTTTTCGCGGCCAGGAGTTTTTTTTGTAGCCAAGAGTAATTCTTCGCTGTCAGATATAATTATTTGCGGCCAATACTAATTCATCGCGGCCAGGAGTAATTCTTCGTGACCAAAAACAATTCTTAGTAATTCTTC